>CM076672.1:21640386-22240386 GCA_038501925.1 Xenopus petersii | reverse complement strand
TGATTTGATATTTTTATTCACCACAATAAAAATCAGGTGTGCTTGCACATACAGGTATGGGATCAGTTATCCGGAAAAACACATTATCTAGAAAGCCCCAAATTACAGAAAGGCCATTTCCCATAGACTCCATTTTATTCAAATAATCCATGTTTTTAAAAAGGATTTCCTTTTTCTCTGTAATAATAAAACAGTAGCTTGTACTTGATCCCAACTAAGATATAATTAATTCTTATTGGAAGCAAAACCAGCCTATTGGGTTTATTTGATGTTTACGTGATTTTCTAGTAGCCTTAGGTATGAGATCCAAATTACGGAAAGATCACCATATCCAGAAAACCCCATGTCCGAGCAGTCTGGATAACTGGTCCCATACCTGTACAATGAACACCTTGTAAAAATGCTGCTGAGCACCTGTGTTTAAGTAGCCCTGGAAGTTCGTTGTAGATTTTTCACGTGCGGTAATACATGAGGATACATAACATAAAATAAAGTACCAACTTTTCCATATATCTTGTTGCATATGCTCATTTTTTTTCATGTTAAAATTACTTAAAGTGATACTGACACTATAAAACTACTCTTTTAAGTACGACTGTACATTAAAAGTTACCTCTAGGTCATGTTGATAATTTTTTTGCCGATAGCTCTGCACTTCTCAACCTGTCAGTTTCTAATGCTAATGGCCTAGTGCAACACAAATATGGCAACACACTCATAGAGAAATATAGGGGAATCACATAAGTAAAGCTTCAGGCAAATCCTTTTATGGCAAACTCATGCAACAGATAATGTTATTATAGAAGCAAATAAAGATTTAATTTCTGGTGTCAGTATCTCTTTAATGTTCATTCGTTGCTGGCTCTTTAGAAATTACACTTTAGACAGTTACCTTGGATAAGCAAGAGTCTCCTCTACTCGTTTTATTATTCAGAATAACGCTCTTCGACTTTTTCTATGCAAAGTCACTAAAGTGAAACAAAACCGAAAATCACTTGCTTCCCCCACAAAAAAAGATTAAAACCCAAGAAAAATGCCTTTAAAGTATCGCCTGGAAATAAGAGCTTCTCAAACACCAACACCATCTCTGGACTTTTAATTCCAAAACAGAAGATAATCTGAAGCCAATTAGGTTTATTTTATTTTTTTATTTTATGATCTGCACTTGGGGGCCTCAGGCTACAATTCAGGTTCATTCTGGTTCATTCCTCTACCTATAATATACAAACTATATTACATGTATGAAAAAGGATATTTGTATTGGGCAACGAATTGGATTAAATTCTGAAACAAGTAAGAATTATTAAGGCCCTCGAGGAATTTGGAGGATTTAACCTGGAATGTAATACATTGGATCTGGGAAATTCAGTGACCTGAGACCCTTGAGACAAAAGGCAAAGTTTGTTTGGCACAAGCTTTGTGGATTCTGAGCTTTCCAGAGTCAGAACCCTGACCAAAGAAATCACAGGATTTATATAGACTTTTAATTGGGAAGGAGTACGGGAAGTAAGTGAGTTACTCATGGGAGAGCATAGAGAATAACTGCTCTTACAGTGAAACAGGTGGATCTGTGCTCAAGGCCAGGGTAGTAGTGACCAAGGCCAACTTGAAAACAGAATCCATTAAAGTAAAGTCGGGGGGGGGGGGGGCTATACAGGAGAAAAAGTATATTCTCAATTAGAATCTGCCTGATGATTTGTATTTCATTAGGCTGCAATATATATTTTTATGCCCAATTAAATGGAATATGTGCATTTCTCCCATATACTATATGGCCAAAAGTATCTGGACACTGTGTCTAAAAAGGCATCTCACTGACAAATTCTAAATTGCCTCCAGAAGCAAAATCAGCACAAGAACAATTGCTAGGGAGTGTGTGCGAGGGGTAGAGTTCCTGATTCCAATAAAAGATAACCTTTAAGGGAAAATAATAATTCCAAATCCTATTTCATGATGTTAGTCAATCAAAATTAATGTGATTTACAAAATATAATGTCAATCTTGTTTCTTTCAGTATTGAAATGCATAATCGTATCAAGCAAGTAGGAGCCGTTTTGTGGACACTTTATGCAGAAGAATGTGGCAGCGGATGGTGAGAAGGGAGGGGGTATGTGGCGAGTGCAGTGACTTCTATAATATGCAGAATGGAAAGTGAAAGTAAATAGCTGCCCTGCCTGAGGTATAGAGGAAGGAATTTATATCAGTGACAGGGGAGACTTTTAAACGAGTTAACAAGAGGCATGTTTCAATAAAAAATGGGATTCATGTTTACTTTGAAAAGTGCTTTTATTATAATGCATTTTATGTTTGATTGACGGGTCTCCCCTTTATGTGAAGAGTACAATAACATTTTTGAATCCTGTGCTTCCTACTTTGTGGCAACAGTTTGGGAAGGTTCTTTCCAGTTTCAGCACAATAATGCCCCAAGCACTTTTAGTATGATATTCAGAAACAATTTGTAATTGGTTTTCATTTTTTATTGTGGTTTTTGAGTTATTTAGCGCTTTATTCAGCAGCTCTCCAGTTTGCAGTTTCAGCAATCTGGTTGCTAGGGTCCAAACTACCCTAGCAACCATGCATTGATTTGAATTAGAGAGAGGAATATGAAATGGAGAGTCCTGAATAGAAATGAGTAATCAAAATTAACAATAACAATACATTTGTAGCCTTACAGTGTGTTTGTTCTTAGATGGTGCCAGTGACCCCCATTTGAAGGCTGGAAAGAGTCAGAAGAAAAATAATTAAAGGGGACCCGTCAACCAAAAAAAAATAATCCAAATCCTATTTTATCATGTTAGTCTTAAATTTAACTTAATTAATTTAATTTTCACTGTATAAGTTATTTGAATATTGTTTCCTTCACTCTGGGAACTCATAATTACAGCAAGCAGGCAGGAGCCATTTTGTGGACACTGTTATTAAGACAAGCCATACATCATCTTGTTTGTGCACCAGAATGGGGGACCTGATGTCCATCCCCATGTACTGGTTACACATGGGTAAATGGTGAAGAGAACAGGGAATGTGGGGAGAGCATTGATATCTAGGAAGTGCTGAATGGAAAGTGAAAGTAATTGTCTATGTCTAAGGCATAGAGAAGGGGAAGACAATATTTGATTGACAGCTGAGATTTTTAAAAGAGTTTATAACAGTTATGAATGCTTTAATGATAAAAAAAAAGAATGTGGATTTCATGTTTAATTTGATAATATAATTTAATATACAGCTTTTTATGTCTGGGTGACAGGTCCACTATAAAAAAAAAAATTAATAAAGAGCAACTGAAAAGTTGCTTAGAATTGGTAATACTATAATAAACTAAAAGTAAACCTAAAAGTGGTGAACCATCCCTTTAATTTTTTCAGTAAAATTTGATTTAGAATCATTTATGTTGGTGACAGGTCCCTTTTATGCCACTGGAGGGTGAAGATGTCTTGTGTGCCTCTGCCCTACTAGGATAGTCAGGACAATGACCTTTTGACTATAAAACTGTTAACTACATCTCTTTAAAACCAATCATGGAACGCAGAGTTTAAAAATGAGAAGTCTTTCCTTATAATATTTGACTAAGTGTTCAGAAAAACTCTTATTTTTTGTTAAGCGACACTTGTGATAAAATACCTTTTGCATCAAGTGGAATTATTAAAGACGTGAGGAAAGACGATACCTACAATAAAATTAACGTTCCCAGCAGTAAACCCGCCAGGTGGAAGGAGTGCAGACATTTTATGAGGTGGTGGCTGTGCCTATAGTGATCACCCAGTGAGCCTCACCACTCAACAAAAAGTGTGTCTTTTAACCAGCAGATTTGGGGTGTGAAGTGCCACCAACATTCATTATGATGATATAAAAGTGTACCTGGAGGAGGTTTACTGAATCAATCGAGTCTTACCGTGCTCATGACTGTTCTTGAACACCAAGTTGTATGTATGAAGCTGGAAAAATGGCGTTCAGCTGGTTATCTTCCAACGTTTCCCATGACTTGGGAAATGTATAATCTAAAACAAAAATTGAAGAAACAAAATCACAAGATGACACTATACCATTAGTCATTTAATAAACAAATTAATAAATGGAAGATAACAAAAATGTCAGACCTGATGTTACACAAGTAAACATAGAGCATATGGATTGTAGTATCATAGAGATGCACCGAATACACTATTTTGGATTCGGCCAAACCCGGAATCCGTCACGAAAGATTCGGCTGAATACCGAACGAATCTGGACCCTAATTTGCATATGCTAATTAGGAGTGGGAATGGGAAAACATGGTTTACTTCCTTGTTTTGGGACAAAAAGTCATGCATTTTCCCTCTCTGCCCATAATTTACATATGCAAATTAGGATTTGGTTCCGCTGGGCAGAAGGATTCGGCCGAATCCTGGATTCAGTGCATCCCTAATCAAAATACACGTGAATTGGAAAACCACTGCCTCTGTGATGGCCAGTGTTTTATTTTGGATATTCCTTATTCTCTAAGAAAAAAAGAATTTCCTTTGTACAACCCACGTGTAGGTGTCCAGCATATTATCTGAACAATTGCTCTGCTTTGAGTCAACTTGAATTCTTTTGCTTTGTGCATGCAGTCTGTGCAGGACGCAGACAAAGGCTTTAAAGGAACAGTAACAACAAAAAATAAACGTGTTTTAAAGGGGATGTTCACCTTTGAGATAACTTTCAGTATGATGTAGAAAGCGATATTCTGAGACAATTAAAGGCAACACACTGGAGAAAGGGTATGTAATGACCTGAAACATGTTGTGTAGTCGCCTTGAATAAACACAACCACAGCATTTTTTTGCTACTTTGGAGTGCTCTCCTCATTTGTGAGTTACCTAGCAGATGTTGGGATAGCGGCATAACCGGAAGTGGATTTGATGCATTCCTGATAAGCTACGGCAGTGCGGAGAACGGTTTTGCTTATTTTACACTAATACTGTGAGTCGCCAACAGGTTTCCACTTCTCTAAGTGGCTGATTCCAGCAACTTGCAAAGCACGACTGACACACAGCATGGTAGTATGCAGTAGGAAAACAATTGTTGGGTTGAGAAAATACAATAACAAATTATGCGTCATAAATAACACTTTTAAAAAAACTGTGTGTGCTTAAGTATTATAAATCATTCACTACAATTTAGTGTCCCTCTATCCAGTCTGTTGGCTCCATGTCTCCCCTCTCCAGTCAGTGAGCTCCATGTCTCCCCTCTCCAGTCAGTGAGCTCAGTGTCTCTTTTCTCCAGTCAGTGAGTTCCATGTCTCCCCTCTAGAGTCAGTGAGCTGTGTCTCCCCTCTCCAGTCAGTGAGCTCCGTGTCTCTCCTCTCCAGTCAGTGAGCTCAGTGTCTCTTTTCTCCAGTCAGTGAGTTCCATGTCTCCCCTCTAGAGTCAGTGAGCTGTGTCTCTCCTCTCCAGTCAGTGAGCTCCATGTCTCTCCTCTCCAGTCAGTGAGCTCCATGTCTACCCTCTACAGTCTGTGAGCTCCATGTCTCTCCAGTCTGTGGGCTCCGTGTCTCTTCTCTCCAGTCTGTGAGCTCCATGTCTCTCCTCTGTAGTCAGTGACTTCCATGTCTCCCCTCTCCAGTCTGTGAGCTCCGTGTTTCCACATTCCAGTCTGTGTCCCCCTGTGTGTCTGTGTATATGACGTGTGTGTCTGTGTATATGACGTGTGTGTCTGTGTATATGACGTGTGCCCTTCCAACTCCTGGGTCCCTTCCTGTCAGCACTTACCGCCGTTTTCCCAGCACAGCCCCGATGCTCTTTACACAGCGCGCACTCACAGATGATGGTCTAGTCCCGCAACGCCAATAACGACAAGATTATTGACTCCAACCGGAAAACGAATCCAGACGTCGCGAGATTGTGACGTCACACTAACGTATATACTGACGTTAAACGCAGGGGGAGTGAGTCAAAGGCGGAGCGTGTTTAGTGTAACTATCGGGGATTATCAGCTTCATGTCTATTGTCTGTTCTCGCTGCTTCTACTTGTGTGAGGGAAAATAAACGTTGTATTGATTCTGGTAGTTTCCCGCTGTCCCTGGAGCCTTCGCTGCCGCTGTTTTACCAAGACGAGGCCGCTCATTGTTGTTTTAGCGGCTTCCTGGAACTCCTGTTTTACCTCTTGTGTTTAGGACGTTGGATACAATTGACCGACAGAAAACTTGCTTTACGTTACATCCTCTTTTCACGGCACAGTCGCAGGGAGGGGGTTTTGTGCAAGTGCCACAGACAGTTTAGGGTTCATTTAGAAGACTGGTTACAGTTGTGTTATAGCGGGGGAGTGGCTAATTTAGGAGAGGTCAGTGGGTGAAATTGACCAATAGTCATTTTATACTCATTTTAATTCATGTGCTTTGATCGTACCTGTGACGTCAGTAGGCAATTATAAGTAATATCCGGTGTTGCTTTTACATGGTGCTAAAATTAATATGATCTTTTATAATAGCCCCTTTATTAGAGCTCCCTATAATGATAATACCTTTCCATCATTATACAAACAAGCACTAATCACTCCTATCCTCAAAAAACCTTCCCTTGATCCCAGCTCTCCCACTAACTATCGACTGGTCTCCCTTCTTCCATTCACATCCAAATTACTAGAAAGGCTTGTTTACAAACGCCTGATCCAGCATCTCACTCACAACTCTGCTCCACCCTACATCTCTGAACTCATCTCTATATACTCACCCACTCGCTTACTACGCTCCTCTACTGACCTGCTACTCAACTCTTCTCTCATTACCTCCTCACATGCTCACATTCAAGACTTTGCAAGGGCTGCACCCCTCCTCTGGAACTCTCTCCCACGGTCTGTCCGACTTTCTCCCAACCTTTCTGCTTTCAAAAAATCTCTGAAAACGCACTTCTTTCGAGAAGCCTCCCCTCACTCTGCTTAACTACCAAACGCAACACCACATACAGTACCACACTTCTCACCCACTTACTTCGATCTTGCCCACTCCCACACCTTTTGTATTACTCCCTTCCCTTTAGACTGTATGCCTATGCATAGGGCCTTCCTCACCTTTTTGTACCTGTATTCAGGGCCGCCATTAGAAATCACGGGGCCCCGTACAACAAAATTTTTGGGGCCCCCTGGGCCCCGCCCACACTGACGACCAAGCTCCACCCCATTTCCCGCCCACTCCACATCGCAGTTAAAAGACCACACAGACATCAGCGCTAAAAAAGTAACCCCCCCCACACAAGTTGTAAAAAGCTACTGATGGTCAGGGCCCCCTTATAAAAAATTGGGGCCCCAAAAAAAAAAAAAATTAAAAAATTTTTTTTTTAAAAAAAACATTGGTGGCAGGGGCCCCCTTATAAGTTAAAAAAAACTTGGGGCCCCAACAAAAAAAATGTAAAAAAAACTAAAAAATAAACAAACATTGGTGGCAGGGGCCCCCTTACAAGTTAAAAACAAATTGGGGCCCCAAAAAAAAATTAAAAGAAAAAAAAAAAATTTTTTGAAAAAAAAAAAAAAACATTGGCGTCAGGGGCCCCCTTATAAGTTAAAAACAAATTGGGGCCCCAAAAAAAAATTTAAAAAAAAAAGAAATTTTTTGAAAAAAAAAAAACATTGGTGGCAGGGGCCCCCTTATAAGTTAAAAACAAATTGGGGCCCCAAAAAAAAATTTTTTTGAAAAAAAAAAAAAAAAACATTGGCGGCAGGGGCCCCCTTATAAGTTAAAAACAAATTGGGGCCCCAAAAAAAAATTTGAAAAAAAAAAAAATTTTTTTTGAAAAAAAAAAAAAAACATTGGCGTCAGGGGCCCCTTACGAGTTAAAAAAAAAAATTGGGGCCCCAAAAAAACATGTTTTAAAAAAAAAGATTGGTTGCAGGGGCCTATAGAATATTAAAATAATACATTGGTGGCCAGGAGATTAAAAAAAAAAAAATACACAAACTGGTGTTCAGTAGAATTGAACTCACGGCTTCAGTACTTCAACTTCACCTCCTTTCGTGACTTCGGGTCTTTTCACTGCTTCAGGACTTCGGCTTCGGCTGTTTTCGTGACTTCGGGTCTTTTCGGCGCTTCGTGACTTCGGCTTTTTCCGTGACTTCGGGTCTTTTCGGCGCATCGGCTTCGGCACTTCCGCATTCGGCAGCACAGAGGCAAGACGTACGGCTCGGGCGCTCGTAAGGGGGGCCCGGATCTTCAAAAAATGCAGCGCTGCCGGGCCCCCCTTCATGCCCGGGCCCGGTACGCTTGTCCCCCCTGTCCCCCCCTGATGGCGGCCCTGCCTGTATTGATTGTGATGTTTGTTACTCCATATATTCTATATATGTAATTCGTGTGATGTAGTTGTATAATCACATTTACTTTACAGTGCTATGCAATATGTTGGCGCTATATAAATACATGTTAATAATAACTCCCTCCTCGACCCCTTGCAATCTGGCTTCCGCCCATCACACTCGACTGAAACTGCACTCACCAAAGTAACCAATGATCTTCTATTGGCAAAGTCTAAAGGTCATTATTCCATTCTAATCCTTCTAGATCTCTCTGCAGCCTTTGATACAGTTGACCACACACTCCTCCTTGACATTCTACACTCATCTGGCATTCGGGACACTGCTCTTTCATGGTTTACATCTTATCTGTCTGACCGTTCCTTTAAAGTTTCCTTCTCTAACTCTACTTCTACTACTTTCCCACTCTCTGTTGGAGTTCCTCAAGGCTCTATTCTTGGCCCCCTGCTGTTCTCGCTCTACACAACTTCACTAGGAAAACTCATTCAGTCATTTGGACTTCAGTATCACCTTTATGCTGATGACACCCAACTCTACTTGTCTACTCCTGATCTTTCTAATTCTGTCCTTTCCCAAGTCACAGACTGTCTCTCTGCTCTCTCCTCCTGGATGTCACAGCGCCACCTGAAACTGAACCTTTCTAAAACAGAACTCATTATATTTCCTCCAAGATCTTCCCCTGTCCCTCAGATATCACTCACCGTAAACAACACCACCTTTCATTCCACCACACAGGCACGCTGCCTAGGAGTCATCTTAGACTCTCATCTGTCTTTTTCACCACACATTCAAACACTTGCAAAATCTTGCCGTATTAAACTGCGCAACATTGCTCGAATACGACCCTATCTCAGTTCAGAATCAACTAAAACACTGATTCAGTCTCTCATCATCTCCCGCCTTGATTACTGCAACTTACTCCTCACAGGTATTCCAACAAGTCACCTTTCACAACTCCAATCTGTTCTAAACGCGGCCTCTAGACTCATTAATTTAGCTCGCCGCTCAACATCAGCTGCTCCCATATGTATGGCCCTTCACTGGCTCCCAATCTCTTCTAGAATCAAATTCAAATTACTTACACTCACATCCAAGGCCCTTAATAATGAAACCCCTCCCTATATTTCATCTCTAATCTCCAAATACACTCCTTCACGAAACCTACGCTCTGCTTCTGATCTTCGCCTCACTTCTCCTCTGATCACTTCTGCCCATTCTCGTCTACAAGACTTCTCTCAGGCTTCTGCTTTTCTCTGGAACTCTCTGCCTCAAGCAGTCAGACTTTCCCCTTCCTTCCAAACTTTCAAGCGCTCCTTAAAGACCCATCTGTTTAAAGAGGCCTATTTGATGTACCTTAATTAATCATTGCTGTATCAAAAATGACAAATTGTTTATATAATCCTAATGTCTCAATTGTACCCTAACCTTTTAGTTTGTAAACCCTATTGTATTCTGTAATCAGTCAGCCAATCAGAGCCCTGCAGTCACACAAGCACAGACAGGCTTCAGTTCCCTATCAGGTCCTGCTAGCTGCTGATTGGTTCCTGTCCTACAGTGCAGTGAGCTGAGAGCCGCCTCCCCTGCACAGCCTGGGAATTCAGGGAGCAGGAAGTGGAAGAGAAGGGAGGGATTTTTAGGGTTTTTGCAGAAACATTCAATAAATCAGCCTGAAACACTACTTTTTAACCACAATTCTTCTATATCTAAATGAGTATAATGCACTGGTACATTCTTATTTTTTTCACAAAATATCTCCTTTAAGTGGGTTATTCACCTTTGAGTTCGCTTTTAGTATGATGTAGAGAGTGATATCCTGTGACAATTTGCAATTGGTTTTCATTATTTAAGGTTTCTGAGTTATTTAGCTTTTTATTCAGCAGCATCCCCAGTTTGCATTTTAAGCAATCTGGCAACTAGAGTCCAAATGACCCTAGCAACCATGCACTGATTTGAACAAGAGACTGGGATATGAATAGTAGACGACCATACTAGAAAGACGAGAAATAGAAATGAACAATAACAATACATTTGTAGCCTTACAGAGCATTTGCTTTTTAGATGGGGGTCAGCAACACCCAGAAGAGTCAGGAGAAAAAGGCAAATAATTATTAAACTATTAAAAAATAACGAAGACCAATTGAAAAGTTGCTTACAATTGGCCATCTAAAAGTTAACCACCCCTTTAACAGCCCCTGTTTGGGTTCTGACCACATCAGCCGTCACCCACAGTTACCCATTGATAGAATTTCAGTTATTTTGAGTTTCAATCTAGAAAAAGAAGACTAGGGTAATATTTTTTTCAAATAGGGACACACTATGTGCTAATGTAGGAGAAGGGTAAAGTTTACCCAAAGTAATCATAAGGTTTTAGGCTTTTATTGTTGTTTGTTTTTTACACTAGCCTCAGAGGGTCCCTGTGTGTTTTAGTGGAAGAAATACATCATGAGCCGACTCCTCTTCACTAAAACAGCACCAGGACAAATGATAGCTGAGTACACTGTCACTCTTATTTATAACCAAAATCTCCTGCCTTGCCACTGTCACTGAGGTTTTCCTTATCTTCTGCCAATGATCACCTCACCAATATACTTATTACAGAGCCCATTTCCACCTCTATGACCTATTGTCATATGAAAACGTTTGGGAACCCCTCTTAATTCTTTGAAGTTTTGTTTATCATTGGCTGAGCTCTCAGTAGCAAATTAATTTTAATATACAACATGCCTTATGGAAACAGTAGTATTTCAGCAGTGACATAAAGTTTATTGGATTAACAGAAAATATTCAATATGCATCATAACTAAATTAGACAGGTGAATAAATTTGGGCACCTTAACAGATATTTTACATCAATACTTAGTTGAGCTCCTTTTGCAAATGTAACAGCCTCTAGATGCCTCCTATAGTCTTTGATGAGTGTCTGGATTCTGGATGTGGCTATTTTTCAACATTCGTCCATAGAAAATTATTTCAAGTTCAGTTAAATTTGATGGCTGCCGAGCATGGACAGTCTGCTTCAAATCATCCCATAGATTTTCCATGATATTAAAGTCTGGGGACTGTGACGGCCATTCCAGAATATTGTACTTGTCCCTCTGCATAAATGTCTTTGTAGATTTCCAAGTGTGTTTAGGGTCATTGGGGCTCATTTATCAACACTGGGCAAATTTGCCAATGGGCAGTTACCTATAGCAACCAATTAGCTTTTTAAAGCCAGCTGCAAGTAGAACAATGAATGCAGCAATCTGATTGGTTGCCATGTTTATTGCCAATGGGCAAATTTTCCCAGTTTTGATAAATGACCCCCATTGTCTTGGAATATCCAACCCCTGCGTAACTTCAACTTTGTGACTGATGCTTGAACATTATCCTGAAGAATTTGTTGATATTGGGTTGAAATCATCTAACCTTCGATTTCAACAAGGGCCCCTGTCCCTGAACTAGCCACACAGCCCCACAGCATGATGGGACCTCCACCAAATATGACAGTAGGTAGCAGGTGTTTTTCTTGGAATGCGATGTTCTTCTTCCGACCAAGCGCTTTTTGTTATGACCAAATAACTAAATTTTTGTCTCATCAGTCTGAAGCACTTTGTTCCAAAATGACTGTGACTTGTCTAAATGAGCTTTTGCATACAACAAGTGACTCTGTTTGTGGCGTGAGTGCAGAAAGGGCTTCTTTCTCATCCCCCTGCCATACAGATGTTATTTGTGCAAATTTCACTGAATTGTAGAACGATGTACAGATACACCATCTGCAGCAAGATGTTCTTGCAGGTCTTTGGAGATGATCTTTGGGTTGTCTATAACCATTCTCATAATCCTCCGCTCTTGTATTTCTCTTGGCCTGCCAGACCTGGGTTTTTCAGCAACTGTGCCTGTGGCCTTCCATTTCCTGGTTACATTCCTTACAGTTGAAAATGACAGTTTAAACCTTTTTGTAGCCTTCCCCTTAACCATGATACTGAACAATCTTTGTTTTCAGACCTTTTGAGAGTAGAGAGGAGAGTCAAACAGAAGCACAACTTGCAATTGGTCACCTTAAATACCTTTTCTCATGACTGGACACACCTGCCTATGAGGTTTAAAGGGCACCAATCATGACCAAAATCATTTACTAAGTAAATACACTATGTGAAAGTTCAAGAAAACTGATTTTTAAAACAGTTAGAATTGTTTGTATAATGTAAATGATCAGCTCACTATTCCTTCTGCAAGATCTCCCCTATCTCCCCTGCAGTTCTAGCTGAGGCAGCCATCTTGGATTTCACTGGCTCCTCCTACCTATATCTTCCCAGCCAACTGCAGCTCTGAAATCTCGCACATGCTCAGTTCAAATTCCTTGTTTGCTTATCAACCCTTCTAAGCTATTTTCAAATCAGCCAAACCTGTGTGTTAGCTGCTGTACAGTAGTGCTGCCCCCTGCTGGAAGTTAGTGTGTGCCCTTCATTTGCATAATAACATCACCAGCAGGGGACAAGATAGGGAAATCTCCTGATACTTCTAGTGGAGGAGTTTACTAAAACAAGGCATTCTGGGTAGAATATTCAAAGCAGTGTTACAATCTGAGCATGCTCCTGAAATTTGCACATTAGAATCTCTGTTAGAGTCTCAATATGGCCTCCCTCAGTGAAAGAACCCATTTGACAAAGTAAGGGATTTTTTTAAAACCTGCAGTTTTTTCAAAAAACGTTGATTAAACGTGTTTAGCTTGTACTGGTCAGATTGTTAATATGTGTTTGATTTTGGCTGTGATTGGTGCCCTATAAGGCTTAACGAGCTAATCCAATCAATTTGGTGTTGCCAGTAATCAGTATTGAGCAGTTACGTGCCTTCAAATTAGCAAAATTACAAGGGTATCCAAAATTTTGCACAGCCAGTTTTTCACATTTGATTTAATTTCATACAACTGAATACTTACTCACTAAAAATCTTTGTTCAGAAAACACCCCACTACTCCTGGGAAACGAAAGACATACCTCTGTTATCTTTTTTGTTGAAAGTGGAATAAATTATTATGCAGGCAGAGAGGGGTTCCCAAACTTTTTCATATGACTGTACATAGCAAAAAAAACCCAAGTTTTGCTTCTACAGGCTGGAAAGGAAGAGGGGAACTTTTCAATTGTTTATGAGTTACAAAAAAAGTCACCACACTTTCATGGGCTGTTTCATCTCTTGGACTCCCATCTGCACCACTCCTGGTATTTGTACCCGGTACTGACTGATCCAGACTGATTTATTATTTTCCTACATTTTTAAAGACCTCCAGTTGTAACTGGTAGCCCCATGCTCTAAGCCAAGCATTCAATTGCATATAAAGGTGGCCACACACATTTAGATTCTTTAAAGATTATTTCATTATCGACCGAAACGATTGTTTCAAAGTTTGACTTGTCCATCAAGCAAAAACGACGGTTTCAAGTGATATCATGTAATTGAAGTCCAAACGGAATAATTTTGTAACGTCCCATAAACAATTGAAAAGTCAATGAATTCTGTATTTTATAGTTTCCTCTTTTTCAGTTTTTGCTGTTGAAAAAAAAAAAGTTAAAAAACATTTCACATATATCTATCCTTTTGGGATGCTTTATATATATTTACTGCTGTAATTCATTGAAATGGTGCCAAAGAATGGCCGGTACATGCAATTTCCATATTGTTAAGCCATCAAAATCTGCATGTCCCATCAATGCACAAATGTCATTGTTTAAAGACAAAAATTTTTAAACCTGCCCGATCAATTTTCTGACTAATATTGAAAGAAAGATAAACAACCCCCTTCCAAAGTCTGACTAATATTCCTTTTTTTCCATGTTGATAAATAGCAGACTAGTGCAGTTGACGGGCGCCATCTTGTGCAACTGAATCTTCTCTCACAAATGATCGGTGACACAGGGAAAGCATTGGTCGAAGTTGATGCAGACTTGGCTTTATCTGCACATGCTCCATATCTGCAACAAGAGAAGATTCAACCCAGACGTGCTACTCAGCTTATCAGAAATTTTTATGGAAAACTGTGGTGAGTTGGGGGGGGTGCTAATCAAATAAAGGATGAGGAGAGCACTCAAGAAGCAGGAACTGCTGTGATCAGAGTTTTTAATGCAACATTATATACAACATGTTTGGCCTTGAGTGTAGGGGGTGCTAACTGTGCAGTTTGGGGGAAGGGTTTTTTGTGGGTTTTTGTTCGTTCTGATAGTGGTCGGAATTTAATCGCCCTGTAATGATGTGGCCCTGATGGGGAGTAAAGGTGGCCATACACGGGCCGATAAAAGCTGCCGACAGACTGTGTCGGCAGCTTATTGGCCCGTGTATAGGGCCCCCGACGGGCTTCCCCGATCGAGATCTGGCCGAAAATCGGCCAGATCTCGATCGGATGGGTTTAAAAACCCCGTCGGATCGCGGCCGCATCTGTTCGTTGATGCGGTCCCGTGATCCGACCGCCCATTTGCGAATGCTAGGATCCGATTGTTGGGCCCTAGGGCCCACGATCGGATCTGCCCGATATTGCCCACCTCAAGGTGGGCATATCGGAGGGAGATCCGCTCGTTTGGCGACATCGCCAAACGAGCGGATCTATCAATGTATGGCCACCTAAGGTATGTATGTGAATTAAAACATTAGGGATTCATTGAAATCGGGATTCGGCCTTTTTCAGCAGGATTCGGATACAGCCCTACCCTTCTGCCTAGCCGAACTGAATCCTAATTTGCATATACAAATTCATATACAAATTCACAAAACAAGGAAGTTTAACAATTTTTCCCCTTCCCACTCCTACTTTGCATATGCCAATTCAGTTCGGTATTCAGCCGAATCTTTCTCGAAGGAATCAGGGTTCAGCCAAATCCAAAATAGTGGATTCGGTGCATCCCTAAAAAATATACACACAAATACCCACAATATTTCTCTCTCCAATAAGGTTCCACAAGCACATTGTGCACTGCACTCATTGCCTCATTCCAGACTGTCTGGCTACAGTGTATTGTAAATATAAGGAGACTTCTCACAGAAAGACTATATATTGGCAGAGTATATCAAGTATCAGTGTAGTATAAGCCTGGTCTCCTCCAGGTCTGATAATTAGCTGCTCTACTACATTTCTGCAGGAACAAAAAACAGCCAAGCAGAGAATATAAACCACCAGGCTGCTTTAAAATAGTTTAAAACTTTACAATGGAGGTTGGCCGGGTCCAGGCTGGGACTGGCAATCTGTGAGTTCTGGCAAATGCCAGAGGGGCTGCTATAAAGTCCAATAGAAAGTCAGTATTTAGTGGGCTGGTGGGGTCTGTTTGGGCCTCTGTGTAGGCTGATTGGGCCTCTTTGTACCTGAAATGCCAGGGCCTATTTTGACTCTCAGTCCAGCCCTGGCCGGGTCAAGTAAATTATCTTAATGTACGAAAATGGGAGATTTGGACAGAAACCACCATAATTAATAAATTGCTATGGCAGTTTCCTTCCACCTGGGGTCACTAAAGGGCTTCCAAAAAGCCAGTTTAGACATACACTGTGGCTCACTGCTAGAAATAGATAGAAATGTCCAACAACCAAGAGGAGTGACTTAATGAGACACAAACTGAGCTGAAACTTATAATAAAGATATTTCTCTTGTAACACTATTTGGTACATTCCCATCTTTTCTTTACAGGGCACCCTGTTAGTTTATTGTTTTGTTGTTTATTTCTCAATTCCCATATATTGTTAGAAAGTAAGCACACTTGCACACAAGGCTTACGTTCTAACGATATTTGGAGGTTGCTGTTATGTCTATCACTGGGCACCAAGCAACTTTGGACTTACTGATATAGCACGTGTGTGCGACAGCTCTTCCTTTTTTCAATTCCCAAATACTGTTCTACTACCCCAAATGTGACTGTTCCATCCTTTATCCCGAATGTGACTGTTTCATCCTTTATCCCGAATGTGATTGGTCCATCCTTTACCCCGAATGTGACTGTTTCATCCTTTAGGGTTAGTTCACACGAAGAGATTTGGGGAGATTTTGTCGCCTGGCGACTAATCGCCTCTTCTTCTAGACGACAACCTCCCCGAACTGCCTCTGCGTGTCTTCCCATCTGCTATAATGAAAAGTCGCCTGCACTAAAGCACACGCGGCGTTTCGTTTTCCAAAGTCGTCCAAAGTTTCCTCGTAGGCAACTTTGGGCGACTTCTGAAACTCTAGGTGTGAACTAGGGATTCACCAAATCCAGGATTCGGTTTGGGATTCCGGCTTTTTCAGCAGGATTCGGCCGAATTCTTCTGCTGGGCTGAACCTAATCCTAATTTGCATATGGAAGGGAAATTGCGTGATTTGTTGTCATATAACAAGGAAGTAAAAAAATGTTTTCCCCTTCTCACCCCTAATTTGCATATGCAAAGTAGGATTCGGTTCGGTATTCGGCTGAATCTCTCACAAAGGATTCGTGGGTTGGGCCGAATACAAAATAGTGGATTCGGTGCATCCCTAGTGTGAACTAACCCTTACTCTGAATGTTCCAGTCTGATCCTGATGGAGTTAGTGTTGTTAGCACTAAATGAGACAAAACTCAATCTTCCTGCTGGGAGTCATCAAAGCCAATGGGCAGCTACCAGGCGATCTGTGATCTCTGCACCTTGCTAAGTGCAAATGCTATTTGTAGTATTAAGTCAGTCCCACTAGTGCAATACGTTCCTATGTATAAATGTCTGGGGAGGAAATTGCATGTGAGTGATTAGCAAGGGAAAAGACCAGCACGTGAGGTATCATCCATCCAGCTATCAGCTCTATGACTGTATCACACAGTCAATCCATAGACTGGATAATCACTGCTGGGAACTGCTTGTATGTATTATTCAGCCAATGTGCTTGTCATTGCTCTGCCTGTGGCCACTCAGTTCCCTCTCCTGTTCATAAAGGGTGTTTTCAGCATTGTAGTACTTTATACTTGGGGTAGAATCAAACTAGAGAATTGGTAGGCACTGAGAAACTCACCCAGTAATCCTAAATTAGATCCACTGACTACAAACAAATCAAAGGGAAGACTACAGAAAACAAAATCCCGATGCTGGTGGGGACAGGATCTCAAGATATGCGGCACCTGTAAAGAAAGGGTATTGAAGAAGTGTGCAAGGCATTGTGGGAAACTGAGATTTGGCTGGAGGGGAGCTGCCTGCTGCAATATTGTTTCAATAGGACATGTAGTCAGAACCAGCAGTGCACAGCAAAGGACAGGCAGGTTTCTGCTCGCAATAACAATTACATTTACAATGATAAAACATCAACTTGCATGTGAGTGACTGGGTTCCTTATTTTCGGGAAATACCCTATTATTAAACCCTAGTATGATCTATTTGCTGGTATATTCAGAGGAGGAATCCTGCCAGTGTGGGTTAGTGAGAGATTAACTATAATAAGGCCGGGTACATGTGACATTCACATAATATATATAGATGGGTCTGAGTCAGCAGAACAGAGAATAGATGAGGCTGCAGCGGAGCTGGATCATATAATTCCCATCCAGCGCTCTGTGCATCAGCCAACACCACAGATTTAATCAGATTTTATTCCGCCGCAGATCAATGAAAGAGAATTTAGCATCCGCTTATCTCATGTGCAGTGTATTGCTAGATGATACAAGATGCCAGTGCAGTAAGGTATTTATTGCCTCTTTGTAAGAACCTCAATATCACATTTATTTATTGGCTTTGCAGAGGGTATACAGTATCTGCTTGGGGTGGATATAGTTTATGCTTATACTGTACATGTCTTGGCATTCTTGTGTTAACCCAAATAAAAACTACCCATGTTCATGATCAGGTCTGTGTTAGATAAGAGATGCCCTTGGCAACGCAGGAATGCTGGAGCACCACCATTTTTTTGGCTGGGAGTTACATAAATCAGGGATATCCAGTCTGTAGCAGTCCCATTATAGTTGATCTATCACTCCCAGTATCCCACTGAAGACTGGAGGGGCCACTGGCTGCAGACCTGTGATGTGGCAGAACGTTTTTACACAATATCATTTGCCCTTATTATAAGCTGCATATGTGTATAACTTGCTCACAGACACTTTCTTCTATGGGCCACACAAAGGGTTATGTAATAAAAGGCACTAAGTTTGCCCAGGAGCAGTAACCCATAGCAACCAATCAGCAGGCAGCATTTACTGGTCACCTGTTTAAAAGCAAGAATCTTATTGGTTGCTATGGGTTACTGCTCCTGGGTAAGTTAAGTGCCTTTCATTACATTCGGGGGAAAGTCTCTCGATCTCACATACTTTATAGGGGAAGACACATATTAGCAGGCCTAGGTAGGTGCATTTGGGAATAATTAAAGGGCACCAGAGAAGGCTAATTTATGGAACAATGCTATTTGGGTCGGAAAATCCATGTAGGGAGCGCTGCCCTATTTAGGTGGGAGCTAGTGTTGTGCGGGACCCGCGGGTCGGGCAGGTTCGGGCTCTCCCCTCCTGCCACGTCAAATGCCGACTTCCGGGTTCGTCTTTTATAGACGCTGCGCCTGCTCATCCCGCCCCTTTTGTGACATCATCTGTGGGGCAGGTCGGTGCGGGTCTATAAAAGGAACCCGGAAGTGCGGATGGGGCAAAGGGAGGGCGGGTTAGGGTCGCGTGCAGGTCGGGTAAATCCCGACCCGCACATCACTAGCGGGAGCTTCTGGTGCAATCGCCATGTTGAGACTCAAGCATGCAGATTTGGCGGTAAGTAAACCCCCCAAATAAACAATTGCCTAATAAAAAACATAATTCTAGAACACTTAGCAATATACAGTGAAACCTCAATTTTACATCCCTCATTTTATATTGTTGTTTTCTGGTCCCACCTATATATTATACATAATACATTTCACTCATTTTACATTTTCCTGGATTTTACACCATTTTTTTCTGGTCCCCCCAAAAACTTAAAAATGGGGGTTCTACTGTACATTATTTGTATATGTATTGGTACAGAAAGCAGTGTCTGTCCCTGTCTATTCTCTCCTTCCTAGCGAGGGAGTCATTGCATATTTTTTGCACAAAATAATAGTTCACAACTCTTTCCTCCGATAAATGTTTTTATACTGTTGACAAATTTGTTGAAACCATGATATTGCAGTAGTGGATTTCAGCAACATTTTATTACTTTGACCTTCCAAACACTTTTTTCAGTTCAGTTTTAAAATTGTTAATGTTCTCCAGAAATAAAAACTTTTTTTTAGGGATGCACCAAATCCACTATGTTGGATTCAGCCAAACCCCCGAATCCTTTGAGAAAGATTCGGCCAAATACTGAGCCAAAAAAGTCACAAGCTTTCCCCTCCCCACCCCTAATTTGCATATGCAAATTAGGATTTGGTTTGGCCGGGCAGAAGGATTTGGCCACATCTGAATCCTGCTGAAAAGGGCTAAATCCTGGCTGAATCCCGAACCAAATACTGGATTTGGTGCTTTTTTTTTCTGTTGCTTTCCATAAGTGATGTGCTGGTTGACCAGACACCCAGGTGACCTGTAGGTTGACCACCAGTTGGGGGGGTTTCAGGTTGAAATTCGGGTGACCATTGCGGGTTAGGTTTGGGTCAGACTGGGGACACTCCTCAATTGCTCCCAATGATTTCCTCTCTAGGAACCAGAGGTTAGCACAGAAGGAACAGTTCAGTGTAAAAATAAAAACTGGGTAAATAAATAGGCTGCGAAAAATTAAAAATGTTTCTAATATAGTTAGTTAGCCAAAAATGTAATGTATAAAGCCTGGCGTCACTGGATGTGTAACATAATAGTCAGAACACTACTTCCTGCTTTTCAGCTCTCTAACTCTGAGTTAGTCAGCGACTTTAAGGGGGGCCACATGGGATTTAACTGTTCAGTGAGTTTGCAATTGATCCTCAGCTTTCAGCTCAAACTCAAAAACAATCAATTATGACCCATGTGCCCCCCTTCAAGTAACTGATTGGTTATTGCCTGGTAACCAATCAGTGAAAAGCAAGAGAGCTGAAAAGCAGTAAGTAGTGTTCTGGCTATTATGTTACACATCCAGTCACTCCAGCCTTTATACATTACATTTTTGGCTAACTACCTATATTAGAAACATTTTTTATTTTGCACAGCCCATTTATTTACCCAGTTTTTATTTTTACACTGAACTGTTCCTTTAGGGGTATATTTATCAAAGAGTGAAGTTAATAGTGAAGTTCCGCCACTAGAGTGAAATTCCGCCTCTCTCCATTCATTTCTATGGGATTTTTATAGGTGTATTTATCAAAGGGTGAACTTTCACTTCACCCATTGATAAATACGCCTTTCAAAATCCCATAGAAAAGAATTGAGAGCTGCGGAATTTCACTCTAGTGGCGGAACTTCACTCTTTCATAAATGTACCCCTTAATCTCACTCTAAATGCCTTAGAGTTCTGCCCCTATGAACAGAAACATGTTTTATTTTGCACAGCCTATCTATTTACCCAGTTTTTATTTTTACACTGAACTGTTCCTTTAAAGCCTCCCTGGCTGCATCACTGAGTCATGAAGTGTCTCTTACAATGACGGACACTTTTGTTCCTCAACAGCAAAACCACTGATTTAATCTGAGTCACTGGCAAGAGGGTGGATTGATCATTTCATTCATTCATTGTCCCTCTTCTCATAGTTTCTTTGTTTTTATTCAATAGGGAAGGGCCATAAATAAGATTGAATGTTTAAGGTTTGAATATTCACGCAGAGAAAGACTGCCATTAAGAGGAGTTTGTGCATCAGATCTGCAGTATCACAGTAAGTTGCATTACAGCTGCTTTATCTGAACAGGCCCAGCAGTGAGCGGGACTTTGTGCAATTAGTATGTGTGCTTCAGCTCAGGGAAGATACAATAGAATCTGGACTATTAAACACTGACAGTGATTTGTCACCTTGACTAAGGCTAATCTGTTATCAGGAGAATGAAGCAATTTAGCTGCGACAATACAAGTTATTTACACAGCGGGAATTAGAAAGGAACTGCTTACAATGCGCTTCTCACTGGATTAGAAAAAACACAAAGTTTTAAAACAAAGCATGTTTCTCACCTTGAACTTGTACCTTATATAAATAGTATTAGGTCTATAGCACACAGTGTAGTGCCCCTAGTGAGGACTGTCACAGACAAGGTGAAACTTCAGAGGAAGCAAACGCTGCCGCATACCTCCCAACATTTTGGAAGTAAAAAGAGGGACAAAAATTTTTTCCTGCACGTAGCGCAGCAATTTTTTGACCACACCCCTTTCTGTGGCCACACCCCCTAATTACCATGTTTGTTTTACAAATTTTGGCAGGTTATGAAAGTTTGAAAATATTTCTCCTTATCTAAACTGTGTTTTTGTGTCTCAAAATTGTTACAAAGTATCTTATTTGCACCTGTTCTGGGCTCTCTGCTAAAAGCCAATTAAGTGAGAAACTTTGTTTCTTTTTCTGGCTGTTCAGTGCAGAGAAAAGAGGGACTTTCCAGTACAAATGAGGGACTGCGGGCTGAGCTGTCAAAAGAGGGACTGTCCCTCCGAAAAAGGGACAGTTGGGAGGTATGCTGCCGGGTCCCAGGAGGTATAGGGTCCCCATGAGGCCCTAATTGGGGCCCTAATTTTCAATAAATATTGGTAACTCTAGACCAGGGATCCCTAACCTTTAGAACCTGTGAGCAACATTCAGAAGTAAAAGGAGTTGAGGAGCAACACTAGTATGTAAAATGTTCTTGTGGTGCCAAATAAGGGCTGTGATTGGCCATTTGAAAGCCCCTATGTGGATTGTCAACCTACATTGAGGCTCTGTTTGGCAGTACATCTGTTTTTTATACAACCAAAACTTGCCTCCAAGCCTGGAATTCAAAAATAAGCTCCTGCTTTGAGGACACTGAGAGCAACATCCAAGGGGTTGGAGAGCACCATGTTGCTCACAAGCTACTGGTTGGGGATCACTGCTCTAGACATTTTGGGGGCCTGAAAAATAATTTGCTGTGCTGCCCAGTAATATCAGATGTGCCCCTGTCATTGATTTCCACCTCCTATGGCTTCTTACAATGGACCACAGTCCCTATCCATCACGATGGGCATATTCTTGTCCTAATAGTCAGTGTCTGACTTCTTAAAGAGATTAGATCAGGTTCTTATGGTGTAGTGTTTATTTCTGTTCTGCTCCAATCCTAACTTCTGATTGATCCGTCTCTTTTGCTGCTTCCACCTTCTCACTTTGGCTATTTGTACTAAATTTCAGATTTGCTGCTCTGTTAGTTGCATTTGTTAAGTGTACTTTTAAATGAACTCGTGCTTTGTTGCTTTCCATTGGCTAAAGACACACAGTAAAGCTAATTTATTCCTCTCGCATCTCCTACACTATCAATTTCATGTCTTGCAGACGTCTTGTCGCTCAGTACGCTACTTCTCACCTCTGGTTCCAAGACAAGGAATCTTCGGGGCAGTGGAGGAATGTACTTCCCCAGTCTGACCTGCAATAGTTGGGCAAATTTCAACCCAAACCCACCCAATCAGTAGTCAACCCTCAGGTCACTGCAGGTTTCGGGTTAAAGGACCAGTAACAGCAAAAATTTTCTAAAAAAAATTTGTTAATATGCTATGAAAAAAAAGACGGCAACACATATTAAACATTAAAATGTCTTTATTAAGAAATAGCTTACCAAAACTCCGATTAGGCTCCTCTTCAGAAAAGGCGACGCAGCGACGATCCATCATGCGGCGCTCGATTTCTCCTCCCTGGCTATCTGCTTTGAGGAAGGCAGGGGGGAGAAATCGAGCGCCGCACGATGGATCGCCCGATCGCTTTCTGAAGAGGAGCGCAAGAAGAGTTTCGGTAAGTTATTTCTTAAGCGATTTAAAAGTTTAATATGTCTGTGTTTTTTTTCCTTCTACACTTACGAATTTTTTAATAAAAAAAATTTATGTTACTGGTCCTTTAACCTACGCTTTACTGCTGTTGGATATGCCATATGATTAGGGTTGCCATTAGGGTCCAGTTATGACCCAGATAGCCCGGTTTTTTGAAGGGCTATCCAGGTCAAAACTGCTTGCCGGTTTTCCAAATTAGGAAACCTGTGCATGATTCCCTATGATTGACGCAGCGATTGGCCAATCAGCGATCACCACTTTATAGCCTTGCCACTGCTATCATGACCCCACCTCCATTAGGTCACAACTCTGCCCCCTGCCCAGAGTTAGACGGGCCACCCTACGTGTAATGCTGCAGAAAAAATTCTAACCAATGATATTAATATGATATATTGTCTCCAAACATGTATATTCATTAAGTTCAGTCTTGCATGTATTATATTCATCAAAAAAACTGAAAATATTCCCCAAAATTCCCACAAAGGTGTAATCCTCATGATGTCAGCACCCAGGTGGGGGATGCTGTGGTCCTTGCCATCTCATATAAGGCTTTCCTATCAGCAGTTCCTTTGGATACCACACCTCTTTGGAGAAGCTGAGCTTGGCGTTCACGACTCTCTTCTAGTTCTTTCCAGTGGTTTTCCTCAAAGGAAGCCTGTTATTAAAAAGATTAAAGCTTTAGGATTTTAAAAGCATAATTTCTTAAAGGAGAAGGAAAGCTATTGAAGCCAATGCCAATAGATTAGCCACAATAGTGCAAGCTATAACACTTTAATTATTCTGCAGAATGCTTTACCATACCTGAGTAAACAGCTCTAGAAGCTCGCTCTGTTTGTTTAGGATAGTAGCTGCCATATTAGCTTGGTGTGACATCACTTCCTGCCTGAGTCTCTCCCTGCTCACTCATAGCTCTGGGCTCAGATTACGGGAGGAGGGAGGGGGAAAAGGGAGGGGGGAGGAACAAACTGAGCATGCTCAAGCCCCAGTCCTAGAGGTTTATGCTGAAAACCGGAAGTCTGATACAGAAGCCCATGAGTACACAATAGAAGGAAAGAAATGCTGTGTTTCTTTTGACAGAGGACTCAGAGCAGCATTACTTTGAGGGTTTACTGGTGTATTTATATAGACCTTTCTGATAAAGCTTACTTAGTTTTAGCCTTTCCTTCTCCTTTAACTATACAATGCCTTGTCTAATCAATGGAACTGGGGTGTTAAGATCTGTCCGTGGGGATTTGTTCAGGGGATGCATTTTGTGCCCTCAGCGCCGGATTTCACTTCTGGGCGCCCCTAGGCCGCGCGGTCCGACCAGGCGGGCGCGTGGTCCTAGCGCCCGCCTTCCCAGCGCGCCAGAGAAAAAACGCCGGCGCAGCTGGTGTAGTTGAACGGCATGCCGCCCCTATTTCTTTGCCGCCCTAGGCCCGGGCCTATGCGGCCTTGCCGCAAATCCGGGCCTGTGTGCCCTCCACTTACTTATAACACACAGCATTTTCAGTATGAAACACTGGCAATCCTGCATACAAACAACATAGTCGTCAGGCCCAGAGTTGTGGAAGGCCCGGGCCTAGGGCGGCAGGATTTTAGGGGGCGGCATGCTGCCCAACCACACCCACATTGGTTCAGAAACACTGAGGAAGCGCGGGAGATACAATTGTTTTTTAAATTTCCCATGCACCAATCCCCATTGCTCTGGTTCCGATGATAACATTTGCGCGAATCAAAGGGAGCGGACAGGGGCAACGAATGGGCCTAGGGGCTCCCACTATGTAAATCCAGGCCTGATAGTCGTAGATTTATTTTGCACAACTGCAATATTGACAGTGAGAAATAAAGCAGGGGAAGAGCCACAGCAGAGCAGGGCTGTTGGATCAAATTGGTAGAATAGACTTTTGCTGATAAAGCTCATTGGCCCCAATGTGACTTACTTCTGCCTGTGTGTTACCATCTTTTTCTGTGCTATACACCAGCTGGGGAATTATTCTGCTTAGTATTCCAACTCCTGTACTGCATGCTGCCTGGGGAATTACAATGCTTACATTATCAACTCCTCTACAATATGCTGCCTTATGACTTCAGACTCCAGTACTTTATGCTGTTGGCCGATTTACTCTTCTTATAGTTGCAGATGCTGTACTATGCGGGGACTTACACTAGCCCCATGCTGTACTACATGAAGGCTAATTAAACATTCTTATACAGGTATAGGAATGTTTAGGTATGTCTATGGGGGTAGGGGTTTTTTTTATTAAGGGTTTGTTTCTCCTTTAAGCAACGTTTAGTTTTATATTAAATTAAGTGCCATATTAAAGAATCTTACCAAACTGGAATATATATTTAAGTAAATATTGCCCTTTTACATCTCTTGCCTTGAACCACCATTTCGTGACTCTATCTGTGCTGCCTCAGAGATCACCTGACCAGAAATACTGCAGCTTTAACTGTAACAGGAAGAAGTGTGGAAGCAAAAGACACAACTCTGTCTGTTAATTGGCTCATGTGACCTAACATGTATGGTTAGTTTGTGTGCACCGTGAATTGTAGGATCCTAGGTGGCGGCCTTTATTTTTTAAAATGGCAGTTTTCTATTTAGGATTACAAAATGGCACATACTACTAAAAAAGTATATTATTATGAAAATAGTTTATTTACATGAAGCAGGGTTTTATACATGAGCTGTTTTATGCAATATCTTTTTATAGAGACCTACATTGTTCGGGGTATCGTTTAATATTTACATGATTTTCTAGTAGATTTAAGGTATGAAGATCCATAAGCATCCATTATCCAGAAAGCCCCAGGTCCCAGGCATTCTGGATAACAGGTCCCATACCTGTACTCTGAGTTGGCTGTTGGATCTGCTTGTCCGGGATATGGTGCAGTTTTCTAAAGTGAATCTAATCCAATAAGATGTTTAATAAAGGATAGGGGCGCTGTAGTGATCAGTTGTTTGTCTTTTTATGTGTAAATTAGAAAGTACCAGCTCTTTCCAACTGTCAGCCATTCAGGTAAGGAATCCAACCATCTCTATGGCTACCTATGTACTCTGATTGGATACCAGTCTGTTTAGCCTTGTGAACATTCTTTTTTCTGATTGGCTACAGGACGATCTAGTCTTGTGACTTCAAAATGCTCCAGTTGGCTACAGATTGATGTAGTGAAATTTTGAATGCTTTTAGTAAAAGCCAGTTGTAGGTGCCAGGTCATAGTAAAAGCCAGTTGTAGGTGCTAGGTCATAGTAAAAGCCAGTTGTAGGTGCTAGGTCATAGTAAAAGCCAGTTGTAGGTGCTAGGTCATAGTAAAAGCCAGTTGTAGGTGCTAGGTCATGGTAAAAGCGAGTTGTAGGCGCTAGGTCATAGTAAAAGCTAGTTGTAGGCGCTAGGTCATAGTAAAAGCCAGTTGTATGCGCTAGATCATAGTAAAAGCCAGTTGTAGGCGCTAGGTCATAGTAAAAGCCAGTTGTAGGCCCTAGGTCATAGTAAAAGCCAGTTGTAGGCGCTAGGTCATAGTAAAAGCCAGTTGTAGGCGCTAGGTCATAGTAAAAGCCAGTTGTAGGTGCTAGGTCATAGTAAAAGCCAGTTGTAGGCCCTAGGTCATAGTAAAAGCCAGTTGTAGGCGCTAGGTCATAGTAAAAGCCAGTTGTAGGCGCTAGGTCATAGTAAAAGCCAGTTGTAGGTGCTAGGTCATAGTAAAAGCCAGTTGTAGGCGCTAGGTCATAGTTAAAACCAGTTGTAGGCGATAGGTCATAGTAAAAGGCAGTTGTAGGCGCTAGGTCATAGTAAAAGCCAGTTGTAGGCGCTGGGTCATAGTAAAAGGCAGTTGTAGGTGCTAAGTCATAGTAAAAGCTAGTTGTAGGTGCTAGGTCATAGTAAAAGCTAGTTGTAGGTGCTAGGTCATAGTAAAAGCCAGTTGTAGGTGCTAGGTCATAGTAAAAGCCAGTTGTAGCTGATTGGAAGGCCCTGTCCCATGCACTGCACATTCACTAATGCAGCACCCATAGAAACAGTTTCCAACAGCTGAGTTACAGGAACCGATACAAATGATAATTATGATCATTAGTTTTTCTCGGCTAATTTCTGACAATGGCAGTTGTTAATTACGAGTTGAACTCGCCTTGCACAATCTGCTCCTGTTCTGCTCGTGGCTCTGCCTTATGGCTGCCTGTTTCTTGCGCTCTGTCACTTTCTCCTCCAGTTTTCTCTGCAGCTCGGCCACGCGCTCGTCTTTGGAAGCAGAGGATTTAGAGGCCTGGGATTTGGCTTTTTTTTCTTCCAGCCTGTCAGGAAAGATAAATGAAATAAATGGGTGCGCTATATATTCTGGTTAAAAAAAGTAGGTCTTTTTCCCTTAATAAAGCGAGGTTGGTTTTGTCAGGTGAGAGCTCACAAATAGCATCGCATTTTGCACCCGTCACACGAGTGATTCATTGTTACATTTAACGTGGGGTTCACACTTACTTTAACATATTGCAGCAGCTGGAGTGGAAAATGACATTGCCTCCCTATCCCAACACGAACACATTGCAGCGAATGCTGATTTAAAGACTTGCCTTTTAGCTGCTTGGAAAATATTGGTTCATTTAATTTCATTAAAAAAATAACTGGCCCCGCAACATTCAACCCTGAGCTCCCGTGTCAGGTCTTCAAGGTCTTCTCTTCAAGGACTGGGTCTATCTTTGGGGTTTAATCAATCAGTATATGTTTTACACTGTTACACACACAATGTACTTTCATTTATGAAAAAGATTAATGATTGTGATGCCCTTATGTCATTTCAATATTTCATACATTTCTATTGTGTTTCTGATATTTCCTTATTAAAGGGCATGTAAAGGCAAGAAAATAAAATCCAATTTTTACTTTCTTTAATGAAAAAGAAACCTATCTCCATACCTCCCAACATTTTGGAAGTAAAAAGAGGGACAAAAAATGTTTTTCTGCATGTAGCGCAGCAAATTTTTTTGACCACACCCCTTTTTGTGGCCACACCCCCTAATTACCATGTTTGTTTTACAAAATTTGGCAGGTTATGAAAGTTTGAAAATATTTCTCCTTATCTAAACGGTGTTTTTGTGTCTCAAAATTGTTACAAAGTATCTTATTTGCACCTGTTAGCACCTGTTAAGTGAGAAACTGTGTTTCTTTTTCTGGCTGTTCAGTGCAGAGAAAAGAGGGACTTCCAGTACAAATGAGGGACTGCGGGTTGAGCTGTCAAAAGAGGGACTGTCCCTCCGAAAAAAGGGACAGTTGGGAGGTATGCTATCTCCAATATACTTTAATTAAAAAATGTGTACTGTTTTTATAAGAAACCTGACTGTATGCAGTGAGATTCTCCCTTCATTTACTGCTGTGGATAGGAATTGTCAGACGGTCCCTAACTGCTGAGCAGGGAAACAATCATCCTTATGAACAGCAGGGGGAGCCCCCGCCTTACTTCCCAGCCATGCAGAACTCAAGCAGCTTTGTTTATGACGATCCCTAAGCAGCCCAGACCACACTGAGCATGTGCATGTCTTAGTCTTGCAAAGATGTATAGCCCCCCTGGTGACCCCCTGTAGCCAAATTTAAAGCATAAATTATTTGTTTGATTAGGCTTGTGGTGCAGTAAGTTCATGTTTATATTTAGTATACAAAATACAGCATTTCTAGCCTTATTCTATTTTAGACTTTACATGCCCTTTAAAGGGTGGTTCACTTTTAAGTTAACTTTAAGCATGTTATAGAATGGCTAATGCTAAGCAACTTTTCAATTGGTCTTCATTTCTTTTTTTTATATACCTTTTGAAATATTTGCCTTCTTCTTCTGACTCTTCCAGCTTTCAAATAGCGGTCACTGACCCCATATAAAAAACAAATGCTCTTTAAGGCTAAACATTTACATTTATTGTTATTGCTACTTTTTCTTAGAATATCATTATTATTCAAACACCCATTGATGCGATCGTCAAAATTTGCGCTTTGCAAATTTTGCGGGAAATTTTTGAATTTTTCGGCAAACCAGAAAGGGACAATTTCGCCCATCATTACTGAACAACCCCTTTAAGGGGAAATATTATGGAAATGGAAATGTAATATAAGTGTCATCATACTGAAATACGAAAATATTACAATGAAAAAATCTGTACAATTTCTGAAATAATCTATTTTATTTAGGGATGCACAGAATCCATTTTGGATACGGCTGAAACCATGAATCCTTGCGAAAGATTCAGCCGAATACAGAATCGGTGGACTCCCTTTTCTAGCAGATTTGTTAGAGCTTACATATATAACTGACTCCAGCACAAACAAAATCTGACAAAATAACTGCCTTTGGCACAAATGCTGCATGTAGAGAAACAGAATTTCTGGTGATTTTAAAAGAGTGAGCTCTAATACATCTTCTAGGCAAAAGGACACCACAAAAGGCTGCATTAGACCTAACTGTCATATAAAATCAGACTCCCAGCTCCTACTTGAAGAGAGAATGAAGAGAGGAATAGGGAGAGAGAAGATTAACTTGATTATTTTTGAAACAGGTCAGAATGTGTAAATTATTATATTTAGAAAATGTCTTTACTATGTTGAAGTTTATATTCAATTTTCATTTTTGCTATAGTTCCCCTTTAATTTGATGGCAAATGTATTTTCCCCTATCCAGATGTCATAATCTACTGTCCACTGCTCCTTGTGGGCCCTTCCTGCTCCCCTGATATCATAATGTATGCAGAGTCTGCAAAATCGGCTCCATGGTGTGGCACATGGGATAGGTATATACTAGGGATACATGAGAAAGCAGCCAGGGTATATTCTAGGGATACATGGAAAAGCAGCCGGGAATATACAAGGGATACATGGGAAAGCAGCTGGATATATACTAGGGATACATGGGAAAGCATTCGGGAATATACTAGAGATACATTGGAAAGCAGCTGGGAATATACTAGGGATACATGGGAAAGCAGCTGGATATATACTAGGGATACATGGGAAAGTAGCCGGGTATATACTAGGTATACATGGGAAAGCAGCCGGGAATATACTAGGGATACATGGGAAAGCAGCTGGATATATACTAGGGATACATGGGGAAGCAGTCAGGAATATACATGGGAAAGCAGCTGGATATATACTAGGGATACATGGGAAAGCAGCTGGATATATACTAGGGATACATGGGAAAGCAGCTGGATATATACTAGGGATACATGGGAAAGCAGCCAGGAATATACTAGGGATACATGGGAAAGCAGCTGGGAATATACATGGGATACATGGGAAAGCAGCCAGGAATATACTAGGGATACATGGGAAAGCAGCTGGGAATATACTAGGGATACATGGGAAAGCAGCCAGGAATATACATGGGATACATGGGAAAGCAACTGGATATATACTAGGGATACATGGGAAAGCAGCTGGATATATACTAGGGATACATGGGGAAGCAGTCAGGAATATACATGGGAAAGCAGCTGGATATATACTAGGGATACATGGGAAAGCAGCTGGATATATACTAGGGATACATGGGAAAGCAGCTGGATATATACTAGGGATACATGAGAAAGCAGCTGGATATATACTAGGGATACATGGGAAAGCAGCTGGATATATACTAGGGATACATGGGAAAGCAGCCAGGAATATACTAGGGATACATGGGAAAGCAGCCAGGAATATACATGGGATACATGGGAAAGCAGCTGGGAATATACATGGGATACATGGGAAAGCAGCCAGGAATATACTAGGGATACATGGGAAAGCAGCTGGGAATATACTAGGGATACATGGGAAAGCAGCCAGGAATATACATGGGATACATGGGAAAGCAACTGGATATATACTAGGGATACATGGGAAAGCATTCGGGAATATACTAGAGATACATTGGAAAGCAGCTGGGAATATACTAGGGATACATGGGAAAGTAGCCGGGTATATACTAGGGATACATGGGGAAGCAGTCAGGAATATACATGGGAAAGCAGCTGGATATATACTAGGGATACATGGGAAAGCAGCTGGATATATACTAGGGATACATGGAAAAGCAGCTGGATATATACTAGGGATACATGGGAAAGCAGCCAGGAATATACTAGGGATACATGGGAAAGCAGCTGGGAATATACATGGGATACATGGGAAAGCAGCCAGGAATATACTAGGGATACATGGGAAAGCAGCTGGGAATATACTAGGGATACATGGGAAAGCAGCCAGGAATATACATGGGATACATGGGAAAGCAACTGGATATATACTAGGGATACATGGGAAAGCATTCGGGAATATACTAGAGATACATTGGAAAGCAGCTGGGAATATACTAGGGATACATGGGAAAGTAGCCGGGTATATACTAGGGATACATGGGAAAGCAGCCGGGAATATACTAGGGATACCTGGGAAAGCAGCTGGCTATATACTAGGGATACATGGGAAAGCATTCGGGAATATACTAGAGATACATGGGAAAGTAGCCGGGTATATACTAGGGATACATGGGAAAGCAGTTGGGAATATACTAGGGATACATGGGAAAGCAGCTGAATATATGCTAGGGATACATGGGAAAGCAGCCAGGAATATACTAGGGGTACATGGGAAAGCAGCTGGGAATATACTAGGGATGCATGGGAAAGCAGCCAGGAATATACATGGGAAAGCAACTGGATATATACTAGGGATACATGGGAAAGCAGTCAGGAATATACATGGGATACATGGGAAAGCAGCTGGATATATACTAGGGATACATGGGAAAGCAGCTGGATATATACTAGGGATACATGGGAAAGCAGCCAGGAATATACTAGGGATACATGGGAAAGCAGCTGGGAATATACTAGGGATACATGGGAAAGCAGCCAGGAATATACATGGGATACATGGGAAAGCAACTGGATATATACTAGGGATACATGGGAAAGCAGTCAGGAATATACATGGGATACATGGGAAAGCAGTTGGATATATACTAGGGATACATGGGAAAGCAGCTGGATATATACTAGGGATACATGGGAAAGCAGCCAGGAATATACTAGGGATACATGGGAAAGCAGCTGGGAATATACTAGGGATACATGGGAAAGCAGCCAGGAATATACATGGGATACATGGGAAAGCAACTGGATATATACTAGGGATACATGGGAAAGCAGTCAGGAATATACATGGGATACATGGGAAAGCAGTTGGATATATACTAGGGATACATGGGAAAGCAGCTGGATATATACTAGGGATACATGGGAAAGCAGCCAGGAATATACTAGGGATACATGGGAAAGCAACTGGATATATACTAGGGATACATGGGAAAGCATTCGGGAATATACTAGAGATACATTGGAAAGCAGCTGGGAATATACTAGGGATACATGGGAAAGTAGCCGGGTATATACTAGGGATACATGGGAAAGCAGCCGGGAATATACTAGGGATACCTGGGAAAGCAGCCAGGAATATACTAGGGATACATGGGAAAGCAACTGGATATATACTAGGGATACATGGGAAAGCATTCGGGAATATACTAGAGATACATTGGAAAGCAGCTGGGAATATACTAGGGATACATGGGAAAGTAGCCGGGTATATACTAGGGATACATGGGAAAGCAGCCGGGAATATACTAGGGATACCTGGGAAAGCAGCCAGGAATATACTAGGGATACATGGGAAAGCAGCTAAAAGGCCACTTTTATTGATGCCACCAGCACAGCTGCCATTATTTTAAATAGTATAATAAAGTATTGATGGCTGACTAAAAGTGCTTTATATGACTGTTCTGGTCCAGGGGGTTTTACCACTGATAAAAGGATTTGGGACATCATAGAGAGGAATAGTGCCCTTTGGAACTGCAGACTATAAAGAATATTCTCCAATGATATATTTTAATGCAGTAGATAATTTGATGCCGCAATTCCCGACTGTTCATCTCTTTGAAATGTCGTGGTCATATGCTTCTTGTGTGTCAGCCATCTGCTTTAATACCGAGTCAGTCTTACAAGATTCCCAGGTTGAGGTGACAATATTCTTTTTGAATTATGAATCCGCTATTTTCCAATGCTGTTCTGGCGCATTTGAACCTGTTATAGAACCGCATTTCCAAAGTACAATGCAAGCCATCTGGATCAGGAGCTGATAAGTCTCAAGGCCACATGGCTTCTATCTGCACAAAGTTATTTACTCTATTGTTTCCCATTCACAACATCATCTTCACTCAGCTAAGACCTTATTGCATTTTTTTTGTTAAGTTTTAATGCTATTTCTTTTGCTTTTGGCATAAAACAATTGCTCACGTCTTTCTTCGTTTCAGTCATCGTTCTATTAAGCCTCAACTGATTTGTCTTGCGTTTCTTCCGTAATGAATTAGGCTGGGTTGTAAACAGTATTTATGCAGCAGAAGCTTTTACAACAATCTGATTTTCATTCAACTGTAATTTTGCTGTGTAATGAGTGATGGAAAAACAGCAGCGGTGTAATATATTCTGCTGAAACAATGTATTATGAAGAATAATACTGAAACCAACAGGGGTGTTTGTGCCATAAGCCTGGACCCCCCCCCCCCAATAACAACTAACACACATGCACACATCTTTCCTTCATCTAGGTAACCCCACTCACCTTCTATCTATCTATCTATCTATCTATCTATCTATCTATCTATCTATCTATCTATCTATCATCTATCTATCTATCTATCTATCTATCTATCTATCTATCTATCTATCTATCTATCTATCTAATATCTATCCACCTTTCTCTAATCTATTTATTTATCTATATATCTATCATCTATCTATCATCTATCTATCTAATATATCTATCTATCTAATATCTATCCATCTTTATCTATCTATCTATCTATTTGTCTATCTCTCATCTATCTATTTATCTATCTATCTAATATATATCCATCTTTCTCTAATCTATCTATCTATCATCTATCTATCTAATATATATCTAATCTATCTAATCTATCTATCTATCTATCTATCTATCTAATATCTATCCATCTTTCTCTAATCTATCTATCTATTTGTCTATCTATCTATCTCTCATCTATCTATTTATCTATCTATCTAATATCTATCCATCTTTCTCTAATCTATTTATTTATCTATATATCTATCACCTATCTATCTAATAGCATTAATATGTATTTATCTATCTATCTAATATATATCTAATCTATCTATCTATCTAATATCTATCCATCTTTCTCTAATCTATCTATCTATTTGTCTATCTATCTATCTCTCATCTATCTAATATATCTATCTATCTAATATCTATCCATCTTTCTCTAATCTATCTATCTATTTGTCTATCTATCTCTCATCTATCTATTTATCTATCTATCTATCTAATATATATCCATCTTTCTCTAATCTATCTATCTATCTATTTATTTATCTATCTATCATCTATCTATCTAATATATATCTAATCTATCTATCCATCTAATCTATCTATCTATCTATCTATCTATCTATCTATCTATCTATCTATCTATCTATCTCACTATTTATCTATCTATCATCTATCTATCATCTATCTATCTATCTATCTATCTATCTATCTATCTATCTATCTATCATCTATCTAATCTATCTATCTATCTAATATCTATCCATCTTTCTCTAATCTATCTATCTATTTGTCTATCTATCTATCTATCTATCTATCTATCTCTCATCTATCTATCTATCTATTTAGCATCTATCTATCTAATATCTTTCCATCTTTCTCTAATCATCTATCTAATATCTATCTATCTATCTATCTATCTATCTATCTATCTATCTATCTAATATCTATCTATCTAATATCTATCCATCTTTCTCTATCTATTTGTCTATCTATCTATCATCTATCTATCTATCTATCTATCTATCTATCTATCTATCTATCTATCTATCTATCTATCTGTCTGTCTGTCTATCATCTATCTATGTATAATCTATCTACTGTATATATCTATCTGGCGCATCGAAACAAAGGTACACACGATTTACAGACCGTAATATATATTCGTTAATCCGATATAGCCTAATAATCTGCATGTCTGTGGCCAGCTTTAGAGTTTGTTGGGTTCCCCTTAACTTCTGAAAATGTGGCTTTATCAGTCACTGTCCTATAGTTTCAGGTATATCCAGGACAGTAAATAAACACTGAACCCCCTAACTGGCCTTCAGACTGGTCCACTCCATTAACTGCTTGGGACCCCTAGTGGGACCAGCTGCACAGTCTGGGAACCACAGCGCTAATATTGCATGTGATACAAAAAACCTTTAACACGCGACCTTTGATGAATAACCCCATTAATCTCGACAAAAAGAAAAGAAATCCTAAAATCAATAGAAAACCCCTCTCTCATTTACTGATGGGCAGGTTTTTTGTTTCCTTATATCCAAAACAGTAAATAAGTTAAACAGAGGCAAAATGGACTTGTACTAACTTCATAACAGCTGCTTTTCCGAGAGCCGCTCTGTGCAAGGAGATTTGTTCCAGGGTGTCCAAGAGGAGCTGCTGTTTTGATTGCTTTTCTGTGATGATTTGGTCACGTTTCTCTTCCTCTGCCTTTTTCTCTGCTTCCTTTAGAATTGCTAAACGCTCACGCAGCTCCACCAGGGACATTTCACAGTTCAAGCCATGCCCAGCAGTCTGATGCAAAATAATAGAACATATAGAAATAGCCTTGACGATGAAGTGCAACTGGCCACTATAGGCCTAAAACTGACCTTAACTTTTATTGGTCACTGGTAGCCAAACGCAGCTCTAAATAAAATACATTTATGGACTATGCAATTCAGAGATGCGCAGTTTGTGAGCACTGTTTCTGAATAAAACTTACAAATTGAAGGTTATGACTGAATACATAAAGCCTACATCTCTTGTTTACTAAGTTATCTCAAACCCTCGTCCTCTCCCTACATTACCTACTGACATTTCCCATCCATTTCTTCATTACTCCATCACTTGCACTCATGTCACTCACGTTCTCCTTTATCTCAAACTCACCTTTGGCTCCATTCCTTATGCTTGCTCATATCCTTCCTTACCCACTCCCGCTCATTCTCCTAAAGCTATATGAATACATGTTAATAATAATAATAATAAGTCATAACTCTCCCTCATTATACTCACCAATTCAAAAGCACGCCTCTATTCCTTTATTGTTATTCCTCATTCACATTCATTCCCTCACCTTATTACAATTACACCTTCCCGTTCCTCAGTCCATGACTGAAATCAATCCCATAACCTTTCCTTTGTACCTTCCTCCCTTACAAAATCATCCTCATCTCACCCACTCCCTTCCACACCTCCTTTCCCAGTTCCCTCTATCTCACTCAATTAGTTCCATATACACTCCACCATGCTCACTCAAGCCTCTCACCCACTCATCTCATTGTCCAATTATTCCTTCACGTCACTCCTTTCCGTATGCACAAAATGGAGACATTTTGTGCATACAACTACTAAAAAATGCCTTACCCTTTAAACTGGCACAAAATGTCTCAATGTCTTAAATATATTGATAATGGGTTGAGTGCAGAGGACTCTTGTATTTGTCTATATGAATTTTGTGGTCACAGCCTCATTGCACCCCCGCCTAATGATTTTTAATAATTAGTGGTGAGCACAACTTTCCCTTGTTTCTTATACTCCTTCCCACATCTTTATTACTCTGTTCCTAACCTCTATTCCTTCCATTTGTTATGTGATGCATTGGTGTAATTCTTTTCTGCTTTTCTAAATAAATACAATGCAAAATGTACAGCCCATATACTACATAGCCACTTGAATTAAATCAATGTCTAAATCTATGCCTAATGAATTGTACAGATATGATATGTACTCACTTGTGTTAAGTCCACAAACTTATGCCTTATGAAAGGCACAGATTCCATGGCTCGTATCTCACGTATCAGCTCAAATTTCTTTCTAAGTTCTTCTTCCGCTTCCTCTAGAGCTTGTCGGAGAAGCTCACGGCTCTCTTCTGTCACTTCTTGAACTAAAATAATACAGCGAGTTAATATATGTTCTAGCCTTACATAGGCAATGGTTCTGTTTATCTGATGATATAGGAATGTTTTTTACTGGTGAAGATACTCCACAGTTGCAAGATAGACACCAAAGGGCACACTTGCTAACTAGACACAGCATCAGTCCCGCAAAGTTCAACCCAGCACAACACAATGTTTTGAGAAAGAGGGAGACGGCCTTTGAAAAAGTTTTTAATTCCTGTTAGAGAGTCTACCTCAAGTTGTTTTCACTGTATATGGTTGAATTGCACCGGCTGGAATGTGGAGCATAGATTTTAATATTGATTAAATATTGTTGGGGTCATTGTTTCATGAAATGCTGGGGGCCACTGCATCATATATTGCTGGGGCCACTGTGTAATGAAATTCTGGGGTCACTGTGTAATGAAATGTTGAGGCTATTCCTTCAGTCTAGCTTTCCCTTTCCATATAAAAAAATTGCTTTTAAAGCAGGTACAATAATAGTTACACTAGTGGGAGTGTAATTGGGAGAGGTCTTATTCACCATTATTATTCCAGTCCATAACTTTGTTGCACCTTTCAAACCTAACTAAGCCCTGTGCGTACAAATACTGTGGGCCTGGATTCTTCTCAACTGGTGATGACAATGGGCTATATTACCAGTTGGCTACCAATTCGTTATAAAAAAGTTCAAGGTAATAAAACATTACGGTATGTAGATAGCATCAGTATGGTAGTTTTATTTAAATATGAATACCTATCTGTTGTTTATATTTCTGGAGTTTCAGCCGTGCCTGCTTTGTATTCTTGTGTCCTTCTGAAACCTGCTCTACCAGGTCCCTCATCTCCTTCTCTTCCTGGAGACGCTTTTCTGCATACATACGCATCAGTTTTTCAGTCTTTATTTAGAAAAAACAACAGTTGAGGGGAACATTTTTTAAAAGAAATCTAGAAATCAAAGCCCTTTACAGCCCCCCCAAGACATGTTGTAGTTTTTATTTCTAAATGACACCGTTTACACTGCAAATAATTCACTCTACAATATAAAATTTCATTCCTGAACCAGCAAGTGTCATTTTTTAGTTGTAATATTGGTGTGTAGGTACATCTCAGGTCATTTTGCTTGGTCATGTGCTTTCAGAAAGAGCCAGCACTTTAGGATGGAACTGCTTTCTGGCAGGCTGTTGTTTCTCCTACTCAATGTAACTGAATGTGTCTCAGTGGGACCTGGATTTTACTATTGAGTGCTGTTCTTAGATCTATCAGAGAGCTGTTATCTTGTGTCAGGGAGCTGCTCTCTGGTTACCTTTCCATTGTTCTGTTGTTTGGCTGCTGGGGGGGGTGATATCACTCTAGACTCTACCTTGCAGTACAACAGTAAAGAGTGACTGAGTTTATCAGAGCACAAGTCACATGACTGGAGGCAGCTGGGAAACTGACAATATGTCTAGCCCCATGTCAGATTTCAAAATTAAATATAAAAAAAATCAGTTTGCTCTTTTGAGAAAAGGATTTCAGTACAGCACTATTAAAGGACAAGGTAACCTTAAACTAAGTGAATGCAAAACTGATGAGGGTGCTATTCTAAGCACATTTGCAATGTACATTCATTATTTATTATTTTTTCATTCCAAGATACTAAGGGATACATGTACTGTTACAATGAATTCATTTTGCTATAACAACACCACCTGCTGGTCATTTTCTGACCAGTCTGACCACCAAGTAGTCAAGGAAGTTGTCAGGAGAAAGAATGAGGCTGCTCTGATGTTCTTCTGCTTAGGAAAACAATTAGAAACCTCCCTCAAATCTTTCCTAAGCAGAAGAACATCAGAGCAGCCTCTTTTTTTCTCCCGACAACTTCCTTGACTACTTGGTGGTCAGACTGGTCAAAAAATGACCAGCAGGTGGTGCTGTTGTAACAAAATTAATTAATCTGGTCACTCAAACCTACAGAAGCACTTTCTATGGATTTTTATTTCTTATATAGTTTGCTTCATATTGGTGCTATAATGAATGAAGTTGTTTCCATTGCACTGTGTTCTGCGGGTGTCATAAAAGGCTTCTGGGTGCTGTACAATTGGAAACCCCACTGCAACGGGTGGTTATTATCTTAATGCGATGCCTTTGTTCTCAACAACCATATTTATGACCAATAAAATACTATATTCTGCAAACATAGAAGTAAATATCTGCCTCTATTATGTTACCCAAGGAAAACCCAAATGAATAAGAAAAATGCAAAATTAGCATTCTCCCGTTGCGACTCTTTCATTTTATATATTATTTTTATTGTTGTACTAAAACAGCGCGTGGCAATCGGTATCTCCAGGTTTTTATCATCGTGTGTAAAATGAGGTTATTTTTCTTAGAAATTAGAGTAGCATTTCATAGGATTAATAGTACATGAGTAGAAACGAGTAGATAGGGGATAATTGAATTTCTTCTGCCTGAAAAGCGATTCATTATTGCTGATTAATGGTATATCTGCCCAACCCTAGCTGTGTGTATAACATCTTGCTTTAATACCTAAGCTTTAATATAGATTCTACACAAATCTGTTTAATGCTCTTGTATTTCACCTCTTGTTTCTTTAGATCGGCTTTCTTTTTGTTCTCTTGGATAAGATTCTGGCGAGCCAGGACGGCCTCCTCGCGGCTTAGCTTTCCTTCCAGGCGCCTGCATTCTATCTCCGCCAGCTGCTGCTCTATGTCTTTTTCCCGCATCTGCCTCTGCCATTCTAGGAACTCTGTGGGGTCCCGGGCCCCATCAACTAGCTTCTCTATTCTACAAAAAAAAGTGTTTTTATTACTTTCTTTTCATTTCCATGGAGGGGAACGTGCACATACTTATTTTTATATTGTATAGATGTGTTTCACGTTTAAAAGCATACATGTAGGGAGTCATTTACTTATCACACCACGGTTGTGGGGCCACACATTTCCCTGTAGTCAGTCTCTGTAGTCACCATCATTGAAGGTATTTTACAAAAATGATATCCGTAGCTCAAGATCCATAAAAATCCAGTTTTTTTCAATAACTTACATACTGACCCCTCAATGATCCACCTTACGCGTTTCGTACCTACCAGTACTTAATCATAGGTGATAGTACCAGTAGGTACGAAATGTGTAAGGTGGATAGTTGAGGGGTCAGTATGTAAACAATTTTATTATGTGAATTGAATAAAACTGGATTTTTATGGCTCTTGAGCTACGGGATATACAGTAATTTTTGTAAAATACGCATAAGTGTTGCCTTGGGAACTGGGGCAATATCCAAGTAGTATATTGCCCAATACAGACTGGCAGTTATATACTCACAATATCTCTTTTGAAGCATTAAAGGTGCTGTCCAAGCACTCAGGGTAAGACTGGGCTGACGGAACCCCGAGCAAAAACCCGGAGGGCCCTGGCTCTTTTGGGCCCGCTGGCCCAGGGCCACTCCTGCACTTCCTGATTTTTCCGGTCATGGTGCAGCACCAGAACCACGTATGATCACACATTTGAAGGGGGGCCGGGAGGTATCAGCGGCACAGAGGAGTTTGTGGCCCAGTCCGATACTGCTTGCACTTCCAAATGTTGTGCATTTGCACCTACTGACTCTGCTGTGGTATCCCTGGAGTTACCTCCACCTCTAAAAGAGGCAGCACCTCCAGGATTCCCACACTGGTCTGCCTGTATCCAATTCATGTTAAAGTTCAAATGCAACTATATAAATTTTAGTTGCTTTAGACACATCTCCCCCTGGAAACCACACTTAAAACTTGGGGTAAAAAAAAAAAAACATGGTGATTGTGCTGAAAACTGCACTTAACCCACTGTGATTAGCAGGGCCACCATCAGGGGGGGGGACAGTTGACCTAGGCTCCGCGGGTTTTTGTATCTTAGAGGGCCAGCCATGCTGCATTTACTTGAATAGCCGCCCCCCCCTGCTGTCATCCTGCTGCAAGCTTCAGAAGAGAGGGCAGGGTCTTCTCAATAGTGAGTTTTACTCCTTTTTTTCTGAACACACCTTCTAATGATGCCACTTCCTGTTTACAATGACAGCACTTTCTGTTTCTTGATGGTCAATGGTTATGGATCGGGTTGCGGATAAGGTACTTGCAGGTCGGGTAGCAGGTCCAAACGGGTAAGTATGCGGGTCCGGGCGCGGGTCGGGTTTGGGTTTAACAAATTGGTTCCACTCAGGACTCTACCACAGGGGTCCAAAATGTCCAGCAGAGGTTCACAGGATGAACCCAACCCAATGTTTGGCTGCATTTCAGCCCCTTTGATTCACATTTGTCTTAATCCTTAATGTCCCACTGAACCAATTCTGCACCCTTTATGCACTAGTTCCAAAACTGTGGATCTCACCCCCCCCCCCATGACTGTGAGGTCTAGCCTTAAGGCCAACTAGGGTGAGATATTGCGGGACTGCCTGTTTTATCTTATACCTGGAAGAACATCTTGGAGCTCTATTACAATAAGATTTGGGGGTTGAACACTTATTTGCTCTCCTGCTCTCCTTTTTTTTTTGCACAAATAATTTGAAGAGTGGATAGCATATTATCATAGATATAATGAAGAACTGGACTGAAGTCTGTTTTTCTTTTCTGCATACTATTTACTCTTTGGTGTATAGGGTTCACTGCAGAAAATTGTGTTTATTTAAGTACCTGTATGTGTTCACATAAGGTAATATCCATTGCGTGGAGGGTAGTATGTTTGTAACTGGGTGTGATAATGAGAGGTCTGTGTGTATAGATGGGGAGCAGGGAGGAGAAAATATGTAACACTTGTAATTTGTCTCGTTTCATGTGTTCTGTATGCAGCAGAGATGACAATTCATTTTTCTTGACTTGACTTGAGATATCATTGGAATTATGGTTGACCAGCTTCTTTCACCCAGTGCCCCATATACTTACTATATTACTTACTATTTCCACCCAATATTTTTTTTTTTCTTCTTTCTTTTATGGAATTATCATTAAAAGATAAGTAAACTTTTAAAATAAGTAAATATAAAATTGATGAGGGTAAGCACTTTTGCAATGTACATTCATTATTTAATTTTTTTAATTCTAAGATATTAAAGGATACAAGTACTGTTCATATGAATGAATTTTGTTACGACAGCACCACCTGCTGGTCAATGTCTGATCATTCTGACCACCAAGTAGTCAAGGAAGTTGTCAGGAGAAAGAAAGAAGCTGCTCTGATGTTCTTCTGCTTAGGAAAAAAAATCAGAAATCTTTCTCAAATATATATATATATATATCTTCCAACTGGCACACCCTTTCTAAAAAACTTTTATCTTTTTATTACATTGTCCATCAGTGTCCAACGTTTCGGTCCTCATTAGGACCTTTTTCAAGGATAATACAAAATGTACACTTTGTATTAACCTTGAAAAACACACTTTGTATTAGTGAAAAAAGTGGAAGATTTTATTTCAATCTTCCACTTTTTTCACTATTTCCAGACCCAGGCAGTATTGCGAGTGCACCACTATAGACTCTATATACATATTAGTACATGTATCCTTTAATATCTTGGAATAGAAAAAAAATGAATGTACATTGCAAAAGTGCTTAGAATAGCATCATCCATCATCAAGTAAATTCACTTATTTTAAAGGTTTACTTACTCTTTAATACATTGTTTTATATCTCTGTATCTATTTATTGAAACAAAACAACCATTTGCACAATTATGTCCAAACGTTTTTGTAAACATGTTATACACATTTCTACATTGCAAATAGGAAAAAGTGGGCATCTCAGCCAATCATGTATCTCACAGCTGGTCTCACACTGACCTAGAAGACCAAGTGCATTTGAACTTGAACTCTTACCCATGCAATAGTCCCATGGCTATTATAAAACCAACACTATTTATTTCCATCATCAGTGTGACAAGACTCAAGGAGAGCTACTTTATGGACTGTCAAGGGGGTCTACTACCTAGAGAGAAAAGTCATATCCCCTCCTAACTTCAGTGTCCCAATATATTAAAAAAACATGGCAAATGAGAGAAAATGTTGATGGCAAAATCATATAACGTGAACTTATAAACAAATGTAAATGTAATATACATATACCTGCGAATTTCTTCTTCTGCCTGGCGCTGATAGAGGGCACCCTCTCTTAATATCGCTGCTGCATTTAGTTTCACTGGTACATTTTCAGCCTGCAAGGAAAAACAATATGGTGCACTAAATGTCATTTATTCAAACACAGCAGTGCATGAATGTTTTATCTGCATCCTTCCAGGAAACCCAATCTTTTTTGTGTAGTATTGCCACTGTACTTCAGGCATATGCAATATCATTTTTCTTCCTAAAGCTGAGAAATCTCTCCTCTTCTTCGGGGCGACTAATCTCCCCGAACTGCCTCCCAACCGGCTAGAATCTAGATCACTGGCGGGATGGCACTCGTATCGTTTCGTTTTCCGAAGTTGCCTCACGAGGAAACTTTGTGCGACTTTAGAAAATGAAGCGCTCTGTGTGGCAAGTTTAGAACCAGCTTGCTGGATGCAGTGTACTGTAAGGGCAGAGACACACGCTCAGATTCGGAGATTTAGTTGCCCAGTGATAAATCTCCTCTTCTTCGGGGCGACTAATCTCGCCAAACTACCTCCCGCTGGCTAAAATCGAAATCGCTGGCAGGATGGCACATGGAGGGCTTCGTTTTCCAAAGTCGCATGAAGTTTCATCGTGATCTGAGTGCTATCCCACTAATCAGAGTGCCATCCCGGTGGTGATTTGAATTCTAGCCAGCGGGAGGCAGTTCGGGAGATTAGTCTCCCCAAAGAAGAGGCGATATATCGCCGGGTGACTAAATCTCCTCTGTGTCTCTGCCCTTAGGGTAATGGCACACCTGGCGATTCGGGGGGGATTTAGCCTGCCAGCTATAATAAAAAGTAGCCTGCGGCATGGCACACACAGCGCTTCTTTTTCCGAAGTCAACTGAAGTTTCCTCGTGAGGCACAGTACACTGCATCCAGCAAGCTGGTTCTCAACTTGCCTCATAGTCAGGTGTAGGCAGCGCCGCTTGAGTGGAAAACGCCGCCTGAGGCGGCTCCTGCAATTCCGCCCCCCCTCCCTGGGTTTACCCGTCGGTAGGGGAGGCAGGAACTCTAATGCGGAGAGCGCAATTGCGCTCTCTCGCATTAGTAAAGCCGAATTTGGCTCTTAAATGTACCAGGGGCAGCAAAAAGCCCTCTCCGGCATGCCGCCTGAGGCAAGTTTCTCAACTCTCCTCGTTGGCGTCGAGCCCCTGGGTGTAGGGCTGCCATCAAGGTCCTGTTAGGGATCAAAATGTGGATTAGAAAGAATGGACTGGAATAGATAATCCCGGGTCATTTGTTGCCAGATTGTCAATTTTGTTTTCTAAATACAAAACCCAGTTGGCAGGGCCATGATTCAAGGGTCCAGTTGAGAACAGGGCTGGTCCTACTTGGAGTTCTACTGCATACTAAGTGCAAATTAGGTGACCCCTCCTTTGAAATAGCCTTGAAACGCCTCTTGTGATAATATATTGGTGATGTTTAGTTCCTATTAAAGGCAGCTGAACAAACACAAGATGATAGTCCATAGAGAAAAACAAAAGACACCAACACAGAAAAGAAAGTTATATTGTACAGATCTGGGTTTCTTACAGTTCAAGCTGCCTTTCATATGCTTACCCTAGGCACAGGCACTTGAGAGCTTTTATATCCATTGAAAGCCAGTTTACTCTGTTCCTCTTTCACGATTTCAGACAGAATATGCTGCAGCAACAAAAGAAGACGATTAGAAAAACATTTTATACTCTCCTTAACTGTCCTTTTAAAGGAGAAGGAAAGGTTAAAACTAAGTAAGCCTTATCACCTAAATATACCAGTAAACCCACAAAGTACGGTAATGCTGCTCTGAGTCCTCTGTCAAAAGAAACACAGCATTTCTTTCCTTCTATTGTGTACTCATGAGCTTCTGTATCAGACTTCCTGTTTTCAGCTTAAACTTCCAGGGCTAGGGCTTGAGCATGCTCAGTTTGCTCCTCTCCCCCCCTTCTCTGCTGTAATCTGAGCCCAGAGTTATAAGTGAGCAGGGAGACTCAGACAGGAAGTGATGTCACAGCAAGCTAATATGGCAGCTGCTATCCTTAACAGACAGATAGGCGCAAATTCACTAAGCGCCGAACGCTAGCGTTAATTCGCTAGCATTTGGCATTTTCGCTACTGCGCAAATTCACTAACGAACGCTGGCGTATTTTCGCTAGTGTTACTTCGCATCCTTACGCCAGGCGAATTTTCGCTAGTGATGTAACTACGCAAATTCACTAACTTGCGCAGTGTACTGAACGCTACCTTTTACGCTAGACTTCCTTCGCCACCTCAGACCTGGCGAAGCGCAATAGAGTAGATAGAGATTGTTTCCAAAAAAGTCAAATTTTTTTCTAAGTCCCAAAAAACGCTGGCGTGTTTTCTACATGATGGGTGATAGGCTGAAAAAGATCGAAATTTTTTTTGGGGCTCCCCTTCCTCCCCCCTACATTTCCTGACTCATGGCAACTTACCTAGACAGTGGGCACATGTGTAGGGCAAAATAAAATTTTTATTTGCTGATTTGAAGGTTTTCTAGGCATTTGTAGTGCTGATACGTGTTCCTCCATTGAAATTTGAATTTTGCGCCGTATGCAAATTAGCCTTCGCTATCGTAACTTCGCTTTATATAGCGAATCAACGCTAGAGCAACTTCGCAACCTTACGCAACTTCGGAGTTTAGTGAATTTGCGGAGCGCTGGCGAAAATACGCCTGGCGAAGTTGCGCCTGTCGCAACTTCGCATCTTAGTGAATTTGCCCCATAGAGCTTCTAGAGCTTTTTACTCATGTATGGTAAAGCATTCTACTGAATAAATATAGCATTCTAGCTTGCACTATTGTGGCTAATATATTGACAATAAACTGCCTCCGTAGCTTTCCTTCTCCGTTAACAATACCATAGGTAAATATGTTGTTTCTGAGCAGGCAGCACCTGTGCAATGTACACATACCATATACTGTACATATGGGAGAAACACTATAAAAATCTGCCATGGAGTTTGCACCCGTTATGCACTTTGTCATTGACCCTTGCAGTGCAAATGGATAGAAAAAGCAAATGGCATTTTGATTTCATTTCAGACACATACCTTGGTTTTCTCTGACTTTTCTGCCGTTGCACATTTAAACTGCCCCATATTGGCTTCAACCAGTATTTCCTGCAATCAGAGTATTCTGTTTTAGTTCTGTTCAAGAAAATACAAACTGTTTTAGAAACGATGAGGAATATTGTTACAGCGATTTCCACAGATGCAAGCGGAACTACAGTAGGGGCCACACCAAGGAATTTCATGTTTTTTAATTCTTGAAGCTAACATGGATAATAAGGGAGTTATTTATTAAAGGTCGTGTGGTGAAATCTAAAAAAATTTGAGTATTTTCATTAGAAAACACTAATTTTTAGAGGGAAAAAAACTTGATTTTTTTTCGAGATTTATAATGCTGCAAAAAGCCTTAGGGCTCTTACTCACTGGCGTTCTGACCTGCGCTCCCCTGCGTTCCGTTTTTTGGCGTTCAGCCGCAGGGGAGCGCAGGAATAGACGCATGTCATTATTTCAAATAGGGCTGTACTCACTCAGGTGCGTGTAGGCGCCGAACGCAGGTTGAGACGCAACATGCTGCATTTTTCCTGCGTTCGGCGCCTACACGCGTCTGAGTGGGTACAGCCCCATTTGAAATAATGACATGCGTGTATTCCTGCGCTCCCCTGCGGCTGAACGCCAAAAAACGGAACGCAGGGGAGCACAGGTCAGAACGCCAGTGAGCAAGAGCCCTTAATCTGAAAATCCGCCAACTCAGGTGCCGAATAAGTCAATTGGAGAGGCGCCTATGCCAATTTGAAGTTATCATGGTATGTGCTGGATTTAGCCAGAAAATCGGAAAATTGGAAAAAGTCCAAAAAATTTGTATGATTCGAGTTTTCACTCAATTTTATTGAGTTTTTTTCACAATCTGATGAAATCAAGTTATTTTATTAATAAATAACCTAAAATCAGGCATGGGAGTTTGGTGGAACCTTTTTTATTAAAATTACGAGATAAATTTGGATTTTAGTAAATAACCCCCTAAATCTCCAATTTCCTGAATACCCGTGCCAATATCAAACCAAAAGGGCTGAAGTAAATGCCTGCTGAAAGGCTTATGAGAAAGACTTGTGGTTGGTGGTGAAATGCTGGGAATTGAAATTCAGTGCAAGGGGCAACTGGGAAATCTGATCAGGTCCCATAGAAGGACAATTGTGTAACATGTCATAGCAGGAAGAAGGCAACAACAGAATCTGATGGCAAGTGTTGCCTTATTTTATCAATGGTGCCCATTTATTCTGTGGTCAGGGGTGGTAGGAGTTGCCATAGGTCAGACAGCCATATGTTATTTTATAAATTGCAGCCTTACAATGCTAAGGCTGTTATACCTCAAAGCCCAAATATCTTAGAAGAAGTGGGTTAAACACACTGGAGTATTTCAGGTTTCTCTTGCCTTTTGTTGCCCTTATCTGCATTTTACCACATTTCTCAGCATTGCCATTTTATTTCCATAGTAAATAGCTGTACAGGTATGAGATCCCTTATCCAGAAACCAGTTATATCTACAGATACTACTGGGAGAGGCGCCGACCCCTCCAGCCAACACCAGGCACCTATTACTATGAGAGACTCAGGGGAAATTAGGTAAAAACTTTGTTCTTATGTTAGACATCCAGTCACTCCAGCCTTTATACATTACATTTTTGGCTAACTAACTACAGTGTATTGAAACCTCAAATTTACATCCCCTGATATTAAGTTTTCTATTATTTTACATTGTTGTTTTGTGGTCCCACCTATATATTATGCGGAATACATTTCCCTGATTTTACATTTCCTGGATTTTACACCATATTTTCCTGGTCCCCTGAAAAACATAAAATGGGGGTTTTACTGTACATTGAAACCATTTTTTATTTGGCACAGCCTATCCATTTACCCAGTTTTTATTTTTATACTGTTATACGGGTTGGCCAGTAGCACACCTACCTACTCTCCAACTAGGGTTGCCACCTTTTCTACCGATGGAGACTAGGCAGGGGGTGGGGCCGTGACGCTGTGGAGGGGGCGTGGCTATGACAATCAGAGATCGCTGTGTCAATCATGGGGAATCCTGCCCAATTTTCCTAAATTGGAAAACCGGGCAGGAATTTTTGACCCGGGCAGCCCTTCAAATTACCAGGCACCAACCACTCTCCTAGGTATTGTTATCAGTATTATACTGTATTGTATGGGTCAGTTTGTATAGAACTGCCTTCCCTGTGCTAAACTCTGGAAATATGTGAAGCGCTTCTGCAGTGCAGGACAAAGAGCATTTCATGCCTTTATGGCAGTTCCGACCTGCTGAACCTTGCCTCCGTTTTATTGTGAATGTTGTTAGTGTACATACTGTTACTGACAATGTGCTACAATCATGTACAAGGCTTTAGAATGAATTCAACCGGCCTCTCACTTTCCAGATGGCATTCGATTGTTATCTGACTGTTTAATGATACATTAACTGCAGCAATGGAAGGAATATCTGGACTTTTCTTCTAGTCCCTTTATTTCTTTTATAGGGAGCCAGTGACTAGCATACATGCAATTAGAGTGCTCAAAAACCTGCGGTACCCTGCGGGTTGCGGGTAAAAGTTCCGGGTGCGGGTATAGACGCGGGTCGGGAGTTCTGTGGGAGCCTGAAGTAGTCAGGTAGTGCCAGGAAGGCAGGAAAGTCATGTGATTGCTGAATTAGCTATGTATTACTATACAGAAATTACCAAAAAGCAGTCATATTGTTGCCAAAAACTTTCATTTAAAAATGTATTTATTTAAGTACCTCCCTGTACATTAAGAGGCAGATTTATCAAAGGTCGAGGTGAATTTTCGAATGAAAAAAATTTAAACTTCAAGCTGTTTTTTGTGTACTTCAACTAGGGAATAGTCCAAATTCAATTTGAATTTGAAAAAAATTCAAAACTTCGAATATCGAAATTTATTATGTGTCTTTTTAAAAATTCGACTTCAACCATTTGCAATCTAAAACCTGCCGAATTGCTGTTTTAGCCTATGGGGGACCTCCTAGAACCTATTTGGAGTCAATTTGTGGACTTCCCCCCCCCCCCAAAAAATCGAATGTGCTATTCCTTCGATTCTAATTCTGCCAAATACAGACCTATTAGATCGAAAACAGACCTATTCAACCAAAAAAAAAAACGTAACAACTTAATTTCGGTTGGTCTTTTTGAATTCGAATTTCGAAGTTTTTTCAACTTCGAAATTCGACTCTTGATAAATATGCCCCTAAGAGGCAAAAAGGTTGAATTTCAAATTCATGTGAATTTTTTTTTAACTCTAAATTATATTATACTAAATTTGAATATACTCATAATTCAATTGGGGGGTTACTTAAAGGGGATTGTTCACCTTCCAACACTTTTTTAATTCAGTTGTTTTCAGACAGATCACCAGAAATAACAACTTTTTCCAATTACTTTCTATTTTCTATGTGTCACAGTTTTTGTAATATTGAAGTGTAAAGTGTCATTTTTCACCTTCTGAAGGAGCTCTGGCAGGGGGGGTCGCCGACCCTGTAAACTGTTCTAAATGGATACATTTAGTTGATACATTTCTTATCGCTGATGCTCATTAAAGTCTATGGGCGTCCAAAAAATTTTGTTGCGCGGCAAAATTTTTTTTTGATGCGCGTCTTTTCATTTTGACGCACAATGCCATGTCTATGGGCGTCATTTTTTCTGCGAAACAATGCGAAGAAATTCGCCCATCCCTACCAGAGACACGAACGTTCAACTATAAACTTAGATTTTGGAAAAACAGTAAAAAAGAAATAATGGAAAGTAATTGAAAAAAGTCTTTATTTCTGGGGAACAATCTGAAAACAACTGAACTGAAAAAAGTGTTTGGAAAGTGAACCACAACTTTAATTAAAAAAAATTGAATATCTAAAACTCAAACTAATATTACTGACCTGAAAACTCGAACTGGAACTGGTAACAAGTTCAAATTGGTCCCCAGACCTCTCCCATTGACTCAAACGTGAACTCGGCAGGTTTTAGGAGGCGAATAGTCAAATTCAAATTTTTAAAGGAACAGGGTTTGATAAATCTTGAAATTCAAATGAAAATTTGAATCGAGCTTGGATTATTCACAATTTCCATAAAAAATTTGGAAATTCGAATTGGAATTTTCAATTTCGACCCTTAATAAATCTGCAAAGGATATGTAGAAAAGACAGGGCTGACTGGCCCTCAAACGGATCCACAGGACCAAAGAAATTCAGTTAAAAAATAATTTTATTTGTAGAAAAGTTAAAAATATATCTGCATCTCCATCCACTTTACGCGTTTCGCACCCCTACAGGGCACTTAGTCATGGGCCCCTAAATACTAACGGCCTTATTTTACTTTATTATGTTGGCTTGGGATTTGTAATAGAAACCTATAGATGATAATACATGAGAAGAAACAATAATAACTGCTGTCTCTGATTCTAAATGTATAAAATAATACAGGTATGGGATCTGTTATCCGGAAACCCGTTATCGAGAAAGCTCCACATTACAAAAAGGCCATCTCTCATAGACTCCATTATAATGAAATAATCCAAATTTTTAAAAATGATTTCCTTTTTCTCTGTAATAATAAAACAGTACCTTGTACTTAGGGATGCACCGAATCCACTATTTTGGATTCGGCCGAACCCCCGAATCCTAAGCAAAGGATTCGGCCGAATACCGAACCGAATCCGAACCCTAATTTGCATATGCAAATTAGGGGTGGGAAGGGGAAATTTTTTTTCACTTCCTTGTTTTCTGACAAAAAGTCACGCGATTTCCCTCTCCACCCCTAATTTGCATATGCAAATTAGGATTTGGATTCGGTTCGGCCAGGCACAAGGATTAGGCCGAATCCGAATCCTGTTGAAAAAGGCCGAATCCTGGCCGAATCCCGAACCGAATCCTGGATTCGGTGCATCCCTACTTGTACTTGATCCCAACTCAAATATAAATTAATCCTTATTGGAAGCAGAACCAGCCTACTGGGTTTATTTAGGGGCAGATTTATCAAGAGTCGAGGTGAATTTTCGAATGAAAAAAATTCAAATTTCGAGCTATTTTATGTGTACCTGTACTTTGACTAGGGAATATCCAATTTGATTAGAATTTTAAAAATAATAGAAAATTTGAATATATCGAAATTTATCATGTACTGTCCTATGGGGGACCTCCTAAAACCTATTTGGAGTCAATTGGTGGACTTTGAAAATCTAAGTTTTTTTGGGGAAAAACTTTGAGTCGAATTCGATCGAATGCGCTATTCCTTCGATACGTACGATTCGAATTTGACCGAATACGGACCTATTAGATCAAAGACTGACCTACTCAACAAAAAAAAAACTTTGACTCAATTTCGGTTGATCTTTTTGAATTCAAATTTCGACGGTTTTTCAATTCAAAATTCGACCCTTGATAAATATGCTCCTAAATATATAAAATAATATAGGTATGGGATCCGTTATCCGGAAACCCGTTATCGAGAAAGCTCTGATTTACAGAAAGGCCATCTCCCATAGACTCCGTTATAATGAAATAATCCAAATTTAAATTGATCCTTATTGGAAGTAAAACCAGCGTATTGGGTTTATTTAATGTTTATATGATTTTCTAGTAGACTTAAGGTATGAAGATCCAAATTACAGAAAGATCCATTATCTGGAAAAGCCCAGGTCCCGAGCATTCTGGATAACAGGTCCCATAACTGTACTGATTTTAACAATATTGATGATTATTGAATCTAAAATCTACCTCTGCTTTTCTGCGGTTTCTTTTTTTCTGTTCCTTTAACAGTTCTTGCTCCTTTGGTGTCTTGTATAAAATCTGGGGAACCTGGGAAGGAAAAAAAACCCCAATGTGTTCTTAGAACAAACCTCTATAATAACAGCTGTAGCGAGTGATTCGTTTAAGTTTGGCACAAATGGAAGCGAGATTTATTACTTGCAACTTTTCATTTTAATTTTTTCAATTAAATTAGAAATTATTATGGCTTGAATCATCAAGGCAAGGCTTGGAAATAATGAATGTGGCATTACCGTAATAACACCCTGTACAATTTCTTTCATTATTCGAACAGCGCTGCACCAGTCAAAACTAAAGGTTAATTGGTTGCTTTGAGTTACTGCACTGATCTTTCAACCAATCACAGTAAACGAGGACCCCACTAGTTACCCTCCACTGAACAAAGCCCTATTACTCCAAATAACTTACCACTGCTTCTGGATTTTGAAGGGATGCAATAACTTATTTATTCTTAAAGGGGTTGTTCCCCTTTAATTAACTTTTAGTATGCTGTAATATCAAATGATATTCTGACCCAATTTGCTATTGGTTTTCATTTTTTATTATTTGTGTTTTTTGAGTAAGGGCTCTTACTCATCTGCGCTCCCCTGCGTTCTGTTTTTCTGCGTTCAGCCGCAGGGGAGCGCAGGAATAGACGCATTACATTTTTTCCAATGGGGCTGTACTCACACAGGCGTGTGTAGGCGCAGAACGCAGGAAAAATGCAGAATGTTGCGTCTCAACCTGCGTTTGGCGCCTACACGCGCTTGTGTGAGTACAGCCCCATTGGAAAAAATGTAATGCGTCTATTCCTGCGCTCCCCTGCGGCTGAATGTAGAAAAACTGAACGCAGGGGAGTGCAGATACAACCGCACGTGAGTAAGAGCCCTAATTTAGATTTTTATTCAGCAGCTCTCTAGTTTCAGCAATCTGGTTGCTAGGGTCCAAATTACTCTAGAAACTATGCATTGATTTGAATAAGAGACTGGAATATGATATATAGAGTAATATCAGAGGCCTGAATAGAAAAATGAGTAATAAAAAGTAGCAATAACAATACATTTGTAGCCTTACAGAGCATTTGTTTTTAGATGGGGTCAGTGACCCCCGTTTGAAAGCTGGAACGAGTCAGAAGAAGAAGGCAAATAACTTTAAAAAAGAAAATTGAAAAGTTGATTAGAATTAGCTATTCTTTAACATATTAAATTTAATGTAAAGGTGAACCACTCCTTTAAGTTGACAAAAATAGAAACATACATGTAAACTATTAGGGCTCAAGTGCAGTGTACAATTTTGGATGCAAATCACCATGATTTTACCCATAATGCAGTGGTTTATTAGCATCATTGCAGACAAGCCCAGCAATGTGTTCTCCACAATTTCATCAGTGCACCAAAACAAACACATTTTTGTTATGACATTTGCATGTGATTCACTGGGTGCAAGTCTGCTGCGCCTGTTGATGAAGTCTGCAGTGGGAACACTGGAATTACTGCCAGCTGGAAGGTGGTGTTAGGTCAAGGGTTACCCTGCATCAATTAAGTATGCACAAAATCCATGATTCGATTTAGTGTTCAGCCAAAATTCTGCCTTTTTAGACAGGATTCAGATTCGGCCCAATTCTCGTGCCTGGCTGAACCAAATCCGAATCCATAAAGGAGAACTAAAGCCTAACTAGAAACGTTGTACATTATGTTTTGGGCTTCTGTACCAGCCCAAGGCAACCACAGCCCTTTAGCAGTAAAGATCTGTGTCTCCAAAGATGCCCCAGTAGCTCCCCATCTTCTTTTCTGCTGATTCACTGCACATGCTCTGTGCTGCTGTCACTTACTGAGCTTAGGGACCCACTCACAGTATACAGTACACATAGAATAGAAATGTCACAATATAAGGCTGATTAGTAATTAATACAGATAATTACTACACGGCAGCACAGAAACCAGTGCAATTAGCATCAGAATTTAACAATCAGCAAACCTGTAGCATCAGCTTATATTAAAGACCAACCTGATTTTCTGCTGGATAACTAGTGACGAGCCCTAAGCTTAGCTTCTCAACAGCTGCTCAGAGCCCACTGAGCATGTGAGTGTCACAGACACTTTCCAAGATGGTGACCCCCTGTGACAAGTTTGAAGTCCTGGATCATTGCTGCTATTGACAAGCTGAAACTTTAGGCTGGTGCAATAAGTTCTGTACATAAAATATGGCATTTTTAGCCATATCCATTTTTAGGGTTTAGTTCTCCTTTAAAATCATCAAAAAGTAAGGAAGCATAAAAAACATTTTAACCCACATGCAGCTCACCATTATCTTTTTTCCCTTCCCACCCCTAATTTACAAATTAGGATTCGGTTCGGAATTCTGCTGAATCTCTCACAAAGGATTTGTAGGTTCGGCTGAATTCAGCGAGACAAAGTTATCTCATGAAAAGTCATGGACGAGATTCAATACGAGGAGAAAAAACTTTTCTCCAAATTCAGTTACAGTTTTTTTCCCATAGACTTCAATTGAGTTTTCATGTGATAAACCGTGAGATAAGGTTTTCTGAATTGAATTGCATTTCAAATTAAATCACGTTCATCACTTTTCACGTGATAAACCTTTTTCTCACTGAATTGATACTGGTCCATTCATTCTTGTTCACTTGATTCATTAGAAAGCAAAGCAGGTTTCAAGAGCAACTTACAGGCTGATGTGGCTTCTGGGTTGGTATCTGCTGAGGTACCGGCAATGACCTGGGCCTGGGTTTAGTTAAATTAAACTCTTTTGTCTCTGTTGCTTTTGAACTTTTTGCTCGGCTTGGCCCTTTAGCTGCTTTACTCTGTAGACCGTCTGTTATATTATGAATTTCAGGCTGCCATCTTAAATAAAAGAAAAATTAAGTTAAATATTTGCTTTACTTAAAATGAAAATTTAATATAAGATTCATCATACTGAGGTAAGAAACATTCTAAATACAATCAATTAAAAATGCTGAATTGTTTTTGAAATAATCAAGTTTTTCTTCACTATTTGTAACAAAGTCTCACCCTGGTGGTCTAGTGGGGGGACTGCAGGGACGCTTGCCGCCCCCTCGACGGGGACGCCCGTCACGCCGCGCCGATCCTCTTCTTGTGCCGGCTCTCTCCTACTGCGCGCGCATGCGCACTTCCGGATTTAAAGGCGCATGTGCGCTGACGTAATGACGTCAGCGCGCAATGGCGCCAAATTCAAAAGTATTAAAGGGGCATTCCCACAATTTGTCATTGCCCGTGATAGGATTTGTTCCTGGTGCTTTAGCTGTTGCTATTCTGCATAAATCTGATCCTGATTATCTGTTTTGACCCTTGCCTGCCTGTTTGACTATTCTGATCTCTGGAACCTGACCCTTGCCTGAAATCGACCTTGACTCTGCTTAATCCTCCTTTTTGACGTTCCGGTTTGACCTCTGCCTGTTTATTGACTCCGATTCTGCCTCAACCCATCTGATTGATCACCTGGTTTTGACCCTTTGCCTTCCTGATGATTCCGATATCCGCCTGCCTCGATCCAGCCTGTCTGACCATCCACTTGCCTTGACCTTTTGTACCGTGACCTTCGGCCTAAAGACTCTGCTAACAGCCGTGCCCCTTTGCCAGCCAGAACATCTTGCCTTGCACCCCTCGTTAACTCCAGGTGGACCCAAGTAAGCTGAGGGCTCCTCCCGAAGCCCAACGGTGGTCACACTACTGGTGAAGCCGAGCCGAGACCAGGGTGCTTGGCATTTGTTCTGGTATCGGGTGCCGGCCGTGACTCTATTCCTCTCTCAGCATCTGTTTCTCTTCATTCTGTCTTCATGCAGCAGTTGGTGTCAGATGAATGATCCAATATATCTTATAGGGGGGCTTCCTTTCCTAGCAGATGTATTAGAGCTCACTCAACTGATTCCATTACAAACAAAATAACTGCCTTTTGCACAAATCCTGCATGTAGAGAGACATGATGTCTGGTGATTTTAATAGAGTGAGCTCTAATACATCTTCTAGGCAAAAGGAGCCCCTCTATAAGATATATTGGATCATTCATCTGACACCCAACTGCTGAATGAAGACAGAATGAAGAGAAACAGATGCTGAGAGAGGAATAGTGAAAATAAACTTGATTATTTCAGAAATGGTACAGAATTTTAAATTGATAGTACCGGTATTTAGAAAGTTTCTTATTTCAGTATGATGAAGCTAATATAAATTTTTCATTTTCACAATAGTTCCCCTCTAATACTCTATTTACATTATATGTATAAATGTGCTCTGAGAGGGGCTTTCCTTTAACTCATACTCATTACCTATTTTAGCCTAGTGGGTCACTTCCTGCCAGATTGTCCAAAAATGTATAATTCTTCATATCTAAATTGACCTTGCACCATACAGGAATTTGCCAATGCAATGTAGAATACATCAGTACTGCTCAAGAAGCAGTTGCAACTCAACATTCATGGATTAGACCGTAACAGCTGCCCACACCTCCCAAATGCTTACTCTATGTTGGCCACTGCAGAAGACTTAAAGATATTGATGCAAAGACAAGGGATTATCCAAGGTACTGAGGCCTCACTGTCCGGTTACCTCCACAAGAGGAAAGGATACTGCTGCACTCGTATACCTTCTTCTATATTTTTCGCTGATGAATTTACAATCATCAGGGCAGGGTTGGAAGTACTGTTCCAAAGGACTTATTTTTGGGGCCTGAAAAAGCCATATTTAGTACTTTGTGATGTTTAAAAGAGACTCAAATTGTCCTTCTTATACTGGGCTCCAGTGAACAAAATATTTTTTTGGATGGTGGCCCTGCCTGCAATTAAATGTTTGAAGTGCTTACTTCATGGCCGATACCCTTGTTTTCAGTCTCCTAACACTGTAAGACACTATAAGACTTAACTCCCTGTTTAAGACACAATAACGACAGAAACCCAATGCTACATTTTCAGTACCAAGTATCTCAGAACATTTATAGTTACTCAAGAAACCTAGAGCATTGGCCCACACAACATTACTTACTCATCTTCTGCTATTTCATGCCTTTCCTGTTCATTCTTATGTTCCACCCTTTAGTCTTGTTCATTAAATGCACAATAAATGCTCTTCCCTCTCCCCTTCCTTTATTTCTCCTTCCAGCCTTCTCTTACCTGATTCATCCCCAGTTTTCCTGCAACCAGTCTGTTGTTTCTTTCTTTCCTTCCTATTCTCCTCTCCTTAAAGGAAAACTATACCCCTCAAACAATGTAGGTATAAAAAGATATTGCATAAAACAGCTCACGTGTAAAACCCTGCTTCATGTAAATAAACCATTTTCATAATAATACACTTTTCTAGTAGTATGTGCCATTGGGTAATCATAAATAGAAAACTGTCATTTTAAAAAATAAGGGCCTGGTATGGGTAAGGGATCGTATGATTCACGTTGCACACAAACAACCCATACTTGTTGGGTCACATGATCCAATTAAAAGACAGAGTTCTGTCTTTTGCTTCCACACTTCTTCCTTTTACAGTAAAGCTGGCCACAGACGCAAAGATCCGATCATACGAATCAACGCACGATCAGACTTCCCCATATCCCGACCTGCCACTAACCATTCAGATCAAATAAAGTAGAAAAGAACAGATCAGCCGATGTTCTGCCCCTGACAGCAATCGTACGTCAGTTATGTCCGACCAATGCTGGTGACAGTCTCCCTCTGAAAATCATACGATCGGCAATACACGCAGAGATATTATCGGCAGCCGACAGAAATTTTTAACCTGTCCCATTGACCAAACGACCGATCTCCGCCGGACGAAAAATGTCGGGACTCTCCACACACGGTCCGAAAAAAATCTATTCATCGTTTGTATCTTGTTTCTTCTCGTTTTTTTTAACTTTTTCTATTTTTCTTCTCCTCCTTTCTGTTATATTCTATCTGTTGATTTCCCCTCTGCTCCCTCCTCTCACCAGTCTTTATACCTTATTCTCTAGTATTGCAGTAGCATACCAATCTGCCATGGGTCTACTACTATAGCCATTCCATCCTTTATATGAATCCTTGAATTTTGCCAGTTATCTATTGCCTTATTGTGATGACATCTGCTGACCAATAGCACACATGTTGCTTCTGCACAGCAATGAGTACTTGAGCTTACTTCTTGGTGCAGTTGGCATGTCTACACCATGAGCTCCTGGGACTTTATTTAGGTACCAATTAACCTTAGACAATTGGCCAGTACTAAAAGCCCAGAATCACTTTCTTAATTGATTGACTCCTCTTGTGACCCCAATTCTACTATTTACTGCCTGTCCTTGGCTTGTTGTAGCATTTCTGAAATGTCACTGCCTGCCCCCCAACTTGGACTGTGCCCTTCTCTTTACTTGCTCCTTGGATGTGCTGTGAGTTGCTTAGGAGTTCCTCTCTTCACCTGACTTTCCCCTGTGTATCTGACACTTTCAGTAGATATTTGAATTTCCCACCACATACCCAAGCTTTAGACTATCTCTCTGTCCTGCCTGCATGAAAGCATGTCTGGTAACAAATAAAAGGCCAGAGAGTAGCTGCAGGCAAAATAAAGTGCTAGGAGCAATGTTACCTATAATTTCTTTTTGGCACAAATTTGATGTACTCTTTTTAAAGACGACTATGTGGCTGCTAGGGGCATGAATCACACACAGAGTGCATATATGCTAGCTTTGGAGATCAGTCCTTTTTTTCATGTTAGCTTCCTATAAATGTCCCTAGCAGCACGTGAATAACAAATCATGGCTGTGTTTGCTTTATCAGCAACAAACACTGTACTTACTTTAGCAAATGATTGATCCAGTTTTCCTTGACATAATTTGAATCATAAATCTGGCTCCATTCGTCTTTTATCCACGTGTTCAAATTCACAACATTAAAGAAAAACCTGAGAAACTGGGAAGAGCAGAATAGAAGCTGATATATACTGATATATACACTGTACATATATTAGACATACAGACATGGTTTCACAAAGCCTAATGCTCTAATACTATCCTTACACAACATGGAAAAGCAAATCAGTTGTGTTTGTATCAGTTACCAATCAATAATAAATGAACCATTCATTATGAATCCCCTTCCAACACTGATATCAATTAGATAAATGACAGCACAATATTGTGTTCCCCCCATCAGAGCATTTAAAGAAACATTACCACATATCACACTTTCAATACATGACAAGTGCAACGTGCTAAAATAGGTGCAACACTGAGTGTAAATTGACTCTGCTCACAAAGGTATTTGTGTCTATACATGCTCCCTTGCAATTTGAGAAGACAACCAATATGTCCCTCTCTGCTCTGATAAACTGAGTGTATGGACTCAAGGGAACCCTGAAATTACCAGCAGTCTGGATAGTAATTACAGGGTTCATTTAGCAGCATGTCAGAGGTGTAAATATAGTAAACGCAGACCCTTAATCCACAAGGGGGACTGGGGGTGGAATCCTATGTTGGAGGAACCCAAGTGCTACACATGTTATAAAACTTCTGCTAATCAATTGCCCTCCAGTTTAGAAAGGGGTGTTCACCTTTAAGTGAACTTTTAGTATGTTATAGAATGTCTTATTCGTAGAATCTTTACAACTGGGTTTCATAATTTGTTTTTAATTATTTGCCTTCCTCTTCTACCTCTTTCCAGCTTTCAAATGGGGAGTGAAACTATTGCTCTGTGAGGCTACAATTATTGTTATTGTTACTTTTTACTACTTACCTTTCTATTCAGGCCTCTCTTATTTATATTCCAGTCTCTGGTTCAAACCAATGCCGGTTTGCTAGGGTAAATAAGATCCTAGAAACCAGATAGCGGCTCAAATACCAAGCAAGAGAGCTGCTGAAGAAAAAGCTAGATAACTAAAAAATCATAAAAAATAAAAACAAAATGAAGACCAGTTGCAGATTGTCTTAGAATTTTAATTTAGGGGAACTATTGCAAAAATGAAAATGTAATATAAGCTTCAGCATACTGAAATAAGAATCTTTCTAAATACAATCAATTACAAATTCTGTACCGTTTATGAAATAAGTTTATTTTCACTATTTCTCTCTCAGCATCTGTTTCTCTTCATTCTGTCTTCATTCAGGAGTTGGGTGTCAGATGAATGATCCAATACATCATAGAGCTCATTCTATTAAACTCACCAGACATCATGTCTCTCTACATGCAGAATTTGTGCAAAAGGCAGTTATTTTGTTAGATTTTGTTTGTACTGGAATCAGTTATTTGAGTGAGCTCTAATTCATCTGCTAGGAAAGGAGCCCCCTATAAGATATATTGGATCTAACTGTCAATGAATATCTGACACCCAACTGCTGCATGAAGAGAGAATGAAGAGAAACAGATGCTGAGAGAGAATAGTGAAGATAAACTTGATTATTTCAGAAACAATGCAGAATTTTTAATTGATTGTATTTAGAAAGTTTCTTACTTCAGTATTATGAAGCTTATATCTTATATAAGTTACATTTTTGCTATAGTTCCCCTTTATAAGTTAATTTAAAGGAGAATTCAACCCTTCATCAAAAAAAAAACCATACCCCCCACCCCACGTAGACCCCCTTCCCTCCTCTCCCCTAACTTTTTACTTACCCCTCGGTGCAGATTCAGGCATCGGTGTTCACCGCAACCGTCTTCCGGGTCTTTGGTAAACTGAGACGGAGACCAGCAAAGCGGCGCATGCGCAGTTGGAGCAATTTACCGGTTTGCAACAAAAATAGATGGAAATTGCTGAAGCGCCGGAAAAAGACACAAAGACCCGGAATATGGCTGAGGGGTAAGTAAAAAGTTAGGGGAATTTCCCCTTGGGGGGCAGCTAGGCTGGAAAGAAGTGGGGTGGAGGGTAGGGTTTTTTTTGGTAAAGGGTTTAATTCTCCTTTAAAGGTGAACTACCTCTTTAAGCAACAAAGGGGGATGGCATATGGTTAGACACAACTGTTTCAAATCACTGACTCACCTTTTTCTTATTAGCCGGATTTTTAACACGATCACTTGGCTCATACAGCGGATTATTTCCCAATGGCAGCGAGTTCTATATATAGGCACCTCGTCTGTGTGGTGCATTTGCTAACTAATGTGTCATTTAAATGCTCTTAATAATTGCTCCTTTATTGCTTCTGTTCTTTTCCATGCACCATAAGGAGCTCAGCACAATGTTGTCGTTGCCGGAATCAGATCCCACCTGGTGCAGTGATCCTGACACCCATTACCAAGCGCAACATCTGTGGGAGCTGGTACTGATACCTTGTTTCAGCGATTATAAAACAAACCTGTGTCAGCTAAACAGACGCCCCAGCATATTGGCGTCACCGTGTGATTTCATGCTTGCTAAATAGATCTTTTCTCTCCCTGCAGCGTGAGTGCAGGCTTCATTACTGTCTCGCAGGTTGGCTGCTTGGATAAAGATGTCTGCCCGTGGGAGAAGGACATCACAGCATGAGCGCCCTACATTCTGTTGTAGTACTAACACAAGCCAACATTATACTGCGTGCCAGAAAAACGAACTGGTTTATACAAAAGGCTTGGGCCACCTGTTGCCAATCTAATGCAATTCTAGCATCCCACCAACTGCCTGATATATTCATTTTAAAGGGGATCTATCATGAAAATGAAAATTTAATATAATCAATTAAATATTCTGCACCATTTCTGAATGAATCAAGTTTATGTTCACTATTCCTCTCTCAGCATCTGTTTCTCTTCATTTTCTCTTCATGCAGCAGTTGGGTGTCAGATATTCAGGGTCGGACTGGGCCCCCTCTCCCGATCTGCCTGCCCCAACTATTTGTAGAGCCGTGCGCCAGCGTTAGCTTCGCAGTGGCAAAATCATCATTATTCCCAGCACTAACGGGCAGATTTATCAAGGGTCGCATAGTAAATTTTAATTCGAATTTGAAATTTAGAGTGTCAAAATTCACATATTAAAATTTTAATCCCCCAATTCGTATGTGAGATTTATAAAACCTCGACCATGAAAACAATCCAAATATGAATATTCGCCGCCTAAGGGCAGAGACACACGGTCCGTAGATTATATAAATCTCCTCTTCTTTGGGGGAGACTGATCTCCCCAAACTGCTTTCCCCTGCCTTCCTGCCGGCTAGAATGTAATCGTCGGTGGGATGGCACTAGGAGCGCTTCGTTTTCCGAAGTCGCCTGAAGTTGCCTCGTAAGGAAACTTTGGGCGACTTTGGGCAGTAAATGAAGCACTCCGAGTGCCATTCCGTCTGAGATTTACCGTACATACAATGTAATGGCAGTTAGGGGAGATTAGTCGCCCAGAAGAAGATGAGATTTGTCACCGGGCGACTAATCTCCCCGAATCTGAACGTGTGTCTCTGCCCTAAAACCTGTCGAGTTCATGTACAAGTCAATGGCAGAGGTCCGTTGAGCCGTTTGGAGATATTACTAGCTTTCCTGACATTCAAGTTCTTTTTCTTAGAGAAAAACTAGATTTGTACGAATCGAATACGATTTGAATTCTAGTGACAGAACCATTCGATCGAATATTAAAGGGCACCTATCACAGCCAAAATCAAACACAAATTAACGATCTGACCAGTACAAGCTAAACACGTTTAATCAAACTACATATATAGTTTTCTGAAAAAACTGCAGGTTTTAAAAAAATCCCTTACTTTGTCAAATGGGTTCTTTCACTGAGGGAGGCCATATTGAGACTCTAACAGAGACTCTAATGTGCAAATTTCAGGAGCATGCTCAGATTGTAACACTGCTTTGAGTATTCTACCCAGAATGCCTTGTTTTAGTAAACTCCTCCACTAGAAGTATCCACTAGAAGTGCTGCCACCTGCTAACTTCCAGCAGGGGGCAGCACTACTGTACAGCAGCTAACACACAGGTTTGGCTGATTTGAAAATAGCTTAGAAGGGTTGATAAGCAAACAAGGAATTTGAACTGAGCATGTGCGAGATTTCAGAGCTACAGTTGGCTGGGAAGATATAGGTAGGAGGAGCCAGTAAAATCCAAGATGGCTGCCTCAGCTAGAACTGCAGTGGAGATAGGGGAGATCTTGCAGAAGGAATAGTGAGCTGATCATTTACATTATACAAACAATTCTAACTGTTTTAAAAATCGGATTTCTGGAACTTTCACATAGTGTATTTACTTAGTAAATGATTTTGGTCATGATTGGGGCCCTTTAAAATATTACATTTCTTCTTAAATAACCTCCCAGTCGAATTGTGAGTATATCTGAATTTAAAAAAATTCACATTCATTTTAAATTTCGACCTTTGATAAATGGGCATCTAAGTGTGCCACCATTTGAAGTTCCAGACCGTGTTCTAAGACTAGGGTCAATGTGAAAAGACAGCAGAGGTCACTGATTGGCTTGTAGGAGAAGGAGGACTGCTGCAAAGCCTAGTGTAGTGGGGAAAGCAGGACCCTGACCAATGAACAATTCAGTTATTTGTTTATAAAAATGGTAATCTCAATGAATTTGTAGGGAGAAAGCTAACATCATTTTGCTATGGGCCCCAGCATCTTCTATTTACACCACTCTCAGTCATCCTAAAAAGCCGGTCAAAGTTATCTGCAGGTCTAGAAACACATAGCAACCAATTATATATCTGCTTTCTAAAAGCAGACCTCTAAATGCTGCTTACTGATTGATTGCAAAGGACTACCAGACTTCCAGCAAACGTTACACCATGGTTACATGGACTAAGATAACTATGTCTGCAGAAAGCACAGTAATCAGATTACAAATATTATTTATTTATACCAAGTATCTTGGTAGTAGTTCAGCAAAGGGCAAGGGACATATTAATTGTGGAAATGGACACTGCAGGAGGAAGGCATATTTTGCTTGAGGGGCCCACCTTCATCCTCACAGACCAGTTCTTCCTTTTGTGATAGATTATCATAGGAAACCCCGATACATACCTATGGCATTCTGTAGGTGTTGCTTATCTATCTACCCTGCACAACATCATCATTCTCTTTCTTCCGAGAAGCCTTTGAGTGTTGACTTTGTTCTGAAACGTATTGTCTTGTTTATAGTCCTGTGATACCAACACTTCCTAAACTCAGCTAGGAAGGAGGGCAATGCCATTATATGTTCCAGTGACATTGTAACAGGAATAGTAGATCTTCATACAAGTATAGTAACTATGTTTTTAGGTTGGTGATTAAAGTGGTTGTTCACATTTGAGAGATATTCTGAGACAATTTGTAGTTGGTTTTCGTTTTTTACTATTGGTGGCTTTTGAGTTAATTAGCATTTTATTGAGCAGCTCTCCAGTTTGCAATTTCAGCACTCTGGTCGCTATGGTCCAAATTACCCTAGAAACCAGGCACTTGGATAGAAATACAAGTAATAAAAAGTAGCAATAACAATAAACTTGTAGCTTTACAGAGCATTTGGTTTTTAGATGGGGTCAGTGATAGTGATGTGCGGGTGGGGATTTCCCCGACCAGCACCCGACCCCAACCCGTCCTACCGTGGCCCGCACCTGCCCACATCTGACTTCCGGGTTGCTTTTATAGACCCACGCCGCCCCTCCGATGATGTCACAAAAGGGGCGGGCCGTGCCGGTGCAGCGTCTATAAAAGACGAACCCAGAAATCAGAAGCTGGCATTTGACGGTGGCGGGTAGGGATGTAGCGAACGTCGGAAAAAAAGTTCGCGAACATATTCGCGAACTTGCGCAAAAATGCGAGCGGTTCGCGAACGGTTCGCGAACCCCATAGACTTCAATGGGAAGGCGAACTTTAACATCTAAAAAAGACATTTCTGGCCAGAAAAATGATTTTAAAGTTGTTTAAAGGGTGCAACGACCTGGACAGTGGCATGCCAGAGGGGGATCAAGGGCAAAAATGTATCTGAAAAATCTGCCTGTGTGTGCTTGGAAGAGATAGTGTAGGGGGAGAGCTGTTAGTGATTTCAGGGACAGATGATAGTAAGTTTGCTGGCTAGTAATCTGCTTGATACTGCTCTGTATTGGAACAAAAAAATAAATAAAAGCAGTCCTTACAAGGACTACTGTTATTGCAGCAGTCAGCAGATGAGATCAGAAGCAGGACAGCTGCCCACTGCAGCTACATACAGAGCACTGCAGTAGAAGGTAGATTACTAGCCAGCAAAGCTACCTAAGCTTAAATGTCCCTCAAACCCCTGCAGACTTCTGTCCCTCCAATAACAGAGCAGTATCAAAACGATTACTAGCCAGCAAACTTTCAACTGTCCCTGAAATCACTAACAGGCAGCAGCTCTCTCCCTACACTATCTCTTCAGCACACACAGGCAGAGTGAAAAAAACGCTGCAGGGCTTCGGTTTTTATAGGGAAGGGGAGTGGTCCAGGGGAGAGCTTCCTGATTGGCTGCCATGTACCTGCTGGTCTGGGGTGAGAGGGCAAAAAAAAGCGCCAACAATGGCGAACCCAAAATGGCGAACGTCGCGCGACGTTCGCGAACTTCCGGCGAGCGCGAACACCCGATGTTCGCGCGAACAAGTTCGCCGGCGAACAGTTCGCGCCATCTCTAGTGGCGGGTGGGGAGAGCAGGAGAAGAGCTCAAACCGCACCCGCGAAGAAGAGTGCGGGGTCGGCCCCATTAGTCAGTGATCCCCATCTGAAAGTTGTAAAGAAGGCAAATAATTAAAAAAAGATTAAATCAATAATGATTATTAATTAAAAAGTTCCTTACAATTGGCGGTTGTATAACATACTAAAAGTTAACTTAAAGGTGAACCACCCCTTTAATTATATGTTTTCATACCTTGCACATTTTAGGGACATCCTGAGATTTGATAATTCGAACAAAAGTTTGAAGACCAAGTTCTTCCAACTGAAATGTGGCCAGGTAACCAATCACTGCGAAAAGAAACACATGATTTGCATTCATGACTATATGTAGTATCATCATAGACATCTCTAAGGTGGCTATAGGTTAACCAGCATTTAAAGGAGAAGTTGACTTTTAGATGAACTTTTCGTACAAGGCACATTGCAGATTGACCGGTTCTATAATTTTAATTTGTCCTCATTTGGTATTTTCTATGGTGTTTGATTTATTAGCTTAGCTATTCTGTGTTCTTTTCGCTGAAAATTGAAAATGCTGTCTGGACAAAAAAAAAAACAGATTGATGGTGAGGTTTCAGTTCGGACTTCCATGCGACGCCTGATTGATAGGGTAATTAGGCCATAGGAATCAGATAACATTCTAAAGGCATATGTAGTGTTTTCTCTGCTGGTGTATTCCTGCCGGCAGTAAAAGGCCTATCACCTCCCATGTAAAAAAGACTTGGAGAGCAACACAAGCATGAAAAAGTCGAATTGAATGTCAAGTAAGGGCTGTTATTGGCTATTTGGTAGCCCCTATATGGACTGGCAGACTATAGGAAGCTCTGTTTGGCAGTACATCTGGTTTTTATACAACCAAAAGTTTCCTCCAAGCCTGGAATTCAAAAATAAGCTTCTGCTTTGAGGCCACTGGGAGCAACATCCAAGGGGTTGGTGAGCAATATGTTGCTTGCGAGCTACTGGTTGGGGATCACTGGTCTACACCATACTAAAAAAAAATAAATTTAGGGGCTGATTTATCAAAGGTCGAGTTTTCTTTTACCTCGAATGAACTCGAAACTCCAATGGTATTTTACTTAATAAAAAACTGAAAAATGTGAAAAACCCAATTTTGCAAACTCTAGTCCCGCAACCCAAAAACCAAAATTGATTCAGTTTTCAGCAAAAAAACTTGAATCGCTCAAATGATTCATGTTTTCGGGCAAAACCCTCCAAAACCCCTGGTATATTGTCAGATTCTAGCCATTTCCAGGGTTGGGGTATAACAAGTCTCAAATATTCAATATTTTTTTTTTTTTTTTAGAAACTCGATCGATTCTAGTTTTTTTTTGTAACCTGAAAATGCATTAAATTTCCAAAAACGCTGCCGACTTTTCCTTTTTTGAAGCGGAATTGCCTGCAAAAGTCCTGACTTAAACTTTTTTTGGGGAACCAGTTTCCTCCAGACATTTCGTAACATATGGAACATTCATTTTACAGTGGGCTCATGTGTAGGGCATTATATTAACTCTCTTGTCTTTATTAAGGTTCCCTGGACATTTGTAAGAAGTGGTAACTTCAAGCATTTGCGCCAACATTTAGAATAAAGACGTCCATACAACTTTAAATAACCACCCGTAAGCAAATTGAACGAATTTACGATAGGCACAAACGAACGCTAGCGCATCTTCGCTATGAAATGCTCGCACCACGTTTGCCGCCCAGGGTGCAACTTTGCGTATTAGTGTAGTGGTAGCGTATTTGCGCCTGGCCAAGTGGTGCAATGTGTGCGAATCGGTCGCTGGCGACAATTTGACCTTTAGTGAATCTGCCCCATGGACAGCAGAGGGGTGTAGGAGGTATAATAAGTAAAAGTATGTTGAAGCAGTAGGTATAGAAAATTGTGGTGAGGAAAAGGTAAGGTGAGTTGAGGGACACAGAAGAACGGAGGCCACCAGAGGTCATGAGAAGTAAAAGCAGAGCAGGAGAATCTTATATACACTATGTAGCTGTTCTAATATCTTAGCACAGTGCTGCCCAACTTATCCCAAGTTGTTGGCCAGTAAGCTGAAACACTATGGCGTATATTTATCAAAGAGTGAAGTTAGAGATCACCACAATCCACTAGAGTGAAATTCCGCCACTCTCCATTCATTTCTATGGGATTTTAAAAGAGTATTTATCAATGGGTGAAAGTGAAAGTTCATCCTTTGATAAATATGCCTTTCAAAATCCCATAGAAATGAAATGAGAGTGGTGGAATTTCACTCTAGAGGACTGTGGAGATCTTTAACTTTACTCTTTTATAAATATACCCCTATGTTTGTGGTCTGGATTAAAGCTATGGTAGTAACTGTGCTGACAGTACAGAACTTGCGGAGCATTTCGGCAGCTGAATCATAAAATCTTCATTTATTGAAAATAATTAAAAACATATATATCATGGCAGTGACATGTACCCCTACGCTTGACGCGTTTCGTGGCTTCTTGCCACTGTGCTGTAAGGATAGTAAACATCAGGTTCTCTGATGGGCCCATCGCTCTCCAGTCTGACATAGTATAGATAAATGATGATGTCATACACAGCAGTCTATGCAGGTACAAAGTACAAAAACTTTAATGGCGTCTGGCCTGCATGTTTCAGCTGAATATCCCTGTAGTCCATGTATATATGTCATGTTTATGCCACTGAGCTAGAACCATGTGATAGACTCAAACATACCGACAAACAGATATTGCTCAGACCGCAGAAAGTGTTTCCCGTCTCTGGCATAGAAACCACGTACGACCGTATCCAGGAGAGCTTTGTACTGCACGCTTCCACAGAAAGCCTCGCTAACCAATCTCTCCTCTGCATCATTAAGGTCCTAGAAAAGAAGAAGCACAAGCCAATTCACTAATAAAATATATTGCCATTTTGTAAACCAGATCATGTCAAATGAAAATGTGGCACATAGCAAATTCAAAACTAATTTTGTTTGCATTGACTTACAGTGGGGAATATATGGTATTTATCAGCAGAAGTTATCATCTCATTATTTCCTATTAGCTAAACCGTAAAGTATGGGCTTGTGGATACTCTGAGTGTTCTCTGTGTGTTTGCAGTCACTCTTATGGCTCCACAGAAAGCAAACCTACTGCTCAAACGTCACAGGCTGCAGACTTTTTGGTCTTACTTCTCTCTTTGCAGTGCAATATTTAGTCAGGCCCCATAGACTACAATTACTACTTGGCCACAGGTCTGGACTGGGAGTTGAGATAGGCCCTGGCATTCCAAGTACACAGAGGCCCAAAGAGCCCCTACCAGCCCACTAAATAGTGAATGTCTATGGCATCTTACAGCAGCTCCCCTGGCATTTGCCAGAACCCACAGATTGCCAGTCCAGGCCTGCTTGGCCATAACAGTTACCTTTCAGGATTATCCATGACTACAATTAAACATTGTCTCCCTGGGCTCGCTCTAGCTGGCCTTTGTTCTAATCCAAATCTGTTTGGTTAGGGCAGAGGTCCCCAACTTTTTTTTTTCTACCCGTGAGCCACATTCTAATGTAAAAAGAGTTGGGGAGCAACACAACCATCTAAAAAGCTCATAGGGAATGCCACCTAATGGCACTGATTGGCTATTTGGTAGCAGCATGAGGACTGGCAACCTTCAGATGGCTCTGCTTGGTAGTGCACATGGTCTTTGTGGTCTCTGACTGCCCGTTACCCATTGTTAGGATCCGATCGTTGGCCCTAGGGCCCACGATCGGATCAGCCCAATATTGCCCACCTCAAAGTGGGCATATCGGGGAGAGATCCGCTCGTTTGGCAACATCACCAAACGAGCTGATATCTCCGTGTATGGCCACCTTTACCCCTCAGTGCAAATTCTGTGCAGCGGATTTCACAAGCAACATCTTCTTCTCTTCGTCTTCTTCCGGCACTTCGGTAATTTCCGTCACTTTCGGTGCATGCATGGTTGTTGCAAACCAGAAGATTGCTTCAACTGCACTGATATGCCAATCTCTTCCCAAGGATTACCAAAAAAGATGGCGCCTGTGAACTCCGCTGCACAGAATCTGGTATGTAGGGTAGGGGTTTTTATAATTAAGGGTTTGGTTCTCCTTTAAAAACATGCATACAAGCTAGGAATTAAAGCTGATGCTTTTTGGCCACTGGGAGCAACATCAAATGGGTACTTTCGGTCCGCACACATAAAAACTTGGAAAGAACTAATTTTCTCTGCACACTATAAACTACCCACACAGATTTCTCCAATAATAAATGAGACAAATATCCCACCCCTTCATGGACACAGAGTCTATGGGGAAACTTGGAAAAATAATCAGTGGAAAAATATTACTGTGTGAAGGGCTATAGGGTGCCTTGACTGTAACACAGATGAAATAGATGGATACGGTTCTGGTGAAACATTGCGGGAGACAGGAAAGTAGCGAATAAAACTAATATGCATCCCATCTGTGCATTCTGAGATTATAAACGATGGAAATGTTAGCAGAGAGCTGATCTGAACTGCATGTGCAGCTTCTCTGTAAGTGAGGACAGACACACCAAATTCTGTATTCCTCTCTCAGCATCTGTTTCTCTTCATTCTGTCTTCATGCAGCAGTTGGGTGTCAGATGAATGATCCAAAATCATGGAAACATGAAATAAACCCAATAGGCTGGTTCTGCCTCCAATAAGTAATGCTTATATCTTAGTTTGGCTTAAGTACAAGCTGCAGTTGTATTATTACAGAGATAACAGAGAAAAAGGAAATCATTTTTACAAATTTGGATTATTTGGATAAAATCGAGTCTATCTGAGGCAGTCTTTCTGTAATTCTGATCTTTCTGGATAATGGGTTTCGGGATAACGAAGCCCATAACTGTACAAACAAAATCTGCATAATCTTCTGCACAAATCCTGCATGTAGAGAGACATGATGTCTGGGAATTTTAATAGAGTGAGCTCTAATACATCTTCTAGGCAAAAGGAGCCCCCCTATAAGATATATTGGATCTAACTGTCATTAATATCTGACACCCAACTGCTGTATGAAGACAGAATGAAGAGAAACAGATGCTGAGAGAGGGATAGTGAAGATAAACTTGATTATTTCAGAAATGGTACAAAATGTTTAATTGATTGTATTTAGAAAGTTTTTTATTTCAGTATGATAAAGCTAATATTACATTTTCATTTTTGCAATAGTTCCCCTTTATGTTACATTATAAACAAGACAGGGATGGAGACAAAGCAAGAACAATGACAAGGTTACCAAGGTTACAGCTGTTAACGTAGACTGGAGTTAAACAAGGATAAGAAGCAACAGTCTATGGAAGGGGATTCCAAAGGAATATCAGGAGCTGAACACAGACTCAGGAGAAGAGATTAGAGAGACAGGCTCCATTGTTTGGTATCCACGGTAAAATGATCACATTTAATGAGATGAATACACATGGCAGCCCGCATATGAACGGCTGAGAAAAGCCATTAGAGGAATTAAACATGCAAATAGGATAGCACTGTAAAAAGGTGAATATGCCAGGGCAGCAATATACGTCTGCAAGTAAATAATCAGTTACATGGATAATGGATCAATACAGAGCAAATTACTGCCAGACAGAGCAGCAATAATGTGCAAGAGATGGGCTTTGGGTATATTCCTCTGTAATTGCAGGTAAACTTGCTGTACTGTGTTAGCCAGTAAAAATGTTACAGGGCAACCCTTTTGAAATAAAAAATAACAAAAGTGGTATAAAGGTGACACCGTTATTGGCTAACTAATATAATCATAGCAAACTTTCAGAACATTTTAGTTCCTTTTTCAAACTAATGACAATGCAGCTGTGGTGTTCTCTGGTATATACACAACATTCAGCTTATAACAAAAAGGAATATCAATCTATGTGTAAGGTGTCAAAGTCATTTACGAGGGGATCTGCAAGAGACAAGCAGATAAGGTACAAGATAATGTGGGTCAATGTCTGGATGTGGACTAAAGCTGGCCATAGATGCAAAGATCCGATCGTACGAATCATGGTACGATCGGACTTTCCCATCTCCCGACCCGCCACTAACCATTCAGATCAAAGTCTTACCAGTCAGATTAGTTAAAGAACAGATCAGCAATGTTCTGCCCCTGACAGCAATCGTACGATATCTATGTCCAACCAAAGCTAGTGAAGCTCCCCATAGACGTGACGATTCTTCTTGCCGAACGACCGATTTTAGGGAAGCCCGACCGATCCTTCGAAATTATCTTGCGGTTAGTGGTATTCGAACGATCGTACATCTTACGATTTTTCGGCCGACATCTGTCGGGAAATTGATCGGCCAGGTCAAAAAATCTTTGTCGGTCCCAGTGCAATCTCTCTATGTTTGCAGGGCCAAGCAGGCAGCTCCCCTTTGTTTTCCTGCCAAATTGGTCTTTTTAGTTGATGGTAAATTTGTACGATCGTACGATCGTTCTGAGAAGATCGTGGTCTCACGATCAGGATCTGATCTTTTAAAAATCTCATCATCTATGGCCAGCTTAACAGTCTCCCACTGAAAATCGTACGATCGGCAATACACGCGGAGATATTATCGGCAGCCGACAGAAATTTTCTAACCTGTCCGATCGACCAAACGACCGATCTCCGCCGGACGAAAAATGTCGGGACTCTCCACACACGGTTCGAAAATCGTACGAATCAAGATCTTTGCGTCTATGGCCAGTTTAAGAGATCATATGGAATTCCTTTGATTCTACATTCCAATAATTCAGCCCTAATTTATACTCAGCCTCTTTGACCCACATTATCTTGTACCTTATCTGCTTGTCTCTTGCAGATCCCCTTGTAAATGACTTTGACACCTTACACATAGATTGATATTCCTTTTTGTTGGTCATTTGACTTATGAGCGGAATGTTGTTTATATAAAATATATATATTTATATTATATATTTATATTAAGGATGAATCTTTTGTGAAAAGTGGATTCGGTGCATCATTAATATATATATATACCAGAGAACACCACAGCTTCATTGTAATCCGCTTGAAAAAGGAACTTAAATGTTCTGAAAGCTTGCTATGATTATATTAGTTAGCCAATAAAGGTATCACCTTTATACCACTTTTGTTATTTTTTATTTCAAAAGGGTTGCCCTACAACAGGGTATATTCCTCCAAACACACAAACAAGTCTTCTGAAGTGTGCATGCCTTTGGTAGAGAAATAGGGAGGTACAGTTAGCTGAATCTGGGCAGCAATTGGTGTAACCCATTTAATATTCTCTGTATATTGCCATAGAAATAAAGGCTAGTTATAAATAATAAAACTTAATAAAATTGGATAATAATATAATTATTCTCAGACATGCCAGCAATACCGTTTGAGTTTTGGACTAACAGAGTCAGCTCCAATATCCCCCTGTTTTGCAGTATGAGGTGGATGTACCATTAATGGCCACGCCCATTCCAATAACTGTAGAAAGCAGACGTATTGAACCTTATTCCAATAAAATACCTTTATTCTGAGCACATGGCAAGACCTTGGATAACAGCTGTTATCCAGGGTCTTGCCACGTGTTCCGAATAAACTAATTTTATTGGAATAAGGTGCTGTACGTCTACTTTGTACACTTTGGGACAAATTCACTAAGATGCGAAGTTGCGCCAGGCGCAACTTCGCCGCAATTCGCCACACTTCGCCAGGCGTATTTTCGCCAGCGCTCCGCAAATTCACTAAAATCCGAAGTTGCGCACAGGGGTAGCGTAAGCTTTCGAAGTTGCGCTACCGTTAGTTCGCCAAGCGAAGCGAGGTTTCCCTAGCGATGGTTCATTTGCATATGGCGCGAAATTCAAATTTCAATGGAGGAACACGAATCACCACTTCAAATGTCTATAAAACCTTCAAATCAGCAAATATACATTTTATTTTGCCCTACACATGTGCCCACTGTCTAGGTAAGTTGCCATGAGTCAGGAAATGTAGGGGGGAAGGAGGGGAGCCCCAAAAAATTTTTTGATCTTTTTCAGCCTATCACCCCTCATGTAGAAAACACGCCAGCGTTTTTTGGGACTTAGAAAAAATTTTGACTTTTTTTGAAACAATCCCTATCTACTCTATTGCGCTTCGCCAGGTCTGAGGTGGCGAAGGAAGTCTAGCGTAAAAGGTAGCGTTCAGTACACTGCGCAAGTTAGTGAATTTGCGTAGTTACATCGCTAGCGAAAATTCGCCTGGTGTAAGTGTGCGAAGTAACACTAGCGAATTTACGCCAGCGTTCGTTAGTGAACTTGCGAAGTACCGAAAATGCTAAACGCTAGCGAATTGACGCTAGCGTTCTGCGCTTAGTGAATTTGCGCCTTTGTGTTTATTACACAAAATAATATAGTGCAGAGAAACGAACAGTATATGGAATGCAAACCTGATAATAAGTGACAACAACCACTGACATTGTTGCTTTTATGATAATAGCTGCATTAGATGACTAAACAACATGGAGGTTATTTATCAAAGGTCGCTATGTGAGCCTTTTTAGACTTACAACTCGAAAGTGAGGGAAAAAACTCGAATCACTCAAATTCATAGAGTTTTCGAGCTTAACCCTCAGAAAAAAACTTGAACATCATGAAGGCTGTTAACATCTTCAAATGGTTCGAGGCACCTCTGCTATTGATTCCTACATGACCTGGACAGGTTGTAAATGGTGTGTTTTCAGATTCGAGCTAATTCCAAGTTGGGGTATAATAAATCTCGAAAATTGTTTCTTCTTCTTTTTTTAAAAAAAACATTTGAGTTTTATTTAATCCAAAAAATAGAAAAAAAATTTTGACTCAAAAATACCCTTCAAAAATCAAATTTTTCGTGGAAAACACAACTCCACCCTTAAAGGAGAACTCACCCCCCCACTAATAAAAAATGCTTCCCAGTAACCTACATAGTCACCCAGAACCCTACATAGTCCCCTCTCCCTGCTCCCCCTCTGCATAGGTGATAACATCTATAAATGCCCCTAATCCTTCACTCACCTATAGGTGCAGAGTATGAGCAGCGGAGCTCATGGGCGACATTTTCCGGCTCTTCGGATTTCTTCCGGTTCGTAGCAACTGCACATGCGGAAATTGCCGAAAGGAAGGAAGAAGACCAGAAGAATACAGAGGAACCAGAAGATGGCTCCCATGAGCTTAGCTGCTCTTACTCTGCACCTATAGGTGAGCATAGGATTAGGGGCATTTATAGCTGTTATCACCTATCCGGAGGGGGGGGGCAGGGAGGGGGGACTATGTAGGGTTCTGGGTAGGGGGTTTTATTAGCGAGGTGGTTGAGTTCTCCTTTAATAAATCTGCTCCTAACTGCAGGCTGGTTTCTATTGGTTACAGAACAAAACAATACTGAAAACAATACTGTGTTGCACTTTGTACATAATCTGTCTGTTTCTACTGAAAACATGTGAAAAGCATTGATACCTGGAATTCTTCTGAGGACTCTTCCAGGAAGTGCTCAAGGCTCTGCTCCTCTGGGTCGTATTTACTAAGAAGCTGGGTTACTAGCTCAGTGCATCTTCTATAATCAATCATGCTGCTAAATTCTTGTAGCCCTTCAAACAAAAAAAAAAAAGCAAATGTTACACAATACTAGTGACATTAGCTTAAAAATCATTTGAAAAATGACTTCTTCAATTTTGATGTCTGTCCACCATCACCCTATTTTGTTACTTATTATCATTGTCAATTTCAATTCTAAAATACCATAATGACTGATTATTTTTAATAGGGATGCACTGAATCAACTATTTTGGATTTGGTCAAACCCCCGAATCCTTTGCGAAAGATTCGGTCGAATACCGAACCGAATCCTAATTGCATATGCAAATTAGGGTTGGGAAGGGGAAAACATTTTTTACTTCCTTGTTTTCTGACAAAAAGTCACGCAGTTTCTCTCAAACTTGGTTTAATTCTCTTATTTGTTTGTAAAACTACTTGCATTCATTGTTTATATTAAGCTAAAGAAATGGAATATTGCAATGTTTAGTGTGATTTATGTAAAACGATTAAAAAATAAGTTACAAAAAAAAAGTCACACAATTTCCCTCCCCACCCCTAATTTGCATATGCAAATTCACAATTGGTTCGGCCTGGCAGAAGGATTCGGCCGAATCCGAATCCTGATGAAAAAAAGACGAATCCTGCCCGATTCCTGAACCAAATCCTGGATTCGGTGCATCCCTAATTTTTAACCACTGTTTTGTGCTTGTTGAAATACCACAAACGAAAATAAAAAATTTGATATTAACTACAAGTTTGTCAGTTGCTTGAATTTTCACAGACTACTTAAGACAGGGCACACTAATTTGTAAGGCACCTTTAGCAATTCAACTTTCTAGGAGTATGTATTAATCTGCAAAATATTTGAATATATTAAGTAAGTGCCAACAATCAGATCATAACAATGGGGATGCATACTGTGTGTTTGTGTGTGATACTGTGTGTGTGTGTGTGTGTGATACTATGTGTGATACTGTGTGTGATACTGTGTGTGTGTGTGATACTGTGTGGGTGTGATACTGTGTGTGTGTGATACTGTGTGTGTGATTCTGTGTGTGTGGGTGTGATACTGTGTGTGTGTGTCATACTGTGTGTGTGTGTGTGTCATACTGTGTGTGTGTGATACTGTGTGTGTGTGTGATACTGTGTGGGTGTGATACTGTGTGTGTGTGATACTGTGTGTGTGATTCTGTGTGTGTGGGTGTGATACTGTGTGTGTGTGTCATACTGTGTGTGTGTGTGTGTCATACTGTGTGTGTGTGATACTGTGTGTGTGTGTGATACTGTGTGGGTGTGATACTGTGTGTGTGTGATACTGTGTGTGTGATTCTGTGTGTGTGGGTGTGATACTGTGTATGTGTGTCATACTGTGTGTGTGTGTCATACTGTGTGTGTGTGATACTGTGTGTGTGTGTCATACTGTGTGTGTGTGTCATACTGTGTGTGTGTGATACTGTGTGTGTGTGTCATACTGTGTGTGTGTGTCATACTGTGTGTGTGTGATACTGTGTGTATGTGTCATACTGGTTTGTGTGTGACACAGCACATGTAAATAAGAGACACCTGCACTTGTGTGGCCTCTTCTAGAAAAAGTACAAAGAATGAATATCCTGGGTGTGTACCTTGTGTGTTTAGTTTCTTTTTCTCTTTTTTACAAAACACAGAGACTGGGTGGGGACAGGGCAAAAAATGTTGTTTTGGTGTAGGGTTATATAATAACCAACAGCTGTCATATTTCAGTAAAAAATAGAGATAAAGGGCTGATTTAGAAACATAAGAGCAGGACCGCCATCAGAAATCGCAGGGCCCCATACGACAAAATTTCCTGCGCCCACCGCAAGCCCCACCTACAGGTCCGCCCTCCCCACCCCACAGGTCCGCCCCCCACCACACAATAAAAAAACAAAAAAATATTGGTGGCTAGGGTTCCCCCATGTTAATAAAAAATAAAAAGATATTGGTGGTCAGGGCCCCCCATAAAAAAACATTTGTGGCCAGGGCCCCCCATTAAAAAATATTGGTGGCTAGGACCCCACATGAGGAAAAAAATTGGTGGCCAAGCCCCCCCCCACACATTATAAGAAAATTGGTGGCCAGGGCCCCTTAAACGTCCATGCCTTCCCGAAGTCAGCAGCTCTCAGAAAGATGGAGGGCCCGGTTAATCAAGTAAGTGTAGAGTGTAGAGTGGCCGGGCCCCCCTTACCCTCGGGCCCCCTACAACTCTCCCCCCAGTCCCCCCCGATGGCTGCCCTGCATAAGAGTAAAACAATGTGTGATTTAAAGAAGTTGTTCACCTTTGAGTTAATTTCAGTGTACTGTAGAGAGTGATATTCTCAGACAATCTGCAGTTGGTTTTCATTTTTTATTATTTGTGGTTTTTGAGTTATTTAGCTTTTTATTCAACGACTCTCCATGTTGCTTTTTAAAAGGGATGTAAAGGCAAAAAATAAAATCCCATTTTTACTTTCTTTAATGAAAAAATAATCTATCTCCAATATACTTTAATTAAAAAATAGCTACCGTTTTTATAAGAAACCTGACTGTATGCAGTGAAATTCCCCCTTCATTTTACTTGCTCTGACTGCTGTGGATAGGAAATTTCAGACGGTCCCTAACTGCTCTGCAGGGAAATGATCATACTTTCAAATGGCAGGGGGAGCCCTCCCACCTTACTTTTCAGAACCCAAACTTTGTTTTTTTCTCTGTAGAGCAGCTGGCGACATGAAGAGATTTGTATCTGCAGACCCGGTGCAGTCTATTAATCAGTCTTGCTGTATAGGCTTCTGGCAGATATTATTGACTTGTGCTGTTTTGATAATTTATAACGATCCCTAAACTTAACATCCCAACTGAAGCCCAGACCACACTGAGCATGTGCACAGTCTTGATCTTGCAAAGATGTTTAACAAAGTTACAAGATGGTGACCCCCTGGGGCCAACTTTGAAAGCATAAATCATTTGTTTTATTAGGCTTCTGGTGCAGTAAATTCATGTTTATATTTAGTACACAAAATACAGCGTTTCTTTTTCTTCTTTTTTTTTCACTTTTCATAAAAAGCTTTGGAGTTTTGAGTAGAAAGACATCTATTCATTCTTAATTTGTCTGAATCTTTAATTTGTAATAAAAAATATATAAGGTCTCTGAAGTCAACTCACTGGCACATATAATGCAGCCAATGTTTTGTTCTTGTAGTAGTTGGAAGTGTCAGCCACACAAATATGTACAGGTATGGGATCTGTTATCAGGAAAACCCCCATTCTGGATAACAGGTCTTATACCTGTTCTAGTTTCACTTCAAGGTATCTACATGCCATATACTTTGTTCAACCTATGCTATTGACGACTATTCAGAAGGCCCCTGGCATTAATACTAATAGTTTATCTTAGTACCTAAGGATATACAGGAGATAAGGTGCAGTAGAATGGAAGTTTTGAGTAGGAATTTTATTAAAAAAAAAAAAAAAAAACATATTTGCTAAAATCTGAATTTATCTCATATTTCAATAAAAAAAGCTTGACCAAATTCCCATCCCCGATTTCTCCTTATTTATTTATAAAAACCTCAAATAAATCGGTTCGGGAAAAAGACCCATAAAATTGAGTGAAAACCCAAATCATCCAATTTTTTCTGACTTTTCTCCCGAATTGCTAGATTGTTTTGTTTTTTTTGCTGAAAACGCAAATTTATCGGACTATAAACTCAGCGCAAACCATTGGGATACACATGACCTCGACAGGTCTGAGATGGTGGATTTTCAGATTCAGACTTTTTGCAGCATCAGAGTATAAGAAATCTTTTCCACTAAAAATTAACGTTTTTGCCCCAAAAAGCCCAACCAGATCAGACCAAACGAATTTGAGGTTTAGTAAATAACCACCTTAAAATTGGGAGAGGGGCATCTCCCATTGACTTATACATGATCTTGACAGGTCTGAGATGGCAGATTTTCGGATTCAGGCTTTTTGCAGCATTGGGTAGGGTTGCCACCTATTTCTGGAAAAAAATACCGGCCTTCCTATATATTTATGTTTTTTCCCTATTGCTAACATTGAGATTAGCCATCATTTTTACCAGTCAGGCCAATAAAATACCGGCCAGATGTCAACCCTAGCATCGGGGTATAATAAATCTTAATAAAATTTCGGTTTTTCTCCACTAAAAATTTGAGTTTTTGCCCAAAAACACCAGATAAATTGGAGGTTGTATCTGAAAGTCCTATTTAACGTTGTTGGATATGAATTCTGTCCTTTAAAAAAATATATGGTTTTCACAGATAAACTTACTGTTAATGGCCTTTCTGGCATTGCATTCTCTAGTAAGCTGATTATGGAGCACTGCTTTGAAAATTCAATATGTTACTGCTGTGATTTTTTTTGATCTACACAATATCTTGTAGTGATGGTAAAGCAAAACTAGTGCAGAGTTCCACCACAGGTATCACCTGCTGTAAATCACTACGATCTTGTACACCACAATGCCCAAACCATGAGATGATATTGTGTATCAGAGCACTCTCCACAGCACCAATATAAAAAGTCCTTACAATTTCTTAGACTGTGCTTGAATATGTTCAGACCATGTCAGGTCCTCAGAAATTTGGACCCCTAGATATTTAAGACTAGCAATCTGTGGGTTCTGGCAAATTCCAGAGGGGCTGCCATAAGATGCTATAGAAAATCACTATTTAGTGGACTAGTGAGGAGCTGATTGGACCTTCCTGTGCTTGAAATGCCACGGCCAATTTTGACTCCCAGTCCAGAGCTGGACCCAGAGTTGGACTGGGATGCCAGGGGCCCACTAGAAAACCTTAGGCTGAGGACCCAGTTTCCAAACTATTATACCTCCTCTCTTTATTCTCCTAGTCATTTTTCTCTACTTACTATACTCTATTCTTCCAATATTATGCCTCTCTGTCCCCATAAAGAAATAGGGAATAACTATGAAATAGGCCAAATGTTTACAAGGAAGAGGCCCCACTGACACCTGGGCCCACCGGGAGTTTTCCTGGTATCCCAGTGGGCCAGTCCGACACTGCCTGGACCCACCAATGGTAAGTGTTGAGTAAGACCTCTGCTGTTTTCCTTTTAAAGGCTGGTAGGCTTATCTGGCCTTCAAAAGGGGCGTCACTGACCCAGTTTAGAAATAATTACTCTGTAAGGCTACATATTTATTGTTATTGCTACTTTTTATTACTCATCTTTCTATTCAGTCCCTCTCCTATTCATTTTCCACTCTCTTATTCAAATAAATGCATGGTTGCTAGGGCAATTTGAACCCTAGCAACCAGATGGCTGAAACTAGAGAGCTGCTGAATAAAAAGCTAAATAATTCAAAAGCCACAAATAGTAAAAAAGGATAACCAGTTGCAAATTGTCTCAGAATACCACTCTCTGTATCATACTAAATGTTAACACAATAGTAAATAACACCTTTAATATTTTTGCTGTAAACTCCCTTATTAATTTCCCTAAAGACCACTGCACTGCCATTACAGCCCATCTGTTTACTTACACCTTACAATTGCAGGGCAGGCAAGCACAGAGCTATATATTATATGTATCATTAAAAAAGACAAACAAGCCTACCGTCAGGTAAACGCAGTCCTTGGGTCACTACTACAGCCGGTTATTTTCTCTTATTCGGTTCTTATTCAGCACTAGCACTGGAAAAAAGCTTCTAGCGTTTCCAGGGGCCGCGCATTGGATTCTGGGAATTGTAGTATCCCGAGAATCAGCGCGCACTTGTTCACTACGGTGGAAATACTACTACTCCCACGGTCCACTTCGGTGAGGCGGGGCTACTAATGTTTGTCTGTCGCTATGGTAATCAGAGAAGACGTGAGGCTGATTGGTCGGTTTGAGAGTCGTGGTGACAGGTTGGAAGGGTTGATGGTTGCGATAGAACAGAATCCATTGCTGGCAGCCTAAGCATCGCTGACAGTTGGTGAATGTTAAAGACAGATGCTATGAGACAGACGGATAGATAGCAATATGGGAGCTGCCATATACATACAGCAGTTGTTTTTTTAGTTAGTAGTAGTAGAACAATTCTCTGTACTGGCATGTACAGTGGGTAGTCTTAAAGGAGAAGCAAATCCAAAAGTTAAAAAAACCCTACCCTACATAGACCCCCCTCCCTCCTCCCCCTCCCCAGCCTAAGTGTTATCCTGGGCAAATGGCCCTAACTTCTTACTTACCCCTAGGGTCAGACTAGGTCTGCGGGACACCGGGAAAAAAACCTGGAGTGCCCTGGGACAGCAGCCCCGGGTCAGAGTTCATGGGCGCCATCTTCAACCAATTCAGTAATCTTCAGAATGAGACCGGCGCTTCTGCAATTTTTTTGAGTTTCAGAGACATGCTCAGTGCGCAGGAAAGAACATTGCTCCAACTGTGCATGTGCTGATTCGCCGGTCTCATTCCGATGGTAGTGATATGTGGGCCGGCCCAAAACCCGGGCAGGTTTGGGGCGACTCTTGCACAAAATCGAGCTCTTCTCCTGCTCTCCCCTGACCTAGCAGTTCCGGCGCTGGAATCTATAGACTTCTGCCCGCCCATTTTGTGACATCACTGCGGAGCGGGCAGGGCCGCCATCAGAAATCGCAGGGCCCAATACGAAAATAATTCCTGGGCCCCTGGGCTGTGCCCACCACACGTCCCACCTACAGGTCCGCCCTCCCCACCCCACAGGTCTACCCCACACACTAAAAAAAAAAACATTGGTGGCTATGGTTCCCACATGTTAATAAAAAAATATTGGTGGTCAGGGGCCCCCCCCATTGAAAAAAACATTTGTGGTCAGGGCCCCCCATTAAAAAAAACATTTGTGGTCAGGGCCCCCCATTAAAAAATATTGGTGGCTAGGACCCCACATGTGGAAAAAATTGGTAGCCAGCCCCCCCCCACGTTATAAGAAAATTGGTGGCCAGGGCCCCTCTTAAACGTCCCTGTAAAAAAAAAACTTGCACCCCCAGAAGTTTAAAAAAATTTGGTGCACAGGGCCCCACCACACAACAGGGACCACAAAGGGTTACCTTTAGGGGGGCCCTTCCATGTTACAATTACTTCATTAGTGTGACCCACCTCATGTCAGTGAGCTGCCAACTACAGAAGGGAGGAGGGGAGCAAAGGTGGCTGCATCTTCTTCCATCTTCCATCTTCTTCCATTTTCTTCCCTTATTGGTCACAGAATTTAAAGTTCTGGTAAAGCTGCATGGTGATTGGATGAGCTGGAGGAGTTCAAACCTCTGCTATCCAATCCCTGAGCAGCTCAACCAGGACTTAAACTCAGTGACCAATAAGGGGAATTAATGGACAGAAGATACCTCCCCTTGTGCTCCCGCCCTGCCTTCCCGAAGTCAGCAGCTCTCAGAAAGCAGGGGGGCCCGGCTAATCAAGAAAGTGCGACGTGGCTAGGCCCCCCTTACCCTCTGGGCCCCCTACACCTCTCCATCCTGTCCCCCCCTGATGGCTGATCTGTGAGCGGGCACAGGTCTATAGATAGAGGGTCGCACCGGGGCCGGGTAGGGTCGGGTGTGGGTCGAGAAATTCTCAACTCACTCATCACTAGTGGATGGCTTTTTTTATAAAACAATAACATAACAAGTACTTATATAGCATACCTCCCAACAATTTGGAAATAGGAAGAGGGACAAAAACATTTGCCATGCAGATCCCATACCTGTATAGACACTGCTATAATGTTTGCCTCAAGGCAGGTATTTCTTATACATGTATATAGAGTTGCCACCTGGCAGGTATTTTACTGGCTTGGCTTGTTAATTTGATTCTTCATTCCAGTGATACTAATTGTGAAGAAAGAAAAATATATAGGAAGGTTGTTATTTATTTCAGAAAAAGTTGAGGCCTCCATCTGCAGTTCAGTAATACATGATGTGCAACTCATAGGTGTCGGATGTAGTGGAGCCATCCTTGAACTTTCCTCCCAAGTTCAGAATGTTGATGAGGGTAGGATGGCGGACAGCCAGCAGGCAGGAATTGTAGTGCTCCACAATAAAACTTACCCCTGCGGTGCCTGGCACTGCTTGAAGTCCTCCAGCTATTCTGGAAAAAAATACACTGGGCTTTCTGTATCTCTCATCTTTCTTTCCTATTAGGCTAATGGCACACAGTTATCTTGTTTGCCCTATAATCCAACGGCAAAGATGCCCCTGCCCACTTGTTTTGTTATTTAATTTAAAGGGCCCTGGGTGACACATCTGGAGTATGACAGATGGACCCTCTCTGCAAAAACACTTATACTGTGGGATAACTATTTTGCAATACTTGCCTCAGGGCCCCATCTTTGCACGGCATCAGCTAACTGCTAAGAGCCTGGCAGCACTGCTGCATTTGCACTGCTGCTTCCCCCTTCTGTCATTGCTCCGTGTGTGTCCATTAAATAGCATTATGAATGGTGACATGTAGACAGGGACATTTTAATCTCTGCTGGTTTCTGCCTGGCAACCGTGCATTTATGGCATTTGCATCAAGTTAGCTAGACCTGTAAAATCCTGGCCACGGGCAAAATTTATGGCCGGAACTAGGGGTAGGAAGAAGAGTCATGTGCCTAGAGCGCAACGAAAGTGGGGGAGCCAAGCACGCACCAGTTTTATCAATATAAATTAAAATTGTATATGAATTGCGGCCTTTTGGGGGCCCCTGCAGCCACAGAATCTGCTTACTCTGTAGTTATGCCAGGCCCGGGTCAAGCCGGCCAGGCACCCAAGGCAACCCTGCCAGCTACTCCTCCCCCTCCCTGATGCGTGTTCCCCCTGCATGCACATTGCTACATCAGGCGCATGCATTGGGGAGGGGGAGAAGTAGCTGGCAGGGTTGCTTTGGGTGCCCAGCCTGCTTGGCCCGGGCCTGGCACAACTACAGAGGAAGCAGACCCTGTGTCTGCAGGAACCCCCAGGAGATATAGGGCCCCCATGAGGCCATAATTCATATACAATTTCATTAAATATTGATAAAACTAGTCAACCTCTAGACAGTTTGGGGCAGGGCAGGAACTAGGGGTAGGCAGAGTAGGCGCTCGCCTAGGGCGCAATCATGGGGGGGGATCATAAGGGGATATTTTTTTTAAACCTTGGTTTGCTTGGCCTTTTATAGTTTTTTATTTTTTTTAAACCTCCTTTTCCAACCAGCTGCTGGCACAGGAACATATTTGTTGGCAATATTTTGGCTTCTGCTAGCACAGGTAAACAGATGATTAGGGGCAATATGATGGATTTTTGGCTCCTGTTAGCACAAGTACATGCAATATTGTGGATTTTTTGGCTGCTGTTGGCACGGGCAAAGATTGGGCAATATGAGGGATTGGTTGCTGCTGGCTGAAGTACATGAGGCACAGTTACACAGATGTTTGGGCAATATGATGGATTTTTGGCTCCTGCTGGCACAGGTACAAATTAGAGGCAATATGATGGATTTTTTTGGCTGCCGCTTGCATAGGTACAGATTGGGAGTATCAATAAAATGTATGTTTTGGTTTATGCTGGCATAGGTACAGATTGGGCACTTGGGGGCAATCTGAGGGATTGACTGCCAGTGGCACAGGTACAAATGGGGGCATATGATACGCGCTGGCAGAGGTACAGGGGGCAATATGAATGGTAAGGTGGGAAATGGTAATGCAGGACCGAGTGTGTGTGTGAGTGTGTGGGGGGGGGCACTGATTGAAGCCCTTGCCTAGGGTGCCAAAATACCTTGGCCCGGCCCTGGTTTGGGGGCCTGAAAGATAACATGCTGTGGGGGCAAGTAATATCTAGTTACGCCATTGCCTGGCCAGGTGGATAATACCCTGCTTTCACTCGTTGCTAAACTCCAACCCTGGGAAACAAATTTGGGGTGGCCACATTTTCTAAAGAAAAAATACCACCCTTCCTATACGTTTATCTTTTTTCTTTATAAATAACATTGGCATGAAGCATCATTTATGCTGACCACAGGCTCGGATTTGTGGAAAGGACACCTAGGGCCGGGCCTAGGGCGGCAGGATTTTAGGGGGGCGGCATGCTGCCCAACCGCATTGGTTCAGAAACACTGGCGCTGGATCGTTTTTTAAATTTCCCGTGCGCCAATCCCCATTGCTTCAGTCCCGATGATGAAAATTTGCACGAATAAAGGGGAGGGGACAGGGGCGATTAACGGCAGCGGTTCTAGGGGCGTCCGCTATGTAAATCCGGCCCTGGCTGACTAAGTAGCAACCCTATAATATGGACTTCTGCTTTTATTTACAATCTTCCCTAAAAGGAGCCCTGCTATGACCCCAGGCTGCCAGAGCCAATGCCCATCCTGCTATCCCGCAAAACCGGCCTGACCGGTCTGTAGTCGCTAGACCGAGGATGAGAGAGTGACAGCTTGTCAAACTGACGCGAAACCCGAGGCCGCCATTTTGGTTTTGGGCAGTGGGACTAAATCGTCTTTATTAAACGAGTAGCACCGGAAAAGAAACATGGACGCACATGAAAAAGTGAGATGTAACTGTTTATAAGGCAGAAGAATAATATTTTCATCCAGCCCTTGTATAAAAAAAAAGGTTTTTTTTTCTATTTCCGTATAGACGAACTCGTTTTTATAAACAGTTTCATTATTAATATATTAACAGCTATACTTTGCTGATATGTGTTATTTTATAGCTTGGCTCCAGTTCACTGCCGGTACCAGTGAGGCCCAGATCAGTCATGGCTTCTGCCATTTCACCTCACCCGCACGAGTTGCCTCACAACATAAAGCGCATACGCCTCCCTTACAGAACTCAGTTTCTAATTGGCTCGGTGTGGCAGCGGGTGGGCGTGGCTAGAATGCTGCCTCAGGGTTTCGGGAAGCAGGTGCGCATGCGCCGTCCTGTCTCTGTGTGTATGAGCGGCGCTGCTGTGTTGGGATGGTGACTGTTTCGGGGGCTGTCAGTGAGTGGAGCCCTCCGTGCCGGTTGCGATCAGGGGGTGGGTGAAGCCAGTGACCGGCCAAGAAGGCGACAGGAATCCCTGCCCCCACCCCTAGCTGGATCCTGATCCCTGGAAGTTTGCTGTCCCGTGGGGATTCGGCAGCACCTGCACCTTCAGTGGGAATGATGAACAGGTTCAGAAAGTGGCTGTACAAACCCAAGGTGAGTGCCCATTGCCCTGTTTAACACCCTCCCTCTCCCTGTGTCTGTCATTATATCCCCAGCCTGTCCTACGACTACAACTCCCAGCATCCTCTGTCAGCTGGAGGACAATGGGTCTTGTAGTCCTTCAACAGCTGGAGAGCATCAGACTGCCCCTTAAAATACTCCAGCGATGTTGCTGTGGTGCTGCCCTGTCACTTCCACCTGTAATAGGGGCTTATTTACTAAGGGCAGCAATTTTCCCAAAATCGTATTCTAAACCAATATTTGGGTCGTGAACATTATTTCTAGAATTAATCAAGAAAAAAAAGCTTCTGAACCATTTTCTATGCATTCATGACATTTTGGGCAGTGTTTTACCCCCCCCCCCCATATCTTTGTTCTGCCCCCTCCACCTCTTGGCTTTGTTGTGAATGTGCCCTAAGACTACTCACCTAATCCTGGGCATGGTGGGTCACGTGGGCACTAGGCTGCACATTTTGCTTATGTCACAATAATATGGCACAATTGGGTTCAATTGGGTGCAGTGTATGAATTTAATGATCAATGCAAGGACGAGCCACACATGAGCAGCATCAGCGTGTGATATGAGCCACATTAAATGAGCCCCACTCTGAATCTGCTGTCCTGCACGTGGGGTTAATATAACGGCATTTAATCCGTACTGTGCAGTGAAACGAGCCTGGGCACGTTGATGGCATCACAGTCCGTGGGCTTTTTATGTCTGTGGCACATGGACTGCTACTCTTGCAGATTATGGCCCTGCATGGGAGTTGTAGTTGAACAACCATTGGCGTTGGACCCCTTCTACTATCTACCATGCAGGTGCTTGCATTTATACACCATTTTGACTATAAGCTCTTTGGGGCAGAAATCTGCATCAGCATGGCACCATTACTAAGGATTTCCCTGCTTTATTGTATCATATATATTTCACTTGTAACGAACATACCTTGTTCCCCTTTTCTGTGCTTTGAATGTCCCCTTTCTGGTGTCATACCAATGCAATGGTACATCAGTGAAATGTGCAACTATTGATTAGTAATATGAATAGTACTCACTATTTATTTCTATTGCCCAATGCTGGCAGAGCCTGTGTCGTGGGTATCATGCCAGTGAGACAGATATGCATGCTGCAGGCAAGAGTTAACAATACAGGATGCTGGTATCTAGTTGCAGTTTTACCCATCCGTACTACATGCTCACTGACACCTGTTATATACTAATAACAAGAACTCTTTTTGCGATACAGCGTTAGTCTTACCGTATAACCCTGTTTCTTAACATTGAGTCCCCAGATGTTGTAATAAAGGGTAAAAATAGGATTTTCATTTCAGCATCTTAGAGGCTGCTGGGAATTGTAGTCCTTAAACATCTGGTGTCCCAAAAAAAAGAGTGCTACAATTAACTCTAAAACCACTGGAAATGTTTAATTGATGTATTTTACAAAGTTGCCAAGAGTATGCAAAAAGCTGCTTTTAGGTGGAGTTCCCCTTTAATTCCAAAGGCTCAAAAGGGTTAAATATCTTAACTTTAAACTTTAAAACATTTTCTCATATTATTATTATGTCATTGCCGATTGCCTAATGCGTGTCCATGCCACCCTTCTGTGCTGGGAAGGATATTATTCATCATTGTGTAGCAATTACTTCGCTTGTGTGCAACTCATTAATGCCTGTCACCGGGGTCTCCATGTACAAATTGTGCAGGAGTCGGAATATGCTGTTATGGGAAGTGTCTGTACAAAGGATGAAATAGAATTCCCGGCTGCAAAGCCATTGTATTGTAATCCGTAAAGGTATATACTTAATTAACGAACAATATTTACTGTTCATGGGATTTAAAGGGGTTGACTTGTTCTCCTTCCAAACACTTTTTTTTCAGTTCGGACTTTTTTCAATTACTTTCCATTTTTTATCTTTTACCGTTTTTTCAAAGAATTAAGATAAAAGTTGAATGTTCCTGTCTCTGGTGTTTGTCTGGCAGCTCAGTAATTCAGGTGCAGACTCTAAACAGTTACAATTTTGCTACATTCTTTGATACATTTCTAAGCAGCATCTCTGGAGTATTAGCAACTATTGTATCAATTCTAACAGCTGCCTGTAATGAAACTCAGGGATTCCGCTCGGCAGGGACAAAGATAAGAAATGTATCAACTAAATGTATACATTTAAAACAGTGTACAGGGTCGGCGACCCCCTCCCATAGCTGCTTTAGAAGGTGCAAAATGACACTTTAAACTTCAATATTAGAAAAAGCTTCACGCATAGAAAATAGAAAGTAATTGGAAAAGATCGTTATTTCTGGTGAACTATCTTAAAACAACTAGGTGTTTGAAGGTGAACAACCCCTTTAGGGTCAGGGCACACAGGCAGATTTGGGGAGATTAGTTGCCTGTCAACAAATCTCCTCTTCTTCGGGACTAATAATCTCCCCGAACATCCCCCCCGCCTTCCCGCCGGCTAGAATCTGAGTCTCCCCGAATCTGCCTGTGTGCCCTGACCCTTAGGGGCACATTTACTTAGCTCAAGTGAAGGAATAGAATAAAAAAAAACTTCAAATTTCGAATGATTTTTTTGGCTACTTCGACCCTTGTATTGGCTACTTCAACCTTCGACTACGACTTCGAATCGAACGATTCAAACTAAAAATCGTTCGACTACTCTACCATTCGATAGTCGAAGTTCTGTCTCTTTAAAAAAAGACTTCGACCCCCTACTTTGCCAAGTAAAACCTACCGAACCTCAATGTTAGCCTATGGGGATGGTCCCCATAGGTTTTCTAACAAATTTTTGGTCGAAGGAAAATCGTTCGATCGATGGATTTAAATCCTTTGAATCTTTCGATTCGAAGGATTTAATCGGTCGATCGAATGATTTTTCCTTCGATCGTTCGATGGAACGAATTGCAGTAAATCCTTTGATTTTGATATTCGCAGTCGAAGGATTTAACTTCGACAGTCGAATATCGAGGGTTAATTAACCGTTTTATTACTACAGAGATCATTTTTGAAAATGAATAATGGTTTTCCAGATAACGGATCCCATACCTGCATTAACTTTGAGCTATAGATCCAACCTGGTGAAGTTTTGTTGCCAAAATACAAACCCCATCATCCTCTGAAAGGCAGAAGCCTGTCTTTGAAGGGCACATTCTCCTACACACAATAATGGTAAGACCTTGAGATTGTTCTTATTTTAAAAAAGGCTAACCAGCCATTGTGTGGATCAATAGTCCTGAGAAACGGCGCCCTGGGAATCCTGAGCATCACAAATGCTTTTAATATGTGCATGGGAATGGAAGGCATGTATAGATGAAGACTTTATGGTTTGTTTAGAGTAGCTGGCTGGCCTTGGATGAGCCAATATGTATGCCGGCCCTTTCAGACCGAGTTGGTAGTTTATTGGGCCTTGTATGGAGCCAGACCAACTGTCTGCCTGATCAATATCAAGCTGACTAATCAGGCAGATTGGAAAATGCCATCGGGGATGACTGTATTAGTGTACAGGTATGGATCTATTATCCAGAACGCGCAGGACTTGTGGCTTTCCAGATAATGGATCTTTCTGTAATTTGGATCCTCATACCTTAAGTCTACTAGAAAATCATGTAAACATTAAATAATACCAATAGGCTGGTTTTGCCTCCAATAAGGATTAATGATATCCTTGTTGAGATCAAGTACAAGCTACTGTTTTATTATTACAAAGAAAAAGGAAATACTTGAATTATTTCATTAAAATTGAGTCTATGTGAGATGGCCATCCTGTAATTCAGAGCTTTTTGGACAACGGGTTTCCAGATAAAGGATTCCATACCTGTATTTACACAGCCTCCCTCCTGATTCGCATAAGCCCCATTATGATCTGATTGTTGGCCATGTGGCCAAACAGTTGTATCAGCCTTAACTGGCCCACTGTGTTTGTGTGATCTTTTCATGCATCCAATCGGCTATTTGTTTAGAACACGTTTACTACAAGTTAGAAATGTAAGCAAAGACCTGATTGGTTGCTGTAGGCAACTTCACTCCCAGATATGATAAATCCAAGTCCGGCAGGTCATATAACCTTAATCCACGTTAGACTGATTTGGGAGCTTGTGGATGAGGCCTTCTGATAGGTTCAAAATTGGGCAGATGTCCTGTTGTAATTTAGGGCCGATGATCAGATTAAGCCAGTTATCCTTCAATTTAGGTGGGCATATTGGGGGCAATATCTGGTCGTTTTGGCGAAGATGTCCGATTTCATCCCTGAGCCCTCCAGCTCTTTTCCTATGACTACATAGCTGAGGTTTTTTGGAAGTGAACAAGCTGTAGGGCAGGATTTCTGGGGCGTCGCCAGCAGATTAAAGTGTGTTCCTAAAAAGTTTTCCCTGAAGAAGGCTTCTCAGTTACCGGTAGTTTATAAATTCCCCATGATTCTGTTTGTGCTCCTCTTTGTGTGCTCCTTTTTGTGTGCGTCTCTTTGTGTGCACACAAGCTGTGCATGACATTGCTGGGTTTTTTTTGTTCTTGTATGGGAAAATTTAAAGGAGAACTAATATTTTTCTTTCTTTGATAAGTGCCTGTGATTCAGTTGTGTTATTGAACATTTTCTGTTTGATAGAAAATATTTTTCACCGCTTCTCTTTTCACAGCTATAGTTTGGTTGAGTCTTGTTCTCTGCCGCTAAATTGCTGAACAAATTGCCGTATCATACAGAACAGATGTAAACACTGGAAAGCGCGTGCCTTCCCTCACTCTCTCCGGCTTTCACTTCTCTCTTTTCTTATAATGTGTACTGTATATTGTGAGTGGGTCCCTAAGCTCAGTAAGTGACAGCAGCACAGAGCATGTGCAGTGAATCAGCAGAAAAGAAGACGGGGAGCTACTGGGGCATCTTTGGAGACACAGATCTTTACTGCTAAAGGGCTGTGGTTGACTTGGGCTGGTAAAGAAGCACACAACATAATGTACAACATATCTAGCCTACTTCTTTAGTTAAGCTTTAGTTCTCCTTTAAGAACCAATGACTCGCCGACCCCACATCACTACCTGTCATTTATTATTACCTATAGCAACCAATCAGAAGTAAGCTTCTAATGGTTTAGAGCAGTTAGAATAAAGAAATTAAAACATCCGATTGGTCGCTATGAGTTTATGGACCAGGGAAAATGTTGCCAGCATTTTACATACCCCACTCATAGAGGGTTATTTATCAAGGATAAATACAGTTTAGACGTAGAGATATTGTTATAAACTGTTTATATATGTGAGTATATAGATAGGTCAATATAAGTGTATATATGTGTACTGGGGTTCATTTGGAGGGATTTGAACTTTTTTTTTCAACCCAACTTAAAGTGGTGGCTCACCTTTAAGTTAACTTTCAATAGGTTATAGAAGGTCCACTTCTAAGTAACTTTTCGTTTATTTTTTATCGTTTTTGAATTATTTGCCTTCTTCTTCTGACTGTCTAAAAAAAGGCCACACATTTATTGTTATATGTGCTTATTTCTCATCTTTCTATTCAGACCATCTACTGTTCATATTCCAGTCTCTTATTCAAAACAATAATTTGATCATTGCAAAATGGAGAGCTGCTGAATAAAAAATAAATAAATAAAAAAACAAATAAAAAATGAAAACCAATTGCAATTTGTCTCAGAATATCACGCTTTACCTGTGACGGTGATTTCCATGGGGCAAACAAAAAACAAAAAAAATAGAAACAAATGAAAATAAATTAAATTGATGGTTTGTGATGATCTTTAATAGAAGGAGCATTATAAGATGTCAGTTAAGCATCAGGATAGCAGAACAGCTTCTGTTAAACGCTTATTGTCACACAGTGATGGATTATGATTCCAGCTTGATGAGTTCATGATTTATGATGGTTTGGGCAGGAACAATCCGCAGGGAATGGTTGAAAGCCTAGGGGTGTTGCACCAAGGAACTAGCTGTGTCCTGAGAAAGAGTCCAGAGAGAACGATACATTTAGGAGATCCCTGATGGATCACATCCTATTTTCAAACTGTGATTCTGCAGGTACAGGCAAGGCTTTTAACTCATACTGATTACATAGTATGTATATATATATATATATATATATGTCTATAAATATATGTTATCCAGAAAGCTCTGAATTATAGAAAGACCATCTCCTATAGACACCATGTTATCCAAATAATTCAGATTTTTTTCTCTGTAATAATAAAACAGTAGCTTGTACTTGATCCCAACTGAGATATAATTAATCCTTATTAAAAGCTCAGATCAGATGAATAGATCTTTGCCCAATCTGACCACCTCTATGCAGGGCCAAATGATGAGATCATAATGTGGGTCGATGTAGACCCATCGGCATATTTTACGGCTTTCTCATTGGATATGCCGCCCTGTGACTTTGATTATCCAGTCTGGGAATTAGGCAGTCCCTTGATCATGGCGTCAAGGTCGCATTCATCAGATCCTCCCTCACACCTTTACCTGTGGGGTGCTGCAGCGGTTTCTCTTATCATGTGACTAAACAGAGAGGGGCCAGCATGGGGAAATAAAGAAGTAGATCGGCGTGTGCCTGGCACAATGAGTGTTGCTAGGTTCTTAATCCCCTAAACCTGAAGCACAGCCGGATAGGAGTAGAGCCTTCCCTTGGCATGCTATATAAATAAATGATGATTTTTTCACTTACGGAGCTAAGTAGTGGGGGTTAATATCCTGAACAGGCAGGTAGAGCTCTGTGGAACCTAGACAAGTCAGGTCTAGTAAGAATAGGCTACTCACCCTTATAGGTCACTCTAGGAGTGGCAGATAGGTTATTTAGCTGAGCAGCTCAAGGCTCCGACGAGGAGAGTCAGAGGAATTAAGATTCCGGGAAAGTAAATCGTGACTTTTTGTTACAAAACAAGGGAGTAAAAAATGTTTTCCCCTTCCCACCCCTAATTTACATAGCAAATTAGGATTCTTTTCGGTATTCGTCAGAATCTTTCGCAAAGGATTCGGTGGTTCGGCCGAATCCAAAATAGTGGATTCGGTGCATCCCTAACACATACATATTATTATGATTATTATTATAACTCGAAGAGACGTCCACACTCTCCGGTCCTAAAGAAAAAAAATATATTTAAGTTTATTACTGGGAGACTATATGGACTATGAACAATATTATTATTATTATTATAACTCACCTCATTCAAGACTTTGGGTGTATGGTGGGGGATACCGCCGCCACAAGGGGTCCGTGGTAGAGATCTGGAAATGTAAATTTTGGTGCAGTGAAATTTGGTGACTTATTAAAAGTTGCAGTGCCAGGAAGACGGCACAGAAAGCAGACATCAAGGTACATAGGCATTGGGAGGAACTTAAAAACAAAGAGCGGGGGTCCTATCTAGAGACATTAATGAAGAAGAGAAATCTTTGGCCTGAATGCTGGAAATAATTAAAGGATTCTGTTAATAGAATTAGCACTGGGGTTGCATTTAAGGTTCACCTCACACAGCTGCAGCAGAAGTGGTAACCTTACAGAGCATTTGTTTTTTTAGATGGGGTCAATGACCCACATTTGAAAGATGGAAAGCATCAGAAGAAGAAGGTAAATAATTCAAAAACTTAAATTAGCCATTCTGTAACTTAAAGGGGAAGGAAACCTAGTCGGCGCAAACCCCACACCCTCCCTCCTCCCCCCTGGCCTACCCGTCCCGCTGGGCAAATCCCCTAACTTGTTACTTACTCTTCTGCGCAGGTCCAGTCCAGGGAGTTCACAGACGATATCTTCTTCCATGCGATCTTCTTCCTGCTTTGAACGGCGTTTTGGCGCATGCATAGTAGGATCATTTCGCCGGTACGATCTACTGCGCAAGAGCGTGACTTTTGGCGCATGCACAGTAGATCTGTTCCGGCGAAATGATCCTACTGCGCATGCGCTGAAACGCCGTTCATAGCAGGAAGAAGATCGTGTGGAAGAAGATGTCGTCTGTGAACTCCCTGGACTGGACCTGCGCAGAAGGGTAAGTAACAAGTTAGGGGCATTTGCCCAGCGGGACGGGTAGGCCAGGGGGGAGGAGGGAGGGTGGGCAACAAACGGGAGGGGGGGTGGGGAGTTTGCGCCGACTAGGTTTCCTTCCCCTTTAAGGTGGCCAGGTGCACCGATAATATTGTACAAAACAAATTGTCAGATGTACAAAGAGTTGGGGAAAAACACAAGCACAAAAAATTCCCTGGGGTGACAAAATAGGCTGTGATTGGCTATTGGTAGCCCTTATCTGGACTGTCAACTTACAGGAGGCTCTGTTTGGAGTGCACCTGTTTTTTATTTAAGCAAAACTCGCCTCCAAGCCAGGAATTCAAAAATAAGCCCCTGCTTTGAGGCCACTGGGAGCAACATTCAGGGGGTTGGTGAGCACCATGTTGCTTGTGAGCTACTGGTTGGGGATCACTGTTGTAGATCAAACCTTAGGGCCCCAGGTTGAAGTCGCAGCTTTATAGAAGTGCAACAAATACAGCCGTGTCTTTATTGGGCCCATTGACAGATCTCTCTGCATTACAGACGAATAAAGCCCTTCTCCGAGTCACTCTGTCATTGTTTTCTGTTAGTTGCATGGAGCTTGGCAGGGGAAGGTTATATCCTAGAAATGTGAGTGATAATGACAAATTTACGCGCACACAGCAGGCTTAGAGGTGCCGGCTCTCTGCAGCTTCCAATTTAGAGGATATGGTGCAGAAATAATGCAGAGAGGGCTGCGTGCTTGATGATGCAGTGCCATCTGTTATTTTATGGTTGGTGTTTGCTCTCTGTCACTGTATCCCTGCGCTGGCCTATAGACTGGTACCTTTTTCTGGCAGTGACAATGCAGTTCTTTTTCAGAATAGTCAGAAAGACGTTTGTCTGCTGCTGGTCCTAAATCATCAAAAAACCCCAGGAGAGATACCATGTGCCTTTCTTCATGTTTTTCTTTTCCCTTTATTATACATGTTTAATGCAATACCACAATTTCTTTGATGCAAGCGTTACCCCATCTTTCAGATTCAGCCTGACAAAACTCCATTGTTACCTTATTGCCAACAGTTTACTGTTAGGATCCATTGCTTGTAGTAATAGCAGACCCACGTTAAAGGAAAACTAAACCCTACACATTTATATTGCTAAAAATGCTATAATTTTATATACTGTATTTATTGCACCAGCCTAAAGTTTCAGCTTGTCAATAGCAGCAATGATCCAGGACTTCAAACTTGTCACAGGGGGTCACCATCTTGGAAAGTGTCTGTGACACTCACATGCTCAGTGGGCTCTGAGCAGCTGTTGAGAAGCTAAGCTTAGGGCTCGTCACTAATTATCCAGCAGAAAATGAGGTTGATCAGCCTTATAATTGTGACATTTCTATTCTATGTGTACTGTATATTGTGAGTGGGTCCCTAAGCTCAGTAAGTGACAGCAGCACAGAGCATGTGCAGTGAATCAGCAGAAATGAAGATGGGGAGCTACTGGGGCATCTTTGGAGACACAGATCTTTACTGCTAAAGGGCTGTGGTTGCATTGGGCTGGTACAGAAGTACAAACCATAATGTACAACATTTCTAGCTACTTCTTTAGTTAAGCTTTAGTTCTCCTTTAAAATTGTGTTTGAGGGTCATTGCAGATACTACAGAACAACTAACATGATCCTTGGGCAGAATAGCAGCATAGCTTGCTTACTTTTCCCCCTGTTTGCATTGGCTTTCTTCAAGCACTCTAGTCACTTCCTATTTCCCCATGCCCTCTCCATGTCCATACTTTCCGGGATAGCCCCTCTCCTCCCCTCTCTCTTGCTCCTGAGGTCAGGAGCCTATTCTTTTCAGGGGAAGGAGCAGGGGCTGATGTTACGTCCCAGAGACAAGGGTTTTGCCTACGGGCTTTTCCCTTTACAGCTTACCTCAAGTGGATGCTGCGAGCGTCCTGCTGCGTCTCCCTGTTTCATGGAGCTGATAAAAACCGAGTGGGATATCCTGTCTAAACGCATCACAATGAAATCAAGAGGCAATAAGGTATATCCATTTAAAGAGGAGGAAGTCAAGGAGTATCCTGAGTATTTCAAAAAATACGTTGAGGATCATGCGGTTATGAAAGAACAAATGGATAAGAGATTGGATGCAGCTTTGGAGGTTTGGTTGGCCAACTTGGATGCAGCCTTAAGAGAAGGTCACGAGATATCGGAGATTCTTGAAGGCCTTAAGGAGTTGAAGTTAGGATCGGTATTTCTAGTGAATCCTCGGTAGACCAGATCCGCTTGGCTTTATCAGTCTCGGCAAGAAGGGCATTATGGCTTCGGGCTTGGGAAGCAGATTTGGCCTCTAAGGCAGCCGTATGTTCCCTACCATTTCAGGGTTAGGTTCTGTTTGGAAAAAAGTTAGAAGATCTGATTTCCAAAGCCTCGGGTGGTAAGAGTCGGTTGCTTCCTCAAAGGAAGAAACACCAACAATGGAAACAACCAGTGAGGGGAAAATCTTCAGGCAAATCTAGATTTGTGCCTTACGATCATCTGCCTTTTCGTCCTACATGGGAAACTCCAAGACAGGACAGCTGGAAGGCAGGTCAATCAGGTTACTTTCGCCTTCCCAAAGGCAAGGCAGGGGAGAATTCCCATAAACAATTATGAAGGTGGTGCAACCCAGGAGCCTGCTCTGGGGGGAAGACTACACCTTTTTCAGGTGGCCTGGGAAACATCCATTGAAGATAGATGGGTCTTAGGAATCATAAATCGTGGTTATGATTTGGAATTTAAGGCAAATCCTCATTTTCCGGGCTTTCTAACTTCTCCATTACCAATGGACGTTGGCAAGAAGGGGGCTCTAAGAGCTTGTCTTGTCATGTTAGAAAACCAACAGGTGATAGGACATGTCCCACTAGACCAGAGAGGAAAAGGAGTATACTCTCGGTTCTTCATAGTCCAAAAAGCATCAGGTTCATGGAGACCAATCCTAGACTTGGGAAGAGTCAACAAGGTATTGAGAATCCAACACTTCAAGATGGAGTCAATCGAGTCAATAAAATCTGCCATATCTCCGAGAGACTGGATGTGCGCCATGGACATCAGAGATGCCTATCATCACATCCCCATAGCCACAGCAGATCAGAAATTCCTCTGCTTCAAGGTGGAATATCATCATTAGCAATTCAAGTGCCTACCCTTCGGGCTAGCAACAGCTCCGAGGGTGTTTTTCAAGGTATTGGTTACTCACCTCAGATGGAAGAAGGTCTGTCTATTCCACTACTTAGACGACATAATCTTGCTGGCATCAACAAAGGATCAAGCGATCATCCAAAGGGATCTGTGTTTGAAGACCTTGTCAGCCCATGGATGGCTCATCAATCAATCAAAAAGTTGTCTCATTCCATCTCAAAGAATTACTTACCTGGGAGCCTCAATAGACACTGTGTCAGGACGTCTGGGGTTATCAGCGGAGAGACAAAGCTCTCTGGCTTCAACAGTGGAAAGGCTAATAATAACACCGGAAGCTCCGGCAGGGGCATTTCTGAAGATCTTGGGAATGATGTCTTCCTCAATCAGGCTAGTCCCATGGGCTCATTGGAGGATGAGGCCTCTTCAAATGTCGTTCCTGGAGTTAAGGGCAATAAGACAAGCTTGTATCTCCTTTCAAGACCAACTCAGAGCAAAAAAACTAAAAATAAAGTCTGACAATGTAACAGCAGTAGCCTTTATAAGAAGGCAAGGAGGCACAATAAGTCAGGGCATACTGGAAGAAGTCCAACACATATTTCAGTGGGCAGAAGACTTTTTAATAGATCTTACAGCAGTCTACTCTCCAGGTCAGTTGAACATAGTAGCAGATCTGCTCAGCAGAAACTTCGCAGAAAGACACGAGTGTGCCCTGAGCCAGGAAATCTTCAAAGCACTAGGGCAGAAGTGGTGTCAGCCGTCGATTAGATTTGATGGCATCATCCAGCAACACCAAGTGTCCTCAGTTCTTCACAAGGAATTGGGATCCAAGGGCATTGGCAGTAGATGCCCTGACTCAGTCATGGAAATTCAATTTAGGCTATATCTTTCCTCCTCTTCCTCTGATTCCAAAGGTGAAAGATCAAGGAAGATCGAGCAGAAGTAATCTGCATTGCTCCAGCTTGGCCACGAAGGCCTTGGTTCACAGACCTGATCCAGTTGTCAATAGACCATCCATGGAGACTTCCGACAGCAGGACACTTATTGATCCAGGGACCATTTGTTCACCCGGACCGGGATCTCTAGCCCTCACGGCATGGAGACTGAAAGGCAAAATTTAGAAGCCCAAGGAGATTCCAACAGAGTCATTCATACATTATTACAGTCCATAAAAACTTCAACCAGTAACAGGTATGTCAAGGTGTGGGATTTGTTTCGAACTCATTCAAATCTAAGATCTACAGAGTCTATATCAGCCTCAAACATCTTAGAGTTTCTTCAGTCAGGCTTGGAAAAAGGCTTGAGTGTCAGTACGCTAAGAACACATACTTCAGCAATCTCGGATCAGGAACATCATGGGCTCAGCATCCTATTGCGGTGAGGATTTTACCAGTAAAACGTTCTACATGCCCAAGCTGGGACTTATCTCTGGTTTTACGAATGCTCTCATCAGGCCCATTTTCTATCAGGAATTATATTTCCCTCTGGTATTTAACTCTTAAAGTTGTTTTCTTGGGGCCATAACTTCTGCAAAAGAGTGGGCGAGCTACAAGCCGTAAGGTTCGCGCAGGACAGTCCGGGCATTTTTGAGAACAGACTAGTGTTGAGACTTTTTCCCACATTCAAACCAAAGGTGGTTTCTCCGTTTCACTTAAAGGATGAGATTGTAGTCCCGACATTTACACATCAGGATCCGGATCTGGAATTAAGGGAATTGGATGTGGCAGAATGTTAAAATGTAAAATGTATTGCAAAGCAACTACAGCAATCAGAAAATCAGAGACTTTTTGTCTTGCCAGGAGGGGCAAGAAAAGGGGAAGTAGCAGCTAGTTCCACAATCTCCAGTTGGATACATATGGTTCTCAAGAAGGCCTATTCCAAGGCAAACCTTACAGAGCCGAGTAAGATTAAAGCATATTCAACCAGGGCCCAGGCAGCTTCATGGGCAGCGGAAGCGGGCATTTCCTTGGAAGTCATTTGCAAAGCAGCATCTTGGGCTTCTCCGACTACTTTTATTTCTCACTACAAGTTGGATGTCAGATCTTCAGAATATACACAATTTGAATCTAGCATTCTGAAATCAGCTTGTTCGAATAAATAAATATTTTCAGCAATTAATGTGTGATTTCTTGTTTGACCCACCCAGGGACAGGCAGCTTGCTAAGTCCAGGAAAGTATGGACATGGAGAGGGCCAGGGGAAAGGGAAGATTGTTCCATACTTACCCTGAACTTCCTTTCCCTGACCCTCTCCATATCCGGTTTCCCCCCCCCCCCCCGTTTTGGTTATTAGAAGATATAGAACTTGGTACGAGACACAGAGGGGAGAAGTCCTCCTAATTTATTATGTTAGGGGTTGGGTTCTTTAATGAAAAGGGGGAGGGGTTATCCCGGAAAGTATAGACATGGAGAGGGCTAGGGAAAGAAAGATCATGGTAAGTATGGAACAATCTTCCCTATTGCAAAGGTGTACTGGTAGGCTAACTGTATTCTGATAGAACCTAGTGTGTGTGAATTTAATACAGATTCGATTGCAAGTGGAATTGGGAATAATTAGAACATTCTGTAAAAATCATGCAGAATATGTGAAAGGTATAGAAATACAGGTTGTTATGTAGTTTTGACTGGAATGGGTGGTTCGACCTTCAAGTTAACTTTTTAGTATGTTATAATAAAAGTTAATCTAAAGGTGAACAACCTTTTTAAAGGGATCCTGTCATCGGAAAATATGTTTTTTTCAAAATGCATCAGTTAATAGTGCTACTCCAGCAGACTTCTGCACTGAAATCCATTTCTCAAAAGAGCAAACAGATTTTTTTATATTCAATTTTGAAATCTGACATGGGGCTAGACATATTGTCAATTTCCTGCCCTGGTCATTTGACTTGTGCCTGCACTTTAGGCGAGAAATGCTTTCTGGCAGGCTGCTGTTTTTCTTTCTCAATGTAACTGAATGTGTCTCAGTGGGACATGGGTTTTTACTATTGAGCTACCTATCTTGTGTTAGGGAGCTGCTATCTGGTTACCTTCCCATTGTTCTTTTCTTTGGCTGCTGGGGTGGAAAAGGGAGGGGGTGATATCACTCCAACTTGCAGTACACCAGTATAGAGTGATTGAAGTTTATCAGAGCACAAGTCGCATGACTTGGGGCAGCTGGGAAATTGACAATATGTCTAGCCCCATGTCAGATTTCAAAATTAAATATACAAAAATCTGTTCTTTTGAGAAATGGATTTCAGCGCAGAATTCTGCTGGAGCAGCACTATTAACTGATTCATTTTGAAAAAAATGTTTTTTCCCATGACAGTATCCCTTTAAATGGCACCTCAACGTGTGTTTTTCAGACTAAAAGACCTTATGACTTCCTATAACATTTTCCCCTCCATTACTTGCTCACTTAGTGCAGATTGTATGTATGAATGTGGCCTGCAGTCTGCATATGGTGCCTGTCATAGCGAGAGCCACAAATGACAAGGCACCAATTGATTGTGACAGTGAAGACAGTCTGATATTTTATCCTGAGGGCTCAGAGAATGAAACCACATTTCATTCTCTTGCAGTGGCCTTTACTATCGTTAATATAATTAAATGCAGTTTTTGAAACATATGTAGCTAATAATTGGTCCATATGAATCAACTTTAAGAAAAGCTCCTCTGTGCTCAGAGTAATGTGGTACAGGACCCAAGCTGGGGTCCCCATGATCCCCTTAAAGGGGTTGTTCACCTTTGAGTTAACTTTCAGTATTATGTATAGAGTGCTTTTCTCCGACAATCTTCCGCTGGTTTTTATTATTTGTGGTTTCTGAGTTTTTTAGCTTTTTATTCAGCAATCCTCCTTTTTGCTATGTAAGCAATCTAGTTGCTAGGGTCCAAATGACCCTATGCGCTGATTTGAATAAGAGACTGGAATATGAATAGGAGAGGCCTGAATAGAAAGATGAGTAATAAAAAGCAGCAATAACAATACATTTGTAGCCTTACAGAGCATTTGTTTTTAGATGGGGTCAGTGACCCCCATTTGAAAGATGAAAAGAGTCAGAAGAAAAAGGCAAATCATTTAAAAACTATAAAAGCTAAATAATGAAACCAGTTGAAAAGTTGCCATTCTATAGCGTATTAAAAGTTAAAGGGATACTGTCAAAAATGCATCAGTTAATAGTGCTGCTCCAGCAGAATTCTGCACTGAAATCGTTTCACAAAAGAGCAAAAAGATTTTAATACTTAATTTTGAAATCTGACATGGGGCTAGCAGTAACGTAACTAGAGGGGGGAGGCCCTGCCGAGGGACGTGCAGCCGGGGCCCCCCACCCCCCTTCGTACGCCATTTTTTCTGCCGCCGGAGTCCCAGAATCAGTGGGAGTCACTGGCGCGCGAGCTGCCTGGGGGGCCCTGAGGGGGTGCGGGCCCTGGCCCAATCGCACCCCCTGCTCCCCTGGTAGTTATGTCACTGGGTCTAGACATATTGCCAATTTCCCAGCTGCCCCCAGTCATGTGACTTGTGCTCTCATAAACTTCAGTCACTCTTTACTGCTGTACTGCAAGTTGGAGTGATAATCACCCCCTCTTTCCCCCCCAGCAGCCTAACAACAGAACAATGGGAAGGTAACCAGATAGCAGCTCCCTGACACAAGATAACAGCTGCCTGGTAGATCTAAGAACAACACTCAATAGTAAAATCCAGGTCCCACTGTGACACATTCAGTTACATTGAGTAGGAGAAACAACAGCCTGCCAGAAAGCAGTTCCATCCTAAAGTGCTGGCTCTTTCTGAAAGCACATGACCAGGCAAAATCACCTGAGATGCACCTACACACCAATATTACAACTAAAAAATTCAGGAATTACATTTTTTATTGTCGAGTGAATTATTTGCAGTTTAAACATTGTAATATAGAAATAAAAACTACATCAAAAAATGAAAGGTGAACCACCCCTTTAATACAGTGTAACGTCTTTCTGCAATAGACAGTAGTAGTTTAAATGAGATAAGTAATAAATCCTATACTGACACTCTTGGGTACCAGTGTTGCTATTGGGGAATCCTGGACTTGAGTCCATTGATACAGAGGGCACTGAGACAGGAGGCTGCTGGTTAAAAATGGAGGGTTTAGTTCTCCTTTAATTCTTTGGTTGCCAAACTGAGGAACCAGGTTTGCCATGGGGAGATTCCTGGATTAGAGCTCTATGAATAATCAAATCATGTTCTCATATAAGTAACCTTGTATTGACGCAAAGGGGGTTCTAGGGCCATTATTTGACTGTAATGTGGACTTCAGCCAAAAAAGTCTGGAAACTATGTTAAAGGTCTGGTTCACGTTCAGGTTAACTTCAGTCTCTAATTCAAATCAGTGCGTGGTTGCTAGGGTACTTTGGGCCCTAGCAACCGGATTTCTGAACTTGCAAACTGCTGAATAAAAAACGGAATAAATCAAAAACCACAAATAATAAAATATTATTTGCCGTCTTCTTCTGACTCTGTCTAAAAAAACAAACACTCTAGGCTACACATTTATTGTTATTTGTTCTTGTTATTTCTCATCTTTCCATTCAGACCGTCTCCAATTCATATTCCAGTCTCTAAACTAAATAACTAAAAAGAAAAAAAAAATTACAACCAATTGCAAATTGTGAATATCACTCTTTACATCATACTAAAGGTTAATTTAAAGGCAAACAGCCCCTTTAAAGGCGGAATTTTCGCCAAGGTAAATGGGATAACCAACTACTCTTTTGTCCAAAGTGATACTGTAACCCAAAGAATACTACTGTAGGACATACCTTCCTGCAGTCTGGATCATAATCTGGTTTCGCTTCAAAGAAATATACAGGCAGAATAATGCTGATAAAACTAGCAGTACTGTGATAGGGACCTTAGATTGGAAGCTCCATTGGGGCAATGAATTATGTGTATAGTATAGTGTCTGTGATATATACATACAGGAGGTATAGTGGCCCTTTAAAGGAGAGCTAACCCCTAAAAATTAATATGGCTAAAAATGCCATATTTTATATTATGAACTTATTGCACCAGCCTAAAGTCTCAGCTTGTCAATAGCAGCAATGATCCAGGACTTCAAACTTGTCACAGGGGGTCACCATCTTGGAAAGTGTCTGTGACACTCACATGCTCAGTGGGCTCTGAGCAGCTGTTGAGAAGCTAAGCTTAGGGCTCGTCACTAATTATCCAGCAGAAAATGAGTTCCCCTGTAATATAAGCTGATGCTACAGGGCTGATTATTAAATTCTGATGTTAATTGCACTGGTTTCTGTGCTGCCATGTAGTAATTATCTGTATTAATTACTAATCAGCCTTATATTGTGACATTTCTATTCTATGTGTACTGTATATTGTGAGTGGGTCCCTAAGCTCAGTAAGTGACAGCAGCACAGAGCATGTGCAGTGAATCAGCAGAAAAGAAGATGGGGAGCTACTAGGGCATCTTTGGAGACACAGATCTTTACTGCTAAAGGCATGTGGTTGCCTTGGGCTGGTACAGAAGCTCAAAACATAATGTAGAACATTTCTAGCTACTTCTTTAGTTGAACTATCCTTGTCCTTTAAATGATAATGCTCTGTCATCATGGGGAGCTGACAAGTTGCGCAGTGAGATCATTGATCTTATGTGGGCTGAGATACGATCCATCTCTGGCTCCGACAGTCTCTGATCAGCAGTACTGGAGCAGGGAGGAGGGGCTCCTTCCCCAGCTGATCACAATGCAGTGTAGTTGGCTCCCATGAGTGTCCGCCAGTAAAGGATCATGACATCACTATAACGCATCATTTGAAATGAATGTGTTGATACCTGTGTTTTATTTGAAATCATTTTAGCAATAGCCTTCGACAGACAAACAGGGTGTCTCTTTCCTTTCAGTGAAAAGTGCATGACATCTCACATGAGTCTGTTATTGCAGAACAAGTTTTTCCGTTTTTAGATCGCTTTAAACAACCAGTTATTGGCTAGTGTGCTACGCTTATTAGCTACTGTAGAGCAAAGCTGCTTTAACGAGAGCTCTCCTTGCTTTTGGTTCCCAGACTGTGGGGCTTGTCCCTATTGGGAAGTGAGGAGAAAATGATGCTAATGGGGCCAATCTTGATATCTCACCAAGTGTAACAAGTGCAGGTGCACCAGCCCCAGACCCTCAGCCAGTGGCGGAACTACCGGGGGAGCAGGGGGTGCGAGCGGGCCAGGGCCCGCACCCCCTCAGGGCCCCCCGGCAGTCCGCGCGCCGCTGCGCGGCGCACATTACTGGACAGTTTCCGGGTGTACGGAGGGGGGCGGGGGCCCGGCTGCGCGTCCTGCGCCAGGGCCCGCCCCCCTCTAGTTACGTTTCTGCCCTCAGCTTCAGGGAGCGGCAATCCGAACAAAACAAATGAGGCTATCCGGCACTCAAAATAATCCACAGGGCCAAAACAAATAAAGTAACAACAGTTTTTATTTGTAGAATTTAAAATTATGGGCCCTACGCGTTTCATGCCCTACAGGCACTTAGTCATTAGCACATTAATAAGTGCCTGAAACGTATAGGGCCCATGGAGATGTGTACATTTTTAAGTTCTACAAATAAATATTGTTTTTACTTTTGGAACTGTGGATTCCTTGGAGTGCTGGATAGCCCCATTTGTTTTGTTAGTTATTGGGGAAGTGTCATGCTCGGCTCAGCCTATAAAGGCCAGTCAGGGGCAGATCTGGGTACAGGGTCTATTTGCTTTATAGTGAGAGGACATTAGGGGGGTAGTTCCCCTTTAGCTTAATTTTTAGTATGTTATAGAATGGCCCATTCATAGCAGCTTTTCATTTAGTCTTCATTTTTTTATTGATCATTTTTGAGTTATTCACCTTCTTTTGCGGACTCTTTCCAGCTTTCAAACAGGGGTCACAGACCACAGCAGGCAACAAACTGTTGTTCTGTGAGGCTCCAGTTTTATTGTCACTTTTTCTTTGTTATCCTTTTATTCTAGGGATGCACCGAATCTCCGAATCCTTGGTGAAAGATTTGGCCAAATACCGAACTGGACCCTGAATCCGAATTTTCATATGCAAATTAGGGGCAGGAAAGGAAAAAGTAGAAACATGTATTCTTTTGTGATGAAAAGTTACGTGATTACCCTACCCGCCCCTAATTTACATATGCAAATTAGGATTCGTATTCGGTTCGGCCAGGCTGAAAAAGGCTGAATCCCGAAGCAAATCCTGGATTCGGTGCATCCCTGTTGTATTCAGATATCTTTTATTGTCACACCACTGCCTGGTTATTTGGGTAACTTGGACCGTAGCAGGTAGCTGCTCACATTCCAAATTGAAAAGCTTAGGAACAAACAACTAAATAATTAAAAACAGAGAAATAATAAAAAATGAAGACCAGTTGCAAATTGTCTCAGAATCTTACTCTCTGCATCATACTAAAAGTTCATATTTAGGCAAACAACCCCTTTAACGGCATAGGTAGAGAAGATTCTGGACTCACCAGCCAAACAGAACTCTGCCAAAAGTAAAAGTGAAAGGTTGACCCAAACCTGCCCAACCCGTGTGTCCCGGGCCAACACATGCATTACTATTGCTTTCCTAGAGCCCAGTGTTAAGGTCTGTTATGGTGAGATTTGGGGTAAGAATTATCTGACGCCCTATGTTCTCTTATGTTTAAAACCCCAACATTATCTTCATCTCTAACCTTGTTAAAAGGTAAGGGGGGGGGCTAATCAAAGGTTGGACCTCTAACTTAAAATGTAAGCACTTAGGGGCAGATTCACTAAAGGTTGAAGTGGCAAACACTGGCAACAATTCACCAGCGTTACCACCCACAGGGACATCGCCAATTCGCTAGCAAAAGAGACAGCCGCTATCGGTCATCCGCACTCTATCGCCAGGTGACAACTCTGGTAAATGGACATTTCTCTGCAAATTCACTAAAATGCGTATTTTAAGGAATATTACCTCTTTCGCCAGACTTGCCATCGCCAGCTCAGACCAGGAGAAGTGCAATGGAGTACATAGATCTTCCTTAGTCTTCTGTCACTTACATCATATTCTGGAGTGGAAAAAGCATTACATTTTTAAAAACTTTGGCATCTTTTGCTTTTTTCAGAGAGGCTGTAAAAGTATTAAAAATCTTTTTTTTTGGGTAACCGGTTTCCCCATACATTTTCTAACATATGGAACATTAACTATACAGTGGGCTCATGTGTAGGGCATTATCAGGGCTGACATCAGAAATCGCAAGGCCGCATACAAAAAAATTTCCTGGGCCCCATGGGCTGTGCCCACCACACGCCCCACCTACAGGTCCGCCCGCCCCACCTACAGGTCCGCCCTCCCCACCCCACAGGTCTACCCCACACACTAAAAAAAAACATTGGTGGCTATGGTTCCCACATGTTAATAAAAAAATATTGGTGGTCAGGGCCCCCTCCATTGAAAAAAACATTTGTGGTCAGGGCCCCCCATTAAAAAAAACATTTGTGTTCAGGGCCCCCCATTAAAAAATATTGGTGGCTAGGACCCCACATGGAGAAAAAAAATTGGTAGCCAGGCCCCCCCCCCCCCATGTTATAAGAAAATTGGTGGCCAGGGCCCCTCTTAAACGTCCATGTAAAAAAACTTGCACCCCCAGAAGTTTAAAAAAAATTCGGTGCCCAGGGCCCTACCACACAACAGGGACCACAAAGGGTTACCTTTAGGGGGGCCCTGCCATGTTACACTTACTTCATTAGTGTGGCCCACCTGATGTCAGTGAGCTGCCAACTACAGAAGGGAGGAGGGGGGCACAGGTGGCTGCATCTTCTTCCATCTTCCATCCTCTTCCCTTATTGGCCACAGAATTTAAAGTCCTGGTAAAGCTGCATGGTGATTGCATGAGCTGGAGGAGTTCAAACCTCTGCTATCCAATCCCTGAGCAGCTCAACCGGGACTTAAACTCAGTGACCAATAAGGGGAAGTAATGGACAGAAGATACCTCCCCTTGTGCTCCTGCCCTGCCTTCCCGAAGACGGCAGCTCTCAGAAAGCAGGGGGGACTGGCTAATCAAGAAAGTATGACGTGGCTGGGCCCCCCTTACCTTCTGGGCCCCCTACAACTCTCCCCCCTGTCCCCCCCTGATGGCTGCCCTGGGCATTATAACCACTCTACTGTCTTTATAAAGATTCCCTGGACATGTGTAATTAACAGTGTAAATGTAATGTATTTGCTGCAACATATAACATAAAGACGTCCATTCAACTTTAAATTTCCCGGCGTATGCAAATTAGCCTGAGCGCAAGAACTGAAAGAATTTGCGATAGGCAGAAATGAACGCTAGCGCATCTTCGCTATGAATTGCTCGCACTGCCAAAGTAACGCTTGTGAAAAGTCGCCAGCTTTCAACAATCAGCACGTAACTCTGTATTTTAGTGTATTAGCATTGTCTGAGCGAATTTTCGTCTGGTGAAATGTAGCGATGGGTGCGAAGTGGTCACTAGCGACTTTTCGTCGTTAAGTGTTTTTCCCTTTGTTGTAAAATGTTCCTTTTAAAGGGGTGGTTCGCCTTAATGTTTAACTTTTAGTACCATATGTTATAGAATGGCTAATTCTAACTTTTCAATTGGCCTTCATTTTTTATAGTTTTTGAATGATTTGCTTTTTCTTCTGACTCTTTCAAGCTTTCAAATGGGGGGGTCACAGACCCCATCTAAAAAAATGCTCCGTAAGGCTACAAATGTATTGTTATAGTTGTTGAATGCCATGCAAAGGAAAGTAAAAAACGTGTCATTCTGTTTTGGAACTGAACTTGGAGCTGTTTTAGTGCCACACACGCACATATACACACAGAGAAACACGGGATTATTTGTATGCCTTTGCAACAAATGCTGAAAGAGTAGCTTCGAGCGGACAGGACAAATGCATCAATAGAACTGCCTGAGTGCAGAAACAATTTATGGAGGAGCAAGAGATACTGTATGTGGGGTAGAAAACTCAGGAGCGTCACCAAATGGGGCAGAATACACAGAAATTGGTGTTAAATAGTGATGGAAGAATTTATTCGCCAGTCGACAATTTGCAAGTTTCACCGCCGGCAGAATGAAATTGCCACGTATTTTGACGTTGGCGTCCATTTCAACGTCATCGACAATTCAGACGCCAATTTTAACATCCGCGAATTGACACCGGTGTCAAATTTTGCGTATCGGGAAATCCACAAATTTGTTTTTGGGGGCCACTGAGCACGAATGTAAAAAAAACCTAAATCCATCACATAACAAATGTATGAAACAATTCAGGTTTAAGTGCGCTTTACATTGATTATACCAACTTAACCCCACCTTTCTGAATTAGTGGCGGTTTGCCTTCAGATGAACTTTTAGTATGTTATAGATTAGCTATTTCTAAGCAACTTTTCAATTGGCCTTCGTTTTATCTTTTTTTGAATAATTTGCCGCTTTTTCTTCCCAGCTTTCAAATGGGGATCACTGACCCCATCTAAAAACAAATGCTCTGCAAGGCTAAAGATGTATAGTTACAGTATGCTCTTCATCGGGGTCCCCAATCACCGGGCTGCTGGCTGAGCCAAACTGTGCCGCCTCTGGTCCCAGTTGCAGTCTATAATAGCTGTAAAAACGTAATTTAAAAGACCCAAATGACCAGAAATCCCAGCTCCCTGATGCGTCATTGCAATAAGAACAGCTGTGCGAAGCCCACGAAGCTTTCTACTGATTGCAATAAGGACCAAAAACTGTTCTTTTGGTAAGCCTGAAATGCACCCACTCGTCTACATCCCCCCCCCCCCGGTCTTCGTGATAAATTACTTGCTTGAAACTGGTCCTTGAGTAAGCCCTTTAGCGCAAAGACAGACGAGAAGATTTGGGGAGATTAGTCGCCTGGCGACAAATCGCCTTTTCTTCAGGCAACTAATCTCCCCCCAAACTGCCTCCCCGCCACCTAGAATGTAAATCACGGGCAGGTTGGCACTAGGAGAGCTTAGTTTTCCGAAGTCACCCGAAGTTTCCTTGTAATGCAACTTCGGGCGACTTCGGAAAATTAAGTGCTCGGAGTGTCATCCCACTAGTGATTTAGATTCTAGCTGACGGGGAGTAGAGTCCTGTAACAGGTCAGGTACCTGCAAAAAAAAAAAAAAAAACAGGCACCCTGCAGAATGAAGGGAGGATTTTCAGGTGCGGGTATAGCAGTGGGTCGGGTTGCTGGTCTCATCTACATTTCTTATCTTATGTAATATTGTCTAAATTTTATTCCTTTTTAAAGTTTTACAAAACTTGTTTCTGTCCCCAACCACTTTTGATGACATCACTTCCTGTTTGCAGCACCATCATTTCCTGTTTGATGGTGGTCGGCGGGTGTGCGGGTCTGGTTGCGGATAAGGCAGTTGCGGGTCCAGGTCGGGAAGCCGATCAATGTGTGTAAATATGGCGGTTGCGGTTCAGGTCGTGGCTGCGGGTTGCGGATAAGGGTTGGGTCTGGGTCTTAGAAATTGGTTCCGCGCAGGACTCTAGCAGGGAGGCAGTTCAGGGACATTAGTCGTCTGGTGACTAAATCTCCCCAAATCTTCTCGTCTGTCTCTGCCTTAAAGGTTCCTCTGTATATATTGAAAGTGCACCAAATGGACATACTAAAGGACAAGTAATGCCCCATGCTAATAAGAACTTATGGCACAACTTCCACCTCGTCAGCAGCTGCACGCCAGGCTTGTACACGGATTTCACATGCATGATTTCTGTTCCACACATGCCACATGTTTTTCACAATGTCCCAGTAATGTACAGAGAGACGATTAAGAATTGACAGCTATTTTCCTGCTCGCCAGCAATAATAGTTCACTTGGATTACAGGCATGAGTTGATTTCATATGCGCACGGGTTTCCTCAGGTGTCCTCTCAAGCAAACATGACGCTTGTTTTTTCCTGTAACTTCTTATTTTCCCTGCCTTTATTTCTACCAGCTTGAGCTTTTTCAGCTTTTTCACCTCATAAATATCAAGCAGCGCCATAAATATCAAGCAGCCGAGGCTCCTTGCTTACAGCATTCGACTGAGGCCCAAGAAATAGCAATAATCTGCTGTAAAATGCAGTTCTTAACCCATACATGTCACTAAAATGGCCTACAGTCCTTGTCATTAAAGGCTGTGGCTGGTTGATGATTAGGGCCCACTGTGGTTCCTGATAGGCTGCACCTATATAAGTACAGGTATGGGACCTGTTATCCAGAATTCTTGGGACCTGGCGTTTTCCCGGATAAGGGATTGTTCTGTAATTTGGATCTCCGTCTGCTAAAAAAAAATATTTAAATATTAGTTAAAACTGATAGGCTGGTTCTGCTTCCAATAAGGATTAATTATGTAGAGACGCATCAGTCTACTAAAGAAATTCCGGAATGCAGGATCTGGTGAGATTGTTCTAATTTCTGGGGGATACATGCAGTTAATAGAGGATGGCGGACGCCCCGATAAACCATTACCAAATAGACTTGGAGATTGCACCATAAGATCAGGATTAATCACTCGCCCTTTACCATGTTAGAAATGTATTGGGACAACTCTTGAGACACTATAATTACAACATCATTTAATCCAATTGATTGTGGATACGGATTTTTGTTGGAAAACTAGGGGCAGATTCACTGTAGGGCGAATTGACTTTTCGCCAGTGTTGCCACCCGCAGGGACATCGGCAATTCACTAACAGGCGCAGGCGCTAATTCGCTAGTGAACGGGACCATCGTTCACATTCATTTGCACTCTATCGCCAGCAGGCCCGGACTGGCAATCTGTGGGTTCTGGCAAATGCCAGAGGGGCTGCTATAAGGTCCCATTGAAAGTCAGTATTTAGTGGGCTGGTGGGGGCTGTTTGGGCCTCTATGTGGGCTGAGTGGGCCTTTGTGTACCTGAAATGCCAGGGCCTAATTTAATTCTCAGTCCGGACCTGATCGCCAGACAACTTTTCACTCTGGTGAATGATCGTTACTCTGCAGATTCACTAAAGTGCGGATTTTACTGAACGTTACCTCTTTCGCCAGAGTTGACTTCGCCACCTCAGATCAGACGAACTGCTAAAAAGCAGCTACATCTTCCTCAATCTTCTGTCACTTACATCTTATCCTGTGAGCCGCAAATGCATTAAAGTTCTATAAACGCTGGCGACTTTTCCTTTTTTTAAGCGGGATTGGCTGCAAAAGTCCTGACTTTTTTTGGGTAATCGGTTTTCTCCAGACATTTTATAACATATGGAACATTCATTTTACAGTGGGCTCATGTGTAGGGCATTATATTAACTCTCTTGTCTTTATTAAGGTTCCCTGGACATGTATAATAAAAAGTGGTAACTTCAAGCATTTGCACCAACATTTATAATAAAGTCCACCATACAACTTTAAATTTCCTGGCTGATGCAAATTGACCAAATTGCAAGATCACTAGAGAATTTTTGGTAGGCACAAATTAAAATTTGCCATCGTTCAACAATCCTGGGGAAAAAACTTAGCATTTTAGTGAATTAGCGTATTCGCAGCGCATTTGTGCCTGCCAAAGTGGTGCAAGAGGTGCGAAGCTGACGCTGGCGAAAATTCGTCCGTAAGTGAATCTGCCCCTAAGACTTTCATGGTGATTTGGAGATCAAGCAGGAATTTTTAATGGAATATTTATAATGGAATGAATTTCATTACTTTGAACTGTAAATGATTGAATTATGAATTATTTATAAATTTGTACTGAATTAATTCTGAGCTCTGGCTGGCCAGTTTTTATTTTGATTAACAAGTGATTTTGAATTTTTAATAGTTAATAAGTTCTCTATATTTGTGCAACAACCGGTTTTATTACACCTTTTAATTATGTATTATATTTATTGGTATTCCCAATAGGACCTTGGGAATTAAAGGTGTTTTAAAGACCATATTGAGATATATTTTCCCCTTTATGCAACATTACATTACATTAATTATGTCTTAGTTGGAATCAAGTACAAGGCACTGATTCATTACTACAGACAAAAAAGGAAATCATTTTAAAAAATCTTAATTATTTCATTATAATGGAGTATTATGAGAGACATCATTTTCATAACTCAAAGTTTTCTGGATAATGGGTTTCCGTATAGTAGTCCTATACCTGTATCATTAGGGAATGGCTAATGAAAAGCCATGGTGGAGGTTTGTTCCCCTTTAGACCTTTTAGTGGTGAATGCCTAGAGAATAACCAGTTTGATGAAGTGTTTTATGAATCATTTTACTTGGCAAAGAAAGATGCATGACAGCTCTGACACTTTAATGCATTCACATAAGTGGATAACAACTATACAAATCGCTTCTATTTAATTGACACATGTAGGGGCGTTAATGCTGTGCCGAAATCCTCCATTCTCTGCAGAAAATCCTGTTCTTCACGTCAGTTCCAGAAAGATTTGTGCTCATTCCCCCAGCAGACTCAGCCTCCTGTTTTCAAAGGTGAAAGTAGGGATGCAATAAATCCTAAATCCAAAACTTTAGGCCAATTAAAAATGAGAAGATCTCCTTATTTCACGTTGCCCTTAGTCTTGTGATTTTAAAGCTCTGCAGAATGTTAAGGGAAGTAATACCCCTTTTTTCAACATTGGTTCAGTAACTAGGGCTTGTGCTAACATACATTTTGCATGCAGGTATGGGATCGGTTTTTCTGAAACCCGTTATTCAGAACGTTCAAAATTACAGAAAGGCCATTTCTCATAGACTCTATTTTATCCAAATAATCCAAATTTTTTAAAATGATTTCTTTTTTTCTAATAATAAAACAACAGCTTGTACTTGATGCCAACTAAGGTAGAATTAATCCTTATTGGAGGCAAAAGCAGCCTATTCGGTTTATTCAATGTTTACATTACATTAGTAGACTTAAAGGAAAACTATACCCCCCAAACAATGTAGGTCTCTATTAAAAGATACTGAGTAAAACAGCTCATGTGTAAAACCCTGCTTCATGTAAATGAACCATTATCATAATCAGGGCCGCCATTAGAAATCACGGGGCCCCGTACAACAAAATTTTTGGGGCCCCCTGGGCCCCGCCCACACTGATGACCAAGCTCCACCCCATTTCCCGCCCACTCCACATCGCAGTTAAAAGACCACACAGACATCAGCGCTAAAAAAGTAACCCCCCCACACACAAGTTGTAAAAAGCTATTGATGGTCAGGGCCCCCTTATAAAAAATTGGGGCCCCAAAAAAAAAAAAAATTAATTTTTTTTTTTTTTTAAAAAAACATTGGTGGCAGGGGCCCCCTTATAAGTTAAAAAAAAATTGGGGCCCCAACAAAAAAAATGTAAAAAAAACTAAAAAATAAACAAACATTGGTGGCAGGGGCCCCCTTATAAGTTAAAAACAAATTGGGGCCCCAAAAAAAAATTTGAAAAAAAAAAAAAAACTGGTGGCAGGGGCCCCCTTACAAGTTAAAAACAAATTGGGGCCCCAAAAAAAATTAAAAAAAAAAAATTTTTTTGAAAAAAAAAAAAACATTGGCGGCAGGGGCCCCCTTACAAGTTAAAAACAAATTGGGGCCCCAAAAAAAAATTTAAAAAAAAAAAAAAATTTTTTTTGAAAAAAAAAAAAAACATTGGCGTCAGGGGCCCCCTTATAAGTTAAAAACAAATTGGGGCCCCAAAAAAAAATTAAAAAAAAAAAAAAAAATTTTTTTGAAAAAAAAAAAACATTGGCGGCAGGGGCCCCCTTATAAGTTAAAAACAAATTGGGGCCCCAAAAAAAAATTTAAAAAAAAAATAATTTTTTTTTGAAAAAAAAAAAAAAACTGGTGGCAGGGGCCCCCTTAGAAGTTAAGGCCACCAAAAAGAAAATTATTATTATTTTTTTTTTTTAAAAAAAACAATGGTGGCAAGGGGCCCCTTACGAGTTAAAAAAAAAATTGGGGCCCCAAAAAAACATGTTTTAAAAAAAAAGATTGGTTGCAGGGGCCTATAGAATATTAAAATAATACATTGGTGGCCAGGAGATTAAAAAAAAAAAAATACACAAACTGGTGTTCAGTAGAATTGAACTCACGGCTTCAGTACTTCAACTTCACCTCCTTTCGTGACTTCGGGTCTTTTCACTGCTTCAGGACTTCGGCTTCGGCTGTTTTCGTGACTTCGGGTCTTTGCGCTGCTTCAGGACTTCGGCTTCGGCTGTTTTCGTGACTTCGGCTTTTTCCGTGACTTCGGGTCTTTTCGGCGCATCGGCTTCGGCTTTTCGGCACTTCCGCATTCGGCAGCACAGAGGCAAGACGTATGGCTCGGGCGCTCGTAAGGGGGGCCCGGATCTTCAAAAAATGCAGCGCTGCCGGGCCCCCCTTCATGCCCGGGCCCGGTACGCTTGTCCCCCCTGTCCCCCCCTGATGGCGGCCCTGATCATAATAATATACTTTTTTAGTAGTATGTGCCATTGGGTAATCATAAATAGAAAATTGCCATTTTAAAAAATAAGGGCCGCCCCCTGAGATCGTAAGATTCACTGTGCACACATACACACCACATGTAAGGTCACATGAGCCAATTAACAGACAGAGTTCTGCCTTTTGCTTCCTCACTTCTTCCTGTTACAGTTAGTGTTGTAGTATTTCTGGTCAGGTGATCTCTGAGGCAGCACAGATAGAGTCACGAAATGGTGGTTCAAGACAAGAGATGTAAAAGGGCAATATTTATGTAAATATATATTCCAGTTTGGTAAGATTCTTTAATATGTCATTCAATTTGATATAAACTATCTGTTGCTAAAGTATTCATTTTGGGGGTATAGTTTTCCTTTAAGGGCAGAGACAGACGCTCAGATTCAGGGAAATTTAGTCGCCTGCCGATAAATCGCCTCTTCTTCGGGCGACTAATCTCCCGAAATCGCCAGCTGAATGGCATTCGGAGAGCTTCATTTTCTGAAGTTGCCCCAAGTTTTCAAAACGAATCGCTCCAAGTACCATCCCACCGGCGATTTACATTCTAGCCAGCGGGAAGGCAGGGGAAGGCAGTATGGGGAAATTAGTCGCCCAAAATAGAGGAGATTTGTCCCTGGGCGACTAATCTGCCTGAATCTGCGTGTGTCTCTGCCCTAAGGTATAAAGATCCAAGTTACGGAAAGATCCATTGTCTGGAAAAACCCCAGGTCCTGAACATTCTGGATAACAGGTCCATGCCTGTATTATTTTAATATCTACAGTTGCATTTCATTTATGTAAAGCAATATTTTGTTATCAAAATAATACTCAAAGTTTTTTTTTGGAATCTGTCCAAATCTTCTATGGAGGCATCCGAAATGATGAATTCCCTGCACCCCTAGCTGAAAGCATGCTGGGATATGTACTAAACACATTGGCGCATGGATTTGGAGGATTTTGGTAGGAATTTTAGTCGTCTGATTGCTAATCCCTCAAGTAACCGACACCCTCCTACTTTTTCTGTGAAAGGAAAAACTGAAGAGTAACCCCATAAATAGGATAGGATTATATTGTGGATTAAAGCCCCACAGAAAGTTTTATCCTATAATCTTGTTTAGGGACATAGAGTTGCAGTATCTCTCCCCAATGTACATTTTTAAAGAGTACATAAAAAAATGATTGTGTTTAATGTGTTTAGCTTAACCAAATCCAAAGACACGAGATTTTATATCTCTTGACAACTGTTCGAGAGTTTATATGCCAAAAATTTCCCACACCAGTCAGTTGAACTGAAGAAGCTGCTCGGATGAGCAGTGAAACGTCTTCATTGATTACTCAGCAAGTCCAGTTGTTTTTAGATTTACCTACACTAGATAAACCATGACCTGGATGAATGAAAATCTTCATAGTCATAATGAAAGTCTTCATAGTCGTGTTCGAGACAACTTTTTGTTTGCAGGTGATGCATTTCTGTTTAAGTTTTTTTCTTTTTAAATTTGAGTATTCATATTAGGGTTTGGATGCACCTGTATGTGATATTCCACAAAGTGCAAAAACCGAAATTCCAGTCTGCATACATATAAATATACTTTTAAATATCCTTATACACAATATATATTAAAATCCAATCATTTATTAAAAGAAGAGAAGGGATCTCTCACGGTCGGAACACAATGTCACAAATATATCTTATTAGTCATTAACTCAATATCTTATTATAGTCCCACACCATATATTGTGGGGAAATCTTCACCACTTTAATAAACGATTATCGATATATTTCCTACCTTGAGACAATCACTTATCTTCATAATCCACATAAACCCATATATTAAAAACACCGCCAAACCTTTCATATACAGGTATAGGATCCCTTATCCAGAAACCCAATATCCAGAAAGCTCCGAATTACGGAATAGCTGTCTCCCATAGACTCCATTTTATCCAAATAATCCAAATTTTTTAAAAATGATTTCCCTTTTCTCTGTAATAATAAAACAGTAGCTTGTACTTGATCCCAACTAAGATATAATTAATCCTTATTGGAAGCAAAACCAGCCTATTGGGTTTATTTAATGTTTAAATGAATTTCTAGTAGACTTAAGGCATGAAGACCCAAATTATGGAAAGATCCGTTATCCGGAAAACCCCTGGTCCCGAGCATTCTGGATAACAGGTCCTATACCTGTATTATGTGTATAAAGTGCATTAGGTTAAAATATCCCATGTGTGACAACAACCAGTCTCACACATACTAATTCACATAGTGCTCTAATATATATATATATATATATATATATATATATATATATATATATATATATATATATATATATATATATATATTTATTTATCTCACATGCAGGCAGCACAAACATTTATTGCTTAAATAGGAAATGACAGGAGCCAAGGTTTTTGCGCAGAAGCCTTGAGATAAAAATGCCTCTTCATGAATCATTGATTGCTGTATTGTGGCTTTTCCAAGGAGACAGAGCTCTTTGCGTGTCTGTGTGCATGCACGTGACAAGAGTGTGTTAGCGTGTGCATGTGATGGGATTGCTCTATTGTGTTATATGTACAAGCATCCGGGGCGCTCCACCAATGAGGCGAGTTGAGGGACTCGCCTCAGACGACAGTGCCCCCCTGGTTGCCTGGGGCGGCAAAAATGCCGCTCCTGGTAAATAAGAGGCGAATTTCTGGTTTTAAACCCGGCTCTTTTAGTGCAAAGAGCTTAATTGCGCTCTCTGCACTAGCGACGTGGACCCCCCGCTGACCCCCGTCTGGCACTGAAGGTGAGTGCCGTGGGGAGGCGGCAAATTGGGTAGGATCGCCCCTGACAAGCATACAAATATACATAGAAGTTTGTGTTTATTAGGAGCAATTTATGCACTGCATGCAGATCTTTCCCTGGTTGGAATTGAACCCACAACTGCCAGTGTATTAATGCACCACTGTGCTGCCTACACGGATGGTTAATGAGATTGTTTGGCTTTTGCTTCACCTAGCTCTCTCCACGGGCAGTTTTGTCTCCTGGTATTGTCCTGATGCTGTCAGGCTTGAAATTGTTATCAGTAACAGTTATTCTGAAAGGCAGAATGGAAGTAGAATCGTAGGGAACCTGGTTAGAAGTCTAAGCAATAAGATATAGATATAGCAATAAAATGAAATCCTTACAACCAACCTGGTTTGTTTTTTTTTTCTTCTAAAGTTGCTGGGGTCCTTGACCTTGACAACCAGATAGAATTTTCACTTGCTGACCAGATAAAGGCAGAATAAGAAGACAATAAAAAAAACAAACAAACAAAAAACATACTTATAAAAGATAAGCTCCATTTAAAAAGGTGCTGAGAACAAAATGTCATTTAAAGGAGGAGTTCCCCTTTAAAAATCTGCAGTTTTACCTACTATCTTGATCATACCTATTTCTTTTCTATTCTGTGCTGTTGTTGAGTTTACCTTTGCACTCCTGACTTCCCGTTTCTTTATGGCTTTTTCCCTAAGATTGGTAATGTTCCTCTTGGGCATGGGTTCTACACTCCTAACCCTTAATGGTTGGCAACGAATGCTGGGACTAATAGCTGGTTGGCTGAAAATTGGCACCCAACTCTGCATGGTGTATTCATTTTATCCTGTTTATCAAACACAGAGTTTAGCTCCTAATAACAGCAATCCCCCCTTCCTCTTCACTATCTGCCGACTTCAATGAGTCTCGCCGGAGGAGACGCTCAGCAGGATATTACACATCTTATTAATGTTTAAAGTCCTCATGGCAGCAGCTGCTTCTGGATGGGAAATCCTTCTTTGTGCTTAATGATATTCTACTGCTGCTGCCGAGTCCACACTATAAAATGTAAGCAAGCAATATGGCAGGGCCGCTTTAATGGCTGTCTCTGGGAGCTGGCTGATAGAGATGAGTGCAAGGTCTAATGGCCTTTCATTTATATCTGTGGTGGGTTTTTGGGTTAAGGTGTCCACATCATCCTAGAGTGTCTTGTTATCTGGATGAATGGCTTAAGGCCGCCATACACAGGCCGATAAAATCTGCCGACAGAGCAAGTCGTCAGCTTATTGGCCCATGTGTTTGGCCATCCGACGGGCCTCCACAATCAATATCTGACCGAAAGTCAGCAGGTTAAAAAATCCCTTCTGTTCGCGGCCACATCTGTGTGTCTATGCGGTCCTGTGATTTGACCGCCCGTATTGGATCCATTCTGATCCGATCGTTGGGCCCTAGGGATCAGCCTGATATCGGATCAGCCTGATATCGCCCACTTCAATGTGGGCATATCGGGGAGAGATCCTCTCATTTGCCGATATCATTTGTCCTGCCTCGTTCTGCGAATCACACGTAGTATGCCTGTTGACACTGGAACCCAGGAGCTACCGCCACCCTCATCGCTTCCCACATCTATTGACTCCACTAATTTGCACCTAAAGAATCAGGGGCAGATGACATTTTGATGACAAGCACCGGAGATGTCAAAATCGAAAAAAATGCAATAGCATCAGTCATATCGCCTTCTCATAGCCACAATTATGGTACATTTGTGGGGAAAAAACTCTGCATTGTGGCTGAAATTGATCTTTACGCGCTGCACTCTCGTGAACGAGCCCATGTTGATTTGTAGAGACCGCGCGTATGATATCTAGAAATTGAGAAATGCTTTTCCACATAATATTTTGATAAATAGAAATTCATTTCACTAATTAATTTGTAACCATACGGCCATGTACGCATAAGTGAGCGTGTCCCATATATATATATATTAACTTTTCACAATAAATCCTGGTGTGCAGCAGCATTTTTCGTGAGTGTGTATATATATATATATATATATATATATATATATATATATATATATATATATATATATATATATATATATTTATATATATTAAACGCTGTATTTTTTGTTATGATGATGTATATAATGGGAGCCACTCCTCTCCTTTGTAGTAGGGCTGCCATTCTGACAACCCTTATTCTATGTGATATATCGATGTGCAGGGCAACCCGCATCCAACCCTAGCCGACCTGCAGCTAACCTACACGCACCCAACCCTAACCTACCTGCAGCTGACCTGCACCCAACCCTAACCTACCCACAGCTAACCTGCACCCAACCCTAACCTACCTGCAGCTGACCTGCACCCAACCCTAACCTACCCACAGCTAACCTGCACCCAACCCTAACCTACCTGCAGCTAACCTGCACCCAACCCTAACCTACCCGCACCCAACCCTAACCTACCTGAAGCTAACCTGCACCCAACCCTAACCTACCCGCACCCAACCCTAACCTACCCGCACCCTAACCTACCTGAAGCTAACCTGTACCCAACCCTAACCTACCCGCAGCTAACCTGCACCCAACAATAACCTACCCGCAGCTAACCTGCACCCAATCTTACCCAAATTGTCAGTATTTATAGACCATTTAAAGACCCCCTGAAAGGACAAGGCAAAGCAGGTACAAACCTATAAATACTGACTGCCAGAGGAGGAAGTGGGAAATAGTAAAGTTGTGGGCGGAAGGAAGAGTTTGGACTGAACCCGCCTTCAACGGGCCAAGGATGTGTGGATTTTGGCTTAAATCTGCCTGACATGCAGGCTTTGGGCTGGCTCATATATCACCAATAGGTAGCAAGAGCAATGAATAAGGATATTTAGCTTTTCTACTTATTAAAATCTCAGCATCCCCTCTGGGTCCCCCCAGGGTAAGGCACCTACCTCTGTTCTCTTCTGAGTGCCCATTACAGGCATTTTATAGGGAACAGGCTTATTCCATGGTGCCAGCTTATGGGTTTGTATTTGCTGGCAGTACAGGGGATAATATATTTATAGAGCATTTCAGAGCTTACAGTACCTTTATATTCGCAGCATATTGCCGAGATAAGTAGAATTCTGCCATACAGTAGATTGCTTTACAAAATCAATGTGACTTTGTGCACAAATGTTCCTTGTAAAAAGATAAAGTGTCAACACTCTGATTATTATCAGGGGTAAAGGAAGGGAGAGGCCACTGCCTCATTTGCTAAACCTTTATCTTGTATTGGAATGAAGGTGTGTTTTCACTTTCTCATAATGGTAATGGAGTTTACTTGTTGGTGTGTGTAAGGTTTATATACATAGATGTGTGGTTAATATTTGTTTATTCTTTTAAAGAAAAATCAAAGTTAATATTAAAGAGATTGGAAACCAAAACTAGAGTCCTGCAACAGGTTGGGTACCCGCGAAATACCTGCAAAGTGGACGGGTTTTGGACAGAAAGTCCCCGTTTCCGCAGGTAACCTGCCTGGGTGCCTAGTAAGTGATCCCTCTCACCCTCCCCTAACGACAAAGCGATTTTTTGATTATCAGAAAGTTTGTATACTCTCAGCAACTTATTACCTTAAAAAAGACACAGCGGGGTGTAATCACCAATTCACAGAATTTTATTAATTCAAAAGAAAGACAGAAAAATAAAACCCTGTAAGTCTTTATATTCCAAAATCACTAAAAACAGCACAAGCACTTTATAAGTTCCTAAGTAGTTATTGGCAGTAGTATAAACTGTTTTTAGTGATTTTGGAATATAAAGACATACAGTACGGGGTTTTATTTTTCTTTCAATTTTTTGCCCATTAACCATCTGATCTGGCTCCGGAATGACATCACCGATCCATGGCAATGTCACGTCCAGTTCTGCGGGGCCCCGGGTCGGAGGGTAAGTTAACCTATTTGTGGGCCAGGTATGAATATATATATATATATATATATATATATATATATATATATATATACCTAAATCTATACTATACTATAGAATTTAGTTTCACATTAGCGTTTGATATTATGCCTGTCCAAGAAATCATCCAGCGGTTGAAGATGGCGCCCGTGAATTCCGATGCTTGAATCAGCACAGAGGGGTAAGTAAAAAGTTAGGGGCATTTGCCCGGGGTGGCAGCTAGGCTGGGGGGAAGGAGGGGGGTCTATGTAGGGTAGGGGGGTATGGGTTTTTTAACATTTGGGTTGAGTTCTCCTTTAAAAGCATTAACAGAATCACAACATCACTCGGCAGTGACTTCACTGTGAAGAACCACCTACTCTGCTTCAAATTAAAGTTCTTTCTTCTCTAGTCTATAATGTACTTGTAAAGTGTAATCATGTCCCCTCTCAAGCACCTTTTTTCCAGAGAAAACAACCCCAACCTTGTCAGTCTCCCCTCATAATTTTAAGTCTTTCATCCAAACCAGTTTAGTTGCACTCTGCACTCTCTCCAGCTCATTTATATCCTTCCTTATAGAGAAGGAAAGGTTAAAACTAAGTAAGCTTTATCAGAAACGTCTATATAAATACACCAGTAAACCCTCAAAGTAATGCTGCTCTGAGTCCTCTGTCAAAAGAAACACAGCATTTCTTTCCTTCTATTGTGTACTCATGGGCTTCTGTATCAGACTTCCTGTTTTCAGCATAAACCTCTAGGGCTAGGGCTTGAGCATGCTCAGTTTGCTCCTCTCTCCCTCCCTCCCCCCTCCTCGCTGTAATCTGAGCCCAGAGCTATGAGTGAGCAGGAATTGATGTCACAACAAGCTAATATGGCAGCTGCTGTCCTAAACAAACAGAGCTTCTAGAGCTGTTTACTAAGGTATGGTAAAGCATTCTGCAGAATAAATATAGTCTTATAGCTTGCACTATTGTGGCTAATCTATTGGCAATAAACTGCTTTGGTAGCTTTCCTTCTCCTTTAAGGACTGGAGTCCCAAACTGCACTGCATACTCCTCACCAGGGACCTATAAAGAGGCATAATTATGTTTTCATCCCTTGAGTTAATGCCCTTTTTTATACAAGGGTATTGTTTTCCTCTACTGGATGTGCAGACTAATAGAGCTCACGCTGCGGATGTGGGAAACAATATTTATTTTATTTTTTTGAAAATGCCCCCTTGGAGCGCTAAGCCCCCTGCACCGGGAGATCTCCTGGTGGGGCAATTAGCAAAGTGTCACATATTATGCACATGTGTGTGACAGCACAGTAGGTGCCCTTTAAGTGCTGCATGTTTGAGCACAGTTTTGTACCCAATAGTGAAAATCTTATACCAAAAAAGCATTTCTTCAACAGATCAGGATTTTTCTAATGTTTCAATCAATTTTCACATGTTTATTTTTTTACTGTTTTCACACATCAGTTCTGTCAAATGTGGCATATCTTTTAAGGAAGACCTTGAGCATTCTCTATGTAGCTTAGTTATTCCATCTATTTCACCTCTTTGTTCTCATAGAAATAGGGAATGACCATGAAATAGGCCAAATGTTTAGCAGCATGAGGGGCCACTGATACCTGGGCCCACCGGGACTTTTCCTGATATCCCTGTGGGCCAGTCCGGCACTGCTTCAAACTGCTTTTGCTACATTAGTTCACAAAGAATCGTCAGTCTTATAGTTCTATAAAAATTAGTTTGTTTTATTTTCTAGTGATGTAAACGATCCAGCTCCTTCCCAGCCCGGGCAAGTGTTGCCATCTGTCACCCAATATGGTCCCCTACCTAGACCCGCTACACTGCTCACAAATAGTTAAAGGGGAACTATCGCGAAAATGAAAATTTAATATAAGCTTCCTCATACTGAAGTTAGAAACTTTCTAAATACAATCAATTATAAATTCTGCATCGTTTCTGAAATAGAAAAAGTTTATCTTCACTATTCCTCTCTCAGCATCTGTTTCTCTTCATTCTGTCTTCATTCAGCAGTTGGGTGTCAGATATTCATTGACAGTTAGATCCAATTTATCTTATAGGGTGAGATTTCCTTTACTAGCAGATGCATTAGAGCTCACTCAAATAACTGATTTCAGTACAAACAAAATCTAACAAAATAACTGCCTCTTGCACAATTCTGCATGTAAAGAGACAGAATTTCTGGTAGGGATGCAACCAATCAACTATTTTAGATTCGGCCAAACCCCCGAATCCTTTGTGAAAGATTCCGCCAGAATAGCAAATCGAATCCGAACCCTAATTTGCACATGCAAATTAGGGGTGGGAAGGGGAAAACATTTTTTACATCCTTGTTTTCTGACAAAAAGTCATGCAATTTCCCTCGGTTCTGCTGAACAGAAGGATTTGGCCGAATCTGAATCCTGCTGAAAAAGTCTGAATCCCAAACCGAATCCTGGATTCGGTGCATTCCTAATTGCTGGTGATTTTAATAGGGTGAGCTTTAATACATCTTCTAGGCCAGGGATCCCCAACCTTTGTTACCCGTGAGCCACATTCAAAAATAAAAAGAGTCGGGGAGCAACACAAGAATGCAAAAACCTCCTGGCGAGCCCAAAAAATTGGCTATTTGGTAGCCCCTACATGGACTGGAAGCCTACAGGAGGCTCTATTTGCAGGACTCTTGGTCTTTATACAACCAAAACTCCAAGCCAGGAATTCAAAAATAAGCTCCTGTCTTGGGGACACTGGGAGCAACATACAAGGGGTTCGGGAGCAACATGTTGCTCGTGAGCTACTGGTTGGGGATCACTGTTCTAGGCAAAAGGAGCCCCTCCCCTATAAGATATATTGGATCATTGATCTGACATCCAACTGCTGCATGAAGAGGAATAGTGAAGACAAATTTGATTATTTCAGAAACGGTACAAATTTTTTAATCAATTGTATTTATAAAGTTTCTTATTTCAGTATGACGAAGCTAATATAAAATGTTCATTTTCCCGATAGTTCACCTTTAATTCACCTTCCCACGTGGGGGTTGTGCAACCAGAAATGACATCCCACCGGGGTAAGGGGACAAATTGTGCGATAACTGCGTGGGAGGGACCAATCCTGCACCTCAACCAGGTCCCCACGAGACTTACCTGCAGACTAACCACACAATAGAGGAACCAGAAATTTATGGCCAAAACCTAATGACTTTGTGGGCAATCTGTGTGTACCCGCTGCAGGCTGGCAAATTATTGTAATATAACATTGAATTTTGTTTGTTTATTTTCACCCCTTCCTCTTTATAACAGAGTTTAAAATTCATACAATTCTAAGGGATAATTTCAAGTCCTGGCGCCTTCAGCTCAGCGTATGGAGGGCTCCTCGTGAGCCCAATAATGTTACAAACCAGCTGCTAAGAATTTTAGCGACTGCTTTTCTTTTATTGCTCAGGAAACGTTATTGGAATTGTCCATCTGTCAAATCCGCCGCTCAGGAGATTTCTCATCTTGTGCACGTTGCAAATCAATGATATTATTGCTGAGCTAATTAGTTCATAAAGAACCTACTGATGCTGAATCTGCCACGTGCCACAGTCAGTGTGGAAAAGGCTTAAACATTCCGCTGCAGTTGAAAGAATTAGTATTTCTCTTACCACAGGTTTGAGAAATTAGTTAGTTTGTGGTCTAAACTACAACTCCCAGGATCCTCCGACAGCTGGCGTACGGAGTGCTTTGGAATACAGTTTTTAGAGGCACATTTATTAAAGGTCGAATTTCTGAATCATATAAGTTTTTTTTTTTAAACTCTATTCAAATATACTCAAAATTCGATTGGGGGGTTATTTAATAAAAAATGGAATATCATAAAATTTTACCGTCTCCAAAATAATTAGACTAAACTTGATTTGATTTTTTCTCTGAAACAAATTGGAGTGCCAGAAAGGCTTCTAACATGTCCAAATGGGTCCCTGGACAAAATTCTATAAGAGGTTTGTTCCATCTGCGTTCTCTTAGCTGTGGTCTAAACTATAACTCCCAGGATCCTCTGACAGCTGGTGTACAGAGTGCTTGGGAATACAGTTCAATAACTAGGGATGCACCGAATCCAGGATTCGGTTCAGGATTCAGCCATTATCAGCAGTATTTGGATTTGGCCGAATCCTTCTGCCCGGCTGAACAGAATCCTAATTTGCATATGCAAATTAGGGTCTGGGAGGGAAATCACTTATTAGGCCGAATCTTTTGCGATCGATTCGGGGGTTCGGCCGAATTCAAAACAGTGGATTCGGTGCATCCCTATCAATAACATTTTTCAAAATTACATTTTCAATGTATACACTTGGGAAGGCCCTGACCAAAGGTATGAAAAAAAGAAGGAATTAAGTTTGAAATACTGTAACCTGCTTAATCCCAGAACCGACTATAGTAAAACTCGACCTGGACCTGACTCTAACCCGCGTGCCTCCGATTGGCACCCACCCTCACCCAACTTCCGCCTTCCATTTATAGACCCGCCCTGCCAATGATGTCACAAAAGCGGTAAGGTCCCACAAATGGAGGAGCGAGGTCAAACCCGCCTGACCTGCAGGTCCCACGGCTATGGTGCCGGCCAGCACATTACACTAACGGGTATTGGTTGGGATTTGCCAGAACAATAATACGGTATTGCTGTGTGTAGTATTGTACTGGCCCACTGGGATACCAGGAAAACTCCCGGTGGGCCTCTTGCCATTTGGCCTGTTTCATGGTCATTCCCTAATAATTTTTAGGAAAAAAGAGGCTTAGTAATGGAACAGTAGAGTATAGTAGGTAGATATAATAGACTAGGAGAATAAAGAGGGTAAGTGAGTAGAGGAGGAATAATAGTTTGGAAAGTGGTCTAAGGTTTTCTGGTTGGCCCCTGGCATCCCAGTCCGACACTGTCTGTGTGTATATTTTCCCTGCATGGAATCCAGCATTTTCATTTTTCAGGGTGCAGGAGTAAGCGGCGATTCCCTCCCCTCCTTTCAAGCCCTATTAAATTCTGAAAAAATATCAAATCTTCGGCTGACATGCGGGTTGCCGTAAAACTGTAGAATTTTAAATCAGAAGTAGATTCAGCTAATTAACTTTAATCGCAGTGACCTTACCGCTGGGGGACCCGTTCCGAAGCGCCAGATCTCATGCACACCTAAACCTGCCGTGTAGCAGTACAGAACAGAATCCAGAAGTCTGTGTTATCATGAAAAAGAATGTCAAGATATAAATATTTCATTAGTCCCATTATACAAACCCGAGGCAGTTTTTGTGTTGAAATTGTAATTTTCTACCTCCTTAAAGGTTATAAAATGTAACTTTAAAATGTCCTTATCTTTTGTTTATGGACTTATATTACAAATCTTCATTCAACGACTGGAGCTGCTGGATTTCCCAAATGCATGTACAGGTATGGGATCTGTTATCCGGAAACCCCCATTTTTAAAAACGATTTCCTTTTTCTCTGTAATGGTAAAACAGTAACTTGTACTTGATCCCAACTAAGATATAATTAATCCTTATTGGAAGCAGAACCAGCCTATTGGGTTTATTTAATGTTTACATGATTTTCTAATTGGTTTAAGGTATGAAGATCCAAATTTTGGAAAGATCCCCTATCTGGAAAACCCCAGGTCCCAAGCATTCTGGATAACAGGTCACATACCTGTACATGAATGTAGCGAGTGAGAGCACATAATGCACATGCGTGTACCACAATGTGGCCGCCCCCAAAACAGGAGTTTCCTCCTGGTGCGGGTGGCACAGCACTTGCATTTCATTGTGTTTCTTCACAAAAAAAAAACAAAAAAACGATTGCAGGCTCTGTTTGCTTGCTCCCTGCAGGGGTAAACAGTTTGCTGCCCAGAAAGAAGAGCAGTGGGGCTCCTGCTTCACATATATGAATTTAATGGTGTAAAACTGCTAATATCATGAAAGGAGCAAGAAAAACACTAAGTAACAATTACTCAGAGTGGTCTTCTACATTTGGACAATATAACAGGATGACTGGGGAACTGGCAGCTATGCTCTCAATCTCAGCAAGGCACCCCCGCTCCAGGTGTAAGGTATATGCAAATCAACAAGAGGGCTGAGAGAAAGCAAACAAAGAGGCAGAGCTTGCTGCTAAGTGCTCTTTATTGCACACAACATGTTTCGGGCCCAAAGCCCTATGTCTTCTACATTACTTAGTGCAGGTGGGTAAATGTCCCTTCAAACAATCCTTAGGTTCCTCTCCAATAAATTACTGCACTTTCCGTTCATTTCGCATTATCCTTACAAGAACTGCCGGAGCCCTCAAGAGCTGACTTATGGGAATGGCTCAGACAAAGCAATAAAGGAAGTAACTTTTTGGAATTCTTCGCCCATTAAAACTCTACCAGTAATTGAAATTTAAATAGTCAGAAATGTGGCCATAGAGACACGAGTACCTGCATTCTACTCCATGTGATTAATGTGCTCATCTACATCAAGCGCCTTTGGGGTTACAGTTTAGCTAACCATGTGATCAATTCACCCAGAAACTTAGAGGCATATTTATTAAAGGTCGAATTGAGTTTTCTTTAACTCCATTAAATTCACATATACTCAAAATTCGATTGGGGCGTTATTTAATAAAAAAAAAAAAAAAATAGAATTTCATAAACTCGCACAAATTTTACAGACTCAACTTGATTCAATCTTTCTCTCCGAAAAAAACTCGAATGTCAGGAAGGCTACTAACATATCCAAATTGGTCCTTGGACCTCTTCCATTGACTTATACATGAACTCGGTAGGTTTAAGGTGGAAAATAGTCGAATTAGAGTTTTTAAAGAGCCAGAGTGTGATAAATCTTGAAATTCTAATCGCGTTTGGATAACTCACAATCCGAATTTGAGAGTTTTGACCATAAAAACAATTTGAAAATTCTAATTCAAATTTTCAATTCGACCCTTAATAAATCTGCCCCTAAATACCAGTAGGGGATTTTAATAATGCTGTCGAAAACACCACTACTCTGTCTGAGTGAACAGCGAACTGACGGAGGGCTTAATTACGTATTAAACAACAAATTTAAAGTGGCCATAGACGTAGAGATCCGTTTGTTTGGCTACGTTGCAAATGAGCGGATGTCTCCCTGATGTGCCTACATTGAGGTGGGCGATATCGAGCTGAACCGATCATGGGCCCTTGGGCCAAATGATAGGATCAAAATGCATCCAATACGGGCGGTCAAATCACGGAACCGCATACACGCACAGATGCGGCCTAGATCCGATGGGATTTTTTAACCTGCCCAATCCAGAGCTATCGATTGGGGAAGCCCGTTGGGTGGCCCAACACACGGGCCAATAAGCTGCTGACTCGGTCTGTTGGCGGCTTTTATCGGCCTGTGTATGGGGGCCTTTATGTAGGATCTTTCTTCATATGTACAGAGCATAGGGAGAAATGCCTGGCACGAGCCTGGTGGAATTGTCAGCGAGACAGAGCTGTTGATTTAGCCGAGATGTGTGTCTGTGATGAGCTTCGAGAGAGGCAGCAAAGCAAGTAATTAAAGGCAAAGATTATTAACAGCGATTACTTAACAATATAGATGTAAACCGCCCCTCAAAGTGAGAGCAATTAGGATTTCACTGGGCGGCAATGTGTGTTTATTGCTTCATAACCCCCCCCCCACACACACACACACACACACATGCATTCAATATTGTGGTTTCTTTTCCCTTCCCTCCCCTCCATGCTCAGGTGTTACACGCACCAATATTTTTGACAAAAGATCTTTTGTAAGATAATCTGTGCAGGTGGGAGAAAAGGTGACCGATATTGATAAAAAGCCTTGGATATCGGTCGTCTTGTCGATCGGGCAGGACTGAAAATTTTAATTGTGCCAGAACAGCGTCACGTTAATGCGGATTCGTCAGATAGAGCTAAAAAAAAATATTTTTCTTTATACCTGCATATCTGGCGATTCAGCTCTTAATGTTGGTGGACGACGGATGGATGAGTGGACGAAAACTCTTTTGTACGACCAATGTACTTGGGAAAGATCATAATTTTAGGATGTATGGCCACCCGATGCCTGAATCTGAACCGAGGAATAAGTAAAACGTTAGGAGCATTTGCCTGGGGTAATACATAGGCTGGGGGGAGGCGGTAGGGGTTTTTTTAAGTTAAGGGTTGAATTCTCCTTTAACTCGCTTTCCAGATTTTGCCTTGGATTAGCTGCCATTGTATCTCAGGCTGGCTGGCCAAGCATGCTATTACCTCCATACGCCTTGTATTGTGTTACCATTTTGTAACAATAAAAAAGCCAGAAGGCGTTGTGTATTGTATTGACATCCATAGAAATATTTGGTGAATTTGCCAAAGTGGCTTGTTGGAACATTGGCTACTCAGACCACATATTGCAGAGCTGAAATTGGATAGGATTTTCACCCAGTGCATTCGATATCGGAATAGGACCTCAGTGTATGTCTGGAGTCAGAACTAGGGATATGCAACAGTGACTCATGCTTAGGGTGCAAGAGGCAAGTAGGGAAGGTGGGACCATGGCCAGCAATACAGTTTGGCTCACCTTTGAAGGGTGTCTGGGGGAGGGGTCCATTCCAGTTGTGCTCTCTACACTAGAAGAGCCAAATTTCCAGTTTGATAACTGGCTCTTAAAGTTACCCAATGTGGTTTTTTGCCGTCCCTGGTAACTGGTGGGACTAACCTTACCAGGACTAACCTTGATCGTCTACTAAAACATCAAATAAACATTCATTAAACCCAATAGGCTGGTTTTGCATCCAATAAGGCTTCATTGTAGCTTAGTTATGAAGAAGTACAAGCTACTTTTTTTATTATAACAGATAAAAAGGAAATCATTTCTAAAAATCTGAATTACTGTATTTTATTATAATGTAGTTTATGGGAGATGGCCTTTTCATTATTCAGAGCTTTCTGACATATATATATATATTTCTGGATATATAGACACAAATTTCAAACTCCACTCCTTAAGCCTGCTAAAAATCATGTAAACATTAAATAAACCCAATAGAATTGTTTTCCAACCATTAAGGATGGACTATATCTCAGTTGGAATCAAGTACAAGGTACTGTTATGTTATTACAGAGAAAAAGGAAATATGTTTCAAAATTTGAATTACTTAATCAAATTATTAGGGCTATGTGTATATATAGGATATATATTTAGGCTATTGATTTTGTCGTGATTGAACTGTCTCATATATTCATAGATTCCACGTTGGTATCAGATGATTGTTGCTACTCGGTTATCAGATACTTTAGCAGGAGAAGACACAAAATCAATGGGTGGAAATCATCAGACTTGTATTAATAGATCAGAAGAGCTGGAGATGCTGGGGGTTTGGGCTTCTGCAAAATAAAGATATACCATGCATGGCAGCTTTCAGACTTCTGCAGGTTGCCCAGATGTGCTATAGATCCTTGTTGTTAAATATATATAATGGTGATGGTACTGAAGCCCAACCTTCATGGATGCCACATGGATTAGTATCTGCGGATAATATGCCAATATGTTGCTATGCTGTCTCCTTTTAGAGGAAGACTCTGCTCAGATTATCTTGAATTGATGATGACCATTGCTCTATGGACGCTGCTCCTTTGAGCGTTGCTGTTAACTCTTCAGTGCTCCCTGTTCCACAAGATAGACTTTTATAGGGCTGCGTTCATTTGTACAGATGGAGCTCCCAAATGATTTCACAGGATAACCCAATTACAAATCGGGAGATGAATTCCTTGGGGATTCGTTGGATTAAATGGCTAATTAACCTCTACAAATCCAGTTTATTAAAATCCAATTGTTTGGGATGCCCCAAGAAACCATTAGGCATATCCCGTGCTCCATCTGTATAGGCTTATCCTTATGCTTCTTTTAATTGAACAGAATAATACAAGTATGGGACCTTTTTTCCAGTACTGTATGCTCGGGACCTGGGGTTTTCTGGATAATAAATCTTTCCGCAATTTGGATCTTCATACGTCTATTAGAAAATCATGTAAACATTGAATAAACCCAATAGGCTGGTTTTGCTTCCAATAAGGATTAATTATATCTCAGTTGGGATCAAGTACAAGCTACTGTTTTATTATTACAGAAAAAAAGGAAATAATTTTTAAAAATGTGGATTATTTGGATTAAATGGAGTCTATGGGAGATGTTCTGTAATTCAGAGCTAACATCCCATACATGTACTGCTGTTAGTAGAATGTTGCTTCTTTTTTTTTTTTTAAATAAAATTCTGCATGTTGAAATGCAACTGTACCTGCTTGCCAGTGTGATATTTGCAGGGCTGCCTTCAGGGGAGTACAGGGGGTACTCCTGTACTGGGTCCAGACCTGAAGGGGGGCCTTGCTGTGCTGTGCCAAACAGCTGATGTCCCGAAGCGGCGAAACGACCTGAAGTCATGAAAATAGCCAAAGTTGAAGTCCTGAAGCGGCGAAAAGACCCAAAGTCACGAAAGGAGGCGGAGTTCAAGTTCTGAAGCCACAAGTTCAATTCTACTGAAAACCAATGTGTTTTTTTTTAATTTTTTTATTCCCCTGGCCACCAATGTATTATTTTAATATTCTATAGGCCCCTGCCACCAATGTTTTTGTTTTTTGAAAAAATGTTCTCTGGGGGCCCAATTTTTTTTTAGCTTGTATGGGGGGACTCTGGCTCCACAGTTGTTTTAACTTGTATGGGGGCCCTGACCATCAATAGCTTTTTATAACTTGTGTGTGAGGGGTACCTTTTTTATCGCTGATGTCTGTGTGGTTTTTTAATTGCGGTTTGTAATGGGCGAGATCTGGGGTGGGGCTTGTGGGCCAGGGTGGGTGGGTCTCAGGGGGCCCCCTGAAAATTTTGTTGTACGGGGCTGTGATTTCTAATGGTAGCCCTGGATATTGGCAATGTAGTAAAGTATATACTAAGGGATCCCCAACCAGTGGCTCATGAGCAACATGCTGCTCTCCATTCCCATTGATGCTGCTCCCATTGGTCTTGGAGTAACTGCCCATTTTGAAATTCCTGGCTTATATTGAGGTTTTGGAGGCATAAGGGCATAAGATTATTTGGCATCCTCAAGGAATTTTGTTTTCACTTGTGTGGCTCCCCAACAACTTTTACATTAAGTGTGACTCATGGGTAAAAAAAAAAGGTCAGGGACCTCTGTACTAAGGGGTGCACCTAATCCTGGTTTTGGTATGGAATCGACTGAATCTGAGCCTTTTTTGCAGGCTGAATTTTGAGTCCCTGGACATACCAAATTCAAACCCTAAAACTTAGGTGACTTAAAAGTTTTGGAAGCAAAACCAGCCTATTGGGTTTATTTATTGTTTATTGTTTACATGATTTTCTAGTAGACTTAAGGTATGAGGATCCAGATTACGGAAAGATCTGTTATCCGGAAAACTCCAGGTCCCGAGCAGCTTTGTATTTTGGTCCGATGCTGCCCTAGGCACTGGACCTAAACACGCCCCCTACGTGGCGCGTGTGACGTCAGAACATCGTGCGTGTGACGTCACACGCATTTACGTCACGGAACTGATATCACGTGACGTGCGCTCATGACATCACTTCCGTCAACCAGTCCGACCCCCTACCTCTCACCCCCCTCCCCAGCTCTTCCACCGGATTTCCTATGGAAATCCGTGGTAGAGGCTGGGTGATTTTTTGTTAAATTAAAAAAATTAATTTATAGGCGCCCTTGGGTGCCTTAATGTAAATACGCCCCAGGTCCTGAGTATTCTGGACAACAGGTCCCATACCTGTACAACATACTGTTTATTATTAAAGAGGAAAATAACTTTTGTTTTAAATTTTGGATTATTTGATTATAATGGAGTCTATGGGAGATGGCCTTCCTGTAATTTGGAGCTTTCTGGATAATGAATCCCATAATACTACTACGTACTACTTCCCCTGCCGCAAGTGCTACAAAAGGGACTTTAGGCTTGTGGCAGTTGCAGAGGTCAGGGTCGGCGGGCACAAGGCAACCCTGTCCTTACCACCTGCAATTTTTTTCATTTTTATGCAAAAAAAAAAAAAAGTTTTTTGGGGGGACCCCTTTACATTTTTAAAAAGGCCAGTCACTTTGTGCTTGAGTTTAATCTGATGTGCCGAATGCTGCACTTTTGTTGGCTGAGCTTTCGTTCTCCTTTAATCGCGTCCTCGTCGGGGCTCAGTAGTAATTCTGGCAAACAAAAATATTTGTCATACGGATTCCCTGAATAAACTGAGGAAAGTACATGCGGATCGCAGTGTTTGTGTACTTAATCAAGTCATCTCTTGTCACATGCAATCTTCTTCCCTCCGTGTATGTTTTATGCATCAGTAGAAACTATAGCACAGTCACAGGTTATCTATAGCCCGGCTCAGGTGTTCTGTTGTTTACACCATTGTAGCAGCACCTACCCATAATAACACTGCTCATTAACTTCATAACAATTGCCTAAAATTGTATTCCAAAGCATCTTCTTTTTTTTTTTAAATAGCTGGCAAAGTCCCCTCAGGGTATAAATAATATGAGGATTTGTGGTGAGTAGCCTGAAGCATACGGGAACAGAACTCCTGCGCAGATGGCTCACCTTTGTACTCCGGAGCTTGGTTTCCATGTAAATAAAACCATAGTGTTCCCAAAAAGCTCTGCCACATGATCACTGGCTGCAAGCGCAGAGGATCTCCTTATGTTTCTATTAATATTCAGTAAATAACGGGGGTGTAGGCAGGTCATTTCACTCTGCTGCACCGATACTTATCTTTAAGTATGAACGGGAGCTGCCATAGTGAATTTACAGTTTCAGCACATACCGATGAGGTTAAAACATACCTCCCAACATTTTAGAAACAGAAAGAGGGACAAAACGTTTGGTAGCATCACAAATAAAAAAATAAAAAAAATAAATAAATGACCACGCCCATTTTTGTGGCCACACCCCTAATTACCATGTTCATTTTAAAACATTTGGCAGGTTATAAAAGTTTGAGCACATTTCTGTGTTTTTTATGTATTATTACAGTTTTGCTTATGAAGGCGAATTACCCTTTAAGCGGCAAATCCCAGTTTCCCCAAGAGACCTGCTTAAATTGTTACAATGACTTATTTGCTTATCTTAAATTGTTGCAAAAGTATCCAAGTGCACCTGGTGGCTGTTCTGGGTTCAAAAGCCAATCAAGTTTTAGAAACTTTGTATCTTTTTTTGGCTGTTCAGTGTAGAGTCCTGCAGCGGGTCGGGCACCTGCGGGTTTCCAGCAAAAAATTCGGGCACCCTTGCAGAACGAGGGGAGGATTTTCAGGTTAGGGTAAAGATGCTGGTTGGGTTGTGGGTCTCATCTAAATTTCTTATCTTCTGTAATATTGTCTATATTTTACTCCTTTTAAAGTTTTACAAAACTTGTTTCTGTCCCTGCCCACTTTTGATGATGTAATTTCCGGTTTGGAGCACCATTACTTCCTGTTTGATGGCGGTCAGCAGGTTGCGGGTTGGGTTGCTTATAAGGTGGTTGCGGATCAAAGTGGGTAAATATGCGGGTTGCAATTCGGGTTGCAATTTGTGTCGCCGGTTTGGGTCATAGAAATTGGTTCAGCGCAGGACTCTAGTTCAGTGCAGGAGATCAAAGAGAAAGTCAGGACATTTCAGTAACAAGCCGGGACTGTGGGCTAAGCATTAAAAATTGGGACTGTCCCATGAAAAACGGGACAGTTGGGAGGTATGTTAATGGTATTGATCCCAAGTACAGACCGGGTTGGCGGCATTCTTCGGAACACTTTGACTGCCCCATTGATCTTACTGTTTGACGTGTGTCAGACCCGTGGGACCAGCCAATAACTACAGGACCTATGTAAGATTGCTTGAATTTTTCAGCACCCACTTTCCTTGAAAAGACTTAAAACACACCCAAATGCAGGGCCAGACTGAGGCCAATTGTTTCTTTGGGGTCCCTGCACCATGTGAGGACTACGGCTAGTGAACTGCTGGGAGAGGGTAGGAGATTGGGAGGTCAGCTAAATCTTAATTAGACCTATCACTGAGTGGCAGTTGGGGCAGAACAATATAATTTAATTGAATGGAATAAAGGAGAAGGGATTTCACCCGGACAGCTCGGTTTTTGGAAGGGCTGTTTGGGTGAAAAGTGCCTGTCCGGATTTCCAAATTAGGAAATCATCATCCACCCCGCCCCTGCTCATTTTCCAGGAACTAAAAAGCTGACAACAGGGAAGTAACATGCAGGTATGGGACCTGTTATTCAGAATATTTGGGACCTGGGGTTTTCCAGTTAACGGATCTTTCCGTAATTTGGATCTTCATGCCTTAAATCTATTAGAAAATCTTGTAAATTTTAAATGCACCCAATAGGCTGGTTTTGCTTCCAATAAGGATGAATTGCATCTTTGGATCAAATACAAGCTACTGTTTTATTAATTATTAAAGAGAAAAAATAAATAATTGAAAACAATTTGGATCATTTGATTATAATGGAGCCTATGGGAGACGGCCTTTCAGTAATTCGGATCTTACTGGATAATGGGTTTCCGGATAAAGGAGCTCATACCTGTACTATGAACAGGGTCTGGCACGATTTGCCCACCCAGACCCAGCTACACATTGTCTCCACCAAATTGGGCCCTGCAGTTGATAAGAAGCCCTTAGAAACAGACAGGTTTTGGCAGAACTGTACCCAGCACAGAGCAACCAGGGGCATAATGGATGTGTTTAGGAAGGGACCAAGATGACCAAGATGTAGACGATGTACAAAAGTGTCAGGTTGGGTCGCTGATAATCACAAATGGGGCAGTAGAACAATACAGAAAACAAACCCAGCATAATGTGATGTCCCTTTAACTTGCCCTAGGCTATAAATACTGTATAATTACTTGTGAGACGGCTGTCTAAAGAATAACATTTATATTTACATTAATGGTCAATGAAAACCGAAACCCTAAAATGGGCCTAATTATGTACGAGATACGGGCAGGCCTCTGCCACATCTGTCTGAGGGGCTTTTTGTTCTTGTGTCATTCCTGGTGTTAACCTGATAAAAGGCCTAATTAAATCCGTACAGCAGGCTCCTCGCATATGGAAGTCTCTTTCGCTGTATGATTAATTGCTACAACATAGGATTGCCAGACATCTTGTTCATTAAAGGGGCAGCGCAACAAAACCCCTCCGACGGTTTGCTGTTCAGTAAAATAACAGTATCAAGAAATGTTTAGCACTTCTCTGCCGCTCCGTGATGAATTATTCAATTTGACTTCTTGTTTTTGCTTTATGAACAGGAATATTATGGTACCAGCTGGCTTTTTGTGTCCTCCCCCCCCCCCAAAATTGTCATTTTAAGTTAAATGCTTTGAAATAATGCCAGTACTTGCTGATAATGACCCCTACATAGTAGGGATAGCTCCACTGTTTGACACCATATTCCAGATTAATGTCGCCAAACCCCAACAGGAACACTGCACTTTTTCCGGATATATTGAAGGTCATGATTCTTTTCAACATCTAGGGCAGGGATCCCTAATCTTTTTTACCCCTGACCCACATTATATTAAATAAAAGCAAGAAGCAACACAAGAAGGCAAAAAGTTCTTGGAGTATCAAATAAGTCAAGTCAAGTGGATTTTGTCATTTCAGCCATACACAGTAAATACAGTATATAGTAAAACAAAATGACGTTCCTCCAGAACCCCCCGGTGCTATACAACAACTCTAGTACACGGTCATGCTGGGCAAATGGGACATTTCAGTTCCTTAGGAATATATTCAGTTCAGTCCTTGGGAGTTGAGATACCTGATGGCTTGTGGAAATAGACTGTTTCGCATTCTGGAAGTCAGTGCTCGAATACTGCGGTATCTTTTACCGGATGGCAGGAGGGTATAGAGATCAGGTTGATGTGAAATAAGGGCTGTGATTGGCTATTTTGTAGCCTACAGGAGGTTCTGTTTGGCAGTACATCTGGTTTTTATACAACCAAAACTTGCCTGTAGGACTGGCCCCTCTAGGTGTTCCTGAAGGGCCCATTAGGGATAGATTTGGGCAAAATACTTATACAGATATGGAATCCATTATCCGGAACCCATTATCCAGAAAGCTCTATATTACGGAAAGGCCTTCTCCCATAGAGATCCATTTTATTCAAAATATCCATTGTTTTTTTAAAAAAAAAAATGATTCCTTTTTCTCTGTATTAATAAAACAGTAATAAAACAGTAGCTTTTACATGATCTGAACTAAGTTATTGGAAGCAAAAACAGCCTTATTGAGTTTATTTAATGATTACATGATTTTCTAGTCGACTTAAAGAAGCCCAAAAACCCTCCCGTGTTGCCCCCCTCCCCCCTGTCTTACCTGTCCCGCCTGGCAAATGCCCCTAACTTGTTACTCACCTTTCTGCGCTAGCCTACCCACACTGGGAGGGAGCTCCCGTGCGAGCTGCAATCTTGTATCACTCATATGCGCAATCGTTTAATGAAAATGTGCCACAAATTGCTTGTTTTGCGTGTGACACAAGATGGCTACTCGCACTGGAGCTCCCTCCCGGTGCACGTAGCATAGCGCTGGTGGGGGGCATTTTTTATAAAAACAACTACTGTTATTTTTTTTAAAGGAGAAGGAAACCCCCTGGGTGCAAAAATCCCTCCCCCCTCCCCTGTGTTGCCCCCCCTCCCTCCTCCACCCTGGCCTAACTGCCTCCGGGGAAAAGGCCCCTAACTTGTTACTCACCTCTCTGCGCAGGTCCTGTACACGGAGCTCACAGGCGCCATCTTCTCCCACGTGGTCTTCTTCCTGCTTTGACCGGCGTTTTTGGCGCATGCGCAGTAGGAGCATTTACCGGGTACGGATCTACTGCGCATACGCCGAATGTCACGAAATCGGAAAACTTCGTGACTTTTGGCCCATGCGCAGTAGATCCGTACCCGGTAAATGCTCCTACTGCGCAAGCGCCAAAAATGCCGGTCAAAGCAGGCAGAAGACCGCTTGGGAGAAGATGGCGCCTGTGAGCTCCGTGGACAGGACCTGCGCAGAGAGGTGAGTAACAAGTTAGGGGCATTTGCCTGGGGGGCAGGTAGGCCAGGGTGGAGGAGGGAGGGGCAACACAGGGGAGGGGGGAGGGATTTTTGCACCCAGGGGGTTTCCTTCTCCTTTAAAGGGCACCTGTTGAGTAAAAATGTTATCCCCAACCAAAGGCTAATAGAGCCAGCATTCCAGCTGGGATAACAGTAGTTGTTTTTATAAAAAATGCCCCCCACCAGCGATACGCTACCTGCACCGGGAGGGAGCTCCAGTGCGAGTAGCCATCTTGTGTCACGCGCATAACGTGCATGTGACGTCACGCGCAAAACGAGAAATTTGTGGCACATTTTCATTAAACGATTACGCATATGAGTGATACAAGATTGCAGCTCGCACGGGAGCTCCCTCCCAGTGTGGGTAAACTAAAAAAACTACTGTTATCCCCAACTGGAATGCGGGCTCTATTAGCCCACACCTTTGGTTGGGGATAATATTTTACCCAAAAGGTGCCCTTTAAGGTATGAAGATCCAAAAAAATTGAAAGATCTGTTATTCAGAAAACCCCAGGTCCTGAGCATTTGGGATAAGAGGTCCTATACCTGTATACTATACTGTAACCTGAAGGTCATTTAGGTTCAGGCCCAGACTGGGCTGATGGGACAAATCATGGGCCCCTCTACTATCTGCGACACCAGTGAATGGTTTGCGGTGGGGTGGGGGTCACAATGGGGTGGTCCCTTGGCATGACAGCCCCAAGTGGGTCGTTGATACTCCAGTTCAACACTTGTTAGGATGACAATATTCTTTTTTTGATTGTGAAATTAGCAGAGCTAAGCAGTGGTAGTACTGGTGCTCCTGTTACAAATTAATAACATTAGCAGTGTAAAACTGCTTATATCCTTTTAATTAAATTAGAACATATATATACCTCCAAATCCTAATTTGCAAATGCATAGGATTTGTTTTGGCTGGGCAGAAGGATTCGGCCGAATCCGAATCCTGATGAAAAAGGCCGAATCCCAAACCTGCATGCCTAATATAAATATATATACAGTGTATATATATATATATATATATATATATATATATATATATATTCCGAGGTAACTTATAATATCCTCATATTTTGCAACTGGGGGTACTTTATTAATTATAATACACAAATTTCAATGAGTCATGTGACAAAAATGACATCAGAACTCACCGTTTATAACTGATGACATCAGAACTCACCGTTTATAAGGCTATAATTTACAGGATATTCATGGCTTTTGTGTATTATATATATATATATATATATATATATATATATATATATATATATATATATTGCAAGGGTGCTGAGAAGATCACTAAACAATTTTCTATAACCTTATATCAGCAGGCATATACCATCTCTACTACCGTCCCATTTGGCCTTGTCCTACAATGAAAATGAAAATAAACCATATCTATTCCCCCTGTAGAATCCACTGACAGCAAAGACACAAATCCTTAGGAGAGGAGGTATCTCCTGGAAGCTGCGATGCCCGCAGAAACACTCGATCGATTCAGAGCGCGCGGCAGAACTGTCTGCTAGATCATGTGACCGGAGAGTTCTGCGTTACGGAATTCTGTTTGGCGCCGGTGCCAGCGTTCTGAATCTGGGAATGTGTTCCTGTACCTAAACCCACAGTTGTATGAAGATGAATTGAGTTGTTCAATAGGAAGAGGCGTGAAGAGCCAGTAAGCCAAAAAAAATCAATAAGAGATTATAATTTATGCATCTGGTAGGTAACGGCTGGGCACAGAAACTTTCTCTATATGAATATATATTGCTGGTAAAATCTTTTATCTCCAGCCTTTTGTACATTAACTATTCGTTTGATACATTTAAAGTGCCATACACAGGCCATACACGCAGTGGCGTGACTAGGTATTACTGGGCCCCAGAGCAAATTATTTTTCAGACCCCAAAATGTCTAGAGGTTGATCTATGTTACCAATATTTATTGAAATTTTACATAAATTGGGGCCTCATGGGCCCCCCCTGCAGCCACAGGGTCTGCTGCCTCTGTAGTTACGCCCCTTTATACATGGACAACAGCATACAGTATCTGGCGGCACAACAACTGGATGCAGTACAAGGTGCCATAAAGCAAGTTTGCCAATTGATGCCAAGTTGTTTGGGCTGTATGGTCAAAGCAAGCCAAACTGTCAGATCTGAACATTTATGGCTAACTTTGGTGGTGCTAGAGATCAGGCAGGGTGTAGGTGCATCACCCAATGTGGCCAGCCAGATATGCCTGGAGTAGGGTTGCCACCTTTTTGTTTGCCCAACTCCAGGCAGGGGGTGGGTGACATTGGGGGGCAGGGAAGATGACATCAGGGGGTGGGGCGGGTGACGCCGGGGGAGAGCCAGGTGATGGAGGCGGGTTGGGTGATGTAGGGGGGGGACATCAAGGGGCAGGAATGGTGACGTGGCGATCAGCCATTGGCTGATCAGCATGCCATTAACATCAATGTCCAAATTAGGAAATCCGGACAGGTGGTTTTCACCAGGACAGCCCTTCCAAAAACTGGGCTGTCCAGGCAAAAACTAAGGATGCACCCAATCCAGGATTCGGTTCGGGATTCGGCCAGGATTTGGCATTTTTCATCAGGATTCGGATTCCGCCGAATCCTTCTGCATGGCCGAACCGAATCCTAAATTGCATATGCAAATTAGGGGGGGGAGGGAAATCAGGTGACTTTTTGTCACAAAACAAGGAAGTAAAAAATGTGTTCCCCTTCCCACCCCTAATTTACATATGCAAATTAGGATTCGGTTCGGCATTCGGCCGAATCTTTCAGGAAGGATTCGGAGGTTCGGCCGAATCCAAAATAGTGGATTCGGTGCATCCCTAGTGAAAACTGGACAGGTGGCAATCCTAGCCTGGTGATGTCCCTGACAGGGAGGGGACATGTGCAGTAGGATTTCCACCTGTCCAGTTTTTGCACATGATGTCTGTCCAAAACCTGCGCAGATAGAAGAATCTTAAATCTGGACACAAGAATGCCTTGGCAGGCTGCCCTTTAATAAACCTGCACCTTAAAGGCACAAACCCACCTCCTAAATGTCATCATCCTGCCCCCAATGTCATCAGCTCTGCCCTGATGCCATCTGCCCTGACCCCTTTCTAGGCTTTCTAGCAATACATAGTTGGCGACCCTAATGTGCACTAATATTACCCGGGGAGTAAAGATGTTTAAAAAAGCTCAGCAAACCACTGTGCTTGAACTGATTTGTTGCCCAAACTCATTCTGTGGGTTATTGGCCAACCGCAGCACCAATTATTTTCATAGTTATGCCCTTAGTATTTGAGTTTGAAAACTAGACACGTCTAAGTGCAACCTTATCTACCGGTAAATTCTTTTTTCTTTCATTTATTCTTGCAGTTGTGTGATGATACTGAGAGCATTGTCACTTGCTGTTGATTTCTAGTGCTTATTGGATGTCAGAGGATGCTGGGAAATGTAGTTCAATGGCTAAGGACTGCAGGTTGGACATCTCAGTAATGTCAGGGTATACCTACGTTTTCCCTTGCTCTCCCGTACCTTTGCTGGTTGGTTAATATTATAGTGTGTGCCTCTATACAGCTGGTTGGTTAATATTATAGTGTGTGCCTTTATACAGCTTATTTAAGTGTGTGGGGTTTATGTTGCTTTAATCCCGTTGCCTAGAGGCATTGCTCTGTAATGCAGTGTTAGCCTCTGGCACAATGGCTTCCCTTCTGCAATCCCATAAGGGAGGATTTGTAATAAATTGGATGTCATTGCTCTGCGGCAGAGCATGTGGTGCAGGTTAATTAAACTTCATTGCACTGAGAGGATGCTCGCATTAAAGGGAAAGTCGGCTGATATCTGATATGGTATTCTATATTAAAGGAGAAGGAAAGGCTAAAACTAAGTAAGCTTTATCAGAAAGGTCTATATCAATAACCAGCATTTCTTTCCTTCTATTGTGTACACATGGGCTTCTGTATCAGACTTCCTGTTTTCATGATAAACCTAGAGGGCTAGGGCTTGAGCATGCTCAGTTTGCTCCTCTCCCCCTCCCCTCTCTGCTGTAATCTGAGCCCAGAGCTATGAGTGAGCAGGGAGAGACTCAGGCAGGAAGTGATGTCACAACAAGCTAATATGGCAGCTGCTATCCTAAACAAACATAGAGAGCTTCTAGAGCTGTTTACGATAATGTATTCTGCAAATAGATATCGTGTTATAGCTTGCACTATTATGGCTAATTTATTGGCAATAAACTGCTTCGGTAGCTTTCCTGCTCCTTTAATCTGATTGGAAATTACCTCTCGCTAGCTCTCCTTCTTGCAGCGATCTTAATGTTATATTATGGAAAATCTTTTTCAGAAAGAGTTGTCTCTTGCAGTAACATAGATTTCACTGCAGGTGACAAATCGGACCGTGTGCCCTGGCTCTAACACTTTTCCAAATCTTTTCCTTATGTCTTATCCGGGCTGAAGGACCATAAGGGCAGTTGCACATGGCAAGATTTGTGGCCTCTGGAGGCAACATCTGGCAATTTGTGATCGGTTGGACATACCGCCAGCGATTTCTATCACCAGCAGTGATAGGCATTTTCGGGAGTTTTGCCGCCTGCAGCCGCTTTTAAAAAATCACAAATATTGCTGTGTGCCACTGCCATAAACCAATAGTAGCTAGTTTTTAATTTTTGTGTACAGCTTAAAGTCTGAATAAAGTAGATAGGCAAACAAGTAGAAGTAAATAGTCATTATACTGCTAGTTTGAGAGGTGCTTTTTCAAAGTACTGTAAATATTAGGCTAGGTCCACACTAGGTGGATCTCCGCCTGCTGTTGTCCTGGTTTATGTTGCCAGAACCATTGTCTTTGCTCAAGTCCAGGGTCGGACTGGGGGAGGCCCAGGGCTGCTGTCTCAGGGCCCTCTCCGGCTCCCCCTACTCCTGCCGCAAATCATCTCCCCCCCCCCCCCCCCGCAGTGCAAGCACCTGTTTTTTTTTCCACGAGAGAGTGAGAGGTTGGGGACAGGAACACTGGATTTGGGCATGGAGCGGGTCTGGGCCGGCGGGGCCCATCTGTTTTTTTCCCAGTGTCCCGCTAGCCCAGTCCGACCCTGGTCAGATGTGGCGGATATCAACTGAAATGTGAACTCTACATTTTTTATTTGCCGAAATCTGCCGCAGAGCATGCAGAGCAGGCAGAACAGCAGAAGAAGATCAGCAGGAGAGTGGATTCTTGGTCATCGTTTCTCCGCAGGCCAAGTTCTGCATTTATTCATGTGGCCATTGCCTAAGCCTAGGGCCACACAAATGTGGATCTCGGCCTGTAGGAACATAAATCAGGACAGCAGCAGCGGAGGACTAGATTCTTGGCCTGCGTTTCTCTACAGGCCAAGATCTCTCTAGTCCGACCCTAGTCTTAAATATTTGGTTCCAGGCATAGATTTGTGGAAAGGCCATGCCTTTTCTAAACTGGATAGGGGTTGAAATATTTAAAGTGATTTCAAATTCTCTGGCCCTCCCTGTGCCCAATCCAGCTTTATTTGAGGTAGCAGCAGTAGGCAGTTGACACAAGCAGGGATGGTTGGGGAGTGAAGGTGTAAGAGCTGGGGGTTGAAGTCCAAGTACTATAAATATTAGGCTAGGTCCACACTAGGAGGATCTCAGCCTGTGGAGCGAGAACACACGTAATGATCAACTCTGGCTCCTATGGAATAAAAGCTTTGGGCATCGATTGCCGCCTCCGCTGCTCGAGTACATATCCAAAGCTGTCCTCCTCCACCCATTCAGCCTGAAAGGGACATAGTTTAGATCCATACATGGGCTCTTTAACTACCAACTTGGTGAAGAGTGTATGGCCAGCTTCACAGACCAATAGATTGTAGCTGGATGAACGCAAATTGCTAAAGGACATAATGTACCCTCTATTGTACAAAATAAGGATATTAGGTTCCATTGCCATATAATGGCACAAGGCCATTGGCTAATATATAGCTTGTGGGTTTCAGGTATTCCGCTATGCTCTAATTTGAACAACGTGATTAATGCTGTGCTGGTATTTGCCGTATTATCAAGTTCTTAAGTGTATTTATTTATAAATAAATCCGTGGGTGTCTGAGCACTTGCTTGAACATTTCTGTAGTTCCTTTAGCTGAGTCTGTATATTGTTATTTTGTGTCTATGCACAATAGCCATACTTACAGTTTTATATGCTGCGGATCTGTATGAACATCATGAGAAATGACTGCTCTGAATGCTGAGTGTTCAATTTTCTCTGCTGAGAGTCGCTCCAGTGTCCTGACTAAGTGGCATGTAAAGGTTTGCTATTGGCTAGCAGGGAAACCACAGCGGAACATTGTTACCCTGCTGTAACTGTGAGATAACTAGGGCATCATAGGGCTCATTTATAAACACTGGGTATTTACAAACATTTGCAGTAGCCATGATTACTCTGCCGAGGTTACGTCATGCGCAGACTAATGAAAAGTGCCCTCTAATGACAGTTAGAGGTCCAGGGTGCAAAAGCAGGGGAACCAGATACACCAGCCACTACAGTGTTGTTTATAGCGCCCAAACTGATATTGCCAATATATATTTATAAAACAGGGCATCTTCACAATGGATTGGGGGAGAGTGGGGAACACAAAAATCATTTTACTGTGAGTTCCTAGGTTGCTGTAGTTATTTTAATGTTCTGGGTACAGTACCTTTATTTAATATTCGGTAGAAATTGTTGGGTGGATGCCAATTAGGGATGCACTGGATCCACTATTTTGGGGTTGGCCAAACCCTGAATCTATCGTGAAGGATTCGGCTGAATCCTGAACATAAACCAAACCCTAATTTGCATGCATGCGGGAATAAATTTGCAATTTAAAGGGGTTGTTCAACTTAGAGTTAACTTTTGGTATGATGTATTGTAGAGAGCGATATTCTGCAACAATTTGCAATTGGTTTTCCTTTTTTTATTATTTGTGTTTTTTGAGTTATTTAGCTTTTTATTCAGCAGCTCCCCGGTTTGCGATTTCAGCCATCTGGTTAGGGTCCAAATTACCTTAGCAACCATGCAGTGATTTGAATAAGAGACTGGAATATGAATAGAAGAGGCCTGAATAGAAAGATTAGTAATAAAAATTAGCAATAAAAATATATTTGTAGCCTTACAGAGCGTTTGTTTTTAGATGGGACCAGTGACCTCCATTTTAAAGCGAGAGAAAGTTGGCCTAAGAAGGCAAATTATTTAAAAACTATAATGAAGAAAAATAAAGACCAATTGAAAAGTTGCTCAGAATAATCCATTCAATAACATACTAAAAGTTCACGTGAAGGTGAACCACCCCTTTAAGGATTCGGATTCTGTCTGGCCTGGTGCTTGGATTTGGCCGAATCCTGCTGAAATGAATGAATGAAATCTTGGATGAATCCCGAACAGAATGCTGCAATGTGCCACTCAACTTGTCCTCCATCTGGGCAGGTTAAAGGGATCCTGTCATCGGAAAACATGTTTTTTTCAAAACGCATCAGTTAATAGTGCTGCTCCAGCAGAATTCTACACTGAAATCCATTTCTCAAAAGAGCAAACAGATTTTTTTATATTCAATTTTGAAATCTGACATGGAGCTAGACATTTTGTCAATTTCCCAGCTGCCCCCAGTCATGTGACTTGTGCCTGCACTTTAGGAGAGAAATGCTTTCTGGCAGGCTGCTGTTTTTCCTTCTCAATGTAACTGAATGTGTCTCAGTGGAACATGGGATTTTACTATTGAGTGTTGTTCTTAGATCTACCAGGCAGCTGTTATCTGGTTACCTTCCCATTGTTCTTTTGTTTGGCTGCTGGGGGGAAAAAGGGATGGGGGTGATATTACTCGCAGTACAGCAGTAAAGAGTGATTGAAGTTTATCAGAGCACAAGTCACATGACTTGGGGCAGCTGGGAAATTGACAATATGCGGGGTCCAATTGGGGCAACTTTGGCGGGCCCCCCAGATTTAAAGAGCCAGTAACATTTTCTAGTAGACTTTATGTATGATGATCCAAATTACAAAAAGATCCGTTATCTGGAAAACCGCAGGTCCGGAGCCTTCTGGATATTTTAAATTCTCTGCCTGTCAGTGTGCACACACAGAGGGGCATATTTATTAAAGAGCGAAGTTAGAGATCACGACAGTCCGCTAGAGTGAAATTCCGCCACTCTCCATTCATTTCTATGGGATTTATAAAGATGTATTTATCAATGGGTGAAAATCAAAGTTCACCCTTTGATAACTTTGCCTTTAAAAATCCCATAGAAATGAATGGAGAGTGGTGGAATTTCACTCTAGTGGACTGTCGTGATCTCTAACTTCACTCTTTATTAAATATGCCCCGGAGAATTTTTCCCTACTGTTCCTATATTATCCCGTATCTCTGTGGGGATCTCCACACACAAACTTTGATAATTAATAGGGAGTGCATTGCCAACCATATGTTTTCTTTATAATCTAAAGGCAACATTCGCCTTATCCGTAACCATGATTATTAATAGATGAAATCTGCAGCAAAGCGGGAGGATTTTTACCAATAAGAAACCACCGCCCATTTGTCATCACGACTCATTCTGCTTATCAAGCAAACTAGGAATTAAGTGTTAATTACAGAACACTTCTACTGCGATAAACATCCAGCAGCCAATGGAAATAGAGAGATTTCAGGAATTATTCCATCCTCGCTTGCCACTAAGCAATTCTGTTACCTGCTCGAAAGATATACAGGGATGGGATCCAATATCTGGAAACCTGTTATCCAGAAAGCTCCGAATTACAGAAAGGCTGTCTCCCATAGACTCCATTTCATCCAAATAATCCGAATTTTTAAAAATGATTTCCTTTTTCTCTGTAATAATAAAACAGTAGCTTGTACTTGATTCCAACTAAGATAAAATTAATCCTTATTGGAGGCAAAACCAGCCTATTGGGTTTATTTAACCTTTACCTGGTTTTCTAGTAGACTTAAGGTGTGACGATCCAAATTACGGAGAGATCCGTTATCAGGAAAACCCCAGGTCCAGAGCATTTTAAATAACATGGCTCATACCTTTATAGTATTACCCAGTATGGCATCTAATTTCCATTTATAGGGGCAGCAGTGTTGTGGGGAGAGCAGATGATCCAGTTACAAGGTATAACACTAATATAACCGGTTTGTCTGTTATTCAGTCGATGACAAATACATTTTAATAAAGAGTAAAAGTCAGGAAGGCGACTGCTAAACTCAGCTCCAGGCTGCTGAACTGGACTGCCATACTGCACCAGCAACCTTTGTTTACTATGAGCTGCTTCTCTGCGCTGTTTAGCTTTTTTTATTTTATATTTAGAAACGTAAGATATAAATAATATCCCATAAACCATTCTGTCTAATGCCCTAACGCAGGCAATCAATATGTCATTTAAGCCATTAACATATCCTTGAGAATATCTATCTCCTCACGAAATATCTCTGTCTCTGGCGAGCGTCAGGGCTGAATTCGGACGTCAATATTTGGAATCTTTAACATCTGAATTAGCGAAAATATCCATGTGTGCGTCTTTGTGCCCGAGGAGCAGAAAAACATTTGCTTTAGATTTCTTTTTTTAATTATTGTTATTTTCTGTTGCATCTTTATTTTGGGTAAAGCAGCAGTCTGGGGATGCTTTATGGCGTCCATTAAAAGAACAATAGGCCCTGTTTATGGGAAGTGATTAAGATTGGTGTATTTACCATTAAACAAGACATAAAATGTGAAGGTGTAGTTGATATTATTACTTTTTATGATTTCCATTCCTTCCCTGGACTTTTCCCTGGCTTTAATGGCAACTTTAAGCTACACTTGTTACTTTCCATCGTATGACCAAAGCCCAAATAGCATTGTGCAATAATGATGTGCGGGCCGACCCGATACCCACGGGTCAGACGGGTTTGGGTCGACCTCGCAGTGCTCCTCGTGGGTGGGGTGCGGGTTGAGCTCTTCTCCTGCTCTCCCCGCCCGCCACCTTCAAATGTCGGAATCCAACTTCCGGGTTCGGGTTTTTATAGTGTTGCGTCTGCTCCCCGCCCCTTTTCTGAAGTCATTGTGATGTCATCGGAGGGGCGGGCCGCCACGGGTCTATAAAAGGAACCCCAGAAGCGGGTGCAAGAATTTCTGCTGCTGTTTTACATTGCTTCAGACCTTTATAAGTACGTTCACAGCAGAAGTCAAGAAAAAATGCATAAAATATTACACTGTTTTTTTTTTTTACACGGCAAAGCCTGGTACAAAAATGTACCGACTCTTACTCCTATTAACTTTGAATACAAGCACTAAAAAATTAAAGTGTTTTAAGTAATTAAAATAAGATGTACAGTGCCCTGCACTTATAAAACTGTTGTGTTTGCTTCAGTAACACTACTATAGTTTATATAAACATGCTGCTGTGTAGCCATGGGGGCAGCCATTCAAGCACAGGATACACAGTAGATAAAAGATAAGTACTACTATAGTTTATATAAACATGCTGCTGTGTAGCCATGGGGGCAGCCATTCAAGCACAGGATACACAGTAGATAACAGATAAGTACTACTATAGTTTATATAAACAAGGTGCTGTGTAGCCATGGGGGCAGCCATTCAAGCACAGGATACACAGTAGATAACAGATAAGTACTACTATAGTTTCTATAAACAAGGTGCTGTGTAGCCATGGGGGCAGCCATTCAAGCACAGGATACACAGTAGATAACAGATAAGTACTACTATAGTTTATATAAACAAGCTGCTGTGTAGCCATGGGAGTAGCCATTCAAGTACAGGATACACAGTAGATAACAGATAAGTACTACTATAGTTTATATAAACAAGCTGCTGTGTAGCCATGGGGGCAGCCATTCAAGCACAGGATACACAGTAGATAACAGATAAGTACTACTATAGTTTATATAAACAAGCTGCTGTGTTGCCATGGGGGCAGCCTTTCAAGCACAGGATACACAGTAGATAACAGATAAGTACTACTATAGTTTATATAAACAAGCTGCTGTGTAGCCATGGGGGCAGCCATTCAGTCTGAAAAAAGGAGAAAATGCACAGGTTAGCGAGTAGATAACTGAAAAGTTCCCTTGTATTATACAGAGCTTATCCGCTATCTGTTGTGTAAACCTGAGCTGTTTCTCTGAATGGCTGCCCCCATGGCTACACAGCAGCTTATTTATCTAAACAATAGTAGTGTTTCTGATACCAACAAAAATGTTTTTACCAGCAGTACATTATAAATGAATTACTTTGAAAATCTTTCATTTTTTGGTGTTGCTGTTCCTTTAACATGGAAAATACATTTTTATATTAATGGAACATTAACGCCAGAATATGAAAGTGTTTTAAAGTAATTAACATATAATATACTTTTAACCTGCACTGTGTTTGCACAGGTTACCTAACAAACAACAAATAGAACACCATTGTATTGGACAGGGCTCGTCTGTTATGTAGTATGGAACCTGTGCCTTTTCTCCTTTTTTTTCCAGCTTGAAGAGCAGCCCCATGGCTACACAGCAGCTTGTTTATCTCAACTATAGTAGTACTTATCTGTTATCTACTGTGTATACTGTGCTTGAATGGCTGCCCCATGGCTACACAGCAGCTTGTTTATATAAACTATAGTAGTACTTATCTGTTATCTACTGTGTATCCTGTGCTTGAATGGTTGCCCCCATGGTTACACAGCAGCTTGTTTATATAAACTATAGTAGTACTTATCTGTTATCTACTGTGTATCCTGTGCTTGAATGGCTGCCCCCATGGCTACACAGCAGCTTGTTTATATAAACTATAGTAGTACTTATCTGTTATCTACTGTGTATCCTGTGCTTGAATGGCTGCCCCCATGGCTACACAGCAGATTGTTTATATAAACTATAGTAGTACTTATCTGTTATCTACTGTGTATCCTGTGCTTGAATGGCTGCCCCCATGGCTACACAGCAGCTTGTTTATATCAACTATAGTAGTGTTTCTGAAGCAAACACATCATTTTTACCAGTGCACAGTTTATCATGATATTCTAATTACTTTGAGACTTTCTACTTTTAGTTTTTGGGGTTACTGTAGGGTTGCCATCTGCCCAGTTTTGAAGGGCTGCCCGGGTCCAAATTAGGAAAAACCGGGCAGGATTTCCTTTGATTGACACGGCGACCGTCCAATCGATGATAGCCGCGCCATAGCCCTGCCCCATACGTAGGTATGACACCTGGCTTGTACTTTACCGGCCTGGCTGGTAAAAAATTTGCTTGATGCCAATGTTATTTATAGGGAAAATCCATAAAAAATATAGGAAGGCCGGTATTTTTTTCGGAAAAGGTGACAACCCTACCCATACGTCACGGCCCCTGCCACATCACTGCCCCGCCTTCACTGCATCACGGCACCACCCCCTGCCCGGATTCCACCCGGCAAAAAGGTGGCAACCCTATGTTACTGTTCCTTTAAAAACATCGGGGATGAGAAGTAGGAGTCGAAGGATTTATATACCGACTCCACAGCCCTGGGGGTGAATTATCCTTCCGTTTTTTTACACCATATAATAAATCTGCCCCTTGGTGTGAGAGTGCAGTGCAGGTGTGTTCACTTAGGTTCCGCAGAGCCTCAGAGGAGCTACTGGGGGCGGATGTGTAAAACTCATGTACAGATTGGAAGTAATTAGCAAGTGAACATAATGCAGCTACATCAGACTGCCAAAAAAAAGCCATCTCCCAATTTAGCAGGCTATGCGGCATTTTGAGAGGAGTCAGCTTGATTAGATGTAATCCACTAGAACTCCTTTCCCTTTGGCTGCTTCAGACTATTCTTAACCTTTGTTTTCTTCCGCCGCTAATATAGTTCAATGGATAAGCCTCTCTGACTTATACGTGACAGTAACTGCCCAGGCACCGGAATGTTTGTCAGTCCATTGTCTGTAGCACAGTAAGCCCCAATTACATTGAGACAAATCTTTTAGCCTTTTAGATCATGGTATATAAAGGACAAGGTAATAGAAAGTAGGGATGCACCGAATCCAGGATTCGGTTCGGGATTCGGCCAGGATTCTGCCTTTTTCAGCAAGATTCGGATTCGGCAGAATCCTTCTGCCTGGACGAACCGAATCCGAATCCTAATTTGCATATGCAAATTAGGGGCGGGAGGGAAATTGCGTGACTTTTTGTCAGAAAAATGTTTTCCCCTTCCCAACCCTAATTTGCATATGCAAATTAGGGTTCGGATTCGGTTCGGTATTCGGCCGAATCTTTTGTGAAGGATTCGGGGGTTCGGCCGAATCCAAAAAAGTGGATTCGGTGCATCCCTAATAGAAAGCATGGACATTAAAAGGGTATATAAGGAAGCTTACCGCTTTCCATGTGGGGTCCGGGTGCTCAAGCTCCAAGCCCTCAGCAGGGGGAGAAAATGCATACAAAATCTGAAAAATAGAGCTGGCACTACTCCGACACCCCAAAAATATGATCAAATTAAGTAAAGTCCAGGCGTCTCGAAATATTTGTAAAGTAGGACAAAAAAGCTTTATTTACATCTTGTATAAAAAATAAAAGCCTGACGCGTTTCGTGTCCCCACAGGACACTTAATCACCAGCCTATGATTAATTGTCCTGTGGGGACACGAAACGCGTCAGGCTTTTATTTTTTATACAAGATGTAAATAAAGCTTTTTTGTACTACTTTACAAATATTTCGAGACTACTGGACTTTAGTTGATTTGATCATATTTTTGGGGTGTCGGAGTAGTGCCAGCTCTATTTTTCAGGTTTTAGATCAGGGTATTGCAATGTCCAGCTTGTGTATCTTCCCCTGGATCTGTGCTGGCGAGTGCATAACAAAAAGACGACAGATGATGGTATAGTCAAACCACCGTATTATAAACCATGTACAGGTATGGGACCTGTTATTCAGAATGCTGGGGACCTGTCTTTTTCTGGATAACTAATCTTTCCGAATTTGTATCTCCATACAGTAAAGCTGGCCATAGAGGCAAAGATCCGATCGTACGAATCGAGGATTCGTACAATTTTCGGACCGTGTGTGGAGAGTCCGGACATTTTTCGTCCGGCGGAGATCGGTCGTTTGGTCAATGGGACAGGTTAAAAGAATTCTGACGGCTGCCGATAATATCTCTGCATGTATTGCTGATCTGATGATATCAGAGGGAAACTGTCACCAGCTTTTGTCGGACATAAACTTTCGTACGATTGCTGTCAGGGGCAGAACATCAGCTGATCTGTTCTTTTACTACTTTATGTGATCGGAATGGTTAGTGGCAGGTCGGGAGATTGGGAAGGCCGATCTTATGATGATTCGAACGATCGGATCTTTGCATCTATGGCCAGCTTTAGTCTACATTTAAACATTAATTTATTCTAATCGACTGGTTTTGCTTCCAAGAAGCATAAATTATATCTTTGTTGGGATCAAGTACAAGCTACTGTTTTATTACAGATAAAATGGAGTCTATGGGAGCCAGCCATTCCTTAATTCGGAGCTTTCTGAATAACAGGTTTCCCGATAACGGACCCCATACCTTTACTGAATATATAGGATCCTTTATCCAAAAACCCCTTCTCCAGAAAGCACCGAATTACGGAAAAGCTATCTCTCATAGACTCCATTATATAGTGAATAAAGTACCCCCTCTTGGAAAATAAAAGTATATTGTAAGTTAAGGTGGCCATACACTGAGAGATCCGCTCGTTTGGCAATGTCGCCAAACGAGTGGATCTCTCTCCCCAATATGCCCACCTCGAGGTGGGCAATATTGGGCTGATCCGATCGTGGGCCATAGGGCCTAACGATCGGATCCTAACGCATGGGAAACAGGGGTCGGATCAACGAACTGATGCGGCCGCGATCCGACTGGATTTTTCGTCCCATCCGATCGAAATCTGGCCGACTTTCGGAAACCTTAGATTCATTTACCTTCTTTGGGGGGAAAATATTTGGTTTTTATGCGTGAAGATGCAGACACACACATGCATGTGGGCACACACACACATAGCATGCAGACAGACACACACACACATGCATGTGAAGACAGGCACACACACACATAGCATGCAGACAGACACACACACACATGCATGTGAAGACAGGCACACACACACATAGCATGCAGACAGACAGACACACTCAGGTGCATAAATACAGGTGAAGCAGACCCTGCGGCTGCAGAAGGACCAGGAGGTATAGGGGACCGAGGCCCTAATTCATATTTTAATTATTATTGGTAAAACAGGTCAACCTCTAGACATTTTGGGGCCTAAAAAATAATTTGCTGTGGGGACGAGTAATATGTAGTTACGCACACACAGACACGCATTTTTGAAGTGCTCTGGGTCACATTTGTCTTTTATTAAAAAAAAATTGTATTATATTTAGGGTCGAGCTATACTATAAAACTAGGGTTGCCACCTGCTGCTATTATACATTGCTGGTAAATCTAGTAATCTATCTGCCCCTGGTCTCCCTCTACGCATACCTCCCAACATTTTGGAAGTAAAAAGAGGGACAAAACATTTTTTCCCGCACGTAGTGCAGCAATTTTTTTGACCCCACCCCTTTCTGTGGCCACACCCCCTAATTACCATGTTTGTTTTACAAAATTTGGCAGGTTATGAAAGTTTGAAAATATTTCTCCTTATCTAAACTGTGTTTTTGTGTCTCAAAATTGTTACAAAGTATCTTATTTGCACCTGTTAGGTGTTCTGGGCTCTCTGCTAAAAGCCAATTAAGTGAGGAACTTTGTTTCTTTTTCTGGCTGTTCAGTGCATAGAAAAGAGGGACTTTCCAGTACAAATGAGGGACTGCAGGTTGAGCTGTCAAAAGAGGGACTGTCCCTCTGAAAAAGGGACAGTTGGGAGGTATGTCTACGCACTCCGTATCTTCACAATCCATCCCCTTTATGTCACAGTTCTGACCCCTTTTACATCACTGTTCCGCCCTTTTTCCCCCTCTTTTATTCAATAGAATGATGAGTAAGTGAGAGGATTCGCTCTTTAATACCATGGGACCCATTAAATCAGAACAACAATGTAGTCATATACAGAGATATAACACACCTGAGCCTGTAAATTATATCCTTATAAACGGTGTGCTTAGTGATGTCATCGGATGTAATCGGAGATTAGTGATGTCATTTCTATCCCATGACTCACTGAAAATAAAGTACCTCCTGTTGCAAAATATGAGGATATTAGAAGTCACCTCGGAGTTCCATGACCTGTATAAAAACCCTCCGCCTTCAGCTTGTGCTTTTATATGGCCATAGAACTCCTCAGTAACTTATAATATCCTTATAATTTACAAGAGGGGGTACTTTATTCACTATATACAAAGTAACTGAGTTTTGTGCATTGATTTTCATTCTTCATTAATGAAGTGAAATAATTATATAGAAGAGGGTTTGAATGTTCCATTGACTTGGGTTTGCAGATATTGTTGGTTGACAGTAGATAACAGGCAGATATCTGATACAGGTATAGGATCCCTTATCCGGGAACCCAATATCCAGAAAGCGCTGAATTACGGAATGGCTATCTCCCATAGTCTCCATTTTATCCAAATAATCCAATTTTTTTTAAATGATTTGCTTTTTCTGTGTAATAATAAAACAGTAGATTGTACTTGATCCCAACTAAGATATAATTAATCCTTATTGGAAGCAAAACCAGCCTATTGGGTTTATTTAATGTTTAAATTAATTTCTAGTAGACTTAAGGCATGAAGACCCAAATTACGGAAAGATCCGTTACCCGGAAAACCCCAGGTCCCGAGCATTCTGGATAACATGTCCCATACATGTACCATAAAAATGTTGCTATTTTAAAAAAAAATTCCTTTAATTAACTTTAAAATGAGTAAATAACGGGCTTGTTTCTAGTTTGGCTCTATGTCGTGGTGCTGCAGTAGGACTATGATATTTAAAGGAGTTAATATCCAAAAAATACTCCCCCTCCCTCTTTTTAATTGATTGTGCCTCTTTAATGCAAGCTTCTATTGATTTAGTGATACCAAAACGCTGACATTTGCTTTATCATAGCGAGGCCGGTACAGATTGGCATTACAGCAGGCAGCAAGCGGGCAGAGTTACTGAAATCGAATTGTGTTGTGTTCTCAACAAAGCGAGTTCCGTAGCACCACATCACTGCGACATCCATAAATAATCACTTCATTTCTCCGGCTAGAGGAGCAGGTTGAGTGGGGGGGGGGATAACATTCACACCGTGTGGCCGGTTGGGTGTTTATTTTTTTTCTATAAATGATGAGAATGCTGCCACTTAATAGAATTCTCTTGTTCTCCTCATAGTAATTATCATCATGGTTTGTATGCGGAGAATTGTAATGAACCCTCTGGGGGGCAGTGCCCATAGGCACCCGGTGAGCGGCTAATGATTTTCTCCTCTCCTGACCTCCTGTTTGGAAATGCAGCCTTCCCATACAGATTAAGCCTTGATGGACAGAGGTCTTGTTCAGGGCTCGCTCGTACAGCGAAGGGACTTGATAAGAAATGTTTTGTGGGTCAGGATTTTGTTAGGTCTCTAATGTACTTTTTCTGCCAGCGGCTAAAGTCGGAGGCTTAGCAACTTTTTTTAGCTCCACAGCGAAAGCAATTCCCCCTCCCTTTAAGACACAATTTTTTGACTTCTTTCTCTCTTTTTTTTTTCTTTCTTTCTTTTTTTCTTTCATTCTTTCTTTCTTTCTTTCTTTTCTTTCATTCTTTTTCTTTCTTTCTTTCTTTTCTTTCCTTCTTTCCTTCCTTCTTTATTTTTCTTTCTTTCTTTCTTTCTTTCTTTCTTTCTTTCTTTCTTTCTTTCTTTCTTTCTTTCTTTCCTTCTTTCCTTCTTTCTTTTTCCTTCTTTCTCTTTCTTTCTTTCTTTCTTTCTTTCTTTCTTTCTTTCTTTCTTTCGTTCCTTCTTTCTTTTTCTTTCTTTCTTTCTTTCTTTCTTTCTTTCTTTCTTTCTTTCTTTCTTTCTTTCTTTCTTTCTTTCTTTCTTTCTTTCTTTTTTTCTTTCGTTTTTTTTCTTTTTTTTCTTTCTTTCTTTCTTTCTTTCTTTCTTTCTTTTTTTCTTTCTTTCTTTCTTTCCTTCTTTCTTTCTTTCTTTCCTTCTTTCTTTCTTTCTTTCTTTCTTTCTTTCCTTCTTTCTTTCCTTCTTTATTTTTCCTTCTTTATCTTTCTTTCTTTCTTTCTTTCCTTCTTTCTTTCCTTCTTTCTTTCCTTCTTTCTTTCCTTCTTTCTTTTTCCTTCTTTCTTTCTTTCTTTCTTTCTTTCTTTCTTTCTTTCTTTCTTTCTTTCTTTCTCTTTCTTTCTTTCCTTCTTTCTTTCCCTCTTTCCTTCTTTCTTTCTTTCTTTCTTTCTTTCTTTCTTTCTTTCTTTCTTTCTTTCTTTCTTTCTTTCTTTCTTTCTTTCTTTCCTTCTTTCTTTCTTTCTTTCTTTTTTTTCTTTTTCTTCTTTCTTTCTTTCTTTCTTTCTTTCTTTCAATCCAGATTGACATACAGTTACTAGTTCATAAAAATTGCCTACAATTCAGATTTTTTTGCCACCAGAATTAACTTTGCACCCAAGTCTGATAAAGTGCCATGCAACGGCTGTTGCTATTTATGCATGTGTATGAGCTAATGGCAGCAAGTAATTATTAGTATTCAGTTAATCAGCAATCACCCTAGCCTTCTAGAACGGTGATACCTGGTGCACAGCAATGGAGGGCGTCCCCACTTCCAACGGATCCAAGAAAATTCACTGGCACTCAGGTGATGCTAGCAGGATAAACCTTGCTAATTTATTAAGTGTATTGCAGCACGATGCAGCAATACACTTAATAAATTAGCAAGGTTTATTCTGCTAGCATCACCTGTGTGCCAGTGAATTTTCTTGGATCAGCAAGTAATTATTAGCAATTGATCAGTGTATATTATGAAGTTAATTTTGGACATTTATTAACAGTTGGCAATCTTTTCAGTCTATTCAATAGGAATGTACAAGAATGGGACCTGTTATCCAGAATGCTCGGGGCCTAGGGTTTTCCCAGATAATGTATCTTTCTGTAATTTGGATCTTAATAATTTTTAAAAATTTGGATTATTTGTATAAAATGGAGTCAATGGGAGATGGGCATCCCTTAATTCAACTCTTTCTGGATAATGGGTTTCCGGATAACAGATCCCACACCTGTATTTATATATGTATTAGACACACTAATGGACGCGAGTCGCATCTCACCCACCAGGCAGTTTAGTGGCGGTATTTCACATAACCCCGCTCTCTGGGTGGGAATAGAAATTAGAGCTCATTTACTATGGGAGAGGTGCTGAATAAAAAGCTCAATAACCCAAAAAACACCAATAATGAAAAATTGAAAACAAATGTAAATTGTTTCAGAATACCACTCTCTACCTCAAACTAAACGTTAATTTCAAGGTGAACAACCATTTAAATTATCTTTTACTGTTCAATGCTGTCATGTTTCTGTGGCTTTTCATAGACATGTGCAGTGTTGCTTTAAGAAAGAAAATAAACATATGAACTGTGTGTAACTATATTCAAGCATATATCATGTCTAAGATTCTTTTTCTTTTTTTTTTTTGCCTTGGATTCTAGTAAGTATTTTATGTTTTTCTTTTCTGAAGCCTCTAAGGTCAAGATTTTATATTTGGTACATTTGCTTCTCCGTACCAAGTCCCTGTCCATAATTAGGGGTCAAGTAGAATGCGCAGTCCTTAATGTATTCTGAGCACAGAGTGCGTTTCTGCGGGGAAGTGCATCATTAAGGTTACTTCCCAGCGTTCGTCCTTCTGCGCGGCATGTGCATTAATTAGAGATCAGGCCTGTTTAACCACGGCACAATTAATTCAGAGAAATTGACGAGCAGTTGACGTGAACCCAATTACCTTTGTATTTCTTTGTGTATGGGAAAAGCAATCCACCTTCCTAAAGCTTGTCAACTGTGTTATTGTAAAATAAATACAGTCTTCATGTGCTTTGAAATGGTGCAGCCATGGTCTGTGCCGACTAGGAATGCACCGAGCCCAGGATTCGGTTAAAGATTCGGCCTTTTTCAGCAGGATTCGGGCGAATCCTTCTCCCCGGCTGAACCGAATCTGAATCCTAATTGGCATATGCAAATTAGGGGTGGGGAGGGAAATCGCGTGACTTTGTTAGAAAACACGGAATTAAAAATGTTTTCCTCTTCCCACCCCTAATTTGCAAATGCAAATTAGTATGTGGTTCGGTATTCGCCCGAATCTTTCACAAAGGATAGTGGATTCGGTGCATCCCTAGTGCCAATGTTTTACTCAATAAAGGCTTTTAAATCTGGATCAAGCTATTAAATATTTATCAATCTAGTGGTGGGTGATCACTGAGGGACTTGCATCCATTTGTTTATTTTCTAATAATAGAGTCCTGCAGTGGGTCGGGTACTTGCGGGTTACCCGCAAAAAAAATCGGGCACCCTGCAGAATGAGGGGAGGATCTTCAGGTGCGGGTATAACTGCGGGTCGGGTTACGGGTCTCATCTTAATTTCTTATCTTATGTAATATTGTCTGAATTTTACTCCTTTTAAAGTTTTACAAAACTTGTTTCTGTCCTGCCCACTTTTGATGACATCACTTACGGTTTGCAGCACCATCACTTCCTGTTTGTTGGTGGTTGGCGGGTTGCGGATAAGGCAGTTGCGGGTCGGGTAGCAGATCAAAGTGGGTAAATATGCAGGTTACGGTTCGGGTCATGGGCTGCAGGTTTGGGTCGGTCCAGGTCTTAGAAATTGGTTCCGCGCAGGACTCTAGCTAATGACCGCCATGCCCACATGTCTCAACTACTAAGGACAACTTGATGAAACCCTCTTATATTTATTTGAAGGAGCAGTAATAAAAGTATACTTAAAGGGGTTACGCTAACTTTTAGTATGTTATAGACAGGCCAATTCTAAGCAACTTTTCAATTGGTCTTCATTATTTTTTATAGTTTTATAAGTATTTGCCTTTTTCTTCTTTCAAATCGGCATAGCTGACCTCACCTAAAAAAAACAAAGGCTCTGAAAGGCTACAAATGTATTGTTACTTTTTATTTTTAAGGGCCTCTCCTATTCATATTCCTGTCTTTTATTCAAAGCAAGGAATGGTTGCTAGGGGAATTTGAAGGGATGCACCGAATCCAGGATTCAGTTTGGGAATCCTTCTGCACGGCCAAACCAAATCCAAATACTAATTTGCATATGCAAATTAGGGATGGGGAGGGAAATCGCATGAATTTTTTTCACAAAACAAGTAAGTAAAAAATGTTTTTCCCTTCCCACACCTAATTTGTAATTGTGAATTAGGGTTGAGATTCGGTTCGGTATTCTGCCGAATCTTCGAATCTTTCGCAAAGGATTCGGCCGAATCAAAGATAGTGGATTCGGTGCCTCCCTACTAATTTGTCCCCTAGCAACCAGAGTGCTTAAATTGTATATTGAAGAGCTGCTGAATCAAAAGCTAAATAACTCAAAAACCGTAAATAATAAAAAAATGACAATCAATTGCAAATTGTTTCAGGATATCACTTTACATCATACTAAAAGTTAACACAAAGGTGAACAACCCCTTTAAGCAATGAAAATATAATGTTCTGTTGCGCTGCACTGGTAAAACTGGTGTGTAGTGATGGGCGAATAAATTTGCCTGGCACGAATTTGCGGCGAATTTCCACATTTCGCCGATGTCTAATAAATTTGCGAATCTCCTGCCAAAATTCGCCTGTGTCAATATCCACGATTTTTTCGTGAAAATCGGAATTGAAACAAGAGAAATTCGCCAATCACTACTGGTGTGTTTGTTTCAATAATACAACTATAGTTCATATAAACAAACTACTGTGTAGCCATGGGGGCAGCCATTCAAAGCTGAAAAAAGGAGAAAAGGCACAGGATGCACGGCAGTTAATAGATAAGCTCTGTAGTACACAATGGGATTCTTCAGAACGTATCCGTTATCGACTGTGTATCCTGTGCTTGAATGGCTGCCCCCATGGCTACACAGCAGCGTGTTTATATAAACTATAGTAGTACTTATCTGTTATCTACTGTGTATCCTGTGCTTGAATGGCTGCCCCCATGGCTACACAGCAGCTTGTTTATATAAACTATAGTAGTACTTATCTGTTATCTAATGTGTATCCTGTGCTTGAATGGCTGCCCCCATGGCTACACAGCAGCTTGTTTATATAAACTATAGTAGTACTTATCTGTTATCTACTGTGTATCCTGTGCTTGAATGGCTGCCCCCATTGCTACACAGCAGCTTGTTTATATAAATTATATTAGTTTTTCTGAAGCAAACACACCAGTTTTACCAGTGTAGAACACTGGTACATTATATTGTCTTTCCTTTAAACACTTTACATTTTTTGATGTTGCTGTTCCTTTAATGACAAAGTATGGCTTCCCACTAAGACTATTGATTTCCAGGTTGCTACTCATATTCACTTGCCCTTTTCCCATCCCTGAAATCATTATTCCTGCGGCAGTTTGTCTTCAGTGTCCTCCAGAGATGTTCATTCCCAATGTTGTCAATGTTTTCCTTGTCAAACCCGTGAAGCTCAATTAATTTCCCACTAATCTACAATCTCCTGCTCCTGTCATGTTGGATGGCCAGCAAGAGTTCGATGGGGAAATAATTATTGATTCACTGATGGGGCTTTGGACCAGAAGAATGTCATCACACTACCCTAAAATGTTATGATACTGACAATGAAGATTTTCATTCATCCAGGTCATGGTATATCTAATATAGGTAGGGATGCACCGAATCCAAAATAGTTTTTGGATTCGGCCAAACCCCTGAATCCTTTGTGAAAGATTCGACCGAACACCGAACCGAATCCGAATCTTAATTTGCATATGCATATTAGGGGTAGGAAGGGGAAAATATTTTTTACTTCCTTGTTTTGTGACAAAAAGTCACACAATTTCCCTCCCCGCCCCTAATTTGCATATACAAATTAGAATTTGGTTCGGCCTGGCAGAAGCATTCGTCCAAATCAGAATCCTGCTGAAAAAGACCGAATCCTGGATTCAGTGCATCCCTAAATATAAGTCATTCTAAAACAACTGGAGTAATCATTGAAGATGTTTCACTACTCATCCGAGCAGCTGCTTCAGTTCATGTGACTGGTAGGGAAGGTAGGTTTCAGTAAAAACTTGAAATTTTGGGTTACAAAAAATCCAATTTTCAATGTTTTCAAGAAAAAACCCCGAATTGAAAAAGATCTTTTTTTCTGGTGATCTATCTGAAACCAACGGAACTGAAAAAAGTGTTGGAAGGTGAACAACCCCTTTAAGTCCAATTGAAGGCGGATAGCGCTCAGTTTCAGACTGAAATCCGATTTAATATTGCAACTTTCCTCCAACACATTGGCACAATAGTATCTGAAAGGGTAGACACTGGCTCCTCGTGGGTGTATTCCATCGGCTCCCTTTTCATTTTTTTCCCATCTCTCTCTATGGGGCAAATTTACTAACCTCCGATAATTTGCCAGCGACGGCTTCCCTCACATCGCAACACTTCGCCAGGCATAGATTCACCAGGACAACGCTAATTCACGAAAATCCGAAGTTGCATTCAGGGCCCCGAACGATGGCGAAGTTGCACTAGCGTTACTGCGCCAAGTGAAGCGAAGTTACGCTAACGTTGGCTAATTTGCATACAGCAGGAAGTTACATGGAAAGTATATGTTGCAGCAAATACATTACACTACACAAGCCTGGGAAACCTTAATAAAATAAAGTTGTTATATTGCCCTACACATGAGCCCACTGTATAGTTTTTGTGCCATATGTTAGGAAATGTAGGGGGGAAGCGGGTTACCCCAAAAAATGTTACGCTCTTTTGAAGCCTATCACCCTGAAAAATGAAAAGACACCAGTGTTTTTTGGAACATTTTTCAACTAAATTTGGAGGAACCCCTATCTACTCTATTGCGCTTCGCCTGGTCTGAGGTGGCGAAGTCAAGTCTGGCACAAGAGGTAACGTTCAGTAAAATGCGCATCTTAGTGAATTAGCGTAGTTACGTCCATTCTCCAGAGCGCAAATTTGACAGACGTTAGGGAACGAAGTACTGATAGAGTCTATCTCCTTCGCTAGCGGTGTTACGCCAGCGACCGTTAGTAAATCACTCTAGTAAATTTGCCCCTATGTGATTTTCTGTTGAGATCATCCATTGCTCCTTGTGTTCTGTTCCCCAACTTTTATTTTGCACCCCTTTTTTGTTTCATTGTTTATTGCTCCTGTTCTAATAATGTTTGGGTTTGTGTATGTGTTTGGATTGGTTGGCTGTGATATATATATATATGTGTGTGTGTGTGTATATTCATAGTGTTCATAGTGATATCAGATGCCAGGATCCAGTGCACACGTTGCTTTATAGTATAAATACAATAAAATGCTCTACATGAAACCCGATTTACTGTGCTCTTGTTTAGCTTTTCATTGTTCTATTATAAATTCCTTGTTGCCTCTTATGCAGCGCGGTTTATATCGATTACCCCGGTGTGAAACTTTGCGGCGCCGAGCAAAACAATTTTTTCTCCATAATGTGCCAATGAATTCCTCCCACACTGAAATGTGTTCAGTTAACACGTCCCTCGCCCGTGAGAAGAGTAGGCAGAGGCAGGTGTGAGTGGCGCAGGAGTTATTCATAGACACAATGTTCCGGCGGGAGGGAAATAAGCGGCTCGTGGCCTGTGGCCCCCCAGAAACCTGGCGGGACTCGAGGAAATATTTCTGTAGTGGACTATAGAACATATACATATTTTGTATTGTTTTACTCATATGGGAGTTCTGTAAAATCATTTCATACAGTAGAACCCCCATTTTATGTGCACAATTGTGTAACACGTGGAAAAATGTAAAATCAGGGAAATGTGTCATGTTTAAAGGGGTGGTTCACCTTTAAAGGGGACCTGTTACCCAGACATAAAAAGTTGTATAATGAAAGTCCTTTTCAAATTAAACATCAAACCTAAATTCTTTTTTAAATTAAAATATCCATAGCTGTTATAATTGTATTTAAATATCTCAGCTGTCATATATATCATATATTGCCTGGCCCACCTCTATGCCTTAAAGGGATACTGTCATTGGAAAACATGTTTTTTTCAGTTAATAGTGCTGCTCCGGCAGAATTCTGCACTGAAATCCATTTCACAAAAGAGCAAACAGATTTTGTTATATTCAATTTTGAAATCTGACATGGGGCTAGACATATTGTCAATTTCCCAGCTGGCCCAAGTCATGTGACTTGGGCTCTGATAAACTTCAATCACTCTTTACTGCTGTACTGCAAGTTGGAGTGATATCACCTCCCTCCCTCCCCCCCCAGCAGCCAAACAAAAGAACAATGGGAAGGTAACCAGATAGAAACTCCCTAACACAAGATAACAGCTGCCTGGTAGATCTAAGAACAACACTCAATAGTAAAAACCCATGTCCCACTGAGACACATTCAGTTACATTGAGAAGGAAAAACAGCAGCCTGCCAGAAAGCATTTCTCTCCAAAAGTGCAGGCACAAGTCACATGACTTGGGGCAGCTGGGAAATTGACAATATGTCTAGTCCCATGTCAGATTTCAAAACTGAATATAACAAAATCTGTTTGCTCTTTTGTGAAATGGATTTCAGTGCAGAATTCTGCTGGAGCAGCACTATTAACTGATGCGTTTTGAAAAAAACATGTTTTTCCATGACAGTATCCCTTTAAGCATAGAGACGAGGCAGACAATTACTTTCCATTCAGCACTTTCTAGTTGCAACTGAACTCCTCACATTCTCCCTCCCCCTCCCTCCTTGCCACCTAATTGTATAGCCAGATAATGGGCACGGGCACCAGGTCCATAATTCTGGCACATAAACAACATTTTGGCAGGATGCATAGATGCAGTGTTCACAAAATGGCTGCTGCCTGCTAGATGTGATTATGAATTCCAAAACTGAAGGAAACAAAACGCAAAGAAGCTGCAAATTATAAATAGCGTTTATTTTGCTTGACACGCCTTATAGAAAAGAATTTGGGATTATTACTTCAGGTGACAGTTCCCTTTTAAGTTAACTTTTAGTATGCTACAGAATGGCTAATTCTACACAACTTTTAAATTGTCCTTCATGTTTTATTTTATTTATAGTTTTTGAATTATTTGTCTTCTTCTGATTCTTTCCAGATTTCAAATGGGTGGTCACTGACCCCAACTTAAAAACAAATGCTCTGTAAGGCTACAGATGTATTATTGTTGCTTCTTTTTATTACTCATCTTTCTCATCAGATCCTCTCCTATTCATATTCCAGTCTCTCAATTAAATCAGTGCATGGTTGCTAGGGTAATTTGGACCCTAGTAAGCAAATCGCTGAAATTGCAAACCGGAGAGCTGCTGAATAAAAAACTAAATAAATCAAAAAACACATATATTAAAAAATGAAAACCAATTGCAAATTGTCTCAGAATATCACTCTCTACATCATACTAAAGAATAATTTAAAGGTGCACAACCCCTTTAAGATATGGGTGAGGCCTTAGAAAAATAGTGTAAAATGTGGGAACGCTTAAGATCAGGGTATGTAAAATTGAGATTTGAGTTATTAAAAATGTTAATAACCTATTAATTAGCACTGGAATATTCCACAGCGCTAGACAGAGATTAAAAATCATTCACATCTGTCCCTGTCCCAGTGGAGCTTACACTCTAAGATTCCTATCACAATCACGCAGGCTGGAATCTATTTTATAAGGAGCCAATTAACCTGCCTGTGTGCTGTTTGAGCATTTTACTATTCCTTGAACTGCTGGTCCTGACTGTTTTTAAAGGGATACTGTCATGGGAAAACATTTTTTTCAAAATGAATCAGTTAATAATGCCCTTCCAGCAGAATTCTGCACTGAAATCCATTTCTCAAAAGAGCAAACAGATTTCTTTTATATTTAATTTTGAAATCTGACATGGGGCTAGACATATTGTCAATTTCCCAGCTGCCCCAAGTCATGTGACTTGTGCTCTGATAAACTTCAATCACTCTTTACTGCTGTACTGCAAGTTGGAGTGATATCACCCCCCCCCCTCCCCTTTCCCCCCCAGCAGCCAAATAAAAGAACAATGGGAAGGTAACCAGATAACAGCTCCCTAACACAAGATAACAGCTGCCTGGTAGATCTAAGAACAACACTCAATAGTAAAAACCCATGTCCCACTGAGACACAGTCAGTTACATTGAGAAGGAAAAACAGCAGCCTGCTAGAAAGCATTTCTCTCCTAAAGTGCAGGCACAAGTCACATGACCAGGGGCAGCTGGGAAATTGACAAAATGTCTAGCCCCATGTCAGATTTCAAAATTGAATATAAAAACATCTGTTTGCTCTTTTGAGAAATGGATTTCAGTGCAGAATTCTGCTGGAGTAGCACTATTAACTGATGTGTTTTTAAAAAAACATGTTTTCCCATGACAGTATCCCTTTAACTACTGAAACGATGTTCCACTCATCAGCTTTTACAGAATATGTTAGAAAAATTTAAAGTTGCTTGTAATTAATTATGGTTTCTGCTTAACTGTTTATACTGTTGGCACTGCTGGTTCTGACTTGTGAAAAACCTTAACAGAAGCCAGCTTACTGTATTAAAAGCCCTGGAGCAGAACTGATATGTTCAAATAACATTAGAACTATTAAAGGAGAAGGAAAGCTACCGAAGCAGTTTATCGCCAATAGATTAGTTCAAGCTATAATGCTATATTTATTCTGTAGAATACTTTACCATACCTGAGTAAACAGCTCTAGAAGCTCTCTGTTTGTTTATGATAGCAGCTGCCATATTAGCTTGGTGTAACATCACTTCCTGCCTGAATCTCTCCCTGCACACTCATAGCTCTGGGCTCAGATTACAGCAGGGAGGAGCAAACTGAGCATGCTCAAGCCCTAGCCCTGAAAGTTTCGCTGAAAACATGAAGTCTGATATAGAAGCCCATGAGTACACAATGGAAGGAAAGAAATGTGGTGTTTCTTTTGACAGAGGACTCAGAGCAGCATTACTTTGAGGGTTTACGGGCGTATTTATATAGGCCTTTCTGATAAGGCTTACTTAGTTTTAACCTTTCCTTCTCCTTTAATAATTGTTAATCAATATGTTGGTATAGTTACGTTTTCCATAGGTTTCCCTTTTAAACTGGGGGTCTAACTGAATGCACTGCAAAGTGACTTGCTACCAAAGATGTGTTCTGATCCATTGCCTGTTGATGTGTTGTTAATACTGTAAATTCTTGACTGTCTCGCTTGCCATTATCAGTCTCGAGCTCTTGCAAGTAATGTACAATGTGACCTGCTTATTAAAAAGCCTTTGCCTGCATACGGTTCCTTTGCCTTTATTTACTGTTCACCCGAGTATTCTAATTACACCGCCGCAGAGCAGAGTATGTTTTATTAGCTGTGCACTTGATTCTCTACATGGTGTAGGTGTAATTATTACTGTGCATGCTAACAAGCTAATAAAGCCACTTTGCTTTGCCATTTTTATTCAGAGTGAAACAGGATTTGATTTCTTTCCTTTAAAAAAAAAATAAAACATTTGCTTAATTTTTTAAGAAAAATTTAAGAAGTTGCTGTTTCATGTGACACCTATTTACCTATTTTTATACACAACAATTTAAAGACTTGTTTACTATTGATAGGCATGAAGGCTGGAGTGCTAAGGGCTATGGCCAAGGTTTATTTTTTCACCCCCGCTTAATCCCCTCCAATTTGGATGACACCTGAAGTTACAGTCCTACTGGGATTAGTGTAAATCACAACACAACAAAGAATAACCCCAAATGCTGGTTCACATTTTATCACAACACAACAAAGAAGAACTCCCAAATTCTGGTTTAGACCATATCACACCACAACAAAGAATAACCCCAAATTCTCGTTCACATTGTATCACAACAAAGAATAACCCCGAATTCTGGTTCACATCGTATCACAACAACGGATAACCCGATTCTGGTTCAGACGTTATCACACCACAACAAAGAATAACCCCAAATTCTGGTTCAGACCTAATCGCACCACAACAAAGAATAACCCCAAATTCTGGTTCAGACCTTATCGCACCACAACAAAGAATAACCCCAAATTCTGGTTCACATTGTATCACAACAAAGAATAACCACAAATTCTGGTTCACATTGTATCACAACAAAGAATAACCACAAATTCTGGTTCACATCGTATCACAACACAACAAAGAATAACCGCAAATTCTGGTTCACATTGTATCACATCACACCAAAGGATAACCTGAAATTCTGGTTTAGATCGTATCACAAAACAACAAAGAATAACCCCAAATTCTGGTTCAGACCTTATCACACCACAACAAAGAATAAGCCCAAAATCTGATTCAGATCATACAACATCACAATGAAGATACACTTGCACTCCAAACTGCATTCCTTACTTATGAGTGATTTATTTTCCCACAACTGTTGGCACTTGAAATATTCAGCAATGTATAAGTAGAATAAATTATCCTTGATAATGAGAAGTGTAATTGTATCCTAAATGGCCCTGGGTCCCCTCTCAGATCCGCACTGGTGTCAGTTTATGAATAGTTTTGCAATGTAACAAAGGGCCTTTACAACACTTGGAGCCATTGTGGTGAGAATTGAGCTAATTGGGTTGTTGCTCTTGTTCATGCATTTCCTTTAAACCATATGATTTCTGAGCAAAACTGTGAAGTATTATAATTTTTTGATGCTCTTTGTTGTCATACATGGCAGTTTGCAGAACAAAAAAAAAACATTTTGCTATAATTGGACTAGGTTTCCGAAGGCTCACCTGATATCCAGGGCCCACTCTCACAAAAATTTGTATGGGAACAGTGCCGAATGATGTAGAGTTGATATAGCATTATGGTGGAAAGCAGTTCCGGACTGAGAATTAAAATAGGCCCTGGCATTTCAGGTACACAGAGGCCCAATCAGCCCACACAGAGGCCCAAATAGCCCCCACCAGCCCACTAAATAGTGACTTTCTATGGCACCTTATAGCAGCCCCTCTGGCATTTACCAGAACCCACAGATTGCCAGTCCGGGCCTGGTGGAAAGGGCTGATGACTTTGTCCCCAACTGGAGTCCACTAGGTCATGGACCAACCAGAGATCATCTGGAACGTAAGCAGCCTATTCTATAAATACATATGGTCAAAAGTGTCAGTGACACTGGTCTGTCCAAAATTTAATTCCAAAAGAGGTATTAATATGAAGTTGATCCTACCTTTGCTGCTGTAAGAGTGTGCTCTTCTGGCAAGGCTTTTCACTAGATGTTAGAACATTGTTGTTAGAATTGGCTTCCATGCAACCTGACATCTTACAGCTTTGTCCACAACAATTTGATACTAGGTGTCATTTAGACCAATGGTGAAAATTAGAAAGGGTTGATAGGACTGTGCAGGCCAGTCAAGTTGTCCCACTCCCATCTAAGCAAATTAATCCTTTACTGAACTTGATCTTTTGTCGCTCTGTGACAAATCGCAAGCCTTCCAGTTGGCTAGAATCTAAATCGTTTGTTTTCCGAAGTTGCCCGAAGTTTCCTTGTGAGGGAGATTAGTCACCCGAAGAAGAAGCGATTTGTCGCCAGGCAACTAAATCCTTCCAAAATCCCTTTGTGCCCTCACTTTTAGAGAATTATCCTTCTTTTTGTCAAGAATGTCATTGTAAGCTGTCATTTCACTGAAACCAGGTGCCCCATTACAAACCATAAAGAAAAAAGTAGGTAGGTAGTGTTCTCCAGACTCTGATTATCAGAAGGTGATGTGCATTTCAACATTCTGCCTGCTCACCAATGAAAACCCTACAAATAGTTGTTCTTCCAGGGAGCTCACTAGGGGGTATGAGTGAAGACATCACTGTTTTTTCTTGTAGACTTTTTAACCACTTCCAATTGACCAAGGCAGATCAGTCAGGGCAGAAATATGATAAAACTGACCTTGCTGGTCTATGATGGCCCCATGTTAAAAGCTATGTACCCATTCTAATGCCAGTGTTTGTTGCCTCTGTGCTGAATTATACACTATTGGCCACAACGGGTGTGCCATAAATAGCCAGTTACACTTAGGGATCTTTGGATATTTTGAGGGATATTGTGTGACATTTTACAATCATTATTAGTTGAAAGCTGTTTGTCTTAAATACCCTGCCGAGGTATTGCTTGATTATTTAATTGGCTCGTAATTTATTCCAGTTAAAATCAAGAATGAAACAGGGCTAATGTTCCACTGAAGAAGCAATGAAAGCAGGTAAATGTTTGTGTAAATATGTGTTGTTTAATTATAGGAAATGAAAATAACAGAGTGGTGTTTTTGGATAGTCGTTGTAGACAAGGGATGGCAGGTGTGGGCTTGTAGGAAACTCAAAGTTGGATGCAGCTGTGATGTTGTAGAGGATTTGGCAATAGTTAAGAATTGTGATCCTGACCCCCACCATTGAGCAAAGCTGTGGATAGGGTCTTCCAGCCCTTGGCTATTCGGTCTACTACTGGTACTATTATGGGTTCCCAAAATATCTGAAATCCTCTGTTGTTTAGAAGCATGTTAGTTAGATAGCAAGTTATAGGGGATAAATACCCATCCATGTAAGGTTATATACACTTGCTCAGAGTTTTGAGGAAGGGGACGGCCAGAGGGGCAAAACCTTAGTTTGCTGATGAATGAAGCATCTCCTGAAACTTCTTTGCTCATGTTCTGTTGCTCAGTGTGGGGCTGCTGTGCCTTCCTCCATAGGCTAAGAATTCTGGGATTTGTAGTTCAAGTTCACCTCCCCTGAGCATACCTCCCAACATCTTGGAAATAGAAAGAGGGACAATTACCATGTTCATTTTACAAAATGTGGCAGGTTATGAAAGTTTGAACAGTTTTACAGTTTTGCTAATGAAGGTGAATTGCCCTTTAAGCTGCAAGTCACAGTTTCCCCAAGAGACCTGAATTGTTACGATGTATCTTAAATTGTTACAAAAAGATCGAACTGCACCTGTCCTGTATTTTGGGCTCTCTGCTAAAAGCCAATTAAGTTAGAAACGTTGTTCAGTGCAGGAGGTCAAAGAGAAAGTCGGAACATTTCAGTAAAAATCCGAGACTGTGGGCTGTGCAGTCAAAATCGGGACAGTTGGGAGGTATGCCTGAGACAGGGCTAATTTCAGGGTAGGACAGAAAAGGCAGGGAAGAATGTAGGTAAAAGCACCAGCTATATTGTGTAATAATTGTTAGATACTTTCAGTGTATGCATCATCCATGCCCAACCTACAGGCTTCAAGATGCTGATTAATTGCAACTCCCTGCAGCCAGCTGGAAATTGCCAATCAACAAAAGCTTGAGGTGCTGCAGGTTGACCATCCCCAATTTATGTAAGAGCAAACAGGCCTGGCTCATGGCCCCATATAACACTAGCCCTACCCTTGACTAAGATCTGTTTACACAATGACACACACAACACAATCACACCCCCATTACATAATGCCTGACTGTGATGCAGAACGCCCTACAGTTCTGGGGTTGTATGGGGTGATTTATACATTTCATTACTCTTTAGTTTTGATTTGTTTGTATTTTTCTGTTCAGTGGGCATTTTTCTCATTGCTGCTGACACATTTATAGGACGTGGTGCATTCGGGCCGCTTTGTGTGCTTCAATTCAACTCTCTGGAGCTCTCACTGAACCAATTACGCACCTTATTTATGATTCCAGGGCCCGGCTGCTATAAAAATAGCTTCTCTTTGTGCCAGTTCACTCGTGTTTACCTTTCTGTGGGGAAATTGCTAGAGCGAAGCCTGTTTGTTCTCTCTAGTCAGTGTTATTCTATGGAAGCATTATTTCCATTCCAGACCCAGGAATCAAAAGGAATCTCTTGGTGCCTTGTTGTATTTACCGTATCAGTGTTTTTTAGTTAATGGGGATGAATTGTTTGGTCGGTGTGTGTTAATAATCCTTTCCACAACAATGTTTATCATTCATGGTACCTGTATTTCAATCCAATAAATTCTCATGTTCACTCTCTATAAATACATGGTAATAATAATAAGGATTTTAAATTTGCTAGACAGAAGGGAAATGGTACCTTTAACAGGAAGTGGCGACATCTGTTTAGAGAACGAGATGAGATGCAGAAGATGCTGTAAAATAGTGATGTGCGGACCAGCCCATGGGTCACGTGGGATTGGGTAGAATAATGGGTGACCACTTTAGGTGTGGGTTGAGCGATAAGGCTAAATTCAGATAGCTAGTTAGGTGGGATAGTGATCTGGAGCCCCCCATTATCTCTGACTTCCACTACAGAGACAGACTCAGGTCTTCAAGTCTCTTTTCAACCTCATGCTGGGCTGGTTCCAGCTTGGAAAATGGTGGGTGTGCTTTAGAAAATTCACTACCCACTACTGTAAAATATGGATAAGTCTTAACACTGATTTAGAGATTGATGTTGGAGAAGAAAGTGTTCTTGGAAGAAGTATGAGTTCTGTTTTTGAAATATTCAGTTTTAATCCAGGAGGAGACAGCAGAGAGTCTGTAACTTGGGAAAGGACAGGAGTAGAGAGGTCAGGAGTTGATAAGTAGAGCTGGATGTCATCAACATAAAGATGATACTGCATTCCAAATGACTGAATCAGTTTTCCTAGCAAAGTAGTATAGAGTGAGAACAGCAGTTAGAGAAAGTAGAGAAAGTAACTTTAAAGAAAGAAAGATAAGATGTAAACCATGAAAGAGCAGTGTCACAAATACCAGCAGAGTATAGAATGCCTAGGAGGAGTTTGTGGTCAAAGGCTGCAGAGAGATCTAAAAGGATGAGTATGAAATGGTGCCCTTTAGACTTTGCCAGAAGATCCCTTGGTGAGTGCAGTTTCAGTTGAGTTGTGTTGGGATGAAGCCAGATTGCAGAGTTGAGAAGGGAGTTGTAAGTGAGATGCTGGACCAGGCATTTGTAAACAAGCCTTTCCAGCAATTTGTATGTGAATGGAAGAAGGGAGACTTGATGATAGTTGGTGGGAGAGCTGAGATCAAGGGAAGGTTTTTTGAGGATAGGAGTGATTAGTGCTTGTTTGAATAAAGATGGAAGAGTACCAGTAGAAAGGGAAAGGTTAAATAGGAGCTAAGTTCAGGAGAGAGTGTATCAGAGATTGGATAAAGGAGGCGAGAGGGCTTGGGGTCAAGGGAGCAGGTTGTGAGTTTTGAGCAGGCTAGAAGTTTGCTAACTTCATCTAGTGTTGCAGGTGGATGTGAGTGGGCTACAAGATAATCTAAAATTGTTGACGGATGATATGCTCAGTCTAGTGAGATCGATTTTTTCTTTAAAGAAATGAAGAATGAAGTCTTGGGTAGGTACATTAACGGGTGCAGAGGGGGCATAGTAGTAAATTAATGTGATATGTTATGGTTTAAATGATAGAGAGAGAGATTAAAGAAGAGAAGTACAATTGTTTGGCTATTGATAGAGCTCAATTGTAGCAGGAGAGAAGTCAGATAAAGTCCATGACTTTCTCCACTGTCGTTCAGCTGATCTACTACGTCAGTGACTGCTACTGGTAGTGAGTTATACTAGTGTGCCAGAGTTGGGGTTTAGCTGGTCGACTGTGATCGGTGGTAGAAGGAACGGTTGTTAATATGAAACATCCTCTGTACTGCGTCTGTTGATAATTGTTGTGGATCAAATGTGTTGAGGTTTCTATATGTGTTGCTGGAGAGAGATGGTTGTGATAGTGCAGGTGAAAGTGTTATCTGAAAGGAAAGTCGGTGATGATTAGATAGGGGGAAGGGTGAGTTAGTAAGATTGGAAGGGTGACACAAGTGGCAGAATATAAGATCAAGAGCATGACCCTCTTTGTGAGCAGGAGAGTCGGTCCACTGAGAGAGACCAAATGAAGTTGTTAGCGAGAGGAGATTAGAAGTAGCTGGAGAAGCAGAGTTGTCAATGGGAATATTGAAGTCATCTAAAATGAGAGCCAAACAACAAAGTGATCCAAGAAAGTAGAATAGGGACCGGGGGGGTGATATATGACTGCGGCATGCAGAGAGATTGGAGAAAACAAGCATATGCTGTGGACTTCAAAAGAAATGAAGGAAAGAGAAGTTGGTATGGTAAGAGTTTGAAACCTACATTTGGGAGAGAGAAGAAATCGTGATGATCTCCCGGTCTAGGGGTTTGACTAATTGAAGAAAAGCCTCCACAGGAGAGAGCAGCAGGTGAAGCAGTGTTGGTAGGAGAGAGCCATGTTTCAGTGAGAAGGTTGAGAGATTTGGATATATAGAGGAAATGAACTGCTGTGAGTTTTTTGCAAATTGATGGTTCCAGAAGGAACATAAGAGAGGGAGATAGGGTGACGGTTTTATGTGAATGAGATTTGCAGGATTAGAAGTGCATAAGGTTTTAGAGATTGGAGAAGACATTGATAAGCGCCTGTGTATGGGAATAACCAAGGGTAGGAACAATGAGAGAACTTTTGCAATTTACATTAAATTTACAGCCTCTATTCCATTAACCCTGTGTTGCTGACTCTCAGTTGAGCCAAAAGCCTGCTATTAGAAGTCTAAAACAGAACTAAAAACAGAAACCAGTGTAAATTGCAAAATTGCTCAGAGAAGCACCCTGAGTAAGTTTACATCAATAAATTTTTTGAGATTAGTTACCCTTTAACTGTTCCATTATAGTGCATTTTGTTAATGAAAATGGCAAGGGAACCAGCGGAAATACCCAGTGCAAAATGTGTTTTTGGGAGTTCACAGATAACTGCGTGTTATCAATGAATTGTTCAGATTCCGTTAGCACAAATAACAGGCTCTGGGGTCACATGCTTGGAATTATTCAGAAGAAGAATATGTTGAACGCTGTGACTGGGACTGAGCTGAAGGGAATATCAAACCAAAAATAAAATGGCTTTTAATGAAACAAAATGTAACTCTAATATACATTAATTATATATTTTCAGTCTTTTTAAAGCAGCATCTTTTTATAACAATCTTGCAAAAGTTAGGTGATTAACAGACCTGTCTTGCCTGGAGGAGAGCTGATTTCTTCTATATTGATAAGAATCAGAACCAGGATATAATATCTTAAAGGGAAGGAAAGTATCAATCACTGGTGGGGGGGGGGGCAAATGTTAGGGACCCCAGTGATTGCATTCACTTACCTGATACCTTGAGCTTTTGCTCCTGTTAGGAGACCTGCACTGGCCTACAAGCACCATGGAGTGATCCTCACAAAAGCCAAAACCCCCCTTTATCCAAAAGGCTAGCTGCATTGTTGGCTTACATTAGAGAGTGCAGAATACTCAGATGTCTGCTCACTTTCAGGACTTTACCCTTACTGTCAGGGTCTGACTGGACTAATGGGAGCCCACTGGGTTCCTAATTTACTTCCCCCCGTGCCTCCATGAACGCTGGTCCGAATGTGAGATCGCAGCATTTCATTTTTTTCTAGGGCCAGCCCAACGGGAGCAGGTCTTGGCCTGTGGAGGCCCACTGGATTTTTCCCAGTGTGTTGCTGGCCCAGTCTGACCCTGCTTACTGTTCCTACCCTGTCCTGAAATATTCCATAGAATCTCAAATTCTACAACTATCTTACTGACAAGAGAATATCTCTGAAAGCGACAGGCATCCAAACGTAGTAGAATAGTCAACGGAAGCTCCTAAATTGGGTGGATCCAGTTGAGTGGACTTCACCACAGAAACCAAAAAACTTGGGTGACTGCCCACCTCCCTACATTCAAACTATGTCTCCAAAAATTATATTTACTGATATTAAAGATTTTTGTGTTAAAGCAATACAATTAATTACTACTAGCAAATTACCCCCATAGGGTTACTTTTTTGAGAAAAGGTTTTTCTGAACTGTACATTCAACTGTGCATTTCCCCACTGCGCTATTTTTTAAAACTTCCAGGGTAGAATATTTTGTAAATACCTATAGCTATTCTCTGACTTCATTTCTCTCACCTGTAAGTTTTTGTTTTTTTTAGCACATTGACACTTTGCAATGTATGTGTCATGAGCTTATCAGAGCTACTCACATGCAGGGCCGGACTGGCAATCTGTGGGTTCTGGCAAATGCCAGAGGGGCTGCCATAAGGTGCCACAGAAAGTCAGTATTTAGTGGGCAGGTGGGGGCTGTTTGGGCCTCTGTGTGGGCTGATTGGGCCTGTGTGTACCTGAAATGCCAGGGCCTATTTTAATTCTCAGTCCGGACCTGCTCACATGCCACAGCCTTTTGCACCTTTCAGCACTGCTAACCTGTCTTGCCTCTTTGTTCTGCTGTAACTCTTCTTAGAATCTGCTCCCAATTCTGTAACAGGTTTCCCTGTTATAATACATTAGAATTTAATATTGATAAAAAATATATATATATATATATATATATATATATATATATATATATATATATATATATATATATATAGATGCACCGAATCCACTATTTTGGATTCGGCCGAATCCCCGAATCCTTTGTGAAAGATTCGGCCGAGAACCGAATCCGAACCATAATTTGCATATGCAAATTAGGGATGGGAAGGGGGAAAAAATGTACTTCCTTGTTTTGTGACGAAAAGTCACGTGATTTCCCTCCCCATGCCTAATTTGCATATGCAAATTAGGACCCGGATTCGGTTCGGCCGGGCAGAAGGATTCGGCTGAATCCGAATCCTGCTGAAAAAGGCCGAATCTTGGCCGAATCCCAACCGAATCCTGGATTCGGTGCATCCCTAATATATATGGCTGCTGATCACGGATTATAGATATTGCATGTTGCCACCAGCAGAGAAGTGCCTCAGACTGCCCATTTGAAGTGATAGGAGATATACACTAACCTGTTTGAGACTTAATTGACCTTCTTGGTAATAATTAATAAGCAGGTTTATGTATGCTTATATAAATATAATTATTTTTTATTTTTGCTTGCAGAGGTCTGACCCACAGCTTCTTGCACAATTCTACTATGCAGATGAAGAACTTAACCAAGTGGCTGCTGAGTTGGACAGCTTGGATGGAAGGAAGGACCCCCAGAGGTGTACACTTTTAGTCAACCAGTTCCGATCTTGCCAGGTAAGGATCCTACCGATAGGTTTGCCCAACCAACTGACCTTAGGGCTGATTAGATGGATATTGTCAACTTGGCTGTTCATGTGAATAAACAAATAGTATTTTTACGCTTGTGAGATGGAGTCCCATTGAATAGATCTAAAGTGAAGTGGAGCTGTGGAACCTCTCACTCACAATTCTTTGTCCTCTGTTTTGGAGTTCAGAGGCTTTCACCAATTCTCTTACATCCAAGGAAGGGCAAGAAGTGCAGAAGACATGATGGTTTGTGCCCCTGTTTTTGTACTTTGCTCCCTGCTAATTACCCCTTATGTGTGATATTGGCCATAGGGTAATGTCACACCTAGGGGCAGATTTATCAAAGTGGAAAATACTTCGAAATTCGAAGTCAGAGGATTTTATTCATTGTACGATCGTACTTCGAACTGTATGATTGAACGATTTTCCTTTGATACCCAAAAACTTTGAAATATGCTCTGGCAGGTCCCCATAGGCCAACATTGCACTTCGGCAGGTTTAAGTTGGCGAAGTATTGAAGTCAAAGTTTTTTTTAAAGAGACGGTACTTAGATTATCGAATGGTCGAATATTTGAACGATTTTTACTTTGAATCAAAGTAAATTTGAAGTCGTAGTATCCTATTCGATGGTCGAAGTATCCAAAAAATTACTTCGAATTTTGAATTCTTTAACTAAATTCCCTCGAATTCACTTTGACCCTTAGTAAATCTGCCCCCTAATGTATTTACTAAAGTCCAGTTGGGCTTTTTGGTGCAAAACTTGAAAAAAAAAAATATTTTCTTTTTTGAATCTTTTGGTATTTATTAAATCCGATGCTGCAAAAAATCAGTCTGAAAATACGCCATCTCAGACCTGCCGATGTTGTGTATAAGTCAAGGGAGAGGACCCTATCCTATTTGGAAGTTTCTGTGATCTGTGTTGGAATTAGCCAGAAAATCCAAATTTTTCAGGAAAAAATCCAAAAAATTCTACGTTTTCTGGAAAAAGCCTAAAAATGTCTTCAGAAATGAATGACTTCAGAAAAAACTCCTGAAAATCGTACGATTCGGGTTTTCGCTAGATTTTATCGAGTTTTCTCCCAATCCGATTAAATTGTGCTTTTTTTAATAATAAAGTCGAATTGTGGATTCTAGTTTGGTCTGACTCTTTTTTTTAATAGAAATAATCATAACAATTCAGATTTTAGTAAATAATCCTCTTTATCTTATTGTCCAGTAATAAACCTTTTAATAAAAAACAGTCTCCCTTACCTACCCGCTTACAGCCGCATGAGCAGACCTAACAAAACATTGGTAAGTAGCCTTTATACTGCAGAAAAATTCAGCTGATCGTTCAGAATTCCTGTCTAGCAGCAGAAGTATTTTTATTCCTTGTATCTCAGCCTCAAACGTAAAATACCTTTGATCAATTCTTTTGCTATGCTCAAAGGAATATAAATTGTGATTATCTCTCAGCAAGGTAACGTTAATGGAGCTAGCACACGGGCAGATTTGGGGAGGTTTAGTCACCTGGCGACTAATCGCCTCTTCTGTGGGGCGACAATCTCCCCAAACTGCCTTCCGCCTAATACAATGATAAAACGCTTCACAAGTAAACTATGGTTCGACTTTGGAAATCGAAGCGCCGCGAGTGCATTGGCACTGGCGTTTTCTCATTATAGCAGGGGAAAGCAGTTCGGGAGATTGTCGCCCCACAGAAGAAGCGATTAGTCGCCTGGCGACTAAATCTCCCCGAATCTGCCTGTGTGCTAAAGCCTTTATATTTCTTCCATCTTCCCCTTTGCTGTTCTCCCCAATGTTGCACCTATCTATCTCATGTCTTCTCTTCCTATATTTGATTCATTTCTCTGTCCCTTTTTTCTACATTTTCCATCTTAATTTTTTCCTCTTTGATCTTCTTTCCATGATTTTATTGGCCCTTTTCTTTCCCAGCCTGTGTTTTTCCTTTCTTCCATCATTGACCAATCCTGGACAATTCATGCAAATGATCTTTGTGCCATTTACAAATATTAAGGAGGTTATTTATCAAAGGTCGAATTTTAGAGGCTTCCTTTACCTCGAATGGAGTTGAATGAACTCACAACTAATTTAAGAAAAAACACAAATGGGAAAAACTCGAATCAGCGGGTTTGGGGTTAAGAACCTGAAGACTTGAATATCATGAAGGCTAGTAACATCTTCAAATCATTCAAGGGACCTCTGCCATTGACTCCTACATGACTTCCACAGGTTTTAGATGGAGTATTTCTGGATTTAAGCTATTTCCAGGGTCGGGGTATAATAAATCTCAAAAAATTATTTTAAAAAATATTTAACCCAAAAATCAATAACCTTGAAATTGTGAATTTTTCTTGGAAAACACAACTTGATTACATTTGCCCCATAAATGACAGGATTTGCACAAAGCAGTTTTCAAGGGTGAGAGTTACAGGAGTTCCCGATACAGAGCTTCTTATCCCAAAATTGATGTAACTTTATATAATTGCTTTAAAACACACAACCATTAACTGTTGAAACTGAAAGGTGTAGTTTAATGATAAATGGGGGCTCCATTGTTAATAAAAGAGGCCCATGTGGGGCATTTTGCCCTGGCTCACCCCAGAGAGACAGTGCTAAATGTGTATAGTGCTATAGTTGTATTCTGGAGGCTCTGGTTAGTTTTTAAAAAAGCTTAAAGGGGTAATTTGCATTAAAGTTACAGAATGGCTAAATATAAGCAACTTTTCAGTTGACCTTCATTTTTTTCTTTATAATTTGTATAATCATTTGCCTGACTCAACTCTTCCCACCTTTTAAATGGGATTCAGTGGCCCCATCTAAAAAAACAAATGCTCTGTAAGGTTATTGCTTGTTTTTGTTACTCATCTTTCTATTCGGGCTCTCTCCTATTCATATTCCAGTGGTAATTTGGACCCTAGCAACCAGATTGCTGAAACTGCAAACTAGAGAGTGGCTAAATAGAATCCCAAATAACTAAAAAACCACAAATAAAAAATGAAAACCAATTGCAAATTGTCTCTCTCGCTACATCATACTAAAAGCTAATGTAAAGGTGAACCATCCCTATAAAGGGGTTGTTCATCTTTAAATGAACTTTTATTATGATGTAGAGAGTGATATTCTTAGATAATTTGCCAGTCGTTTTCATTTATAAATATGTGTGGTTATTTTGCTTTTTATTCAGCAGCTTTCCAGTTTGTAATTTCAGCAATCTGGTTGCTAGGGTCCAAATGACCCTAACAACCATGAACTGATTTGAATAGGAGACTGGAATATGAATAGTATGAGTAATTAAAAGTAGCAATAACAATACATGTGTAGCCTTACAGAGCAATTGTTGTTTGATGGGGTCAGTGACCCCCAATTGAAAACTGGAAAGAGTCAGAGGAAAAAGGCAAATAATTTAAAAAAAAAAAACTATAAAAATTAAATACTGAACACCAACTGAAACGTTTCTTAGAACTAACCATTCTATTACATAGCAAAAGTTAATTTAAAAGCGAACTACCCTTTAAGGCATTCTTTACGTCCTAGAGTTTGGGAACAGAGTTCCCTTATAATAAAGTTATAAGAATTTCACAAAGGGCCCGAGGGTATTTGGTAACTACAGTTGTTGATTGACTGGTAATGCAGCCGCAGTGGGAAAAGGATTGCATTGGTTTTTACCAGCCTGGCAATTTGTTAATCAACTAATACAAAGCTTCAGTGGAAATTCATTTAGCTTTAGAGATTTTAAAAACACTTAATGCAAATTAAATTAGCCATATGCCGGAGAACTCCCCAGTGTTATTATTGTTCTCTTAGAAAGCTAATTAGCTGCAGCAAATGTAAGGATCAAGCTGGTTCTGCCACAAAGTGAGTTCCGAATTGGTATAAACCAGGCGTTGGGGGGGGGGGGGGCTTGTGTGACTAGGGGTCATGCAGGGAAGATACTAGTCACCTATAGTCAAGTGCCAGATTAACATTGTGCTATCACTGGCCACATCTACAAATGCCGGACACCTGCTGGCAGATGGCACAAAAATCAGAGAGCTCTGGACTATCTCTCATGGCAACACAATTTACAGAAGGTAAATATAAATCAGCAGTCCATTGAGAATAAACAAACCCCTCCCTTCCACCAGCTACAAATTGTTATTCTTTTAGATAAGGAGCTGCCCATTATACTTAGGCTTCTCAGGTGACTACTGATTTGTTTTTTTACCTTGCTCCGCAGGACAGGGTGTAGGAACAGTAAAACCAAAAAAATCAATGTGTACCAATATAATTAAAATATAATGTACTGCTGCTTTGCAATGGTAAAATTAGTGTGTTCAGAAACTCTACTGTAGTTTATACACTCAAGCTTCTGTGTAGCCATACGGGCAGCCATTCAAAGCTGAAAAGGATTAAAGGCACAGGATACACAGCAGATAGATAAGCTCTGTAGTATACAATGGGAGTGTTTTGTGCTTGAATGGCTGCCTCCGTGGCTACACAGCAGCTTGTTTATATAAACTATAGTAGTACTTATCTGTTATCTACTGTGTATCCTGTGCTTGAATGGCTGCCTCCATGGCTACACAGCAGCTTGTTTATATAAACTATAGTAGTACTTATCTGTTATCTACTGTGTATCCTGTGCTTGAATGGCTGCCCCAATGGCTACACAGCAGCTTGTTTATATAAACTATAGTAGTAATTATCTGTTATCTACTGTGTATCCTGTGCTTGAATGGCTGCCCCCATGGCTACACAGCAGCTTATTTATATAAACTATAGTAGTACTTATCTGTTATCTGCTGTGTATCCTGTGCTTGAATGGCTGCCCCCATGGCTACACAGCAGCTTGTTTATATAAACTATAGTAGTACTTATCTGTTATCTACTGTGTATCCTGTGCTTGAATGGCTGCCCCCGTGGCTACACAGCAGCTTGTTTATATAAACTATAGTAGTAATTATCTGTTATCTACTGTGTATCCTGTGCTTGAATGGCTGACCCATGGCTACACAGCAGATTGTTTATATAAACTATAGTAGTACTTATCTGTTATCTGCTGTGTATCCTGTGCTTAAATGGCTGCCCCCATGGCTACACAGCAGACTGTTTATATAAACTATAGTAGTACTTATCTGTTATCTACTGTGTATCCTGTGCTTGAATGGCTGCCCCCATGGCTACACAGCAGCTTGTTTATATAAACTATAGTAGTCTTTCTGAAGCAAACACAACAGTTTTACCAGTGCAGGGCAACACTGTATTATATTGTCATGCATTTCAAACATTTAAAATTTAAATTTTTTGGTGTTACTGTTCCTTTAAGTTCCACTTTTAGATTAAGCTCTGTTTAGGGCAAGATATAACAAAAGCCATACTTATTTTCTAATTAAAAAGAATGCTTAGCACAAAAGGGAGGTTCGCTGTCCCTTTAATTCTGTTCCAACCAAAATTACATCAAGGGGGTTAATTATTAAAGGTCGAGTTTGTGAGGTTTTTCCTACCTCGCATAAACTCATAATTTAAAAAAAACTTGAATATTTGCTTTTTTAGGATAAAATCCAAATGTAATAAAAAACCTCAATTGAATGCAATCGGGGTAAAAACTCGGATTTATCAAGTTTATAGGCTAAAAAAAACTCACATTTTTGAGCGCAAACCAGTGTTAAACACCCCAAAAATTGTGAAGGCAAAAAACATCTTCAAATGGTCAAAGACTTTTACAAGAATTTGACAGGTTTTAGCTTTAGTATTCTCCGACTCAGACTTTTTGCAGCTTCGGTGTATAAATAAATCTTGAAAAATTCAAGTTTCCCTCTCCAAAATAGATTTGAAGTTTTTTTTTGTGGAAAAAAAATAGGGATGCACCGAATCCAGGATTCGGTTCGGGATTCGGCCCGGATTCGGCCTTTTTCAGCAGGATTCGGATTCGGCCGAATCCTTCTACCGGGCCGAACAGAATCCGAATCCTAATTTGCATATGCAAATTAGGAGCGGGGAGGGAAATTGCGTGACTTTTTGTCAGAGAACAAGGAAGTAAAAAATGTTTTCCCCTTCCCGCCCCTAATTTGCATATGCAAATTAGGATTTGGTTCGATATTCGGCCGAATCTTTCACAAAGGATTCGGGGGTTCGGCCGAATCCAAAAAAGTGGATTTGGTGCATCCCTAAAAAAAAATAATAATAATTTTTCGAGAAAATACAGCTCAACCTTTAATAAATAACCCCAAGTGTCTGAATAGTTAGTTTCTCCTGCCTCTTATGTAGACAGATTCTGGTTATAAAAAATGTCAGAGTGATCTATAAGTTTCTATCACCTCTGATATAGACAGGTACTGGTGGTCTGTCATTGAATGTCAGAATAACCATAAACTATGAGGTTTTCCTCACCTCTGATTTAGTATATCTAGTGATATAATAGTCCATTAACCAGAAACCTGTAATCCAGAAATCTGAGAATTATGGGAAAGGCCATCTGCATTTGACTTCATTTTAAACAAATAATCCAATTTTTAAAATGTCTCCCCCATTTTCTCTAATAATAAAACAGTATCTTGTATTTGGCTAATAACCCTGGCACCCTGGGATGGTGGACCCTGCCAACATAGTCACATAGTTAAATTGGGTTGAAAAAAGACAAAGTCCATCAAGTTCAACCCCTCCAAATGAAAACCCAGCATCCATACACACACCCCTCTCTACTTTTAATTAAAATTCTATATACCCATACCTATACTAACTATAGAGTTTAGTATCACAATAGCCTTTGATATTATGTCTGTCCAAGAAATCATCCAAGTCCCTCTTATAGTCATTAACTGAATCAGCATCACAACATCACCCGGCAGTGCATTCCACAACCTCACTGTCCTGACTGTGAAGAACCCCCTACGTTGCTTCAAATGAAAGTTCTTTTCTTCTAGTCTAAAGGGGAGGCCTCTGGTACGGTGATCCACTTTATGGGTAAAAAGGTCCCCTGCTATTTGTCTATAATGTCCTCTAATGTACTTGTAAAGTGTAATCATGTCCCCAGAGAAAACAACCCCAACCTTGACAGTCTCCCCTCATAATTTAAGTCTTCCCTCCCTCTAACCAATTTAATTGCACTTAGGCGCAAATTCACTAAGCGCCGAAGCGCCAAACGCTAGCGTCAATTCGCTAGCGTTTGGCATTTTCGGTACTTCGCAAATTCGCTAACGAACGCTGGCGTAAATTCGCTAGTGTTACTTTGCACCCTTACGCCAGGCGAAATTTCGCTAGCGACGTAACTACGCAAATTCACAAACTTGCGCAGTGTACTGAACGCTACCTTTTACGCTAGACTTCCTTCGCCACCTCAGACCTGGCGAAGCGCAATAGAGTAGATAGGGATTGTTTCAAAAAAAGTCTAATTTTTTTCTAAGTCCCAAAAAACGCTGGCGTGTTTTCTACATGATGGGTGATAGGCTGAAAAAGATCGAAAATATTTTTGGGGCTCCCCTCCTTCCCCCCTAAATTTCCTGACTCATGGCAACTTACCTAGACAGTGGGCACATGTGTAGGGCAAAATAAAAATTTTATTTGCTGATTTGAAGGTTTTCTAGGCATTTGTAGTGGTGATACGTGTTCCTCCATTGAAATTTGAATTTGGCGCCGTATGCAAATGAACCATCGCTAGCGAAACTTCGATTCGCTTGGCGAATTAACGCTAGTGCAACTTCGCAAACTTATGCTACCCCTGTGCGCAACTTCGCTGGCGAAAATACGCCTGTCGAAGTGCGGCGAAGCGCGGCGAAGTTGCGCCTGGCGCAACTTCGAATCTTAGTGAATTTGCCCCTTGCACTCTCTCCAGCTCATTTATATCCCTCTTAAGGACTGGAGTCCAATTTCACCTTTCTTTAAGGGGCAGATTTATCAAGGGTTTCGAATTTCGAAGTTAAAAATACTTTGAAATTCGACCATCGAATTGAAATACTTCGACTTCGAATATCGAAGTAGAAGTTTTTTTCATCGAATTTGGGTATCCTGCGGTCGAAGTACAATCGTTCGTTAGAAAAATGCTCTAGAAGGTCCCCATAGGCTAACATAGTATTTCGGCAGGTTTAATTTGGCAAAGTTTTTTTTAAAGAGACAGTATCCAAAAAATGACTTCGAATTTTTTTACTTCGAAAATTCCCTCGAATTCACTTCGACGCTTGATAAATCTGCCCCTAAGTGTGATGTAGAGTGATATCCTGAAACAATTGCAATTGGTTGTAAATTTTTTTTTTATTATTATTTACGGATTTTGAGTTATTGAGCTCTTGATTCAGCAGCTCTTCAATTAACATTTTAAGCACTCTGGTTGCTAGGGGACAAATTACCCTAGCAACCATTCATTGATTTCAATAAGAGGCTGGAATATGAATAGGAAAGGCCCTTATTTAAAATATGAATAATAAAAAGTAGCAAAAACAATACATTTGTAGCCTTTGTTTTTTAGGTCTGGTTAGCGATGCCCATTTGAAAGCTGCAATGAGTCAGAAGAAAAAGGCAAATAATTATAAAACTATAAAAAAATAAATAATGAAGATCAGTTAAAAAGTTGCTTAGAATAGGCCATTCTATAACATACTAAAAATTAGCCTATAGGTGAACCACCCCTTTTAAATAAGCAGATTGCCAGTCCCTCTGCTCCAACTGGAGCTGTTTTAGCTGCTCTGGGGATCCTGTTGGTTCTCTACCCTACGTAGAAAAGCCCACTTTAATGTCAGGACTTTCCACCTTATGATTTTTTGCAGTGAACAGATACAGATTTTTATTATGTAGCTCAATAAAAAGATTGTCTATACTGTCAAGGGAGATTAGATTTTTTTTTCTCTTCAAAAAGTCTCTTTTGCCAGTTTGATGGTATATGCTCCCTGGTGCCAAAAATATATCATTGCACCCTGCACACTAAATAACTGTTATTGTATTACTTTTATGGAACCCCATTGTTGTCATTGTAATTTATAATCAGCGTTAATTACACGGGAAGAGTCTGTAAATGGTAGGGATGCATCGAATCCAGGATTCGGTTCGGGATTCGGCCTTTTTCAGCAGGATTCGGATTCGGCCGAATCCTTCTGCTCAGCCGAACCGAATCCGAACCATAATTTGCATATGCAAATTAGGGGCGGGGAGGGAAATCACGTGACTTTTTGTCAGAAAACAAGGAAGTAAAAACTGTTTTCCCCTTCCCACCCCTAATTTGCATATGCAAATTATGGTTCGGATTCGGTTCAGTATTCGGCCGAATCTTTAGCGAAGGATTCGGGGGTTCGGCAGAATCCAAAAAAGTGGATTCGGTGCATCCCTAGTAAATGGGAAAGGCAATGGCTCAGTTAAAGATTTGATCCAATGAGCTTTAGCATCCTCTGCTGCTTTGCAGGACAGTCTGTAGCAAACTGATGCTGCCATGCTAATAAATCAGCACCTAGATACTGGTTGAGCAGAGTGTCGGATCTATCGAGTGGAAAATGTAGGTGTGCATTAGGGCTGTAGGGTGGAAATTTAATTTGTCAGTTATTGGTTGAGTTGATGTTCAGCTTGAGTTCAACCTGGATATGAAATCTTACTGACCTGTAGGGTGGCTAGAAGTTACCAGAACTATCAGTATAAATGACAAACTCATTCAACATGAGCCTCTTATGTTACTGTAGAGGGCCTCAATGTGCCTCTCTCCTGCACAAATCTGATTGCTTCCAAATAGTACCACAAATAGTCATTTGTTACTTTCTGTTTCCTACATTTGTATATGTTTCTTTCCTTTAAAGGGCAAAAAAAATAAAATCCTGTTTTTACTTTCTTTAATGAAAAAGAAACCTATCTCCAATATACTTTAATTAAAAAATGTGTACCCTTTTATAAGAAACCTGACTGTATGCAGTGAAATTCTCCCTTCATTTACTGCTGTGGATAGTAATTGTCAGACGGTCCCTAACAGGGAAACAATCATACTTATGAACAGCAGGGGGAGCCCCCGCCTTACTTCCCAGCCATGCAGAACTCAAGCAGCTTTGTTTGTTTCCCTGTAGAGCAGTCGACGACTGTGTAGAGATTTGTATTGGATTTTATTTTTGCTTTTACATCCCCTTTACTGTTTCCAACTCCAGCTGCAGGGACAAAGATCATGGAGCCAGATTTAAACAGATAAACTGGGATTTTATTTGGAGGATTATTTTGCTGCAGCCACTGGTTCTGCAGAGTTGGAGAAAGAATTAAACAATACAAAAACTATAAAATCCACGTTAGATTACATGACAACACAGGACCCAGTGCAGTCTGTATATTCTGATTATTAATGAGTCCTGATGTATCAGCTTCTGGCAGATATAATTTGATTTATGCTGTTTTGTTAATTTATGACGATCCCTAAACAGCCCAGATTACACTGAGCATGTGCACAGTCTTGGTCTTGCAAAGATGTTTAACAAAGTTACAAGATGGTGACCCCCTGTGGCCAACTTTGAAAGCATGAATTATTTGTTTGATTAGGCTTGTGGTGCAGTAAGTTCATATTTATGTTTAGTATACAAAATATAGCATTTCTAGCCTTATTCTATTTTAGACTTTACTTCCCGTTTAAGGCCCCCCTACCCATATCACACAGGAAAATAAAGGACTAACAGGCTCTAAATATTCCTGTGCTATATGAACATGACATTTTCATGATTACTATACACACCGTACCATAGTTCTAGCCCTTTTCAGCTGACACCCTCTTTTCTTTACATATATACAGTTACATCTACTAACATTTTCTTGCCATACAATACACCCACTTGATTTCCTCTTTCTTTACGGTTTACTCTATTGACCAGTTACAGGCAGTTCCTGAATATATATATTTTTTTATTTTTAAAAATGGGGTTTATGGGAGATGGCCTTTCCATTATTTGGAGCTTTCCAGATTACAGGTTTCTGGATAATGGATTCCAAAAAATGTATAGAATCTGAAATTTTTTGGGCTATTCACAGGTTGTATTATTCTGTACTGTATAATATGGCTTGGTTTCCTCCAAATACGTCAGATTCATCTCACACTCCAAAAACATTCAGGCAGGTTTATTGGCCCCTGATAAAATTGACCATGGTCTAGGTAATAGGGACCATAGACTGTAATCTCCACTGGAGCAGGGACTGATGTATAATCATTGCACACTGCTATCAGTGCTATAATAATATAGTGAATAAAGTACCCCCTCTTGTAAAATATAAGGATATTATAAGTTACAGAGGAGTTTCATGACCATATAAAAGAATGAGTGTTTTTATACAGGTCATGGAACTCCAATGTGACTTCTAATATCCTTATATTTTGCAACAGGGGGTAATTTATTTATTATAATACACAAGTTTCAGTGAGTCATGTGACAGAAATGACATCAGAACTCACCTTTATAACTGATGACTACTCACTGTTTTTAAGGACACAATTTACAGGATATTCATGGCTTTTGTGTATAACAAGGATATCATTTACAGGATATCCATGGCTCTTGTGTATTATAATAAAATTAAGAGCCTCCTCCCTGTAGCTCATGGTGTTCATTCCAGAACTGGGATCAGGTGAGGATCAGAAGCAGCACAAGATGGTGCCACCAACCTCATTGCACTACTCTGATTTTCTGAACAAGATACAACAAAGAGCCACATTTAGGGGGAGTTCAGAGGGGGTCCAGTATTAACTCAGGCTTTAGTTCTCCTTTAAGCTGGCTCCTTATATTCATCCAGTGTTGGACCAAATGTTGAAGGGGGACACGAAAGTGCAAGATTTCCTATACTGGTGAAACTGTTTGCACTTATCATGGATATTACACTTGTGGATAGTTCTGTGTGACCCTGTCCTTCTGAGACCTCCTTTTTTCTCCTTATTTTGTGCTTGTCTGGTTGATGTGCTCATTCCTGCAAAATAAAATGTATTTCATTCTCTTTCTCTTAGGACAATGTTTTGAATATCATAAACCAGATCATGGAGGAATGTATTGCCCATGAGCGAGCAAACAGGGACTTCTGCGTGAAGTTTCCAGAAGAAATCCGGCATGATAACCTGGCGGGACAGCTCTGGTTTGGAGCCGAGGTGACATATATATTTGTTTTATGTGTTCTCTTTAGCTGTCAGTGGCATAACTACAAGAACCTGCAACTGGGGCCCCAGGAGGTATAGAAGGTCCCATGAGGCCCTAATTAATGAGCGATTTATATATATATATATATATATATATATATATATATATATATATATATATATATATATATACAGAATATATATATATACAGAATATATATATATATATATATTTATATATTTATATATATATATATATATATATATATATATATATATATATATATATATATATATATATATATATATATATATTGGTAAAACAGGACAACCTATGTATATGTTTGGGACCCTAAAATTAATTTGCTGTAGGGCCCAGTAAAAACTAGTTATGCCACTGTTAGCTGTACTATGATTTTTCTTGAGAATTAGAAAGCTGTGCTGTCAATCTCATTTCTCACTAGAAAATAATGCTTGGGTACAAGTTTCTTGGTGACTTTTTTTTAAGTTAAACTTAGTTTTTAGTTAATTTTGTTCCTTGTACTTTGCATGTTTCACTTCATGTTGGATCATGTGTTTATAGGGCATTTACAGCACTTTTCACTCAATTCTGGAGTCTGGTGGTGGTGCTTTAGAGCAGTCATTGGTCTTAGCACTGCCTACACTTTTTTATATAGTCCTTACTAGAGTAGGAAATTACATATGTATGTATATATTTATTTGTATAGTGCTCCTAGAGAGCAAAGCACTGTACAGCAAAACAATAAATTATATCCAACAAGGGGTCACTGCAATAATAAGTAACATTAAGTGCTTTATTAGAATTAAAATTCACATAAATATAAAATATAATTACAATACCGATTAAGTGCTTGGTGTCAAGGAGACAAAAGGATGGAGGACCCTACCCTGCAGGGCTTAAAGGAGAAGGAAAGGTTAAAACGAAGTATGCCTTATCAGAAAGGTCCATCTAAATATACCAGTAAACCCCCAAAGTAGTGCTGCTCTCAGTCCCCTGTCAAAAGAAACACTGCATTTCTTTCCTTCTATTGTGTACACATGGGCTTCTGTATCAGACTTCCTGCCTTCAGCTTAAACCTCATTGCCCTGGGCAAGAGCATGCTCAGTTTGCACCTCTTCCCCACCCCCCTCCCTTCTCTACTGTAATCTGAGCCCAGAGCAGGGAGAGACTCAGGCAGGAAGTGATGTCACACCATGTTAATACTGCAGCTCCTATCCTAAACAAACAGAGAGCTTTTAGAGCTGCTTACTCAGGTATGGTAAAACGTTCTACAGAATAAATATAGCATTCTAGCTTGCACTGTTGCAGCTAATCTATTGGCAATAAAATGCCTCCGTAGCTTTTTTAAAATCTAAATGGGAGGGTAACTTACAGACACAATTTGGAGGGGTATTATAGTGATGTAGGTTATAGTGTGTGACACTTCGAAAAGGGGACTTCCATGAATGTTCCCAGGCAAGTCTTGTGGGTAAGTGGTAGTTAGGTACTCCGCTGAACTGGAGTGTCAGGATACCAGGGAATCTCACGGTGGACACCATTGTAGTAAAGTTCTCATCAGCTCTCTCTACCAGAGATCATGTCCAACTAATCATTCTCTTGTAGACGCTGGATAGCAGATGCTCTGATGGGGGCTCTAGAAGGACCAGTCCAACACTGAATAGGTATAGACTGATTCTTGCTTTGCCTTTATGGTGTACCTTTTAGAAAAGGAAGTCTCTAGAATAATATTTTAAAAATGTTCAGGACTAAAGACCCTCAAAGAGAGACATCTGTCTAAGCAGTTTCATAATCTAAAGTCTTTTATATCTTTTGGAGCAAAGAAAAGGTCTGAGGAAATTCCTCAACCATTTCTAAGATGCTGGAACTCACATCCTCATTTACATTTAGACACAGGATTTGAAATTTGTAAATGCTCCTCCTAAGGCCAGTAGTAAACGGAGCAAATTTACCACCAGTGTATTTCAGCCAAAAGACCCGTGTGGCTTTACAAGAAAATGTGTCATTCACTATAAGGAAGGCTTATTTGGTAGCAATAAATACACGTTGGCACAGAAGATCATCATCTGGGTTTGAATCCAATCAAGACACTATGTGCAAGATGTATGAATGTTCTCCCCAACTTCTTCTGCATGCCAGCTGCTCTCCCACAGTCCAAAATACATACGTGCAGGTTATTAGAATAGAGTACAGTATATATACTTATATCCCATAGCTGTGTGTGATGTCCTGGGGCTATATGAGCAGAAGACATAAATAGCATCACCTGCTATACAGAAAAGCATTGAACCCCCCTTTAAAGATTATTTTATATTGGGGATGACGGCTGAGATGGGTCAGACCATTGGCCCTGGTATGGGGGGAGATAAATGTAGTTTTATTTGGTTCTTTATCGTTTGATGAAATTGGTTGTTCAACTTTAAATTAACGTTTATTATTCATGATGTACAGAGTAATATTCTGAGCGACTTTGCAATTGGTTTTTATTATCTGTAGTTTTTGGGTTATTTAGCTTTTTATTCAGCAGCTCTCCAGTTTGTAAATTACCCTAGCATTGATTTGAATAAGAGACTGGAATATGAATAAGAGAGGCCTAAATAAAAAGATGAGTAATAAAAAAAACTGCAATAACTGCAACTGCAATACATTTGTAGCCTTATAGAGTATTTTAGATGGGGTCAGTGACCCCCATTTGAAAGCTGTAAAGAGTCAGAAGAAAAATGAATAAATAGAAAAATGTAAACCAAAAGTGAACCACCCGTTTAAGTAAGCTGCAGTTTAGGTTCCCTGAATTCTGTATGTTCAGTCCTTGAGAAATAGGGCAGTGTGTTGACTTTGCTCCCATTCTGTGTATATAGGATGGATTCAATGTGGCGTCAGTATGGAATTATTGGCCTTTGCTTCTTGTGATACAGATCCTACGCACACAAATGCAATGAACCGGCTCTTTGGGGACTCAGAGCCTCTTATACTCTGATGACAGTAGCAGGGTAATGTGTTCTATGGGGGAAGCACAATAATCTAAAGTGACAGGCACAGTGTGTGCAATTCACTCCCACGTAGGTATTATTTACTATCCATACGTAAGAGCCTGTTGAATAATGTAAGTTGATGTAACGTCAACACTAGAACTATATGAAAGGGGAAAATATACACATTTAGAAGCAGGGCTTACACTCCCTCTCACGTTCAAATAAATGTCTTGGCCTAGGTGATAGGGTTAAATTAACTTTTAGACAGTGACATTCTAAGACAATTTGCAAGTAGTCTTCCATTTTTTTTTTTTTATGTTTTTTTTCATTTTGCTTTGCAGATTTTAATTTTGGTATTTCAATAGTCATCCGGAAACCCGTTATCCAGAAAGTTCTGAATTATGGCATGGCTGTCTCCCATAGACTCCATTATATTTCAAATTTTTAAAAGTGATTCCCTTTTTCTAATGAATAGGAGAGTGCCTGAATAGGTAGATGTGTATGAAAAGGTAAAAGTAACAATAGAATTGTAGCATCACAGAGCAATCGATTCATTTGACTGCTGGGGGTCAGTGACCCCTATTTGAAACCTGAAAGGAGGCAGTGGAAGAAGGAAAATAGCTAAAAAAGTATAAAAAAAATAAAGACCAGTTGCAAAGTTGCTATGAATTGGAAATTCTACAACATACTTAAAGTTACCTGAAATGTGAACCACCGTCTTAAGGCAGTGCCTCCTCACCACCAATTGAGTTTGAAAACTTCAGAGTTACTGTTCCATCTGCATATTTATTAGATTTATCCATGCTGGAAACTACACTATAAAACACTGTAGATCCGTAGGGCACCAGACCCTCAGGTTTATCCGCAGGTGTTATAGGGGTGGTCTGACAAGTTGCATTTTGATTTTCCTCTTTGGACTTGATAGGGGTTAGGGACATGTATTATGAACAATAGTTGTGGTCCAATCTTCTGCATGGCCCTGACATCATTACACGTTTCCATCCCCTCTGGTAATGTATCCCCACCTCCATCTCTGATGCTTCCAGAGGAGGTCTGTTGGGTAGGGTTGGATGTTGGGTAGGGTCGGATGTTGGGTAGGGTCGGATGTTGGTCTGGAAGTTTCTTATCCACACGTAACTATAGCACATCTAAGAGGTCACTAAGGAGGTCTATTTTTCATGCAGTTTGAAAACTGAAGTGAAATATTACTGGCCCATAGCAACCGATCAGTTCTTTGCTTTTGTTTTCTAACTGTTGAAATCTAATTGCTGATTGGTTGCTCTGAGCAACATCACCAGTAATGCTTCCACTTTTTGCACAGCATGATAAATAGGCCCCTAAATATGTCATCAGGAGATGAATTGACAAGTGGTTGGCACCTTGACTCAAACACGGTCAGAGCACTGAAATGCCACTCTTCCCTCAACACAATATTCCTCCCTGAAGGGCCAGAGCTGTGCTCAGCCTTGGGTGCTTAAAATAAAAAAAACCTTGCAGAATCAGTGGCGTAACTAGCCACAGGGAGGTCCCCCTGCCCTGCTGTCCGTGATATAACTTATGGCTCTAGCAGGCTCCAAGGGGGTACGAGCCCAGCTGCAATCACATCCCTGGTAATTATATCACTGCACAGAACACTATTCAGATCCCAGTACCCATGATAAAGTGTTCAACCTAGTACAGGTATGAGATCCATTATCCGGAAACCTGTTATCCAGAAAGCTCAGAATTACGGAAAGGCTGACTCCCATAAACTCCATTATAATCAAATAATCCATATTTTTAAAAATGATTTCCCTTTTCTCTCTAATAATAAAACAAAATCTTGGGCTTGATCCAAACTAAGATATAATTAATCCTTATTTGAAGCAAAACCAGCCTATTGGGTTTATTTAATGTTTACATGATTTTCTAGTAGACTTAAGGTATGAAGATCCAAATTACAGAAAGATCCGTTATCCGGAAAACACCAGGTCCCGAACATTCTGGATAACAGGTCCCATACCTGTACAGGCTTCTCTGCTGTCTGAACTGGTTTCAGAGGGAGCAACAATCTTTAAAAGCACATTCTAAAACAATAATAATAATAACCCTCCATAGGAATAAAAATATAATAATACCTTTGTTTACATGTTAGTGTTTAGATGTTCCAAAATAATACTCATTAGCTAATGATAATGAAAGCTCCTCAGTGGGCCAAAGCCATAGCTCACGTTCAGTTGGGTTGAGGTCAGGGCCGTGTGTAGACCAGTCAAGTTCTTCCGATCCCATCTCTACAAAGGAAAACTATAGCCCCTGAACAATGTAGGTCTATATCAAATACATTGCATGAAACAGCTCATATGTAAAACCCTATTCCATTTCAATAAACCATTTCCATAATAATATACTTTTCTAGTAGTATGTGCCATTGGGTAATCCTAATTAGAAAATTGCCATTTTAAAAAATAAGGGCCTCCCCCTGGGATGGTAGGATTCACGGTGCACACAAACAAACCATACATGTTAGGTCACATGAGCCAATGAAACTATTTTGCTTCCACACTTCTTCCTGTTACAGAGTTGTAGTATTTCTGGTCAGGTGATCTATGAGGCAACACACAGACAACCAGGAAATGGTGGCTCAGGGCAAGAGATGTAAAAGGGCAAGATTTACTTAAATAAATATTCCAGTTTGGTACGATTCTTTAATATGCCACTTAATTTAAAATAAAGTATTAATTTTGGGGATATAGTTGTCCTTTAAGAACTGTATGACTCACTACTAATAGGATACTGGAGGGGCTGTAACCTCGGCGACAGCCTTATAAAACCTATATTGCCACCTCTTGAGTGATTTTCTTGTGGATGCTTTCGGTGTTGCAGGTTGTTGTCTTGCTGTGTGATGCACTGCAGATGCCCTAGGTTATAATAAAGGCAGTTTTATGGACTGGAATCTAAGTGCTGTTCATAGGGGAACGGAAACAAAAGTTTTTGTTCAAAAAGGTGTTTACAATAGTGCGCCTATTGACATAACCCCATGTGGGAACCTTGGAGCTACCGTTGGGTTGAGGAGCTGTAGAGTTCCCCATTGCTAAAATTCAGATTTGCACAACATTCACCAGAGAGGCCAGATGGAGGCATTGGTAACCACGTGGTTAGGAGCTTGTTTGGACGCAAGTACCTTAATGAATAGTGTCAATATGCGCTTTCCATTAAACCCATTTTAAAATCGGTGCATTTGTAAATTACCCCTTTGTAAAAGTCCTTTAGACCGATTCGGCAGCGTATCTGCCCGTGTTTGGGGGCGTCCGAAGGGTCTTCCCAATCGATATCTGTACAAAAATCGGCTTGATATAGATCGGGCAGGTTTATTTTTTCCTGCGATAGAGGACTGCTTCGGCTAGTTGATGCGGTCCTACTACCTGTCGTTGCCAATTTCCTTCATATAATCTGATCGTTTGGGGATCTTATCGTGTATGGCCACATTTACTCATACTCTACTCCCAGATCCATTGTCTGTTACCATCTCTTACCAAATTAAACTAAACCTGATTTCAGCAAAATATAAAGTCAGTTTAAAAAAAAAAAAAATCTTAATTTTTAACTTAATACTTTTGGTGAGTTCCAAGTCACGTTTGCAGCAACAAAAAAAAACCAAAACACTTGCAAGTTCCTCCGCAAATGAGATATTTTATACAAGATGTCACTTAAGATCCAGGACGAGCCTCAGTCCTCAAGGAATACCGACAGAGCCAAGTTATTTATGCAGTTGGGTACACGGTGAGATTGGACAATTCAAGTACAAAATGACAGGACTCTCGGTCCTAGAAACTCGGCTGGAAATTGGATTTTGTCTCATATTGATGGGTGTATGAAGCAAAAGTGGTTACCTTGCGTGCTCAGAGTCGGTTTTTTTTCCCTTTGCCTTTCATCACAGATTCACACAAGCTGCCTGGTCAGGCGTGAAATGCGTCAGGCAATTCAGCAGCCTTTCTTTCCCAAGATTTGCATTATCTCCGTTCCTTAATTCATGCAATAATGACATTGACTGTGATTAAACAGTGTTTCTGGGCAGGAAAAATCTACTACTTGTTTTCACTTAATATGTGTGTCTTAATATGCTTGTGACCTGCATTTATATTTGTATATGTGGGTATGTATACAAACATACCTCCCAACTGTCCCTTTTTCGGAGGGACAGTCCCTCTTTTGACAGCTCAACCCGCAGTCCCTCATTTGTACTGGATTTGTCCCTCTTTTCTCTGCACTGAACAGCCAGAAAAAGAAACAAAGTTTCTCACTTAATTGGCTTTTAGCAGAGAGCCCAGAACAGCTAACAGGTGCAAATAAGATACTTTGTAACAATTTTGAGACATAAAAACACAGTTTAGAAATGGAGAAATATTTTCAAACTTTCATAACCTGCAAAATTTTGTAAAACAAACATGGTAATTAGGGGGTGTGGCCACAGAAAGGGGTGTGGTCAAACAATTGCTGCACTACATGCGGAAAAAAAAAATTTTGGCCCTCTTTTTACTTCCAAAATGTTGGGAGGTATGTACAAATTAAGAGTGAGGTGGGTCTATCAGAGTACAGGTATGGGATCTATAATCCGGAAACCCATTATCCAGAAAGTTCAGAATTACGGAGTCTCCCATAGACTCCATTATAATCAAATAAGTCCGATTTTTAAAAATTATTTAATTTTTCTCTGTATTAATAAAACCGTACCTTGTACTTGATCCCAACTAAATTCTAATTAATCCTTATTGGAAGAAGCAAAACCAGCCTATTGGGTTTATTTCATGTTAACATGATTTTCTAGTAAACTTAAGGTATGAAGATCCAAATTAAAAAAAGATCTCTTATCCGGATTATCCCAGGTCCTGAGCATTCTGAAAAACAGGTCCCATACCTGTATTAATTGCAACATTTTTAGACTGCTGGAATACACAATAAAGGGGTTATTTATCAAAGGTCGAATTTTGGAATTATGTGAATTTTTACGCTAATGAACTCAAATTTACTCACAACCTGAATGGGAGCTTATTTATGAAGAAACTAGAACGTCTAAAATTTGATTGAATGTTAACAACCCCGAAAACTCGAATCAAATTCAAATGCAATTTGAATCGAGTTTTCCTCCAAAAAAAAACCTTGAATGTCAGGAAGGCAATTAACATCTTCAAATTGGTCAACAGACCTCTGCCATTGACATGAACTCGGCAGGTTTTAGGTGGCAATCTATCGAATTTAAGTTGTTTTCAGGGTAGGGGGATGATAAATTTCAGATTCGAATGCGAGTTGGTGCAGTTTAAACTTGAAATTGTTTTGACCAACAAAAATCTTTTTTGAATTTACAATTCAAGGCTTAGTAAATCTGTCCCTAAGTATTCATACTAAAATACAGTATCAGATTGTAGCAGGGAGAGGGCACTGAAAAAAATCTGACTGATAGCAGCCAGTGCGTGGATCATCGACAGATCACATCTTGCTGCTTTGAGTAGCTATACTCTTTGTGCAAACGATCTGAACCATAGAATAGTGTCCATACCTTGTGTGTGGCCCCTTGTACCCTCTCCATCCATTTATGCCATGGGCCGATCGGTCGGATAGTATATCGGATTAGTCTGTGTATGCACACCTTTTATTGTGCTTGCTTCTCATGGACCAAAGTTATAAAAAAAATGCAATGGTCAGTTTGAACTTTGGGTACAGACATTTTGGAGAACAGTATCAACAGTTGCTCAGTCTCCTAATACAGCACATACTAATGCAGTTGCATCCTGTCTCCCACTGCCCCATTGTTCCTGCTCCAGTCCTGTGCCTGCTTTGGTCCTGAATCTGCTTTAGTCCTGTGCCTGCTTTAGTCCTGTGCCTGCTTTGGTCCTGTGCCTGCTTTGGTCCTGTGCCTGCTTTGGTCCCGTATCCGATTTGGTCCTGTGCCTGCTTGGATCCTGTACCCACGTTCTTGCCTAGACTGTATGCTTGTATTCAATTGTCTGATTTCCTAGTTTAACCTTGCCTGCTCCCCTGATTTACTGTTGTTTGCAGCATGCATCGACCACTGCTTGTTACATAGATTTTGCTCTGGTTTGTCGTCTGCCCAGACCTCTTTCCTGCCAAAAGACTTGTTATTACATGCCACCTGCCTTACACAGCTTGTGGCCCCCAACTTGTGGCTTGTAAATAACAAGTTGCTCTCCAACACCTTGGATGTTGCTCCCAGTGGCCTGAGAGCACGCAGCTATTTTTTAATTATTGGCTTAAGGGCAAGCTTTAGTTGCATAAAAACTATGTGTATTGCCATAGAGAGCGTTGTGTAGGCTGCCAGTCCACATAGGACTACCAATAGTCAATCACAGCCCATAATTGGCACCCCAGGAGCTTTTTTCATGCTTGTGTTCCTCTCCAACATTTTTTTACATTTGAATGTGGATCACGGGTAAAAAGGTTGGGGACCCCTGGTTTAGCGGGTTTTTTCTTAGTCAGTACAACAATAGGTCATTCCTTGACACTGGAATGAGCTTTTTTGACGACTTCCTCTTCTTAAAAACTGTTCCAAGGGATACCACATGGCTCTGACCTACAGACTGCCCAGACCTTCTGGTTCTTCACCAGCACACGCATATTAATTTCAGAAAGAAAGTGTCAGAGAAAGTGTGACTGGGTGTGCCAGTTTACATAAATATACAGTTAGCTCTCAATATTTCCATTCGAAAAATTCACAGGAAAAAAATGAAAACTAAAAGTATAATAGTGGTGTGCAAGTGTGGCCTCTGCTGGTCTGCTAATTATATATCCAGAAAAAGTCTTGTTTGTGTTCCCCAATATATTGAATGTTCTTTAATCCTCCTCTCCCTCCTACTTCTCTCCACTCCGCAGTGTTTGGCTGCCGGCTCCATCATAATGAATCGTGAAATAGAGAGTATGGCTATGAGACCTCTAGCCAAAGACTTAACCAGAAGCCTTGAGGAAGTGAGGAATCTAATCCGTGACCAGGCCCTGCGGGATCTCAACATTTACACAGAGAAAATGAAAGAATCCCTCCGACATTTCGATGTTCTGTTTGCAGAGTTTGAATTAAGGTGAACTTGCTCTAATTAAACGTTTTTTTATTTTTTTTCTTACTTTGCTCAGTGTTGGTAGTGAAATCCATTTTTCATGAAATTTTTTCCAAGTTGAAAAAAAATAAATAAAATAAATGTAATAATGTGTTTCTTTAGTTCAGGAATTCATTGAACCCTTAAAACAAAATTGTAGCATATACAGTATATATGTTACATATAGAGCTGAAAATGAGGATCAAACTACTGAAATATTGAGCTGGGATATTATGTTGCAGGGAGAGGTAGGTTCTAGACAAAGAATGTTTTCATGGCCAATGGAAGAAATTACTTAATGGTTTCTAAGCTTGGGAATGTCATGTCTGATAAGGTTTCAGGAAGGGAAAGTTGAATAAAGTTCACATGACTTGGATTTGGTTCATTTGAACACTCTTGGCATCCAATAAAGAGTGCTGGGATTTGGCCAAATCTCAAAAGTCCTGGATTTGGTGCATCTCTATTAAAAATAGGGATAATAATGTATTAACCAGAAGAGCATTAATCATGTGCAGGGGTTCACGCCCCTTTGCCTTAAGCTGGCCCATTGCCTTTAAGTGATACTGACTCTAAAAGACTACTTTTTAAAATATTAAAAGTTACCTATACATAGTAACATAGTAACATAGTAAGTAAGGTTGAAAAAAGACACACGTCCATCGAGTTCAACCTTTTTTTAATAACTACCTATCTGTCATGTTGATAATTTTTTGCTGAGAGGTTTGTTTATCTAAGTTATTGTTAGTTGAAGTTCCTAAACTTAACTGTTTTGCCAACCTGACTGTCCCATCTCAGCCTGTCAGTTAAGGTGGCCATAGACGAACAGATAATATCGTACAAAACTAATTTTCGTACGATATTTGGTGCGTGTATGGTGGGAAAAGAGCCGACCGATATCGGCTCATCGATCGGGCTGGATGGAAAATTTTGATCGGGTGTGTTTGAAGACACCTTGAACATCGGACATTGTTAGTGCTGAATCGTCAGATACAGGTAGAATTCTATTGTTTCTACCTGTATATCTACCTGTATTCTGCTCTACACGTGTGTATTGAAATGAACGATCTTTTTTGGAAAGATCTTTTCCAAGAAAGATCGTAATTGTTACGTCTATGGCCACCTTTACAGTTTCTAATGCTAACGGACTCCTGCTGCACAAATATGGCAGCCCCCTCATACAGGAACATGGGGCATCAGACAGGTAATGTAAAAGCATCATGCAAATACTTTATGGCAAAGTTATAAGTAGCTTTCAAGGCATTATATTATGATAGATGTAAAAAGAGTTTAATTTCTGGTGTCAGCATCTCTTTAAGGTGGCCATACACGGGCCAATAAAATCTGCAGACAGACCGAGTCGGCAGCTTTTTTGGCCCGTGTATGGGGCCCTCTGACGGGCTTCACCGATAGATATCTGGCTGAAAGTCAGCCAGATGTCGATCGCACGGGACTAAAAATCCCGTCGGATTGTGGACCGCATCTGTTCATTGATGCGGTCCCGCGATCTGACCGCCCGTTTACCCATTGTTATGATCCAATTGTTGAGCCCTAGGGCCCACGATCGGATCAGCCCGATATATCTGGGAGAGATCTGCTCGTCGCCAAACAAGCGGATCTCTCCGTGTATGGCCATCTTTAGAGCTAGGGAGATCTAAGACCAAAGATTCTGACATTTTGGCTCTGGAAGCCATCTTCCTACCTTGGAGAGCTTTGGAGTGTTTTACTGTATATGAGCCTTTTTGATTTCATCTCCCTGTTAAAGGGATACTGTCATGGGAAAAAATTTTTTTTCCAAAATGAATCAGTTAATAGTGCTACTCCAGCAGAATTCGGCACTGAAATCCATTTCTCAAAAGAGCAAACAGATTTTTTTATATTCAATTTTGAAATCTGACATGGGGCTAGACATTTTGTCAATTTCCCAGCTGCCCCCAGTCATGTGACTTGTGCCTGCACTTTAGGAGAGAAATGCTTTCTGGCAGGCTGCTGTTTTTCCTTCTCAATGTAACTGAAGGAGTCTCAGTGGGACATGGGTTTTTACTATTGAGTGTTGTTCTTAGATCTACCAGGCAGCTGTTATCTTGTGTTAGGGAGCTGATATCTGGTTACCTTCCCATTGTTCTTTTGTTTGGCTGCTGGGGGGAAAAGGGAGGGGGGTGATATCACTCCAACTTGCAGTACAGCAGTAAAGAGTAATTGAAGTTTATCAGAGCACAAGTCACATGACTTGGGGCAGCTGGGAAATTGACAATATGTCTAGCCCCATGTCAGATTTCAAAATTGAATATAAAAAAAATCTGTTTGCTCTTTTGAGAAATGGATTTCAGTGCATAATTCTGCTGGAGTAGCACTATTAACTGATTCATTTTGAAAAAAAATGTTTTTCCCATGACAGTATCCCTTTAAAGCCTAAATTGTTTGTATAGACATCATCTTTAGAGGAAGGAAAGCCTGACACGTGGGCCTCTTGAAAATTGTTCAACTTGGTGTTGGCAGAATAGTCAGGTGTACAGAAAATATTTTGACTTCTTACCCAAGACTGTTTAGAACACTATGGAATCCTAAATTAATTTGCTTTGTTCTCTGAATTCTTCTGTATGATTGTAAGTTACCTAATCAGAGGTATAGGATGATAACCAATAAAATAACCAAATCTGTGAATTACACCCTTATAATATCCTGTAAATTATATCTTTTTAAACGGTGCTTAGTAATGTCACTGGTTATAACTTTTGTCACACGACTCAATTAAACTTGTGTATTATAATCAATAAAGTACACCCTGTTGTAAGATATGAGGATATTAGTTCAATGACCTGTATAAAAGCATTCAGCCTTTGGTCATGGAGTTCCTTGGTACTCTTTGTACTCCAGATATTCAGCAGCCAAGTTGAAAGTGAAGATCTTATGGCCCTTAAAGCTGTTCATTTAAAAAAACCAGGGTCCAGACCCAAACAGCAGCCTTATCATTCCGGTGACAGTTGCCATTTAAGTGTGCAAGTGTGCAGGCTAGTATTATTACTGACAGTATGTACAATTAGTACAATAATTAACACCTTTTTTTTAACTCTGCAGCTATGTCTCTGCCATGGTACCTGTAAAGTCCCCAAAAGAATATTATGTGCAGCAGGAAGTTATTGTTCTTTTCTGTGAAACTGTAGAAAGGTAAGTCACATAATGTGCCAATTCTGACAATATTGAGTTTAAAAGGGTTGTTCGCCTTCCAAACACTTTTTTTTTTCAATTCAGTTGTTTTCAGTTGTTTACTGGAAGGCGTACAACCCCTAGAATGTGTCATCTCTGTACGATGTTGTGAATGGGAGACAAACCACCACTTTTCCCATAAAGGATAAAGGAAACCGCTTGGTTTAACATCTTACTTTTTAGGATACTACTATATTTCCTGAGCAATTGTAGGCCGAGAGTCATTCTTCCTGAATAAATACTAAGATTGCTGCCAGTAAAATGATTATCAGTTGAACATTAGCAATGCATTAATATTTTACTAGCTACTAACTAGCAAATGCAATATTAACTTAGGAAAGTTGGGAGAATTATATGAGGAATGAGGAGGCCAGTAAGGTGGCATGTTACTGAGACAAAAGTGAGAAGATGTTTTAAATTTACAAGAACGGGGAAGAGAGAGAGATGACCGATGGTCCGATCTTCTCTGGGAACTTTGATCATAATCTTGTACATATGATATAATATCCATTAATCTTGGGGTTAGATGGGCAGATAGATGGGGCAAATACACTGTGGGGGCAGCATTAAAGGGCACCAATCATGACCAAAATCATTTACTAAGTAAATACACTATGTGAAAGTTCAAGAAATCCGATTTTTAAAACAGTTAGAATTGTTTGTATAATGTAAATGATCAGCTCACTATTCCTTCTGCAAGTTCTCCCCTATCTCCCCTGCAGTTCTAGCTGAGGCAGCCATCTTGGATTTCACTGGCTCCTCCTACCTATATCTTCCCAGCCAACTGTAGCTCTGAAATCTCGCACATGCTCAGTTCAAATTCCTTGTTTGCTTATCAACCCTTCTAAGCTATTTTCAAATCAGCCAAACCTGTGTGTTAGCTGCTGTACAGTAGTGCTGCCCCCTGCTGGAAGTTAGCAGGTGGCAGCACTTCTAGTGGATACTTCTAGTGGAGGAGTTTACTAAAACAAGGCATTCTGGGTAGAATACTCAAAGCAGTGTTACAATCTGAGCATGCTCCTGAAATTTGCACATTAGAGTCTCTGTTAGAGTCTCAATATGGCCTCCCTCAGTGAAAGAACCCATTTGACAAAGTAAGGGATTTTTTTTAAAACCTGCAGTTTTTTCAAAAAACTATATATGTAGTTTGATTAAACGTGTTTAGCTTGTACTGGTCAGATTGTTAATATGTGTTTGATTTTGGCTGTGATAGGTGTCCTTTAAAGGGGACCTGTCACCCCAAGAAATAATTTCAGATTCTTCTCTATCATGTTACTTGAGCAAAATAAACTTTACTTACACTATATTTATTATTTAAATTTTGTTTCCTTCAGTCGTGGCATTACACAATCACAGCACACAGGCAGGAGCCATTTTTTTGAATGCTGTTATTAAGACAAATTATGTATCACCCCAAAATCTTGTGTATACACCAACACCAGAATGGCTAGTTCAGAAAGGCCCATGTGTAATGCCCTATACAAGTATAGAGCCTGAGGAGGGAAGGGGAAATGTGAGGAGTGCAGAGAATGTAGGAAGTGCAGAATGGAAAGTGAAAGTAATTGACTGCCCCACCTCTATGCCTCAGACATAGAGGCGGGGCAGATATTTGATTGACAGCTCAGATATTTAAACATCTTTATAACAGGTATGGACGTTTTAATGAAAAAAAGAATTTGGGTTTCATGTTTAATTTGAAAAGGACTTTCATTATGCAGCTTTTTATGTGTAAGTAACAGGTCCACTTTAATAGCAGGGAAAGCTGTCCATTCTATCCTCATATTGCATTAACTGAAACTGTCCAGCATTACACGGGATTATCATTAGCTGCTAAGACCTCCGCTTGGGCCTGCAGATTACACAAGCTAGTTCAGAAAGTTCAATTCATTTAATACATGTAATTGAATTATTTCTGGCAGAGAATAGTATTTCACTTCTTGCGGTCCCTGTATTATTTATTGTAGAGCACAGATCTAATCCTGTTATAGCTGAGCATAAAGTGCTTAGCCCTAGCAGCTCATTGTTCTCATGTCAGATGATTCTTAATTCTCAAGTATAGTCTTATTTTCAATAGCATAACGTATGCACATGGCCCAGCTCAGAGCCCTGCAAATCACCTCCTGGGAATTAAAGGGGACCTGTCACCCAGACATAAAAACCTGTATAATACTTTTTTTTTTTTTTTTTTTAAATGAAACCCAAACTCTTTTTCATTAAAGCATCCATGTCTGTTTTTGCATTTTTTTGATGTCACCACCATCCCCACATGCCCCCTGCCCTCCTCACTGTCTATAGTTGTATAGCCTTGGCAACGACATGTTACACAAAATGGCACCTGCCTGCATGATTGTATTCCAAAAGAATGAAGGAGACCAGATTTAAAAAACAAAAAGTGTAAGTAAATGTTATTTGGCTCAACTGGCAGAACAAAATAGGATTTTGTATTCTGTTTTGGGGTGACAGGTCCCCTTTAAGTGAAAACATCATTGGATGACAATCACCAGTGGTTTTTATTTTTTGTTTTTCACAATTTCCCCTTTATTTGTGGGACATTGACTTAGTATTTTTAAAAGGTGTGGAGGAGGATGGTCGGGTTGCACAGTGGCAGCTACAGCCGATGTTTGCCCTGTTGGGCTAAAAGGTTGAATATTGTGCAGTTATAGATTGGGATGCACCGAATCCAGGATTCAGTCCGGTATTCAGCCTTTTTTAACAGAATTCAGATTTGGCGGAATCCTTGTGCCTGGCAGAACTGAATACGAATCCTTAAAGGAATGGTTCATTTTCAAGTTAACTTTTAGTATGTTATAGAATGGCCAATTCTATGCAACTTTCCAAATTGGTCATCATTATTTATTTTCTATAGTTTTTTTTAATTATTTGCCTTTTTCTTCTGACTCTGTGTGGCTCTGTAAGGCTACACATTATGGTTATTGCTGCTTTGTCTTACTCCTCTTTCTGTTCAGGCCTCTCCTATTCATAGCCCAGTCTCTTATTCAAATCAATGCATGGTTGCTAGGGTCATTTAAAACCCTGCAAAAAACCTGCTGAAATTGCAAACTGGAGAGCTGCTGAATTGAAAGTTAAATAACTCAAAAACCACAAATAATAAAAAATAAAAATAAATTGCAAAGTGTCTCAGAATATCACTCTCTACATCATACTAAAAGTAAATTTAAAGGTGAACAACCCCTTTAAAATCATATACAAGGACGTATAAAAAAATTCTTCTTTTTTCCCCCTTCCCATCCCTCATGCAGATAAGGATCCAGATTTAGTCCGGTATTTGGCCGAATCTTTCACAAAGGATTCGGAGGTTCGGCCGAATCCAAAATAGTGGATTCGATGCATTCCTAGTTATAAAGGGTGAACATTTGTTTGCATAAGCAAATATAATTATCTGTTTGTTTGGGCCAGCCTCTTAATAAATGGTTTTTGAGAACCATCTTCATTCAGCAAGAAGGGGCATCACCATATGAAGTTTTCAGTTTGGACAGGTGAACTGGTCTTCTACAGGATTGCAAGCTTGTGTTGGAAACCCCCACTTAAGCTCCCCATAGACGCAACGATTCTTCTTTTCGAACGACCGATTTTAGGAAAGTCCGACCAATCCTTCGAAATTATCGCGCGGTTAGTGGGAATCGAACGATCGTACATCTTACGATTTTTCGGCCGACATCTGTCAGGAAATTGATCGGCCAGGTCAAAAAATCTTTGTCGGTCCCAGTGCAAAATATCTATGTTTGCAGGGCCAAGCAGGCAGCTCCCCTTTGTTTTCCTGCCAAATTGGTCTTTTTAGTTGATGGTCAATTCGTACGATCGTTCCGAGAAAATCGTAGTCTCATGATGAGGATCTGAATCTCAACATCTTTGGCCAGCTTTACCTTTACATGACCAAAGTGCCATACGTGTACAGTATGGTCCGAATTGCCCAACGGCTGCAGCTCTTGGCGCTGTTGAAATGAGGACAACAGATGTATTATTTGACTTGAAGAATTTAGTTGTGACGTATAGAATTGCCAGTCTCATTTATATGTCATGTTCTTCTTCCAATTTTCCTAATTTTGTTATGTATGTCTTGGAAACAGAGCCTTAAAGCTTGGATACCTCACACAAGATATGATCGATGATTATGAACCAGCATTAATGTTTACAATCCCAAGACTAGCCATTGTGTGGTAAGTATAGGGTGGATGCCTTTTCTAAGGTCCAATCAGGCATATGCCGACTCCAGATTACTAGTAGCTTGTTAGAACAATGCCATGTTTGTTAAACACTTTCCCTGGGCAACGGCCAATGATAACAAGGCCTATGGGATGTGATGGAGAAGGTTGTAACCCTACAGCCACTGAAGAATGAAGGGTTAGGGTAATGGCACACAGATAAGATGATGGCTTTTGCCATATTCGTGCCCGTTATTATCTATGGATCAATGTTATTGGCTAGCATAGGCAATGTTCATTTTATTCTCTCTAAAATAAATTTGGGGTTTGCGACCGAAAGCATTTTTTGGTGTTCTTTTATTATTATTATTATTATTATTATTATTATTATTATTATTATTATTATTATTACCATGTATTTTTAGAGCACCAACATATTGCGCAGTGCTGATTTTAGTTCTCTTTTTGCGAGTTTGAACTGAAAGTAGTGGTGTAACTAAAGTATGGGGAGTATTCTCCACTGGGAATATGAGTCTAAAGTTGAAGTCACTAAATCCACTCAACAATTTGTAATTATTCGAATGCCTTTCCTTACCCATACAGTGGTCTTGTTGTTTACGCTGAAGGACCACTCAACCTCGAACGCAAACCAGAAGATATGTCTGAACTTTTTCGGCCTTTCCACACCCTGCTAAGGAAAATAAGGTAAGTGCTAGCTGGTAGAAATAACATATATTGGGAACTAGTGATGTGCTGGTCGGGATTTTCCAGACCCGCACCTGCCCGCCATCTGCCCTCCCTCCACCCGTGCCTGCCCGAACCAGACTTCTGCGCACAGTTCAACATTTGGAACCCCCAAGTGCAAGATGACTTTCCTTCTCCTTTAAGGAGTCATGCTAAAGCAGTAGCCAGGTGGTTTATGGTATGGCACAGGCAGGTATGATACTTAACACAGCACATTAACCTTCTATTAGACTTCTATCCGGCTTATCTATCGTTTCAGCATCATTAGCTCTAAGTGCTGCTCCAGCCCCTCAGTGTACCTGTATTCCTGCTAAGAGATCATTTTACAGCTCACGTTAGAGACTGTTTTCCAGCATTCAATTACAGAGAAACGAGAAAAGTGTTCCTGAGAATAATCTTCCTGTCATAAAAGAAGATACAGTTCAGGCCGCCACCAAGATCTGCAGCAATCTGCACTTTTACAGGGTATTTTTGTGCTCTGTAATTCTCCTGAAAAATAAGCTGGAGAGGGTATTGTTTAGGAACGGGGCGACAGTTTAATTACAGATATCCTTTAGCTGTGAGGAATGGAGTGTCTATCCGCATGACAATGAAATGTGCAAATTCAACCTTGAATTAAAGTGGAACAGCACCAAGATTTTTTTTTTTTTTTTAAATAACAAACCAGTATTATTTTAAGCAGCTTTCCAACATATATTGATTAAAATGTTTTGATCATTTAAAAGGATTAGGGATGCATATTTCTGGTAGGGATGGGATGACTAATTGCCCCCTGTGAATGGATGACTCGCCACCAGCCCTACCCCTCCAACTTTCCTTGCTCTGTCTTTATATACTCTATATATATATATATATATAGCATAGCAAATGGACCCGCACTGATTGTTTATCGTGAAAAAATTGATGTGCTTTAGTCACAATGCATTTCCAACGTTTCGGCCCATACTGGGGCCTTTTTCATCTTTGAACGTTGGAAATTCATGGTGAATTCGCATGATTCACCGCCTTTGAATAAAGTCGCTAAAATTCGCCGCCTTCAAAAAAAACACCAGCGCATTTTCGGAAAAAAACCTGATGTCGGTGTCAAAAAACGGAACCCGGCGTAAATAAAACGGACGTCGGCATCAAAAACGGACGCCGGCGTCAAAAACGAGACGATGGCGCTGTTTCGCTAATTTTTCGCTGTTTCACGGATTTGGCACCAAAGTCGCAAATTTATTGGGGAAGTGAAATGGCGCAAATTCGCCTATTGGCCCCAATTTATCAGTTACCCAAGAGAGGCGAGTACTGTCACCTGTCGCCGGCGGTGAATCACGCGAATTCACCATGAATTTCCAACGTTCAAAGATGAAAAAGAGAGGCGAGTACTGTCACCCCTTAAAATTCATGAATGAAACAGAACATGACTGGCTCTCAGCTGTCAGAATAACACAAAGCAGGCACTTGGCACAAGGAATCTCTGCTTCCAGCCCTGCAGAATCACTCACTTGCCGTCCCCTGTAGCAATATGCTGGCTTCTTTACAGAGACGATAAAACAGAATAGTCTCCTATTTACCACAAAACAGCACTTACTGTAATAACTTAAAGAACAATGTGACGGCAGAAAACCTTTCTAATGAAGCATCCCATAACTTTGAATGTGTGAGCCATGAGTGTTCCTTCTATCAGCAGCCAGAGCCATGTATTCTTCAACAATTCCCAAAGTGCAATCAGTCTGGCAGAACAACAATCCTTCCCTGCTATGGCAGCCCACAGTGCAGAGCAGCGGATTACAGCAGCAGCCAATGTGACAGACAGCTCCTGCTATCAACTGCCACCTTGACAAAGAGCAGCTATTTGCTGTTAAATGACATTAGTCCAAGAACTTTCCTGTAGCGTCAACTGCCGGAATGACAGAGCTCACACAGTCAAGTGGCAGCAGCCTGAGAGAGGATGATGCTCTTTATTAAACAACCATTATACTGAACAGTTATGAGTTGTGAACAATGTATATCGCTTTAGCTGCTGAGAGGTGCGAGAGAATGCTGGTTACACTGACAGCTGGTGGCTTTTAGATGCTTGTGAATGTTTCAGTGCGAGTCTTCAGTTGCCCTTTAAAATTTAATTTGTGTAAGCCAGTATTAGAATCACATTCTGGGTCACTACTAGTTATCTTGGGCTCCTTGGAAATCAATTTCTGTACTGCATATTTGCATTAAAGGTTAGTCTGTGTGGGATAGGAAATGTGGGAATAGGAAAAAGCTTGACTGTGTAGGATAGAATGGTCCGATTGTGTGGGTTAGATTATATGGGATTCAATTGGTTGTCAGTGTGGGTTAGAATGTATAGGATAAAATGGTGCGACTATGGGATAGAATTATTAGACTGTGTGAGTTACAATATATGGGATGGAATGAATATTTAGACTGTGTGGGTTAGAATAGTTAGAATATAGGGGCTAGAATATTAAGATTGTGTTGGCTGTAAAATAGGGGATTTATTAATATTATTTTCCACATAGACTAATAAAGACTTTGAGTTAGAATATAGTGGATAGAATGACTAGTCTGTGTGGGATAGTATATTAAGCATGTGTGGGTTACAATATAGGGGTTAGTATGGTTTGGCTGCATGGGATGGAATACTAAGACTGTTTGATTATAGTGGATAGAATGACTAATCTATGTGGGATAGAGTTTTAAGACTGCGTTGATTGAAATATAGGGGATAGAATGGCTAGTCTGTGTGGCATAGTATATAAAGAATGTGTGTGTGTTACATAATAGGGGTTAATATGGTTCGTCTGCATGGGATAGAATACAATGGGGTAAATTTATCAAAGAGTGAAGTTCTGCCACTAGAGTGAAATTCCGCAGCTCTCAATTCATTTCTATGGGATTTTGAAAGGCGTATTTATCAATGGGTGAAGTGAAAGTTCACCCTTTGATAAATATGCCTATAAAAATCCCATAGAAATGAATGGAGAGTGGCGGAATTTCACTCTAGTGGCGGAACTTCACTATAAACTTCACTCTTTGATAAATATACCCCTAAGACTGTTTGAATATTGTGGATAGAATGACTAATCTATGTGGGATAGAGTTTTAAGACTGTGTTGGTTGGAATATAGGGGATAGAATGGTTTGTCTATTTGAGATAGAATGTTAAGAATGTGTGGGTTGGTATATATGGACTGTAAACTGTGTGGGATAGAATGGCTAGACTATTTATGTTAGAAAGTATAGGATTGAATGTTAAGGTGGCCATACACGGGCCGATAAAAGCTGCCGACAGACCGTGTCGGCAGCTTATTGGCCCGTGTATGGGGGCCCCCGACGGGCTTCCCCGATCGAGATCTGGCCGAAAGTCGGCCAGATCTCGATCGGATGGGTTTAAAAATCCCGTCGGATCGCGGCCGCATCTGTTCGTTGATGCGGTCCCGCGATCCGACCGCCCGTTTGTGAATGCTAGGATCTGATCGTTGGGCCCTAGGGCCCACGATCGGATCTGCCCGATATTGCCCACCTCAAGGTGGGAATATCGGAGGGAGATCCGCTCGTTTGGCGACATCGCCAAACGAGCGGATCTATCCATGTATGGCCACCTTTAGACTGTATGCACAATAGAATACTTCAGTTGTGATGAGAATTCGTTTTTGTGGGTTTGAATGTATGGGATAAAATGTGTTTTATAAAATATTGTGTGCTTATTTCTACTAAACATTACGCTTTTAATTGATACAGAGCATTGTTTCAGGTACATTGGTTAGAATACTTTTATTGAAGATGACATGAAAGAATTCTATCTCCTGAGTGCCCGGGGCTGGTTTTGCTCAGAGTTTGGAACATTTGAAGAAGATTTCACTGATACTAAAGATATAGTAGAGCAGACACAAAGGGTTTATAGTACCTACTCGTTTAATTAACACCTTTCATTTCAAGCTAACGGAATGGAAATCCAATCATGTAAATGCAGTCTCTTGAAAGACACTTAAAGGAACAGTTCCCTTCCTACAGGCAAATCCTTCCTATAGTTTACACATCAGATTTTTCTATCCATTATATTTTTCCATTATATTTCCTAACACAAGTGACACCACTAAGCAGCATTTTTTTACCAATGACATTACCACGGAAAGAGAGTCATAGTTAATTGCTGAGCCTCGCTTGGTGGTGAAATTATGGACATGCTCACCTTTAAGCCTCTCCCCCAAATACCATGACCACCATAAAAAAACAGAAAATACCAAAAAGCATTCACTAAATAACTACAACAAAACAAAAAAATAATAACCTAACATTTAAGGATAGTTCGTTAGTAATATAAGTGAAATATCCAGGCCCGGATTTGTGGCAAGGCCACTCAACTATAGTGTATATAAACGTTTATTTTATATAAACTATAGTAGTATTTATCTGTTATCTACTGTGTATCCTGTGCTTGAATGGCTGCCCCCATGGCTATACAGCAGCTTGTTTATATAAACTATAGTAGTGCTTTTCTACTAATATATCTACTTTATATATATATAAATTTTATATATATATATATAAAATACACAAAGCCATGAATATCTTGTAAATTATATCCTTATAAACGGTGAGTTCTGATGTCATTTCTGATACATGACTCACTGAAACTTGTGTATTATAATAAATAAAGTACCCCCAGTTGCAAAATATGAGGAAATTAGAAGTGATATCCAAAAAAGATGTGAGGACCTCCAATAATAAAGAAACAATTATATAAAAAAAAATAGAAAAATCATATAAGACATGAAGAACTAACGCGTTTCGTGCCTATGAGTAAGTGCCCCAATAAGCACGAAACGCGTTAGGTCTTCATGTCCTAATAAATTTTTCTATTTTTTTTTATATAATTGTTTCTTTATTATTGGAGGTCTTCACATCTTTTTTGGATATAGTGTTTTGGACTAGCACCTTGGGACTGAGGTGAACTGTGAGTGAATCCTCTATTATTAACTTCACAACAATTTTGTATCTTGATTTATCTATTATTTTTTAGAGTGGTACTGCATATACTTTCTCTTTTTTTTGTGGCATCAGCACAAACCCTGTCCATATATACGATATTAGAAGTTACCTCAGAGTTCCATGACCTGTATAAAAACACTCGGCCTTCGGCCTCATTCTTTTATATGGTCATGAAACTCCTCAGTAACTTATAATATCCTTATATTTTACAAGAGGGGGTACTTTTATTCATTATATATCTCGCTGGCTATATCATTTATATGGCGTGCCCTTATAATGACCGTGTCTCTTTCACAGCAGCATCCCATAACTAAATACATTTGCTATTACAGATATGTAGCACTGTGTATGTTGGGAAAAGGTCTATGAAAAGGCAGAGGGGGCAATATCAGCCTCAGTGGCCCCTTAGCTAACAAAATGCCCTTTTATCACGATTTCATTGTTTCTTGCCTTGTTGCCTACACAATGAAAGTGTCTCCGTGGCCCCTTTATCGGCTGCTGAGCTGCCTGACTGGATTTTGATTTGGAAGGAAATTAAGTGCCAGCATTAAATAAGAACTCGCTGTATAATTTATTGTTCCCAGGGAGCTGAAGAGCCTCAGTGATTGTCATTGGTTGCACTTGTCCTCCCTTGTGTTCTCCTCTAGCCGGGCTCCCTGCGTAGCAAAGATTTGCTGCCATCCATAGCTTCACAGCCTCTAATATTTGCTCTGATTTATTCCCATTTTCCTATTATACTGTTTTCATAAAACAACTCCTTCATTGTTCCAAAAGGACATTCTTTAACAATGTGCGTTTCTTGGCATTCACACTCTACATTGTGTGTTATTGTTGTCAGATACTTAATGCATGGGCTCAAGCATCCTAAACCCACATGCTTAAAGTGATACTGACACTTTTGGTATCCTTTAACAATAGAGCCCTCTACTTTGTTTAAATAAATATTAATGTTTTAATCTCCCACTGTTCCCCTAGAGTTACAGTGTATGCCAGACTCTGGCAAGAATAGCCTATTAGAGCCTTTGAATAGTATCAGGTGGAAAGTAATGGAAACTGTCTGTCCCCCCTCCATAGAGGCCAGATCTGTAATTGTAATATACAGTATATATGTGTGTATACCTCTGACCAAGATCCCTGTGGGGGATCGAAACATTGAGTTTAAAAAAAATTTGTTATTTTTTGGCATACTCCTGTGAATGCCGCTATTCTACACACACAAACACACACACACACACACGTAAGGAATCCCTTTTCCAGAAACCCATTGTGTCTGAACTTACAGGGGTGCAGGGGATGTGACTGCACCAGGGCCTGCACATCCTCGGGACCTGCTGGCGGTTCGCACGATCGCAAATCGGCCGTGATGTCTGCTTCCAGAGGTGGGTGGGGGGTCCTGGCTGCATAGCCTGCACCCGGGCCCCACGCCTCATAGTTCCATTACTGATTATCCAGAAAGCTCCAAACTACAGAAAGGCCATCTCCCATACAGTCCATTTTAAGCATATAATTTTATTTTATACTAAAAATGATTTCCCTTTTCTCTGTAATAATAATAATTATACAGCACCTTGTATATGAGCTGCATGAATCCATATTGGGGCAAAACAATCTTTTTGGGTTTAACTAATGTTTAAATGATTTTTAGCAGACTTAAAGGGATACTGTCATGGGGAAAAAAAATTTCAAAATGAATCAGTGCTGCTCCAGCAGAATTATGAGCTGAAATCCATTTCTCAAAAGAGCAAACAGATTTTTTTATATTTAATTTTGAAATCTGACATGGGACTAGACATATTGTCAATTTCCCAGCTGCCCCAAGTCATGTGACTTGTGCTCTGATAAACTACGATCACTCTTTACTGCTGTACTGCAAGTTGGAGTGATATCACCCCCTCCCTTTCCCCCCCCCCAGCAACCAAACAAAAGAACAATGGGAAGGTAACCAGATAACAGCTCCCTAACACAAGATAACAGCTGCCTGGTATATCTAAGAACAACACTCAATAGTAAAAACCCATGTCCCACTGAGACACATTCAGTGGAAAAACAGTAGCCTGCCAGAAAGCATTTCTCTCCTAAAGTCCAAGCACTAGTCACATGACCAGGGGCAGCTGGGAAATTGACAAAATGTCTAGCCCCATGTCAAATTTCAAAATTGAATTTAAAAAAATCTGTTTGCTCTTTTGAGAAATGGATTTCAGTGCAGAATTCTGCTGGAGCAGCACTATTAACTGATTCATTTTGGAAAAAATTTTTTTTCCCATGACAGTATCCCTTTAAGTTATGGAGATACAAATTCCAGAAGACCCCAGGTCTCAAGCACTCCAGATAATAGCTCCTATACCTGTGTTTGCTTTTGGATTGAATCACTACGATGTTTTATTATTTTGTTCACAGAATTATTCAAACTATGATGTCAGCAGACACATTAAGGGGACTAAAATGCCAACTTCATGCCAGTGTGCCATCTATAACCTGGAGGGGCAGCAATATTACTCATAAGATGGTTACTTTGATGTATTGTATTTGCATATTCAGGTGCTGATAGCACAATCCATTATCCATGATACTTGTTCTTAAATTGTAGTCTGATTTATTTAAATTATCAGAAACACTAGATTTTTCAGGACAGACTTATAAGCTTCCTGGTGTTTCTGCCTTTTGTATTAAACTCCGATTCAGTGAATAAGGGTGATGGGTTTTGATGATTCAGTGAATAAGGGTGATGGGTTTTGATGATGACTGTAGGGGGCATTCTGTGTTACATGGAGATGGGGGCGTCACTCATTAACTAAAATCAAATGCAAACTCAAAGGCAACTGTCGTTGGGCTAGTTTTTCATTGTAACAAAATAATAAAACAGGACCACCACACAGTTGTTCCATCCTAGTTTTCCTGAATTATTAAAAGCTCAGGATTCATTACATTAAGAGAGGGTCGAGCATGCCGATCACATCACATCCCTCCGCTTTCCTGGAAGCAAATTAAAATTCACGGTTTACATATGTCTTCTGCTTCCTTTGCAGACTTTTGTAGCCTTTTTATTGGGGGTGGGGGGTCAGCCATATGCTCAGAAATTCATTTATACCAACAGAATCCGAGAGGAAAATATATTTCAGAGGCAGAAGTAGACCGAACAGGATGAAGACATCTGTGGTTTCATGCATATGTGTTATATATACTTTTTCTTAAAGGAACAGTTCAGTGTAAAAATAAAACTGGGTAAATAGATAGATTGGAAAATGTAAAAAAAAAAAATCTAATATAGTTAGCCAAAAATGTAATATATAAAGACCGGAGTAAATGGATGTCTAACATGATAGAAATCCTTTATTGATAGTGAAGGTAGCATCACCAGGGTCACCAACTGTATTGGCCTCCTTAATTTCAACTATATTTGTGGAATGTATTATGGGTATATATATTATAGACCACTAAATCATATAAAATGCATTTACATTCATATACAGTAACTATATAAATAGTTTCTCTTCTTTTTACTCCAGAGACCTTCTCCAGACCTTAACGGAAGAAGAATTACATACTTTAGAGCGGAACCTCTGCATATCACAAGATGTGGAGTTTCCTGCCAATGCAGATCCTGAAGTGCCCTCAGCAATCTCTCCTGTGTTAGTGACCGCCTTACCTACAGAAGAGCCCCCCATCGCAAAAGCTGAGAACATAGAGGTGGAGCTGGCATGCTCTATGCAGTACGATGAACAAGAACTGGAACAGCTAAATATGATGGTTCATAGAGTAGGGGATGAAATGTCTTCTTTACTTTCTCCACCAAGTGTCTACCAATCTCCAGCTCACAGGGCTAACGCTAGTAATGAGGCTTCCCCTTGCAGGCGCCCCCTAAATAATCTTACAGATGAGGAGGATAGGGTGTTTTTCATGGATGATCTTGATGGATCAGGGGAGGTTCTTGCAAGGTCTAGGCCTTCTGAGAACACCATCTCATGGGTCAACAACTCCTGTTACAATGCCAAGCAGGTAACACTGTACCAAGACTCTGTTGTACAGAATGGGAATCTTGCAGATGTTGTTTCTGGGACAGACGGGGAAAAGGATATAAGCAATAACAACAACATTGATGGGAGTAAAATGCTGGGAGCCAGCACTTCTCTCCAGAACTCTTGTAGTTGTTTAGAGGCTCCAGAATCACAGTTATACCTCAATGGATGGGATACAAATGGAGAGGATGCAGAAACTGCAGAAATCATTGCCCACAGGACCGGGGGAATGAAGATCTCTGCAACTGTCATCTTTAACCCAAAATCCCTTACAGATTCTCCAGAAACATCCCCCGATCTCGCCAGCAACCGCGTTCCTTTATCTTCAGACCCCCTGACCAGTAGCGAAGAAGATGAGTCCCACAAACTTGGCATAGCAGCTACAAACTGTTTAATCAACTCTTGCGTATGTTGCGGGAGCTGTGAAGACACCCGAGAGGATAGTTTAGAAGGATTAAGAAATGTCCCGTCTTCAGGTAAAGTTATAAATGCTTCCTACAGCTTAATAAAGTCCAAGGAATTGGGCCACGTGGACAGATCAGACTGTACAGTGTCTGCCAAAGAGCTGTTAAAAATGGAAAGTCCCACTGTTTTGTTGCTGGAAAAAGAGACAACGAGACAGGAGCAACCGTATCCTAACTCCTCTAAGTGCCTGCCACTCAACTCAGGTTCCCAGATAGGAACGGACAGTGAATCTGATGAGCCTGCAGCTGTCTCACATGATCAGCTGAAAAGTGAGTCAAAGAGACAGCCAATCTGCAGCAAAGAGAGACCGTCCGAAGAAGCCGAGGAGCCCCCTTCCGACAGGATGTCAGCAGATAACATAACATCTAGTGCGAGGTATGGAACTTTGATTTGATTATTGTGTGAGTGTGTTTATATTAAAGGGCAAGTTCTATTTTCTCTCTATTGTATATTATTGGAGAGTGAAGTGCTTGAAAATGTAACATATATATTAAATATAATATGAGAATAATAGAATATACCAATGAATTCCATAGCACATAAAGGCACAATGTCGTGGGCTGGGTTATACAGGTCAAGACAATAGAAAGGCTACCCAACACATAAGGCGGTGTAGCGGGGAAACCCCTTTGTGTTTATTAAGTCACAAGATGTAACGTTTCAGGGGCGTGCCCCTTTGTCAGACATATACAGGTCAAGGTCATTATCCCTTGAGGCTACTTATAGTATCTTTGCATGTTAAAGATACTACAGTGAGAGTGAACCATTTAATGACTGGCTTGGGTTGATTAAATGGGCAAATATGTAGGTACATTCACTCAACTGTTAGCATGGAGAAAATTAAAAAAGAAAATTGCGTTATATTGGCCTTTTAAAATGTGGTTTAAGCTGCAAACTAGTACTACCAGTGCTTCCTCCGTGGGCCCTAATTTAGATCCTGAATACTCCAGCACTTGCACCCCTAGCATTCAGTTGGTAAATGAGCCCTACCATATGTGGTTACAATGTTTGTTGACTGGAAGACTTCATGCATCACTTGTGAATACATGGTGTGAATAATGAAAATATTGGATATGGTCACTGGCAGAATATGGTGGAATTTGCTTCTTAGCAGGAGCTCCTCTGCAAGTAATTAAATTTGTTTCATGTTGAGAGGAACACATGATTGCTAACAAGCTAATCCCATTGACTATTGAGATTATTTGGAAGAAACCCAAGAGTGCATTTATACTCAAGCTTTAGGGAGCTCAGCCAGGGGTTTGTGTGTTAATACAAATGTGCTGCCTCTTTGCAGAAAGGCTCTGTATGGGCACATGCTGTTTTCCTTAGATCACAGACTATAATTGATCCAAATTTTATACTCTTAATAGCTGTACCCATTGGCTCACTCCCACGTGTGCTGGCACATACTAATACTAAACTACTAACAAACTGGCCCTGTTTCCACTCATCAGAACTCATTCTTTGCTAGGGCTTTATTTGAGCAGGTGCCTTTACAAACAATCTTCCTTATAAATAACTGTTTCATATGAACAACCATCATCCATAGAGCCGTATATTTACAAATAGCCATCTAGGGGCATGTGCCTAGGGCAGTTGCTTTAAGAGACAGCCTCGTTCCAAATACAGCTCTAATTATCTAAAGATGTGCTACTCAAGGCTATGGGTTAGGGCAAGGCACATCGCACAAAGAAGGTGCATGGCAATATATCTCTTGACAGCAGTTGTCTTCACAGTTAGAAAATTCCAATTTGATTTTTCACAGTAGGACCTAGATTTCAGCCTGGTAGAATCTGACCACTCCTTGACTTGCCATATAAAGACAACGTTATGGTTTATCTTCAGTCATCAAGTCATGGTGTCTCTTGCAAGAATACTTTCCCTGTTCATCTCCTTTACCTTCTGACAAGAAATTACCAGAGAATAAGAACCACTTGCAATAATATCAATCTGAAAATGTCCATGTTTTGCACCATTCTCCCTTTTTGTCATGAAAATAAATGAACTCTGACATTCTTTGCATTTGGTCAGCAATTTAATGGCTCATCATAAAAGTCTCTGGCTGCACTTGCTAATGGCTGTCATGGCTACAACCACTCGCCTTACCCAAGAGGACACCACTCCATTAGACAGACTTTTAAACATTTTCAAGTCAAACCCTTTAACTCTTTGCAGTTCTTCATCCTTTAACATAAAGTGTCAATAGTTTAACCTTTATTGTAAGCCAGGCAGAGGGGAGATTGTGGGAACTTAAAAGAAAAGTTCCATTTCTCTTATCCATAATAAAAATAGGTACTCGTTTCGGCTTTCCGAAGTCCCTCGAAGTTTCCTCGTGAGGCAACTTTGGGCAACATCAGAAAATAAAGTGTTCCAAGTGCCATCCCACCTGTGATTCCCATTCTAGCTGGCGGGAAGGAATTTTCTGGGAGATTAGTCGCCCCAAGAAAAGGAGATTTGACTAATATCCCCAAAACGCTATGTGTGCCACCACTCCGCCATGTTGAGGGTTCCACAAAGCCTTCCACGTGTCTGAGCTGAAACAAGATGGTGCTTGCTGGGTAAGCTGTCTTCTGCTGGTCATATAAACCAAAGGATACTCTTATTAAGGAATTTAACAGAGGCAATTAATCGTGAGCATTGGTAAAATAATCTCTTTTCCAGTTGAATTTAACACCACAATGTGATCAGAAAATAAAATTCTATGTTAACATGGTTGATACCATAAGTTGGGTTGTAGAACATTCATTCGCCAACATAGAGTATAGCCAAAGTATTACGAGCAGTTCATTCCCTTAGACCAGGATACCCAACCTTACCTGGGAGCCACATTCAAATGTAAAAAGAGTTTGGGAGCAACACAGGCATGTTAAAAGTCCATGAGGGTGCCAAATGAGGGCTTTAGGAATTTAAAAATAAGCACCTGCTTTAAGGCCACTGAGAGCAACATCCAAGGGGTTGGTGAGCAACACCAAAGGACACATATACACAGTTTAGCTATTTTGGACTTTGGCACCAAGTTTTGGCCTGAAAATAAAATTCAGCTTTTTTTGAACGCCAAAATGTCTGGTTTAGCATTTAACTCCCTTAATTTGCAGAGCTAGAGATATACAGTATATATAAGATCTTGCTTTATTGATGGACACTCTGTAGGACAGAACAAATAATCTTTTGCAGGGATTCAAAAGAGCCCGGTACTTAGGCATGGAGTAATATGTTCAGCTTGTCAGGACTGGACAACACCATCAATGCAGATAAGCGGATGTTTATGTGATGCCTATGGCTGCGTCTGATGTGGATTATTATTCCCTTATTGTTTGTTTGTATGTATGTGTATATATTTATATAATGTTACTTGTGTACTCAGCACTTAAAAACTATGATATATCAAATGGGGATCAATAGAATAATGAAAGATAAATACAGTAGAACCCCAATTTTATGTTTTTAAGAGGACCACAAAAATGGTGGAAAATCAGGGAAATGTATTTTTATTTATGTAGTGGTGGAACCACAAAGTGTGGTGTAAACATTATAGAATTAAGGAAAACCTAAAATAAGGGTATGTAAAATTAAGTACAAGCCCTGAATCACTACAAAGCACTGATCGAGGTATATCTCTGAGTCCGCTTTGTAGTAAATCAGGGCTTGATGTTGTAGCCGGCAAGAAGTGACCGACATATCGCGAGAGCAGAGATCGGGTAGGAGACGGCACAGCTGGGGTGTGCTCCACAATTGCCGTATGTAAAATTAAGGTTTTTCTGTTAATTTAAAATGTATATTTATTTGCTAAAATGATACCTTTACATTAAGAGACTAGTGGAAGTCCCTGCCCTATAGAGCTTACAAGTCATCCTGCACTTGGGGATGCCAAATGTTCGGTAGCCCCAAGTGAATGTACTTAATTACCTGAAACCCCAGGCCGGTGCTCCTATCAGCAGAAAACTGCATCGGCCCGATCTTTTTCGGTCTTCCTCCTTCTTCGCGCGGCTGCGCATGCACAGTAGAACGCAATGCTGAACTTTAACTAAAAAGTCGGCTATTTCGTTCAACTGTGCAAGCGTCTGTCCCAGGAAATTCGAAGAGAGAAGAAGAAGACGTTAGAGGATCGCTCCGTGGTGCTCACTGGTATAACCCCCGGGCCGGTGCGGTTTTTTGCTGATAGGAGCACCGGCCTGGGGTTTTAGCTTCAATACATTCACTTGGGGGTGCCTAACATTTGGCACCCCCAAGTGCTAACAGACTTTCCTTCTCCTTAAATTTTTATTGGATAAATAATTTGTATAAAAGGTAGGCATAATTCAGTGTGTAACTGTGTAGCTGCTGATGCATGCCTATTTATCATTTGTGGTGTTTCTCATGTTGTTTTTTTATCCATCCAGCTTAATCATATGTTTATTTGTTTACCTACTAAACCAAAACTTTAACAAAAGTACAAGTGAACCCCAGAACACATGCAGGTCAGCCCATTCTGAAATAAGTATATGGAAGTTATGTGATTTGTTTGTGGGGCATTTCTTGCAGCTGGTCAGTGCCCCTCACCCAACTACCACTCAAGATGCCCAAGTAACAGGAGAGCCACTCAGGTACACGTAGCCAATGAGAATTTCTCCCGATCCATTGGAAAGCACTGGGTCATGCATCCCAAAAATGATAACTTCAAATCTCAGGCACAGCTAACCCCATGCCTATAAAGAAAGTCATATTCTCTAACCTGCCCTTGAGGAGCTTGTGGGCAGAGGAGTTGTTGGACACTAGGGTTCCTGATAAAACTCCAGCCAGGGCTGGGGCTGATGTTTATAAGTTTACTGGTAATGCAATTGCTGGTAAACGTTTAATTCCATATTGTTCCACTCCAGCACACCAAAGCGATGGGATTCTGTCACGGGAAGGCATGTTTTTTTTAAAATGCATCCGTTAATAGAATCCTGCATTGATTTTCAAAAAAGCAAACATATTTTTAATATTTCGCCTTTTTAATTTTGAAAACTGTCATTGGGCTAAACATATTGTTTGTTTTCCCGGTGCCCTCAGTCATGTGACTTGTGCTCTTATAAACTACAACCACTCTTTTACTGCTGTGCTGCAAATTGGAGTGATATCACCTTCTCCCCTCTGAAGAACAACGGGAAGGTAACCAGATAACATTGCTAAAAATGCTGCCATTTGACATGAGAATAGCGCATAATATTAAAAATCCAAATCCGGTGCACCCAATTCACGACAACTAAAAATACATTTTTTTAGTTCAAGAATAAAATGTAGAATAGGTAGAATAAATTCTTTGTACACAGTGTAATTTAGTAATAAAAATGATACTATACAAATCATGACAGAATCTCTTAAGCCCTTATCTGCCAAAGTCCCTGCTCCCATTTTAGGCATTTTACTCCTTGTATGCTGGGCCCGGGTCCTGGTCCATCTAATGTCCTCCAGATAACCTGCCCACCTTCAGTATCACCCAACCCCCTTACATCATCACACTACCCCCTTACGGCACTTCAATTACTGAACTAGTTAACACAACTAACACAATAAACAGCTGTCTGTCTGTGTGACCCGGAACCACATGTGTGGAACAGCCAGATTTTTCTGATCCCTCTTCTTTCCATTCTAGATCAATTTGCTTCCACTGTGCAATTCATTCCTTTGTTCCGTCTGGTTCATTTAAATTTTTTGTTTTCAGTTCTCAAGATGGCTTGCGTGATTCCGCCCTCAACTCCATCTCCAGCAGTGACTATGAGAGTGTTTCTGTCACTACATGTAGTCTCTCCAGCATAGATTCTCTGAGGTAATAATGGTGCCCATATGCTCTCTACACAGAGCACTCGCTAATATGACTTTCTGCTTCCGTTCTCTATACGTCACACTCTCCAACTGCTCCTTCCAACCCCTACATCTCTGCTCTACAAACTGATCAGTGTTAGTACGTCACTTCACTTGACAAAACGTTTATCTCTTACCCTTCTCATCTGTCCATTGTGTGTTTGTGTGTGTGTGTGTGCCATTTGTTTCCTGCCAGCGCAGTGCACATTGAGAGATGTAAATGCTGTAAAAAGAAACCTTGATAGCAAATATGCCCAAATAGTCTCTGGGAAGGGAGTGTGACTGTGGGATAGCAGGTATAGTAGGGAGAGATGGTGCCTATAGTAACAGTGGGATAATAGTCTCTGGGAAGGGAGTGTGACTGTGGGATAGCAGGTATAGTAGGGAGAGATGGTGCCTATAGTAACAGTGGGATAATAGTCTCTGGGAAGGGAGTGTGGCTGTGGGATAGCAGGTATAGTAGGGAGAGATGGTGTCTATAGTAACAGTGGGATAATAGTCTCTGGGAAGGGAGTGTGACTGTGGGATAGCAGGTATAGTAGGGAGAGATGGTGCCTATAGTAACAGTGGGATAATAGTCTCTGGGAAGGGAGTGTGGCTGTGGGATAGCAGGTATAGTAGGGAGAGATGGTGTCTATAGTAACAGTGGGATAATAGTCTCTGGGAAGGGAGTGTAACTGTGGGATAGCAGGTATAGTAGGGAGAGATGGTGCCTATAGTAACAGTGGGATAATAGTCTCTGGGAAGGGAGTGTGACTGTGGGATAGCAGGTATAGTAGGGAGAGATGGTGTCTATAGTAACAGTGGGATAATAGTCTCTGGGAAGGGAGTGTAACTGTGGGATAGCAGGTATAGTAGGGAGAGATGGTGCCTATAGTAACAGTGGGATAATAGTCTCTGGGAAGGGAGTGTGACTGTAGGATAGCAGGTATAGTAGGGAGAGATGGTGCCTATAGTAACAGTGGATAATAGTCTCTGGGAAGGGAGTGTAACTGTGGGATAGCAGGTATAGTAGGGAGAGATGGTGCCTATAGTAACAGTGGGATAATAGTCTCTGGGAAGGGAGTGTGACTGTGGGATAGCAGGTATAGTAGGGAGAGATGGTGCCTATAGTAACAATGGATAATAGTCTCTGGGAAGGTAGTGTGACTGTGGGATAGCAGGTATAGTAGGGAGAGATGGTGTCTATAGTAACAATGGATAATAGTCTCTGGGAAGGGAGTGTGACTGTGGGATAGCAGGTATAGTAGGGAGAGATGGTGCCTAGTGGTACAGTGAAAGAGTGTATTAGTTCCTCTCTCTAAAGCTCAGCCCTGTACTTAGGGAGTATTCTCACATTGTGCTGACAGTACAGTAAGGAGGGATTGAACACTCCAGGCATATTTTATGTTGTGCAAAGCAGTTCTGGGATGAACAGGCCTCTATATCAATCCTGTCATTTGCATCCGTTGCATTTCTCTCACTGGATCCTCTGCCTGTAGTTTTTTTTTTGGGGGGGGGTTATGGTTTAGAGGTTAAAAAAAAGCAGTGAGTGGAGCCTTCAGCAGCCTATCCACTTCGGCACAGAGTATACATACACCCCGGGATATGATTAGTGACATATATCTCCACTTCTCTAATTTGGTAGCAGAGTGGCATCCATTCAAAGGTGCCATCTTAATGAGTCACCTGTAGTTATTTATTAATCTGAAGACTACAGAATGGTACAACTTCAGAGCAATTGTGCAAGTTGAAGAAGCTCTTTCATTGGGTACAGCATCCTTAATATGAACTCCTCCTTACCTGCGAGCGAGAGACACTGACTTACACTGATGGGAAGGGAGGCGCTTATTTCCTAGAACTCTTAAAGGAGAACTAAAGCCTAACAAAAGAAGTAGCTAGAAATGTTGTACATTATGTTTTGGGCTTCTGTACCAGCCCAAGGCAACCACAGCCCTTTAGCAGTAAAGATCTGTGTCTCCAAAGATGCCCTAGTAGCTCCCCATCTTCTTTTCTGCTGATTCACTGCACATGCTCTGTGCTGCTGTCACTTACTGAGCTTAGGGACCCACTCACAATATACAGTACACATAGAATAGAAATGTCACAATATAAGGCTGATTAGTAATTAATACAGATAATTACTACACGGCAGCACAGAAACCAGAGCAATTAGTATCAGAATTTAATAATCAGCCCTGTAGCATCAGCTTATATTACAGGGGACGCTCATTTTCTGCTGGATAATTAGTGACGAGCCCTAAGCTTAGCTTCTCAACAGCCAATCAGAGCCCACAGAGCATGTGAGTGTCACAGACACTTTCCAAGATGGTGACCCCCTGTGACAAGTTTGAAGTCCTGGATCATTGCTGCTATTGACAAGCTGAAACTTTAGGCTGGTGCAATAAGTTCACCATATAAAAGAAGTCAGTTTTAGCCTTATTCATATTTAGGGTTTAGTTCTCCTTTAAGGGGTCATTTACAAGCAGGAAGGCAGTGTGCAAAGTGCAACATAATGGACACAACTGCCGAAAGGATGTTGGCAGCTCATTGGTTTGTGTACGGGGCCTCCCTGATAGATGTATAGCCAAAAATCGGGCAGCCATTTGAATTTTTTAAATGTTTTTTTAGACTGGAGGGCATAGGCTTTACAAAACAGAGAGTACGGAAGCTCTCATTGGCTCTGAGACTGGCCGCGGCACGGACTACGCACACACACACTCTCTGTCAGGAGTTATGAGATGAGTTTGCCTCCAGCCAGATCTCTTGTTAGAGATCTTAATCTCCAGAGAAGGGAAGATGTTATCGACTCCGTCTGCAGGGGAGGATGTCAGCACTGGAAATGACTAATTACCACCAGCTCCCAATCCTATTAATGCTACATAATTGTTTTTTTTTTGCTTCCACCGCCAAGACCATTTTTTATATTTGGTCCTGCTGCTTGTAGTACCATTGATTTCAGGATTAGCTTTCAATAATAAATACATCTCTGCTGTGCTGCGAGGAAGTCTCATTTAGTGGCCTATTTGCTAACTACACCAAGTGCCCCACGTCTTTTACTCTCATAGTAACTCATTACTATTTATTAGCTGGGGTTTCTTTTCATCATTACGTATTTTACACCCCAACAACAAATCACTTACTGAAGTTTCTTCACTGGCCAATGAATTGGGGCTTGCGTCTCATGTTTCAATCGTTTTTATTTGCATTTATGAGAATAAGCCACTAAATAATCCACTTGGATAACATCACATAAGACAATGTGAACATATGGGGGCAAATTCACTAAGATTCGTAGTTGCGCCAGGCGTAACTTCGCCGCACTTCGCCACACTTCGCCAGGCGTAGTTTCGCCAGCGCTCCGCAAATTCACTAAAATCCAAAGTTGCGCACAGGGGTAGCGTAAGGTTGCGAAGTTGCGCTAGCGTTGATTCGCTATGTAAAGCGAAGTTACGCTAGCGAAGGCTAATTTGCATACGGCGCGAAATTCAAATTTCAATGGAGGAACACGTATCAGCATTACAAATGCGAAGAAAACCTTCAAATCAGCAAATAAAAATTTTATTTTGCCCTACACATGTGCCCACTGTCTAGGTAAGTTGCCATGAGTCAGGAAATGTAGGGGGGAAGGAGGGGAGCCCCAAAAATATTTTCAATCTTTTTCAGCCTATCACCCATCATGTAGAAAACACGCCAGCGTTTTTTGGGACTTAGAAAAAAATTTGACTTTTTTTGAAACAATCCCTATCTACTCTATTGCGCTTCGCCAGGTCTGAGGTGGCGAAGGAAGTCTAGCGTAAAAGGTAGCGTTCAGTACACTGCGCAAGTTAGTGAATTTGCGTAGTTACGTCGCTAGCGAAAATTCGCCTGGCGTAAGGGTGCGAAGTAACACTAGCGAAACTACGCCAGCGTTCGTTAGTGAATTTGCGCAGTAACGAAAAATGCCAAACGCTAGCGAATTAACGCTAGCCTTCGGCGCTTAGTGAATTTGCGCCATAGGATCTTATTACACATGTCAGTGGGTTCAATTCAGATGAAATTAAATTTAATTAAATTCATATTGCATTGGACAACAGAAAATATACTGAGTAGAATAATACAGTCAACAGTGAAATAAAACGAAAAAACAAACAAAAAAAACCAATTAAGTAAAGTATTGCGATGATTCTCAAATTTAAAGGGGTAGTTCACCTTTAGTTAACTTTTAGTATGTTATAGAATGGCCAATTCTAAGCAACTTTTTGATGGGCCTTAATTTTTTTCTCTTTATAGTTTTTTAATTATTTGTCTTCATCTTCTTACTCTTTCCAGCTTTCAAATGGGGGTCACTGACCCCATCTAAAAAACAAATAATCTGTAAGGCTACAAATCTATTATTGCTACTTTTTTTAACTCCTCTTTCCATTCAGTCCCTCTCCTATTCATATTCCAGTCTCTTATTCAAATCAGTGCATGGTTGCTAGGGTAATTTGGACCCTAGTAACCAGATAGCTGAAATTGTAAACTGGAGAACTGCAGCTAAATAAGTCAAAAACCACAAATAATAAAAAAATGAAAACCAATTGCAAATTGTCTCCCAATATCATTCTCTATATTCATACTAAAAGTTTATTTAAAGGTGAACAACCCGTTTAATCATGAGATTAAAAATTAATTAAATCTCAAACGAGAAATACTGTCCCTTTCTTTTTTTGTTCAGTTATATGAAATGATAACCACTTTATCATATATTCTTTTTTAAAATTTCTCCGTACTAAATCTAAATTGAATACTCTCAAACGAGCAGAGATCATAAAAGTATCAGGTTTCTTAGGTGGAAGATGGTTAATCCGATATTTATATATTGACCTTCTGACAGCAGCAATTTGTATTTGTAAATATTTTTATTTTTTAAACTTGTTTTTATTAAAGGTCAGTCATGTACATCAATGAAAAACATTGAGACCTTCCAGAGGTCTTGAGCAGTAAGTAAGGTAGCGTAGTATAGTACGTACATGAATTGTAAAAGTAAGGAATGAGTAAATTAAAAAAAAAACTAAAAATTAAAGAATAAACGAATAAACTGAAATTAGTTGCTCTGATTATTTGTAAATATTTAATTGGATTTGGTTTTTCTTTTGTTCCAGAAAATTTCTGGGAGACAGGGTATTATTTAGGGATGTACCGAATCCAGGATTCGGTTCGGGATTCGGCATTTTTCAGCAGGATTCGGATTCGGCCGAATCCTTCTGCCCGGCCGAACTGAATCAGAATCCTAATTTGCATATGCAAATTAGGGGCGGGGAGGGAAATAGTGTGACTTTTTGTCACAAAACAAGGAAGTAAAAGTTTTCTCCTTCCCATCCCAAATTTGCATATGCAAATTGGGATGCGGATTCGGTTCGGTATTCAGCCAAATTTTCGTGAAGGATTTGGGGGTTCGGCCAAATCCAAAATAGTGGATTCAGTGCATCCCTAGTTTTTTGTTTTTTTTAAATGAGGGGTGCACCGAATCAACTATTTATGATTTTGCCGAATCCCCAAATCCTTTGCGAAAGATTTAGCTGAATACCGAACCGAATCCAAAGTTGCATATGCAAATTAGGGGTGGGAAAGGAAAAACGTAGAAAAACATTTTTTTACTTGTACCTTGTTTGGTGACGAAAAGTCATGTGATTTCCCGCCTGCCCCTAATTTACATATGCAGATTCAGATTTGGTTCGGCCAAGCACGAGGATTCGACTGAATTCTGCTGAAAAAGGCCAAAACCCAAACCCAATTCTAGATTTGGTGCATCCCTATATTTAATGTCTAAATGATTAAAAGTATTACTATGGAGATCCAAACTAAGGAAAATTCCTTTTTCCAGAAAATCCCAGGACCCAAGCATTCTGGATAATAGGTGCCAAAAAAATTACTATATTACTGTGATTTACTGCACCTTTTGACTCTCCAGCTATTGCTAAACTTCAACTCCCAGCATCACAGATTGAGTAAGGCAACAGGGTATATAATGAGGAATATGGCACATATATAAATATATTTACAGAATATGTGGAACTTATTTACAGGGCCCTTGCCTTGTCTTCTTTCTGATCATGCCTCCCCCCTTCCCAGCTGTCAGTTCATGTCCATTTTCCCTGTGTTCTTTCTGTCATCCTTTTCCCGGTGCCGGTCCAGCTCTTGCTCATCAGACGACATTGATCAGGAGGAGATTCAGCTGGCGCTGCAGGCCGCGAAAATTGCTTCCAGACACAAGATCCGATCCCGATTCCACAGCAGTAATGACCTCATTCACCGGCTCTTTGTCTGCATCTCAGGTGCGTGACGGCCCTTCTAAAGAGGCAGCAAGGGGTTCATGTAGGGATAAGCCTTGGGTCCCCCGTAACACACGCCCGCAGGCTTCAGGAGGGGTAGACCCCCAACACTGTGTTTAATAAAAGGGCCTGTGCTCTATAGAGAATATGGAAATGTCAGGCTGAAGCTCTCATGTTAATTGTACCCTTTGTTTTTATACAATGCTCAGCAATCTGTATAGACTTTGTCATCATTATTCAGTTTCATGTAGCCTTTTCTCTGCCTTCTTCTATGGAGGGACAGGTTATATTTCAAGCAGTGCCAGGCATGTGAAAACTCTGTATCTAGAGATGTTCTACATGGGAATCCTGGGCTCCCCCTCACCTGATGGGCCCTATGAGAAGGGGTTTGCTATGGGCTGCCTTATACCTCCAGAGCACTGTTCATAGGGGCAGAGCTCTAAGGCATTTAGCGTGAGATTAAAGGAACAGTTCAGTGTAAAAATAAAAACTGGGTAAATAGATTAGGCTGTGCAAAATTTAAAAAAAATGTTTCTTATATAGTTAGTTAGCCAAAAATGTAATGTATAAAGGCTGGAGTGATTGGATGTGTAACATAATAGCCAGAACACTACTTCCTGCTTTTCAGCTCTCTAACTCCGAGTTAGTCAGTGACTTTCAGGGGGGCCACATGGGACATAACTGTTCAGTGAGTTTGTAATTGATCCTCAGCATTCAGCTCAGATTCAAAAGCAACAGTTATGATCCATGTGGGCCCCCTTAAGTCACTGATTGGTTACTGCCTGGTAACCAATCAGTGGAAACCAAGAGAGCTGAAAAGCAGGAAGTAGTGTTCTGGCTATTATGTTAAACATCCAGTCACTCCAGCCTTTATACATTACATTTTTAGCTAACTAACTATATAAGAAACATTTTTTATTTTGGACTGCCTATCTATTTACCCAGTTTTTATTTTTATACTGAACTGTTCCTTTAAGGCTGAATGCTTATTTGCTGCCCTGTATAAACTAGGGATGCACTCAATCCAGGATTCGGGCAAGATTCAGTATTTTTCAGCAGAATCTGAATCCTAATTTGCATATGCAAATTAGAGACAGAGAGGAAAATCGTGTGACTTTTTGTCACAAAACAAAGAAGTAATAAATGTTTTTCCCTTCCCACCCCTAATTTGCATATGCAAATTAGGATTCGGTTCGGTATTCAGCTGAATCTTTCGCGAAGCATTCGGGGGTTGGGCCGAATCCTAAATAGTGGATTCGGTACATCCCTAGTACAAACTTGGTATTGCCATGATCAAATGTTGCCCAAGAAGGGGTACCCCAATCCTGACAGCCTGCAAACCACATACGTGTTTTGTCAATTTCTTTGGCCAAGTCTCTGTACATTCCTAAAACTAGAGCACCAAACTCAGATCGTAAGCTCAGTGCACTAGAGGATTTCTTTTCCTGAATCGTTCTGTGCACAGTTCTGAGTTCAAGAAGTAAAAGTGGATAAAGAAAATCAGTTGTTTATGCCCTTTGCATAGGGCTGCAGTGCAGGACACAATGTTCATCAACACTAAAGACTTACTGGCAGGGCCACCATTGTTATTCATGGGGCCCCGTGCTACTTAAGCTGGCCATGTAGAGATCCGCTCATTTGGTGACCTTGCCAAACAAGCTGATCTCTCCCCGATATGCCCACCTTGAGATTGGTGATATCTGGCTGATCAGAGCATGGGCCCTAGGGCACAGTGGCACAGCGTTGAGCATACCGGTGGTTGGACCGAGGGCTGCATCAACAAACCAATGCAGTCCTAAATCCGACGGGATTTTTAACCCTGTCCGATCGACATCTGGCTGACTTTTGGGGAGGGGCCCATACAATGCCCAATAAACTGGCGACTTAAACTGTCATCTTATTTCTGCTCAGGTATGGGGCCTTTTGAATGACCATTCCCCCCAGGAGGGCCAGGATATTAGCTCACTGCCAGCGTGGGACCCCTGGGTGGTGGGCCCTGTCAACTTAGCAGAATTCTATACAGGCCTTTTTGTTCCCGGTAATCGTTGCTACTACTAATGCTACTAATACTACTTATCCATTGCAGGTGTCGCTGATCAGTTGCAGACGAACTACGCCAGTGACCTAAGAAGCATCCTGAAGACTTTATTTGAGGTGATGGCCACTAAGCAAGAGACTGATGACAAGGGCAAGCAAAAGAAAGGTACTGGCAGTTTGGACAAGTGCCATACGTTACATCTCTTTTTGTGCCAAGTTTCAAAAAGGTTGAGGCATTCAAAAATGGAAATTGATTGGAGATCAACCGAACCTCAGGGTTAATTTCAGGGTTATCTTAGTAGGCTGCTAAGATACTCCTGTCACACCGAGCAATGGAACTGAGCAGAGAAGGGTCAGGAGATGCTTCTGCATCAGTAACATAAGTTTGCCAATTGTCAGACCACCCCAGGGCAGAACAGCAGGAGGGGCTCCTTTTACACATTTACTAATGTAATACACCCGGATAACAACCAATTTAGATAAAGGCCAAAAATGTTAGTCAATGTTTCATGCTCAATAATAAACACAATAATATACTAAATATAATACTAAATATTAATATATACTAATATACTAAAAATATTCCCCAAGTGTAACATATAGTCAGAGGTATTACTGGACTCGGCAGTCTTTTGTTTAGTGAATAAAGTACCCCCTCTTGTAAAATATGAAGAAGTCAATGAGGAGTTTCATGACCATATAAACACAAGAGGCCCAGGGCCGAGTGCTTTTGTACAGGTCATGGAACTCCAAGTTTACTTCTAATATCCTTGTATTTTCAAACAAGGGATACTTTATTTATTATAATACACAAGTTTTAGTGAGTCATGTGACAGATATGACATCACTACTCACTGTTTATTACTGATGACATCACTAGTCACAATTTATAAGGATATAATTGATAAGATATTCATTGTTTTAGCGTTTATATATATATATATATATATATATATATATATATCTTTATTCATTTACCAGAATGACCTTCTCATATGGGCCCTTTTATATTAGATTTACAGAAACATTTTGTTTCTGTTTGACCTCTGATTTAATGAAGAACCCTCTAAAATTAAATGCATTATAATAAAAAGGGTAACGCAACCTGGAGTGTAACCTTCCCCTAATTCCCTTTCTGATATATGATTATATATATATATATATATATATATATCTATATCTATATATATATATATATATATATATATATATATATATATATATAGATATATAGATATATAGATATATATATATATATATATATATGTATATGATTACCCTTTGGCTTGAGTGGGCACGAGCAGCAATGGGACATGCAATGGGCCCGTGTCGGACCAGTAATAATGTCAATACAAAAGAACGACATCTGAATTGGAGCAGAGCATTGGCTACAGTGTTCCCTTTGGGAAAAGAAATGACTTCCATTTGGGCGGAATATGATGGAGAAATGTCACTGCTGTTTTTGTTGCAAGTGTGAAAATGGGAGGCTGATTCCCCCAAACAGCTCTCAGTTGTGAATTCCATATAATTAATTTGCACTGCTGGTATTGGGGTGCTGCACAGTAGCCCTGCTTCATATAAGGGTGGTTCAACTTTTAGTATGTTATAGACTGGCTAATTCCAATCAACTTTTCAATTCGCCTTAATTTTTTTCCCCCTTTTTTTTTATAGTTTTTAAATTATTTGCCCCCTTCTTCTGACTCTTTCCAGCTTTGAAATGGGGGTCACTGACCCTGTCTAAAAACAAATGCTCTGCAAGGCTACAAATGTATTGTTACTGCTACTTTTTATTACTCATCTTTCTATTCAGGCCTCTCCTATTCATATTCCAGTCTCATTCAAATCAATGCATGGTTGCTAGGGGAATTTGGACCCTAGGAACCAGATTGCTGAAATTGCAAACTGGAGAGCTGCTGAATAAAAAGCTAAATAACTCCAAAACCAGGAATAATAAAAAATGAAAACGAATTGCAAATTGTCTCAGAATATCCCTCTCTACATCATACTAACATGTATGTATGAATGCATAATTGAAATTTTCTTTGCTTTGTAGCCAACCAGGGGCTTAGAAGTGCGGCTCTAGAAGATTGTGCCCTGTGCCAGGAAACCATCACTTCTTCAGAGCTGGCAGCCAAGGCCCGGGATGGTGAATTTGAAGGTATTTAATGTTGCATGTATCATTGCATTTCCCATCTGTAGGGTTGGAGATGGCAGGTGGGGGCTTGAGTAAGAGGACAGATAAAGATTTTATTGTATGTTGGGAATCCGCATACAGGTATAGGATCCAATATCAGGGCCAGATTTACATAGCGGGCGCCCTGAGGCTGCTGCCGTTCGTCACCCATGTTGAGCGTCGGACTGGGCCAGCGGGACACCGGGAAAAAACCCGGCCCTCACGGGTAAGGTTGCCAACTGGCCGGTATTTTACAGGCCTGACCGGTAAAAATGATGGTCAATCCCAATGTTATTAATAGGGAAAAAAGATAAATATATAAGAAGGCCGGTATTTTTTTCCACAAAAGGTAGCAACCCTACTCATGGGTCCCCGCGGCCCAGCCCCCCGATCTCCAGGACCTCTAAATAAAATGAATTGTGGCGATGTTAGTGCATGTGCGCCGGCGAGCGTGCTGATGTTTGCACATGCGTGCTGGGAGGGGGGGCCCAGAGGTTAGTAGTGGCCCCCCCATGTCCAGTCCGATGCTGCCCATGTCCCCCTCCCCTTCATTTGTGTAAAGGCACACATTTTCATCATCAGGTCAGGAGCACTGGGGATTGGCGAATAAAATTTAAAAAACGATTGTATCTCATGATCAGCCCCAGAGCTTCCAAACCACTGTGGGTGCAGTTGGGCTTCGTGCCGCCCCCTAAAATCCTGCCCAGGGGTGATCCTGGCCCCTCCACTGCCTGCTGCTGCCCCCCCTCCTGTGCACTTACCTTTTTGCACCTGAGATGGTCCAGGGGGGTCCAGAAGGGCCAGTACTAGAGCCTAACTGCGCTCTCTGTGCTAGAAGAGCCGAATTTCCGGTTTGAAAACCAGAAATCTGGCTCTTAAAGTACCAGGAGCGGCATTTTTGCCGCCCCTGGTACCTAGTGGGGCGCTGCCACAGCCGCAACTAGCCTCAATGGCAAAGCGCCCCTGATCCTGCCACCCTATGCCCCGGCCTTGGTGGCCTTTTCACAAATCTGGGCCTGTCCGTTATCCAGAAAGCTCTGAATTATGGAAAGCCCATCTCTCATTGACACCATTATATCCAAATAATCCAAATTTTTAAAACTATATCCTTTTTCTGTGTAATAATAAAACAGTAGCTTGTACTTCATCCCAACTAAGAAATAATTAATCCTTATTGGAAGCAAAACCAGCCTATGGGTTTATTTAATGTTTATATCATTTTCTAGTAGACTTATTGTATAAACATCCGAAAAAGATCTATTATTGAAAAATTCCCAGGTCTCAAGCATTCTGGATAACAGGTCCCATACCTGTATATCTATCCACATTGAACAGAGCATGAAGACTAAAAGAAGCAGTAAAGCAGTAAAGACATGGGGGTCATGATAAGAACTAACACAGAGTGGGCACCGGCCTGTACGTGGGGATCTTGCTTTGAGAAAGCTTTGTGTTCTAATCATCCATTAGGTATCGAACACTTCAGAAGTGATCTGAGCCCTGGCTGGTTGCTTGTATCATATACTTTGTCTGTTCTTTTTATTTCGCCAAACTGCACCTGGCCAGTCAGCTTGTGAGCCAATTTCATAGCCAGAACAGATGGTGCTATTTTGTCCTGCATTGACTGCAATGACTTTTGTCTGTTGTGCAGATGCTCCTGATTGGGTGCCGGATGAAGTGTGCAGTTTATGCACGGCCTGCAAGGCCCCCTTCACAGTCATTCGCAGGAAACACCACTGCCGGAGCTGTGGCAAGGTAACCATATAATATAATGTATCTGCGCCTGCTGGTCAGGCAATCACGCTTCCATTAAAGGAACAGTAACACCAACATATTAAAGTGTTTTTAAGTTATGAAAATATAATGTACTGTTGTGCTGCACAAAGAAACTGGTGTGTTTGCTTCAGAAACACTACTATAGTTTATATAAACAAGCTGCTGTGTAGCCATGGGGGCAGCTATTCAAACACAGGATACACAGTAGATAACAGATAAGTACTACTATAGTTTATATAAACAAGCTGCTGTGTAGCCATGGGGGCAGCCATTCAAGCACAGGATACACAGTAGATAACAGATAAGTACTACTATAGTTTATATAAACAAGCTTCTGTGTAGCCATGGGGGCAGCTATTCAAACACAGGATACACAGTAGATAATAGATAAGTACTACTATAGTTTATATAAACAAGCCGCTGTGTAGCCATGGGGGCAGCTATTCAAAGCTGAAAAAGGAGAAAAGGCTCAGGATACACAGCAGATAAGTTCTGTAGTACACAATGGGATTCTTCAGGACTTAGCTGTTATCTGCTGTGTATCCTGTGTTTGAACGGCTGCCTCCATGGCTACACAGCGCTTGTTTATATAAACTATAGTAGTACTTATCTGTTATCTACTGTGTATCCTGTGCTTGAAAGGCTGCCCCCATGGCTACACAGCAGCTTGTTTATATAAACTATAGTAGTACTTATCTGTTATCTACTGAGTATCCCGTGCTTGAATGGCTGCCCCCATGGCTACACAGCAGCTTGTTTATATAAACTATAGTAGTACTTATCTGTTATCTACTGTGTATCCTTTGCTTGAATGGCTGCCTCCATGGCTACACAGCAGCTTGTTTATATAAACTATAGTAGTGTTTCTGAAGCAAACATCAGTTGCAGGGCAACACTACATTATACTGGTATTCCTTTAAAAAACTTTTATTTCTTGGTGTTACTGTTCCTTTAATATCTGGCTTCCAACATCAACCTCTTTGTTGCCTTTGAACAGATCTTCTGCTCTCGCTGCTCTTCCCATTCGGCCCCTTTGCCACGATATGGACAGATGAAGCCCGTGCGAGTCTGCACTCACTGCTACATGTTCCACGTCACCCCCTTCTATAGCGACAGGGCTGGAATGTGACGGCTGCACTCGGAGGAACTGGATCCCAACTCACGTTGCACTCAACCCAAGCCAAGAATCACCTCCGGACAGAGGAGCTGGGGGCAATGTGCAGGAGGCATGCAGGCTTTAACCCAAACATTGATCATGCTGTGTACAGAGTTCCAATTGCATTTTCTAAAGCTGCTAAAGGAAAAATATGAAACGTCTGCAGATCCCGTCTTTGGTTCAGTCTTCCAAACAGTCCCGCTTTAAGCTAACAATGACATTGACTCCTAGAGAACTGCTCCCGGCGAGGAATAGGGCTATGAGCATTCCGTCTTGCTGCACCACTGCTTTACCTTAAACACCGGAGACTCAATGATTGTAGCATCTCTCTGCACCATATCCTCACCATAATCTAGACACCATATCCTCACCATAACCTAATCACCATGTCCTCACCATAGCCTAGACACCATATGCTCACCATAACATAGGCACCATATCCTCAACATAAACTAGACATCATATCATCATCATAGCCTAGGCACCAGAGACGTAACTAGAAGGGGGGCGGGCCCTAGCGCCAGACGTGCAGCCGGGACCCGCCTCCTCCGTACGGCCGCAGAACAGAGTGGCGTGCGAGCTGCCGGGGGGCCCTGAGAAGGGTGCAGGTCCTGGCCCAATCGCACACCCTGCTCCCCTGGTAGTTACGCCACTGCTAGGCACCATATCCTCTCCATAGCCTAGAAACCATATCCTCTCCAAAACCTAGGCACCATATCCTCACCATAACATAGGCACCATATCCTCTCCATAGCCTAGGCACCATATCCTCACCATAATCTAGCCACCACATCCTCGCCATAACATAAGCACCATATCCTCACCATAACCTAGACACCATATTCTCACCATAATCTAGGCACCATATCAGCCTCTTCCATCATTATTCTCACCCGGTGGGTGGAAGGAAACCAGTGGAAGAGAAGCAGAAATAGAGGTTGGAAGCAAAGAGCATGTGCTTGTCATGCAAAGAGCATTTCCTTTATTACCAGATTCATAGCAATAATGTTGAAAAAAACCATAATTCATTAGAAGGTCTTGGTCCATAGATGTGAGGGGCACCCATGGGTATTGGCACACGCAGTGACCTCAGAGACATGACTTCGTGGGTGTTCCCTCCTCCCATCCGGTTGTACCATGTGACACAGTGTCCCCAAGGGATTTCCTTTTACATTCCAGTTATTTATTTATGAAGGGCTGGCCACATCCATAGCACTCTAATAAACATGTGACATTCACCCTGGGGGTGGATAGGGGTCTCTGTGGAACAGCAGTGTGGCGGAATATATCCCAGATTTTCCATAGGGAGGTAGAGACAGATTCTAATGTCCCCATTCATACAGTGTATCTGTCATTTCACCTTGAGAGAACTGAAATCATTAATAGCGTTCTAAAACACCAATCTAAGTTTTAAAGGGCAAGTCAATTGTGAGATCACTGTGTCATTACATAGTGACGTATCATGGAGCTGCCGTACCCTTCCCACTTGCAACTAAATGTACTGCCCTTACTCTCCCAGCAGCCTACACTCCCCATCTGGTTGCTTGTGTGCCGGCTTTACACATGTTCTGATTGGACATTCCTCTGGTATAATCTATTTCTGTTGAGGGGGTTAATCCTGGATACACTGAATTTGATCATTTATATTTATTTTTGGATTTTGATTTTTTTGGGAGGGGGGGGTGAGGAATTCTAAGCTATTGAAATAGCAGATGTCAAATATAATATATAAAAAGATAAATCACGGGCCCCGCAATGCAGGAAAGTAGAATAGCGCAACAAAGATCAGGAATGTACAGTGTACTTAAGTATGGACTTAAAGAGGTGGTTCACCTTTAAGTTAACTTATAGAATGTTATAGAATGGCTAATTCTAAGCAACTTTCAGTTGGTGTTCATTTTTTCTTTTTTTTATAGTTTTTGAATGATTTGCCTTTTAATTCTGACTTTCAAATAGGGGTCACTGACCCCATCTTAAGATAAATGCTCTGTAAGGCTACAAATGTATTATTATTCATTACTTATGATTTTTCTTTTTTAATCAAAAATGATTTTTTGATTCTTTACTGTGTTTTTATTACCTCTACTTGTGTTATAAACGTAGATCCTATAGGGTCAGGACACACGCTCAGATTCAGCGAGATTAGTCACCTGGCGACAAATCTCCTCTTCTTTGGGGCGACTAATCTTCCCAAACTGCCTCCCGCTGGGTAGAATGTAAATCGCCGGTGGGATGGCACTCGGAGCACTTAGTTTTCCGAAGTAGTCCAAAGTTTTCTCAACCTTTCCCATAAAGTAATTACCGATTGAGAGTGGGGGCAATTAGGCTGGTGTCTATAAACAGTCTGCATAGACTATAGAGTCGTAGATAGGGAGAGTGGTGGAATCGTGGAATAGTAGGACAAGATGATGACAGTTATGCAACCTGCCAGTAGTAAGCATGGTGGAATAAGAAGAGCAAGAAGATGACAGTTGTGCAAGCTGGCAGTAGTAGGCAAGATGGAATAAGAAGAGCAAGATGATGATGTTGTGCAAGATGGAATAAGAGGAGCAAGATGATGACAGTTGTGCAAGCTGGCAGTAGTAGGCAAGATGGAATAAGAAGAGCAAGATGATGACAGTTGTGCAAGATGGAATAAGAGGAGCAAGATGATGACAGTTGTGCAAGATGAAGACAGTTGTGCAAGATGGAATAAGAGGAGCAAGATGAAGACAGTTGTGCAAGATGGAATAAGAGGAGCAAGATGATGACAGTTGTGCAAGCTGGCAGTAGTAGGCAAGATGGAATAAGAGGAGCAAGATGAAGACAGTTGTGCAAGATAAAATAAGAAGAGCAAGATGATGACAGTTATGCAAGCTGGCAGTAGTAGGCAAGATAAAATAAGAAGAGCAAGATGATGACAGTTATGCAAGCTGGCAGTAGTAGGGCAAGATGGTGACAGTAGCACATTATAACAGTGTTTCCCAGCTGCCGCTCTTTCTTTATTGTTGATCTATAACTCCCAGGACCCACTGGCAATCCAACAACAGATAGAGGGTTGCAAGGGGTCTAGCCCTAGTTTATATAAATAATAGTTCCTATAAGGGCTGCTTTGGAATGAATCTGTGGCTTTCCTGCTGCTTTTGCTGAACTTCCAGGCAACTCCCATCATCAACAGCAGACTGAGGATTACGGGAATTTCAGTTCATCCTTAAAGGCCACGTTTTCCACCATTAACTGTAGGAGTCCATATCAACTGAGCAAATCTTAGTCGTGTGTTGGAAGGGGGTGGGCACAGCTGTGAGCGAGCTATAATCAGATGCAGATACTGAGGGGAAAGGTGAGCCGTAAAGCAAGACTGGACTGCTGTGCATGAGCAGGAGAAGCAAAGTACAGGATTGCTTATATAAATGCACCCAGTGAGGAAGTATAGGTGGGTAAATGTATTGACAGTAGGGATGCACCCAATGCACTATTGTAGGATTTGGCCGAATCCTTTGTGAAAGTTTTGGCCAAATACCGAAAACGAATTTGCATATTTAAATTAGGGAAATAAGGGGGGTAGAGAAATAAAAGGTAAAAAAAAAAATGACGTCCTTGTTTGTGTGATGAAAAGTCATGTGATTTCTTTGGATTAGGATTCAGTTCGGCCTAATCCGACTCCCGATTAAAAAAGGCCGAATCCCAGAGTGAATCCTGGGTTCTTTGCGTCCCTAGTTGACAGTGTTTGCTCTTATGGGAGAATGCTGGAGGTGTCCTATAGAAAGAGGCGGAGGGCCGTTATCATAGAAGCTATTTTTGGTTGTAAGCAATTACTAAGGACGATCAGCTTCTATTGGCTGAACTTTATTTCCCAGCATGCCCAGCTGAGAGCCTTCCTTGCTTTATAGTACAGACACTGTTACAGATAGAGAGAGGGAAGTATCTGACACTGGAATTGGAAATAAGAAATCTTCAGCTCTCGGTGCAGTTTGGCAACTCAGGATCAGGGGCTCTCAGCTCTCAGCCCTGCAGTTGGTCAGGCACCCGCTATCTTCCAAACCACCCAGGCTCCTGTATTTATGGCCCTGCCATACAGTTTGGTTATGAAAGGCACCAGCCATTGGGTCTTCCACTTCTGTGAGCAGTTTGTCCAGCCACGATCACTGCGGCTTGTTGGGGGCTCATTCCATAAACTAAAGGGGAATAATACGCAGTTATAATTAACATTATACGAACTGAAGAAGCCATAGCTGCTTGTGTATACATGGAATATTCCTTCTCTGCACTACTTGCTTTTGTACATATCAATGAAGTGGATTTATATTCTAGACACCCCCAGATGTTGCCAAACTGCAGCTCACACACAGCAGTCTCTAATGATAACCAAGGGTTCCAGTCTGCTGGCAGTTGTAGTTACAGGAGGAGGTTAATGTTAATGATTTAGGGGGGCTTAATCTGCATGGATAAAATTGTACTTGATTTCTGGCTGCAATATGAGTATATATTGGCACTGCTTGAAAATCTCTTGTGCTGATAGGGCTGTGCTTTCTGTATTGGCACCAAAGGGCCCGTAACTAGGGTGGCAGATTGCAATGGGGGCCCTCTGCTGTTTATATGGGAAAGAGGGGAGTCGAGGGCAGCGTCAGATTTAAATTCACCACTAGGCGCTATATAAACTAGAATAGTTTGCATCAGCAAATGAGCAGGTGACAAGGAGCCTTTTATAAGGATCCTCCTCTAGTCCAACAACATTGGGAACACAATGTAATAACATTACTTTAGAGACTGCCTAGGCTCAGATCTATACTGACTGGGCTTGGACATTCTTAAATGGGTTGTTAACCTTTAAGTTAATTGTTAGTATATTATAGAATGGCTAAGCAATTTTTCAATTGGTCTTCGTTATTTAGTTTTAATTGTTTTTTTTTAATGATCTGCCTTTTTGTCCTGACTAGTAGAAGTAAATCTAGAACAACTGGACTTGCTGATTCAATTTGTTCTAACTCTTTCCAGCTTTCAAATGGGGGTCACTGACCCCATCTAAAAGAAACAAATCCTCTGTACGGGTACACATGTATTGTTATTGCTATTTTTTATTACTCGTCTTTCTATTCAGGCCTCTCCTGTTTATATTCCAGGCTCTTATTCAAATCAATGCATGGTTGCTAGGGGAATTTGCACCGTAGCAAACAGCTGAATTTGCAAACTGGAGAGCTGCTGAATAAAAAGCTCAACTAACTCAAAAAACACAAATAATAAAAAATGAAAACCAATTGCAAATTGTCACAGAATATCACTCTCTATGTCATACTAATAGTTAATTTAAAGGTGAACAACCCCATGAAGTGGGCATCAAGGGGCCAACACACATCATCAGGTGTAGAATCTAAAGAGGATTTGGTGAATATGAAAACTAGGGCCTGGGAGGCTGAATTGACTAGTAATTTGAAATACTGGCCTTGGCTGGTATTTTAGTGGCTAGGCCAGTGCAATGCCAGCCAGGTGACAACCCTACTGATACAAGCAATATGGCACTTCCCACGGATATTGGTAAGTTCAGAAAAGGAAATGTGATGTATGGTAGATAGCTGAATAAGCCCATCAGTGAGTGTGGTGAGGGTTGTAGTTCAGCACCACGGGTAGACTATCCATTACATCCAAGATACTGATGGTTTTGTGTATTCCTAGTAAAGCTTTGTGGCCAATATGGTGAGTTATTGAGATGAGCATGGAGCACACATACAAATATGGCATCACTTGGTTGCTTCCCCATCAACACCTTGTTGTATGACTTCCCCATATTAGCGCTGAGCTGCCTCGCTACTGAAGGGTGTAGTTCTGCAAGAGCTGCTGGTGGAACCTCCCTGCTGCTGTACAAGCCCATAGTCACCGGTGTATGTCGGAGAGAGCGGCATCGACCCCTGCTTTTCTCATCAGGCTTTAATCTCAGGCTTCACTTTGCAACAGATATTGCAGTTTCTTTACTTTTCCTTTAATTAAGGACACATTGTGCTTATTTTTTTTGGTTCCGCTAGAAGATGTGAAATAAATATGCACCGACTCCTCCTGCTGTGAATCCGAATGAATATTATTAACGGATTGTACCTTTATTTATTTAAAGCCTGTTCTTATTTTGTACATGCCATAGAAATGAGCAGAGAAACCTTTCAAAAAATCTATTTACGGATCTCAGATGCTGTACAGTAGTTTCTTATGTAAATACTTGGATTTCTCTACGTGTAAAGCACAAGGACTTTGTGTTGGGACGCACTCGCTTCCGAGGGACACTTTTGTCTTGTAATCACTTCAGATAATTAAACGATCAGTAATTTCTCTATCTGCGCCTCTTTCCTTCCGTCTGGGCTTCTAATTGATCTCTGACCTTCTCCTACACTTGCACTAAAAAAGAACAATTTCCAGTTACAAAATTCAAGCAAATTATCATTAAAATGTCCCTTCTGCGCACTTTTGCCTTTTAACATTGTGTTCTTTTCTTTTGGTCTACATGAAATTCTCAGTTTTATTCTACTAATTATGGATGCACTGAACCCACTATTTTGGATTCGGCCGAACCCTCGAATCCTTCGCGAAAGATTGGCTGAATACCGAAACAAATCTGAATCCTAATTTGCATATGCAAGGTGGGAAGGGGAAAACGTTTTTTACTTCCTTGTTTTGTGACAAAAAGTCACGAGATTTCCCTCCCCTAATTTGCATATGCAAATTAGGATTTTGATTCTGTTCGGCCTGGCAGAAGGATTTGGCCGAATCCCGAACCAGATCCTGGTTTCGGTGCATCCATACTACTAATATCACAAATTTTCAGTAGGAGTGCCCCCTGCAGAGACGTCTGCCATGGTAAAAAGTTAAAGGGATACTGTCATGGGAAAAAAAATTTTTTCAAAATGAATCAGTTAATAGTAATGCTCCAGCATAATTCTGCACTGAAATCCATTTCTCAAAAGAGAAAACAGATTTTTTTATATTTAATTTTGAAATCTGACATGGGGCTAGACATTTTGTCAATTTCCCAGCTGCCCCAAGTCATGTGACTTGTGCTCTGATAAACTTCCCATTGTTCTTTTGTTTGGCTGCTGGGGGGGGGGGAGGGAGGGGGTGATATCACTCCAACTTGCAGTACAGCAGTAAAGAGTTACTGCTGTACTGCAAGTTGGAGTGATATCACCCCTCCCTCCCCCCCCCCCCCCAGCAGCCAAACAAAAGAACAATTGGAAGTAACCAGATAACAGCTCCCTAACACAAGATAACAGCTGTCTGGTAGATCTAAGAACAACACTCAGTAGTAAAAACTCATGTCCCACTGAGACACATTCAGTTACATTGAGAAGGAAAAACATCAGCCTGCCAGAAAGCATTTCTCTCCTAAAGTGCAGGCACAGGTCACATGACCAGGGGCAGCTGGGAAATTGACAAAATGTCTAGCCCCATCTCAGATTCAAAACTGAATATTAAAAAATCTGTTTGCTCTTTTGAGAAATGGATTTCAGGGCAGAATTCTGCTGGAGCAGTACTATTAACTGATTTATTTTGAAAAAAAATTTTTCCCCCATGACAGTATCCATTTAATGATGCAGGAAGCACCTTTGGACGCATTTCTGCTCTTTGTAGAGAAACAAATAGAGCAGCCTGAAGAGATGCCTCCTCCATAACCTACTGGTGGCCGACCAGACAGAACAGCAGGTGGTGCTCCTGTTGTACAGCCATGATATTATTTAAAGGAAAACTATACCCCCCAAACAATGTAGGTCTCTATTAAAAGATACTGAGTAAAACAGCTCATGTGTAAAACCCTGCTTCATGTAAATGAACCATTATCATAATAATATACTTTTTTAGTAGTATGTGTCATTGGGTAATCATAAATAGAAAATTGCCATTTTAAAAAATAAGGGCCGCCCCCTGAGATCATACGATTCACTGTGCACACATACAAACCACATGTAAGGTCACATGAGCCAATTAACAGACAGAGTTCTTCCTTTTGCTTCCTCACTTCTTCCTGTTACAGTTAGTGTTGTAGTATTTCTGGTCAGGTGATCTCTGAGGCAGCACAGATAGAGTCACGAAATGGTGGTTCAAGGCAAGAGATGTAAAAGGGAAATATTTATGTAAATATATATTCCAGTTTGGTAAGATTCTTTAATATGTCATTCAATTTGATATAAACTATCTGTTGCTTAAGTATTCATTTTGGGGGTATAGTTTTCCTTTAAACCATTTTTAAATCTAGGGTCTGGCTGAGCTCAGCACGTAGCGTTGGATTGGAAATCAGAGCTCAGCATAGGCTGCCATAGGACCAGGCCTGGATCTGTGCTTCATTCATTGGCTGCATCTGCACTGGGAAATGGGTGGAGTCAGGTACCCGCGGGTAAAAAAAAAAAGGGTAACCTGGGGGTTGCTGGTAGGATTTTTGGGTGTGGGTATAGATGCGAATTGGTGGTTTTGCGGATCGGGTTGTGGGTTTTATCAATTTACATATGTTTTAAAAGCTTTCCACCCTCCCCATCTGTAACATTACTCTGCCCAGCTTCCGCCTCTGGCAGCCTCTATATTTATAGGTGAACTGCAGACCCCGCCCCTTCATGACATAACAGACAGGACGGATCAGGTGCGGCTTGATAAATCGAGGTCATTCACCAGGTCTGGTGCCTGTGCATCACTAGGACACAAGTCCCCAAGCTTCAATTAGGAGCAATTCTTCACAGGGTGGAGCCAGTGGCGTAACTAGATGTTATTTGGCCCCATTCTCTCTGGTCCCTGCCTTTTTTTTAAGTGTTATTCCTGCACCCTGTTCCTAGCACTATTCCTGCAGTAGGAGAGGAGGAGCCTGATTGGCTTTGACTGCCCAGTTAGGGAACAGACACATGCTCAGATGCGGGAAGATTAGTCGCCTCTTCTTCGGGGCGACTAATCTCCCTGAACTGCCTCCCGTCTGGTAGAATCTAAATGGCTGGTGGGATGGCACTTGGATCACTTAGTTTTCTGAAGTTCCCGCAGTTTCCTTATGTGGCAACTTCGGGTGACTATGGAAAATGAAGCACACCGATTCCCAACCCGCCGGCAATTCTAGCCGACGGGAAGCAGTTCGGGGAGATTAGTCGCCCCGGAGAAGAGATTTGTCGCTGGGTGACTAATCTCCCCGAATCTGAGCGTGTGTCTCTGCCCTTAGAATAAATCATTAAATGGAGAAGAGGAGCCATGAATGAGGATTATATGATTTGTTTCCTTTCAATAGATTTTGTTTACCCCAGTAAAAAAGTCTTGTATCCAACACTGAACGTTTATCTGATACATAAACAGTAGAGACAGGGGACAAGGCAAATGACCAGCAGCCCTATAGCCCCTTGCCCAGAGCAGATATAGAGAGATGGGGGTAAGTAAAAAGGATCCCTCGCCCTGTGCCCGAGTGAATATTGACGGAACTGATGCATTTCTGACCCAATTCATATAATGCTGAATATGGAGATGGGGTGGGGGGGGAGCAGAGTTAAAACTGATATGTAGAAACCATGGCGCTTGCAGAAATGGATTTGGAAGTGATAATTAACTCTCGTCTTCTGCTCTGTTGATGTCGCTCATAGAAATGAATGAGTGGTGGTGTCGCTCAATTGAGTGTTTCTTCTTTATCACTTGCAGTGGACACAGACGCACAACTTTTAGTTTTTGGCAAATTGCTCACTGGCTGCCTGGCTTTGTACCACTGAAAGGAACATGCAAAGTGCAAAAATAGGCACAAACCACCATGTTTTTGCCCACGATCATCCTCACCCACATGGTATGAATTGTGATCTGGTGGGTGCAACTTGCTCCTGTATTATAAAGGCCATGCATGGGGGAGACAAAAGGGACCCCTGGCAAACAGTGAGGAACTCCTGCAAGAGCAGGGAACATGCCAGGACCGTTTCATTAATGTTCAAGTCAAGTGTCAAAGGGGTCGTTCACCTTTAAAGGAGAACTCAAGCCCCCAATTAAGACAAGCCCCTACCTACTAAGCTAGATAGTCGTCCCCTCCCATGCGTAGTTGGCGCAGTCTTCAGGTTCGTACCAACTGCGCATGCCTTTATTGCCAAAAGGGACCCTGAAGAAATCTGAAAATCCGAAAGATGGCGCCTATGAGCTCCACTGTGCTTACTCTGCACTAAAAGGTAAGAAATATTTTAGGGACATATTCAGGGCTATTTAAGTATTCGGGGAGGAGGGGAAGCAGGAAGGGGGACTATATATCTTAGTAGGTAGGGGCTTTTCTTAATTGGGGGGTTGAGTTCTCCTTTAAATTAACTTTTAGTATGATGCAGAGAGTGATATTCTGAGTCAATTTGCAATTGCAATTATTTGTGTTTTTTGAGTTATTTAGCTTTTTATTCAGCAGCTCTCCAGTTTGCAATTTCAGCAGTCTGGTTGCTAGGGTCCTAATTCCCCTAGCAACCATGCATTGATTTGAATAAGAGACTGGAATATGAATAGGAGAGGCCTGAATAGAATATGAGTAATAAAAAGTAGCAATAGCATTTGTAGCCTTACAGAGCATTTGTTTTAGATGGGGTCAGTGACCCCTATCTGAAAGCTGAAAAAGTCAGAAGGCAAACGAGGGAAAAACTATAGAAAATAATTAATGAAGACAATTGAAAAGTTGCTAAGAACTGGCCATTCTACGACATAAAAAGTAAGGAAAATCACAAATACATATCAGCACCTTAAAGGTGTTAGAGTTGACAAGTCTTTTACATTTGCTTATTATTATATAAGATTTTATGATTGACTTCCCCCTTTAATTAGTCATTGCAAGCACCAGTGCAGTAAATGTCCATGAACTATTCAGATACAGATCCTGCTTCCTCTGATTCTGTGTCCAGGATTCCTGCCATAAAGCAAGACAGGAATGGTGTTCTATATAACATTTAAGTATTGTGTTATACACGGGCGTTTTTTCCTGCGCTCCTCTGCGGCTGAACGGAAGAAATCGCAATGCAGGGGAGAGCAGGAAAAAACGCAGGAGTAGACACACTCAATTATTGTGAAGGGGGCTGTACTCACACAGACGCATGTAAGTGCCAAATGCAGGTGGGATGCAGAATGTTGCATGTTGCGCATACATCGGCATCCCATGATCCAGTAGCAGTTCCTAGCAGTACAGTAGGGTGGGAGCTGAAGGTTTGGCCGCTCTGTTATTGAGTGCAGCAGTTCTGCTGTTCCTGCTGAATTGTGCCTCAATCTAATCTGATGATAAATTCAAGAGAAAGCCTCCTCGGGGACTAATCTCCATTAGTTGCCTGGCTGCTATGATCTGAGCTGTAATTAGGTTTCAGATTAACTGCACTGGTTCCTCCTCATACTGTAAATGTAGTGTAAATGTAAATGTGTCACCCTGGGGACTCGCTCCATTTGGATTCTTCAGGTCGGGTCTATTCAGGCTGGGGGGGGGGTAATAGTTCAATTAGGGGCTCTGATGTGAGTGATCACCATTCCTCTGTAATATTTATCTATATATCTATATGTACATATATATCTATATGTAGTTGGCAGTGTTAATACGACTAATATAAAATTCTGCCTCCTGCCACTAGGTGGCGCATACAGTGAGATCCTTGGAACACGACTGCTGCAAAGGCTTCAGAAATCATAGGACTCCGCATTCTTATTCATCACATAATAGATAAACTGTGGTTGCTGGCGGCAGATACCCTCCACAGTCTTATGAGGGATCATCATACAGAGCAATAATGCCCCCCGTAATGTACACAAACGAGCAGGGCTGTCTCAAGGTTAGGTGAAAGTGAGTCTTGAGGACCCAAAAAATGCACTGGGCTTAGCGCAGCGTAACATTACTAACCAGACATACCCAGGGTCGGACTGGTGCATTTGGGGCCCACTGGGTTCCAAACGAGTAATACTGGCAGGACCCAAGGGTCATTCGTCTTTGGCCCGACCTCGCACCACCCTTCAACTGCCAGCAACCGACTTTATAGCGGCACACCTGCTCGCCTCGCCCCTTTTGTAACATCATCGGGGGGCGGTGCAAGTCTATAAAGGGAAGCCAGAAGTCGGACGTGGGTGGGGGGAGTGGACCGGATGTGGGTCAGGAAAAACCTGACCTGTACATCACTATTTCAAATATTGGAGGCCCATGCACAAGCGCAAAAAACTGTCTTGGTGTACACAAGTAACGGCGCTGCATGCGCGAACTTCCGCAAACGTCTGTTCACAGTGCACACATGGGAACGTCCGCGCCGCACAATTTTAAGATTTAGCCAGATCGGGGCCCAGTCCGACCCTGGACATACCAGTAAGGTCACTAATGAAAATTAATTATGAGCGCATTAACCCTAGACATGCCAGTAAGATCACTACATAAATGAACAAGGAGCATATTAACCCCAGCCATGCCAGTTGTATTACTACAAAAAAATAGATAACTAGCATATTAAACCCAGACATACCCTTAACATCACTTTTGGAAATAGCCAATAACCACATTAAACCTCAGCATGCCAGTATTGATCGTTGAAAATAGATTAAAAAGCATTACCTTTCCCACTCTTGCTCAAGTTATATGCAGCCAATTTGATTTCTTTCAATGTTCCCATGCTACGCGACCCTCTTTAATCTGATTCCTGCAGCACGGAGGTCATCCAGGCCAGAAGGAAGGAAGGGAGGGAAGCAGGTCCAGTGTAAAAATGATAATGGCCATGTGTTTCACAGTGGAAGGCCAGGCCATTTTTAATACTATTAATACTAAAGTTCATGATGTTGGGCCTCGTGGGCCCAGGAGGGAGGCACAGAGTCGGCTACAGGGAAGCAGTAACACTGACTGTCAATAGTGGACTGATATTCTGAGACAATTTGCAGTTGGTTATCTTTTTTTATTTGTTTTTTCAGTTATTTAGCTTTCTCGTTTGGGATTTCAGTATCTAGTTGCTAGAGTCTTGTGTACCTTAGCAACCAGCCTGAGATTTGATTGAGAGACTGGAATATGAATTTATATATATGACCGAAAAAAAAGATGAGGTAGAAAAAGTAATGATAATAAAATTGGAAGCTCACAGAGCAATGTTTTTTTGGGTGTTGGAGTCAGTAATTCCCATTTGAAAGTTGGAAAAATGTAGAAGAGGAAGGTAAATGTGTTTCATTATGTTTCATTACAGGCAGCTGTTAGAATTGATACAATAGTTACTAATATTCCCCAAATACTGCTGAGAAATGTATCAAATAATGTAGCAAATTGTAACAGTTCAGATGTTCCTTAGTCACTGAGCTGCCAGGCTGAAACACTAGAGACAGGGAGGGACATTGTTCACCTTTAAATCAACTTTTAAAATGCTACAGTAAGTGATATTCTAAAACAGTTTGCAATTAGTCTTCCTTTTTTTTTTTAATGATGTGTGTTTTTAAAAATGATTTAGCTTTTCGTTCAGCAGCTCTTCCGTTTTAGCAGCTATCTGGTTGCCAGGGTCCAAATTCTCCTAGCAACCAAATAGTGGTGTAAACAGAGGCTGGAATAGGAATAGAAGAGTTCAATAAAATGGTCAGATTCAGAAGAGGAAAATAAATAGTTGAACTAAATAAATTTCTATAATAAAAAAATATTCTATAACTTACTAAAAGGTAACTTAAAGGTAAACAACCTTTTTAAAACAACTGAACTGAACTAGGGATGCACAGAATCCAGGATTCAGTTTGGGATTCGGCCAGGATTCGGCCTTTTTTTAGTAGGATTCGGATTCGGCCGAATCCTTCTGCCTGGCCGAACCGAATCCGAATTTGCATATCCAAATTAGGGGCGGGGAGGGAAATTGCGTGTCTTTTTGTCAAAAACAAGGAAGTAAATTTTTTTCCACTTCCCATCCCTAATTTGCATATGTAGGATTCGGATTCGGTTCGGTATTTGGCCGAATCTTTCACGAAGGATTCAGGGGTTCGGCCGAATCCAAAAAAGTGGATTTGGTGCATCCCTAAACTGAACCCCAAAAAAACTGTGTTTGGAAGATGAACAATCCCTTTGCCCAAAGCTGGAAGTCTAATACTTATTTTGCATTCTGATTTTCTGTTTCTCTGGCTCAGATAAATCCCGCAGTTTGGGCAGTTGAACTTGATTGTTGTGTTATTTTTACTCAACCTCAGCCACAATATAATGATGTGGGATCTGTGGGGCCAAACTACATCTGAGGCTCAGGGGGAGGGGGTAAACCACAGGGGGAGCACCAATGCCCTAAAGCAGGGCTGTTTCCAATATCTTTTTATTTATACTATATATATGGAAAATTCTATCCTACTTACCGTAATTTTCATTTCCTGGACTGAAGCATGGCAGTAGTTACTAATGGGTTAACTCCCTCGCGCAGCGGAAGGACAGGAACCAATAAAAACATCTTCCCAACCCCCTTACCTCATCTCTTCTTACCTGTCCGAGCTCAGGCACTGAAAGGGGGGGGAGGTCATACCTACTGCCATGCTTCAGTCCAGGAAAGGAAAATTACGGTAAGTAGGATAGAATTTTCCATATTTCCTGTCCTTCCGCATGGCAGTCGTTACTAATGGGAATTACCCTAGCAGTAACCAAACTTTTGGGTGGGATAATCATTTATTAAATTGAACTGAGGAAAGGACTTTTTGTCCAAAAGAAGCTTTGTTTGCTGAAACCACATCCAGCTTATAACAACGAACAAAAGTAGATAATGATGACCACACGGCTGCATTGCAAATTTCTTCTGGCGGAGCTTGAGCTTCGAATGCCCAAGAAGCAGCAACTGCCCTAGTGGAGTGAGCCTTAATATGGGGAGCCTGTACAGACTTGAGCGAGTATGCCTTTTTGATACACGCTTTAATCCAGCTTGCAATCACATGCTTCGAAGCTTGATGCCCCATAGAAGAGCCTTTGAACAACAAAAGGAGGCTATCACATTTCTTGAACGCCTCAGTCCTCTGTAAGTATACCGACAGGCACCTTACCAAATCCAAATTATGCCATCTCCTTTCTTCTTCCGTAGAAGGATTAGGAAAGAAAGCTGGCAAAACCATTTCTTTACTGGCATGATACGAGGAAACTACTTACGGAAGAAATTTCTCTGGTAACCTCAATACAACCTTATCTTGTAACACTTTAAGATATGGTTCCTTCCTAAGTAGAGCTTGGATTTCCACCACTCTACGCACTGAAGTTACTGCTATTAAAAAAGCTGTCCAGTCTAATTGACTCCAAAGGCTCAAATGGTTCTTTCATGAGAGCTTGAAGGACCAAATTTAAGTCCCATGATGGCAGGACTGGTCTCACTTGTGGTCTTAGATGTTTGACCCCTTGAATGAACCGTTCTTCTAAAGGGCACTTTTAGTCAATGCTGACAAAGCTGACACTTGCACCTTCAGGGTGGCTAAGCTGAGATTCTTCTCCAAGCCCAACTGCAGAAAATTCACTACTGCCGACTCGGCTGGTGACGTAAAAGAATTTCCTGACACTGTGCACCACTCCCTGAATCGTTCCCAGACTCTGTGATACGTGCTTTCTGTTGATGGTTTTCTAGCTGCCAATAGTGTATCAACAGCCATGTCCACGAGCCCTAGCTCCGTCAATTCCTGCCGCTCAAAAGCCACCCCGTCAAAGCCCATTTTTGTGGGTTCGGGTGGAATATCTTGCCTTGGAAAAGCAATCCCTGTCGACAAGGTAGCCTGACTGGATTGTCCACCGGCATTGCCAACAGTCGGGCAAACCAAGGCCTTCTTGGCCACCATGGCAACACTGCTATCATTTTCACCTTGTGCTTCTGAATTTTGTTCAGTACCCTTGATATAATCGGAATTGGTGGAAAAATATAAGCCAGTTCGAACTTCCACTTCAGACTGAAAGCATCCTGACAAAATGCTTGCTTCTCCGGGCACCAGGAACAGAACATTCTCACCTTCCTGTTCCTGGAGGTCGCCATGAGATCTATTTGAGGCATACCCCAACGATCTGTTAACATCTGGAAAACCTCTTGTGACAATTCCCATTCTCCTGGATGGAGTGTCTTTCGACTCAATGAATCTGCCAGCATATTCAGATGGCCAGGGATAAAGGTTGCCGACTGGTCCAGGAGATTGTTCTCCGCCCAGGCGAAAATCTCCAAAGTCAGACTCAACAATTCAGCTCCCTGAAATTCGAGGACCACGTTACCGCCTCGGGTGGCCATAGCCCTTGGGCTGACATAAATGGGGTATGTGCTCCCATCCCCGGCTGCTGGCATCCGTCGTAATTATTTGCCACGATGGGCAGTCTATTGGCTTGCCCTGGAAAAGATTGTTTGGGTTTAACCACCACTCCAAGCTCTTCACTGTTTGCTCTGATAGACGTATGAGCTGGGACTGTACACTTCTCTCCCACTGTTGCAGAAACTCGAACTGGAGCTGTCGAAGATAAATCATCGCCCACCTGACAGCCTCCTTCGTAGCCGCTAATTTCCCTAATACTTCCTGACAGATTAAAGCCGTGGTATAAGGGAACTTTATGAGATGCTGCACCCTTCGAATAATGTCTTCCACCTTTGCTGGAGGAAGATAAAGTCGCAACTGCTGGGTATCCACCAGAACCCCTAAAAACTCCATCTGTTGTGACGGGGTCAGATGTGACTTCTGCCAATTCACCAGCCATCCATGCTCCGCCAGCACTGTCAGGGTCATCTGTACATGCTGATTCAAAACCTGTTTGCTTGCTGCCTTCAGTAAGAGATCGTCCAGATAACTGAATATCTGTATGCCTTGCAGACGTAAGGCAGCTATCACTGGAGCTAAAACTTTTGAAAAAGTTCTCGGTGAAGATGCTAGCCCAAAGGGAAGTGCCCGATACTGAAAATGTTCCCCCATTACTGAAAATCTGAGAAATCTTTGATGATCCTCGAAAATTGGGACATGAAGATATGCATCTCGCAAATCTATCTTTGCTAGCCAGTCGCCTAATTGTAGGTTTTGAGAAATAACACTTAGTGTTTCCATCTTGAAAGAGATTACTCTTAGGAACGCATTTAGTCGTATGAGATCTAATATGGCTCGGAACTCTCCGGACGACTTCCTCGTCAGGAAGATTGGAGAATACATGCCCTGTCGTCTTTGACTTTCCGGCACTACCAGAATAACCTCTTTCTTCAATAGGTCTAATAAAATGTGCTCCATTGCCTGATGAGCTTCTCTCGTCTTTGGAACTTTTGACTCCACCAAAACATCCTTGGTAGGTTTCTTTGAAAACTCTAAGTGTTTACCCATGGAAATGACCTCTAGAACCCACATGTCCATCGTAGTCCTTGCCCAGACCGCCTGAAATTGAAGTAGTCAAGCACCTACTGGAGGCAGCTGGGCCAAGACACCATCAGAAAGGCTTAACCTTCTCCTACTTAGACTCTCTTTTGGTTTGAACATGCATCCGATTCTTCCAAAAGGGTTGTCTATTAAACTGTCTTCCAGGCCTATAGGTCTTAGCATCTTTGTAAGGCATCCTGTCTGACCAGCGTCCGCGAACCGGCTGACGTCTCTCGCCTCTCCTGTGGCAGAAAAGATCTCTTGCCTGCTGAAGCTTTCGAAATAATACTTTCGAGCTTAGGCTCGAACAGCAACTCCTCCTCAAAAGGGAGTGCGCACAAGTTAAACTTGGAAGGGGTGTCTGCTTGCCAGTGTTTTAACCACAGCATTCTCCTGGCTGCCACTGCATACCCCATATTCCTAGCTGCCAACTTCAGGACATCCAGTGATGCATCCGTAATAAAGTCAATCGCCACCTTTATATCATCCACCAGATGACCTACGTTGCCTTTGTCTATCATAGGTTGTAACTCTGTTTCTATCTCCTGCAGCCAAATCTTAGATGCCTTTGCCACACATGTAACTGCCACTGTTGGTTTACAAAGCAACCCCGACACCGAATACGCCTTTTTTAACACTGTATCCTGCCTTCTTTCCACCGGATCTTTTAGTGAAACACCCTCATCCACGGGCAACGTGGTCTTACGTGCTACATGTGTGATGGCTGCATCCACCTTAGGAGGGTTGGTCCAACGCTTCACATCCCCCTCCGCATACGGGTACATCTTTCTCATGTGTCTAGGTTCCGAATATTTCTTCTCTGGAACAGCCCACTCCTCCTTTATAATATCTCTAAGAACCTCGTGGACTGGAAACACTAAAGCCTTCTTTCCAGATGACTTAAACATTTTGTCCTGCTTCTTTTCTTGTTCTGTGTCCTCCAGGTCCAGGACTTTCCGGACAGCTCTAATCAGTGGTTCTATAAAATCCATATCAAACGAGGAATCTTCATCCAACACAATTAAATCCTCCTCTTCTCCAGAACTGTCCGATTGGCTACATTTTGCTGCCGCTTGTTGACCTCCATCTTCTTCAACTGCCATCTTAGGATTCACTCCTGAGGCACTGGTACCTACTTTCTGTATCACGCTATCTGTGACTGTACCCACTAAATCTTTTAATGATTTAGACATTGACTCTTTGAACCAGTCCTTCATAGAACTCCATTGTTCCTCTGCTCTTTTACCAGACATAGACTCCCAGCACATGAGGCACACTTTCTTGTTATGCATCGCTGGGTTGTCACATACAGAACATTCCTTTTCCACCGCCTTCCTGGAATGATGACTTCTTCTTCTAGGTGATCTAGTAACAAAACCCATATCGTTATTACCACACAAGAACACCACCTACTGTAGGTCTCTCATCCGCACTTACCCCCTAGAAGATGACCGAGATCTTCGGCTCCTAGAACTCATGCTCTGAAAAAGAGGAGTCTCAATAAGTAGCCATAAGGAGATCTATAATGATCAGCACAAGAGCACTTACATAAAGGCTCCCACTGAACACTGCCGCAATAGCATCCGCTGCACCAGCGCCCCAATTAATTCCTCCGTATCAGAACGCGCTACTCAGAGCATCTTACTGCACCACATGCGTCTTACTGCGCTCTCTAAGCCTGGCTACAAGGCTCTACTGGCTATAAGTGAACCAGCAGCTTCGGTGGGCAGAGAGGAACCGCACCGGTCATGGGGATCCTTCCTGTAGCGAGGACAGGAAAAAAAGAGATGAGGTAAGGGGGTTGGGAAGATGGTTTTATTGGTTCCTGTCCTTCCGCTGCGCGAGGGAGTTAACCCATTAGTAGCTACTGCCATGTGGAAGGACAGGAAATACTAATAGAATCAGTCTGTGGGCTCAATGGCAGAGGGATAAAGTGTTTACAGGCCATTGGGAACATATAAAATAAGCAGTAATAAGGAAAACTCACATATCTGCAATAAAACCAGCACGATTGTTAGATCTTGCCTGTGCTTATATTTAGTGGTGCCCAGCAGTGCATCAAAGTGGTGCCACAGTCAGAGACTGACATCTAGCGGTTGTTTAATATATTACCAGCTGGCACACCCAGTGCCCAATAAAGAAAACTTCAGAAACCTCCAAAGTCATAAGTACAAATAATTTCACTCCATTTCGGGATGCTTGACAAAGGGCTTTACCCCGAAATGTTGCACCTTCGCAATTAAACACAGAGAGGGCTTGTCCCTGTTTGGATTCTGACCTGAGTGCCAGTGAAATTATTTGTATCTAGTGGTAGTTTGTCATTATTGCAGGAGAAGCAATGCACCGTCAGTTCTGGCTGCATTGTTGCATTGCAAACAAAGGGTAAAATGCAGGGGGAATGCAGTGAAATTAACAGGGTCAGACTGGCCTAACAGGATACTAGGTTCTTGCAGTGGACCCTTTTTTATCATAAATGCCAGTCTGCTGCCCTCCCTCTGCCCCGGCCTAGGGTGGCAAAATTTTAGGGGTGGCATGCTGCCAAGCCACAACCTAAGGAGCACTGTGGAGGTGTACTCCTCTATGTGTAACCCCCAGCACTTCGACTTATGCGAACACTCGCATGATGGGGGGGTGCACACACGAGGGAATTGGGCACTAGGACCCAGCGCCCTATGGGCACCCAAACATACCTCCCAACATTTTGGAAGTAAAAAGAGGGACGAAAATTTTTTTCACACGTAGAACAGCGAAAATGTTTGGCCATGCCCCTTTCTGTGGCCACACCCCCTAATTATCATGTTCATTTTACAAAATGAAGAACATTTCTCCTTAGCAAAAACTATTTTTTTGTGTCTTTAAATTGTTACAAAGTATCTTTTTTGCACCTGTTAGCTGTTCTGTGGCCTCTGCTAAAAGCCAATTAAAGGAAAACTATACCCCCCAAATAATGTAGGTCTCTATTAAAAGATACTGAGTAAAACAGCTCATGTGTAAAACCCTGTTTCATGTAAATGAACCATTATCATAATAATATACCTTTTTAATAGTATGTGCCATTGGGTAATCAAAAATAGAAAACTGCCATTTTAAAAAATAAGGGCCGCCCCCTGAGATCGTAGGATTCACTGTGTACACATACAAACCACATGTAAGGTCACATGAGCCAATTAACAGACAGAGTTCTGCCTTTTGCTTCCTCACTTCTTCCTGTTACAGTTAGTGTTGTAGTATTTCTGGTCAGGTGATCTCTGAGGCAGCACAGATAGAGTCACGAAATGGTGGTTCAAGGCAAGAGATGTAAAAGAGCAATATTTATGTAAATATATATTCCAGTTTGGTAAGATTCTTTAATATGTCATTCAATTTGATATAAACTATCTGTTGCTTAAGTTTTCATTTTGGGGGTATAGTTTTCCTTTAAGTGAGAAACTTTGTTTCTTTTTCTGGCTGTTCAGTGCAGAGAAAATAGGGACTTTCCAGTACAAATGAGGGACTGCAGGTTGAGCTGTCAAAAGAAGGGACTGTCCCTCCGAAAAAGGGACAGTTGGGAGGTATGCCCAAACCAGAAATCTGGGCCTGCCGCCACTTGTGGGCAACTCTTCCACAGGAGCCATGTCTTTGAGATCAGGTTCTCCAGTAGGGTCTCGGCAATGCCCCAGTCTGAAATTATAACTGTCACAAAGGGGGTGTTACTTTTAGGGATCCCTCTGTGTGTTGCTCCTACACATGCAACTCAGAGATGTGACACCATTGTGCAGATGCTGACCAGTGCCGGGCCAAGCTGACCGGGCGCCCTAAGCAACCAGGCCGGCCACAGCGCTCCCCTCCGTGCTTGTACGCGCTCCCCCCTCTGTGTGTGCACACATGCGCAAAGCACCGGAGGGGAGAGCGCTAGAGGGGAGAGGGAGGGGAAAGCGCCGATGACTGAATATAAATAGGAGACGCCTGAATGGAAAGCAGAGTAATAAAAAGTATCAATAACAAAAAATTTTTTTTAGATGGGGTTAGCGACACCCTTTTGAAAGCTGGAAAGAGTCAGAAGAAGAAGAATGCAACTAATGAAAAATCTATTAAAAAAAAAATAAAAAAAATAATGAAGACCAATTAAAAAGTTGCTTAGAATTGGCCATTCTAAAATATACTAAAAGTTAACTTAAAGGTGAACTACCCCTTTAACTGAATGGCAACATTTACCTGGGGATATGTTCAGGTGATCGATCACCCAGACCTGGTGTAGAACCCATTATTTAATTGAATTGCTGTTTTCTGTTTAGTTCCCATTATGAAAAGGGACAAGAGAAGCAACAGAAACAGAGTTGCAAGATGAAGCTCTTGTGACATCTAGTGTACAGCTGTAGAACTGCAGCTCTATACAACTTTTCAGGTATAACTGGGAGAGCTTGTTGCACTTCAGTATAAGCCCCCTAATTCCCCCTCAGGTTGGGAACCAGTGAATCAGAGAATAAAGGGGATGTTGGGAGCTGTGGTTCAGTTACAGCTTCTGCATCACCAAAGCCGCTTTTTATTAATTTCATTTCATGTTGTGGCCGTCACACTGTTCTACTTGACAAATGGAGGCTGAAGTATCAAAATTAAAAATTGTTTTTCTATATTTCAGTTTTAATAATTGGGGCAGCCCTCATCCATATCCAGTGCAGCGAGGGGACCCTTTGCAGGTAGTACTGTATATCAGCCTGTGAACCCCCCTCCAGGTGATTATATTGGTGCAGTTCCAGGGCCCTGCAAGATGTAAATGTAAAGAATGGTACTGACTATTGGCCAATAGGGGGCAGTGTGGCTGCAGGGGTTTCCTATAGATCTGCTCTCACTTTTATACACAAATACCAATGAGAAATCATGCCAATTCCCAGGGTATAAAAAATCTAAACCCAACCTCAATGTGGGGCACAATGTGGCAAATCTATTCGTTTTCTTTCACCCAACTGATTTATAGGACCAACTACTGGGCACATAAGAAAGTAATTATGCAGTACAGTCCAGAGCTGCAGATTCTAAAATGATCAGCTAGGCATGCTGGGATCTGTAGGCTGCCAGTAATAAATCATGATCACTGCTCTAAACCAATCCTGCTGATTCCATATGATGGGAGGGGGGGCAATAGACTTACCATGGTCATTTAACTGCTTGGAGGGAGGAGAGCAACATTTTATGAATACGTGATGATTGTTTGATCCATAGAGGAGCTATAGAAACCTTGTCATATCCTTGACTCTACTGGTACATTCATTTGTTCTCTATGTGACCCGCAAGCCCAGACACATGATCAAACCTCACTTTTCCGATTAGATTCAATTTGGGGACCTGCAAATAACTCTGGGCTCTAGGCTGCCCCCCAGAAGCGAAAGGTATAAAACTGCAGGTCATGTCTGATCCAGGGTTCTGATGGGCCAGGGGAGAGGATAGAGAGAACATTAGTGTTGGGGCTCAGTAGAAAAGCTGTTGTATTCTGAAAATGAACCTGTTTAATAGGAAGGGAGTATAACTGTAGGATAGTGTGTAGGGCAGTGGAGTCGGTACATAAATTCCAAATGTGGTATATAGCTGTAGAATTGCTGTTAAATACAATCCAATATCAACTAAAGTATTGTTCTTAGAAACAGAATTGCTTCTGCCATATCCTCCTTTACAGAAGCTCTTAAATCTGATTTGATTATTTTCAGTGCTTGTATTTAATGTTATTAGGAGTCGGTACATTTTTGGTGATTCTGACTCCAGATACTCAAAATTGCTTCTGATTCCGACTCCACAAATCCGATTCCAGAGCTACATTTGAACCCTAGCAACCAAATGTCTGAAACTGGAGAGCTGCTGAATAAAAAACGAAATAACTCAAAAACCACAAATAATAAAAAAGACTAAACGTTAAATTAAACTCAAACAACCCCTTTAAAGATCCGCAAACACTGGGCCGAATCGGGATGATCAGATCATTCATAATCCTGTGAGTTTTTGGCCAGATATTGGTCAGGCAGCTGGTTAGGCCCTAAACATGGTCCAAATAAGCTTCTGACTCGGACTGTTGGGGTCTGCAGCTTTTTGTTTTTTTATTGTATGGCTGTAGGCGGCACATTATTAGGGTCAGGGCACACCGGCAGATTCGGGGAGATTAGTCACCTGGATACAAATTTCCTGTTCTTCAGGGCGACTAATCTCCCTGAACTGCCTCCCCTGCCTTCCCGCCTGCTAAAATGTAAATTGCCGGCGGGATGACACTCGGAGCGCTTCGTTTTCTAAAGTCGACTGAAGGTTTGTGAGGAAAACGAATCACTCCGGGCGCCATCCCGCCGGCAATTTACAGGGGAGGCAGTTCGGGAGATTAGTCGCCCTGAAGAAGAGGAAATTTGTCTCCAGGTGACTAATCTCCCCGAATCTGCCGGTGTGCCCTGACTCTTGTTGGCAGCAACAGGTTAGTTTGGGGTCAGAGCCTATGTCCCAATAAAGGCGTTTTAAGATAATACAGCAATGATTGGTGCCGTCTATTACTGCAATTTGGCAGCAACAGGTTAGACATCCCAATAACAATCACCCTGATGGGATTGGGGGAAACTATTGGAGGTGCTGATCTTTAGTAAAAGTCTATTTTGGGGCCCCTGAAGGCCAGATTATTGTTACGTGAGTCAGGAGCCTCTTGTGTTAACATTCCCAAACAGGAGGTGGGTATCACTAACACATAACTGCACAATTTCATTACAACTCCTGGGGATTGAAATTAACCCCCCCCTAAAAAAACAAAAAAAACAATTCAGCCTCCAGGTGTTTCCCATTAGAAATGAAATTTCTGAAATATGAAGCCAACGTTAAAAGGAAAGATGTATAATATATCCACGTCTTGCAATGGGGTCTCTGGGGGCTTCTTATTTCTCTGTGTGATTTGCATCTCCCTCTAGTAATAAAGGGGGGGACTCGAGGTGTTACTGATTATCCCGACAAATACTGCAAACGCTATAAACTCGGCAGGTTTTATTTCTTTCCTCCCAATTAATTTAGAAGCTGTTCTTTTATTTCTGTTCTCGACATCAATGTGTTGTTGGCCATGAAACGGCGGCACGGGCGGATTGTGCTGAGCGCCAGATGCATCGTATTACAGGCCCCGCACCTGTGATTGCAGCCATGGGGTTTCTGGGGGCCATAAAAAAGGAAAACGTTATTGGAAACACATGGCTGGGCTTGACATGTACGTCACATGGGGTTAACTAAGGTTTTGTTTTGAACCAGTTGGGTCTCTCTTCTGTTTATACACAGGAGGGGAGAGATGTGACGGCTGCTGGGGGAAGGGAGGATTTTACCTTGACATTGGAGGAATGGGATTCTTGCCCTTTACAGAAAACAAAACAGGGAGAATGAAGCTGACATTTATCTGCCATTTATTTCCCCTTATATTAAATAAAGCTCCATACTGCCGGCTAATTGGCTGCCAATGGAGACTTCAAGTGAAATACACTTTGCGCCTGTTATTACATAATTCCCCAGATCTCCATGTTAATTTTTGGGGATACTATGAATCCACTATATTGGATCTAGCTGAACCCCCGAATCCTTCACGAAAGATTCGGCCAAATGCCAAACCGAATCCGAATCCTAATTTGCATAGCTGGCCATAGACGTGCAGATATACCTGCAACATCGGACGAACGATCGGACGTCCCAATCTCCCGATCTGCCACTAACCTGTCAGATTAAATGATGTAGTATGGAAAATTGAAAAAATCATAAATAAAGAGATTTAAAAAAAATGATGTATTAAAAGAACAGATGAGCTGATGTTCTGCCACTGACGAAAGTTATGTCTGACAAAGCTAGTGACAGTCTCCCACTGAGATCGGCAATACATGCAGAGATATCATTATCCGACAGAAATTTTCTAACCTGTCCGATCGACTGAACAACCATGGCACGAAAAATGACGGGACTATCCACACACGGTCCAAAAATCGTACAAAACAAAGATTCGCACGATCATATCTGCACGTCTATGGCCACAGCGATTGACCCGGCTGTGCCCCAGTAGGTGGGGCATGGGAGCATTTTTAGCAATGCAGGTGTTATCTTGTTACCTGCATGGAGGGAAGGGCTGTGGGTGATATCACTCCAACTTGCAGTTGCAGCAGTGAAGAGAGACTGAAGTTTATCAGAGCACACGTCACATGATTGAGGTCACCTGGGAAACTGACATGTCTAGCCCCACATAAACTTTCAATATTAAATATGAACAAAACCTGTTTGCTCTTTTGAAAAATGGATTTCAATGCAGGATTCTGCTGGAGGAGAGCTATTAACTGATGCATTTTGTAAAAAAAATATTTTTCTTCCCAAAACAGAATCCTTTTAAATTTAAGGGGAACGTGGGGAAACAGCATTCCACATTTTCTTCATTTATAATTGACCATTTCCATTGAAGGAATATAATGACTATAATACTATAACATAGTCTGCAAAAAGTTTGTCTCATTCTCTTGTTGACAAGTTGTTCTCTTTCTTGCTCTGCAATCCTTGCCATGTCTTGCTTTACTGCTCTTCAACTGCTGTTCTTAATGAAGTTGCCCTAATTCAAATCCCCCAAAGTCAGCCCTGCACCTAAAAACAGGATCAGTAAATACATTTCCTACAGAACTTTAGCAAATGATGTGCCGCCAGTCCCGTTGTTTGCCCCACAGATTCCAATTACTCCAGAAAACGAGTTCATAAATATATACAAATACAATATTTTCTAATATGTTTGTCTGTATCACTGACATTCCATCTTTGATATCTGTGCATCAGGTTTATCGTCAATATACAAGTCACATTCTCTATCCCAGACGTGCACAAACATACAAAGTGCTCTGAGATAAAAGTAGTACTGAGTCATTCTCAGAGTTCAGCCGCAGCAATGTCTGATAACTGCGGGATACCGCACTTTTACTCTCTCTCTCTCTCTCTCTCACTCTCTCTCTCTCTCTCTCTCTCTCTCTCTCTCTCTCTCTCTCTCTCTCTCTCTCTCTCTCTCTCTCTCTCTCTGTCTCTCTCAGAGAAATCAGCAATGACACAGATAAAGGACGCTATAAATGGTGCTCGGTGATGTCATGAGCTTATTGATGTCACATTACAGAAATACAGATTTATGTTGACTCAGACAGTCCTAAATGTAATAGGTTTTATGTGTATGTTATAATGAAGGACTGATGTAAATCATCCTCAGAGCCAGATAAAAAGCTTGTGCACTGCTAGGCCCCCTCCCCATTGCTCGAATCTGTCCCCATCCTTCACTGCTCAAATCTCCCCACAACCTGCACCAAACCCTGGGAGCTGGTACCTACCTCTGTAGCCTACAATACCCCCCTGCAACACACACCAACCTCCAGCTTTTTCCAACACCCCCATCTGCCCACTTCTTCTCAATTATCCACCACTAGCTCCAATGCAATCGTCTTTACTTGGACTGGGTGTGCAGGAGAATAAAGTGACTGTTAAAATCTCATGCCCAGTGAAGCTTTAGCCAGTGGGCAACACACTGCCCCTAGATCTTTGCCTCCCTAGGCCCAGACCTTTGTGGCTTCCCCACAAGTCCAGGCCTGATCGTCCTTGGCTTGGACCCACTAGGGGGAAAGTTCCACCAGGAGATCACCAGGAATCATCAGCAGATCATCAGGCAACTGAAAGGAGTATGAAGGGTTGCCTGGTCTAATCTTCAAAACCAGCCAAAATCAGCTACAAAACAAGCCCAAAACTAGCCAAGAGGCACTTCAAAAGTAGCCCAAACATAGCACAATATGTGCAGTGAAAAAAAGGTAAAAAAAAATGAATGAATATAAGTGAAAATGCACCCTTTTCACATTTTTACACAAAGCAAAATGGGACAGATTCGCCCATCACCAGGGGCGTAACTACAGGGGGCCCAGGAGGTATAGGGGCCCTATAAGGCCCTAATACTCATATAATTTCAATACATATTGGTAAAACAGCTCAGCCTCTAGACATTTTGGTGGTCAGCAGATTTTTGCCCCAAAATTGTCTGAAATTAAGGAAAGTCACCGTAAAATGTGAAAATGCTTAAGACCGACGGTAGACAACACAACACAAGCTCATGCAGATCACGGACCTCCAGACAAAACCTCTTACTCTAAGTTTTTGCAGATGCCTACTTCAATATAAGAGATAATTCTCTGCAAAAAAGACACCAGAATTCGCCATAGTCCATCAACCATATGGTACAGAGCCCAAAATCTGGTAACTACCGACATCTACAAGTCAGTCCCCTTGCATGCTGGGTATTGTAGTCTTACATTCAACTTTGTAGTCGTCAAATTGTTAACCAAAAACGACATTACCCAACATGCATTGGGAGACGCAGGCTCGGCACATTAGGGCAAGAAAAAACTTTGGCTGGTTTCCAAAGTACAAACCAGCCAAAGGCTAAGAAGTGGCCCAAAACTGTATCTTGGCTAGTTTGTACTTTCAAAACCTGCCACGGCTTTAAATTAGTAGCCCAATTTGGCTGGAAAACCTCCAACCTGGCAACCCTGGGAGTATGGCATGAAGCACACAGGACACTTGTGTATCTAGGGGTGGGGGAGTCTATAGGATGCAGAGAGAACAGTTTTACTTCATGGCCTGTAGGTGTTATTTTTGGTACTGCCCCAATGATGTCCTTGCTATGAACACTTTTTGACCATCAACTTTGTACAGCAAACTCTCTTGCCACCAAAGAAAACCAGCAGTAGTAGGGGACCTTCATGCAAAGGATGTGCTTTTTGTAGTAAATATTATTTTCCTGATGTGCACTGAAAGCAGATGACTTGTTTTTTATGTATTTATTGCTTTCGTTCTGACTCATATGACCCGTTTCAGCCGACAAGGGATAACAGGAAGAGAATGAAGAAGCACAAAGGTCTGGCACTAAGTAAAATTCGTGGTTAGTGGTTACATTACTCACTCCACTTCTACACACTTGGGTCACAGGATTCACATGAAGTCAGCAGGAACAGAACTATGTCCTGGCGCCTTTCAACTACATGGCTGCACCTGGCACTATACATGCTCTTACATTAATATGTGTTTATTCTGTAATGTAACTCTATGAAAAGTAATAAAATGCACAATAGGCCACTCTTTGCTGCAGGGTCACCAAACCGTGGTCCTGGGTCTCCTGTGAGGATCAGCTTGTAGACCGTAGATACAGTAGGTGTTCAGTCTTGATGCTTGACTTAATGATTCACTTGATGCATCAACCTGTAAACCTGTGTTGTAAATGTTCGTCTTGGACTGTACAAATGAAATTATGAAGGGGACACCAGTAGCAACAAATGTTTCAAGCCACTAGTGAGAAGTCAAGTTAGAAGTCACCAAATATGTTGTGTTTAAGTCTACTATAAATCTTCATTGAGCAGTTAAATCGGACTTCTGGTGCCCCTCTATGTAATTTGAGCTTGTAGATCATATAGGGGGATATCTGGGGGCAGTGCTTATTTGCTATTCAAGATATTACTAATAAGTCTGTAGACTAGTTGTTTTTGTCTTGGATATTCTTGGAAACAAAGGATGGCTGTATGACGATGCTTTCTTGTTTTGAAGCAAGTGAGGCCCTAACAGAAGATGAGCTTGACTTGAACCTCGCTTTTAAGACCAGAGAACTGCAGAACCGTGTGCTTTTAGGACATGTTTTATTGATACAAAACCTTTGTTATCAGAATAAAAACAAGTACTGAGTAGCTTCAACTTTCCATGTGAACTTTTTTTTTTCATTGGATTGACTCTCCTGCATCATTGAACCCACCTAGAAATGAAATATGTTATTGTAAGACCCTTCTGTCTCTGTGCGTGTTCCTACAGGCTGTTTATGCCTCTACTATCAAAGCACCAAAAATATAATGCATGGAATAATAAATGCCCTGATGTAGATCTTTAAAGAGTTTTCTGCTGTAGGTCTTTAAAGAGTTTTCCAGCCGTATAAATGCATGGACAATGGCAAATTCTGGTGTCTTTTTTTGCAGAGAATTATCTCTTAGTAGGCATCTGCAAAAACTCAAGTAAGAAGTTTTGTCTGGAAGTCCGTGATCTGCATGAGCTTGTGTTGTGTTGACTGATTGACCCACAGCAGTGCATTGGAGCCCACGATGAAGCTCAGTTTGCTCTCCTAGATATCCCATGAAGCCTGCTCTAAAGGTACATTGTAAATATTTGGCGTTATTTATGGAGTCAACATTTGCTGTCTGAGATATTCTTGGAGCTAAATCGAAATAACAGATTACAGCAATGTTTTTACAGATCTATAACTTTGTTATGAGGTCAGGGAGCCCTGTCCAACTGGTTTACTACAAAAAGGGAACCCAAGCAATACTGTAAATCCTTATTGCTTTTAGCGGAGTGAAAGATATGAAAGATATGAAAGATATGTGTTCTGTCATTATCCATCATACAATGACTGTAAACTGTGATTTAGCTCTTATTGTGATATCACCAAGGTTTGCCTGGAAACATTTGACCGGTCCTTTTAAAGTAAATTATCATCAGCCTTCCACTGACAGCTAATCTAGTCAATGCAATTCCGAGATTGTCGTCGGATAGAAATCTGCTTTAACTGTTAATCTACTGTTATTGTCTATAGCCAGTGGCTCGTGAGCAACATGTTACTCACCAATCCCTTGGATGTTGCTCCCAGTGGCCTCAAAGCAGGTGCATATTTTAGAATTCCAGGCTTGGAGGCAAGATTTGGTTGTATAAAAACCATGTGTACTGCCAAACAGAGTCTCATGTAGGCTGCCAGTAGTGATGGGTGAATTTGGGGGGTTTTGCTTCGCTAAAAAAGGTGTGAATTTCCAGAGAAATCTGCGAAATAGCAAAAAATTCTCAAAACGGCGCTGGCGTCTCGTTTTTGATGCTGGCGTCTGTTTTTGTTACGTAAATATACTGGTGAAATTTTATCACGGTTTCTGCAAACTCACCGCAAATTCACGCCTGGCGAATAAATTCGCCCATCACTAACTGCCAGTCCACATAGGGCAGGGGTCCCCAACCTTTTTCACCCGTGAGCAACATTCAGATTTAAAAAGAGTTGGGGAGCAACACAAGCACAAAAATGGTCCTAGGTGGTGCCAAATAAGGGCTGTGATTGGCTATTGGTAGCCCCTATGTGGACTGACAGCCTACAGGAGGGTCTGTTTGGCAGTACATATGGTTTTTATACAACCAAAACTTGCCTCCAAGCCAGGAATTCAAAAATAAGCACCTGCTTTAAGGTCACTGAGAGCAACATCCAAGGAGTTGGAGAGCAACATGTTGCTCACGAGCTACTGGTTGGGGATCACTGACATAGGGGCTACCAAACGGCCAATCACAGCCCTTATTTGGCACCCCAGGAACATTTTTCATGCTTGTGTTGCTCCCCAACTCTTTTTACTTCTGAATGTTGCTTATGGGTAATAAAGATGGGGGACCCTGATCTAGAGCCTTGCAAAAACATGATGGCAGACTCACCTTGGAGTGAGTAATTGGTGCATTTTTGGACACAAAATCACGCCCGTTTCCATGCCTACCTGTGACCCTACAGTAATGCACTGTCCAAGTTGATTGCAGGGAGTCCTTAAAGGGGAACTATTGCGAAAATTAAAATTTAATTTAAGCTTCCTCATATTGAAGTAAGAAACTTTCTAAATACAATCAATTAAATATTCTGCACTGTTTCTGAAACAAAGTTTATGTTCACTATTCCTCTCTCAGCATCTGTTTCTCTTCATTCTGTCTTGCAGCAGTTGGATTAATTATCCAATATATCTTATAGGGGGGCTTCTTTCCTAGCAGATGAATTAGAGCTCACTCAAATAACTGATTCCAGTACAAACAAAATGTAACAAAATAACTGCCTTTTGCACAAATTCTGCATGTAGAGAGACATGATGTCTGGTGAGTATAATAGACTGAGCTCTAATACATCTTCTAGGCAAAAGGAGCCCCCCTATAAGATATATTGGATCATTCATCTGACAACCAACTCCTGGATGAAAACAGAATGAGGAGAAACAGATGCTGAAAGAGGAATAGTGAAGATAAACTTGATTATTTCAGAAACGGCACAGAATTGATTGTATTTAGAAAGCTTCTAATTTCAGTATGATGAAGCTTATATTACATTTTCATGATAGTTCCCCTTTAATAACTGTCTTCAACAGACACAGCTGAACTAAATTGAACCAAAGTCAATAGAACTCTATGGCATTTAATCCGGGTGCGTTGCATTCCATCTGCAAGTGATTAGGATGTTACCTCTGATAACAATGTAAAAATGTCACCTCTCCTCATTGGAAAGATTATAATAAACGGCATCTGGGACACTAATGGAGCCCCCCTCTCCCTCCTGTATTCAGTACGTAAATATTCCAGCTCAGTGCGTTTTAGGAATGAAATCTCAGTTACAAGTTAAGTTACTATGGCACGTGTGGAATTCCCTTCCCTCTAAAGCCATCCATAAACAAAAATGACTCTCCAGTCTCACTCCCCCCCCATACCCAAGGGGAGAATATACATGAATACACATTAGATAACAGATACGTTTTGAAGAATCCCATTTTATACTACAGAGCTTATCTGTTATCTGCTGTGTATCCTGTGCCTTTTCTCCTTTTTCAGTTGTGAATGGCTGCCCCCATGGCTACACAGCAGCTTGTTTATATAAACTATAGTAGTACTTATCTGTTATCTACTGTGTATCCTGTGCTTGAATGTCTGCCCCCATGGCTACACAGCAGCTTGTTTATACAAACTATAGTAGTACTTATCTGTTATCTACTGTGTATCCTGTGCTTGAATGTCTGCCCCCATGGCTACACAGCAGCTTGTTTATATAAACTATATTAGTACTTATCTGTTATCTACTGAGTATCCTGTGCTTGAATGGCTGCCCAATGGCTACACAGCAGCTTGTTTATATAAAGTATAGTAGTATTTATCTGTTATCTACTGTGTATCCTGTGCTTAAATGGCTGCCCCCATGGCTACACAGCAGCTTGTTTATTTAAACTATAGTAGTACTTACCTGTTATCTACTGTGTATCCTGTGCTTGAATGGATGCCCCCATGGCTACACAGCAGCTTGTTTATATAAACTATAGTAGTATTTATCTGTTATCTACTGTGTATCCTGTGCTTGAATGGCTGCCCCCATGGCTACACAGCAGCTTGTTTATTTAAACTATAGTAGTACTTTGTCCTCATGGAGATCCATTTTCTAGCTCTGTGTTATGGCAAGTCCTGGTCATACACAGGCTGATAAAAGAGTATGTGCCTTGGGAGGGTCCTGTCTGATTGATGTTGGCTGGAATATTAGCCAGGTATTGATAAGTAGTGATGGGCGAATTTGCGCCGTTTCGCCGAAAAATTCACGAATTCCGCGCGAAATTAGCGAAACGGCGAAAAATTTGCAAAACGGCGCCGGCGTCTCGTTTTTGACGCCGGCGCCCGTTTTTTACGCCGGCGTCCGTTTTTCGGAAAAAATTTTTTTGACGCTGGCGAATTTTTACCGCGAATTTTCGCGGGCGTTTCGCGAATTTATTCGCTGGGCGCGAATTGCGCAAATTCGCCATGAATTCGCGCCTGGCGAATAAATTCGCCCATCACTATTGATAAGGCAGGTTTGAAAATCGGGTGTTGGTGTGTTGATACATCAATAGGTCACCATAGGCCCCCATTATGATATGTTTGGCCCCGGTGGCAAATTATCTTGGACTCAGTGTGTTGGTGGTGATAAAGATCAGCTCCTTATTTGCTCTTGGTTGTGCCTGTCTATTTTGTCCCTGGTCCCTTTAAGTCGGTGTCAGCAGAGCTGCAGTGTTGTCCCTGCTGTCAGTGATTACAGTAAACGTGCGGAGGAACACGCGGAGCCTGGAGATTGGTGGAAAGAGTTTATGGTTGTTTTGCAGTTATACACTGCAATGTAATGCCACCAGAATGTTCCTCAGATCTCTGATACACCTCATGCACCTCATATAAATCCGTTTGAGGTTTTATAGTAGTCAGAAATGCTTCCAGAGGTCCCACATTGTGTCGTGTTGTACAGACAATGTACAGTATATTGTGTCGTGTTGCACAGACAATGTACAGTCTATTGTGTCGTGTTGTACAGACAATGTACAGTATATTGTGTCGTGTTGCACAGACAATGTACAGTCTATTGTGTCGTGTTGTACAGACAATGTACAGTATATTGTGTCGTGTTGCACAGACAATGTACAGTCTATTGTGTCGTGTTGCACAGATAATGTACAGTATATTGTGTCGTGTTGCACAGATAATGTACAGTATATTGTGTCGTGTTGCACAGACAATGTACAGTATATTGTGTCGTGTTGCACAGACAATGTACAGTATATTGTGTCGTGTTGCACAGACAATGTACAGTCTATTGTGTCGTGTTGCACAGATAATGTACAGTATATTGTGTCGTGTTGCACAGACAATGTACAGTATATTGTGTCGTGTTGCACAGACAACTGGCAGATAGGTAGTTAATAAAAAAAAAAAAAAAAGGTTGAACTCGATGGACATGTGTCTTTTTTCAACCTTACTTACTATGTTACTATGTTACTATGTTACAATGTACAGTATATTGTGTCGTGTTGCACAGATAATGTACAGTATATTGTGTCGTGTTGCACAGACAATGTACAGTATATTGTGTCGTGTTGCACAGATAATGTACAGTATATTGTGTCGTGTTGCACAGATAATGTACAGTATATTGTGTCGTGTTGCACAGACAATGTACAGTATATTGTGTCGTGTTGCACAGACAATGTACAGTATATTGTGTCGTGTTGCACAGACAATGTACAGTATATTGTGTCGTGTTGCACAGACAATGTACAGTATATTGTGTCGTGTTGCACAGACAATGTACAGTATATTGTGTCGTGTTGCACAGACAATGTACAGTATATTGTGTCGTGTTGCACAGACAATGTACAGTATATTGTGTCGTGTTGCACAGACAATGTACAGTATATTGTGTCGTGTTGCAGAGATAATGTACACAGGGCCGGCCTTAGGCCAATTGGACCAATTGGGCCCAATTGGGCCCCGCACCTCTGGGGGCCCCGCACTGCCCCTTTCCTTTCTATTTTGTGCCTGTATGCCCTTATTTTCCTAAATACTTGCTGTGTCAGTAGCCAGCAACACTTTGTCTAGGGGCCCCGCCAACATGGTCCCAATTGGGCCCCACATTGGATAGGATCGGCCCTGAATGTACAGTATATTGTGTCGTGTTGCACAGATAATGTACAGTATATTGTGTCTTGTTGCACAATGTACAGTATATTGTTTCTTGTTGCACAGATAATGTACAGTATATTGTGTCTTGTTGCACAATGTACAGTATATTGTTTCTTGTTGCACAGATAATGTACAGTATATTGTGTCGTGTTGTACAGATAATGTACAGTATATTGTGTCTTGTTGCACAGATAATGTACAGTATATTGTGTCGTGTTGTACAGATAATGTACAGTATATTGTGTCGTGTTGTACAGATAATGTACAGTATATTGTGTCTTGTTGCACAATGTACAGTATATTGTTTCTTGTTGCACAGATAATGTACAGTATATTGTGTCGTGTTGTACAGATAATGTACAGTATATTGTGTCGTGTTGTACAGATAATGTACAGTATATTGTGTCTTGTTGCACAATGTACAGTATATTGTTTCTTGTTGCACAGATAATGTACAGTATATTGTGTCGTGTTGTACAGATAATGTACAGTATATTGTGTCTTGTTGCACAGATAATGTACAGTATATTGTGTCGTGTTGTACAGATAATGTACAGTATATTGTGTCTTGTTGCACAATGTACAGTATATTGTTTCTTGTTGCACAGATAATGTACAGTATATTGTGTCGTGTTGTACAGATAATGTACAGTATATTGTGTCTTGTTGCACAGATAATGTACAGTATATTGTGTCGTGTTGTACAGATAATGTACAGTATATTGTGTCGTGTTGTACAGATAATGTACAGTATATTGTGTCGTGTTGCACAGACAATGTACAGTATATTGTGTCGTGTTGTACAGATAATGTACAGTATATTGTGTCGTGTTGTACAGATAATGTACAGTATATTGTGTCGTGTTGCACAGATAATGTACAGTATATTGTGTCGTGTTGCACAGACAATGTACAGTATATTGTTTCTTGTTGCACAGACAATGTACAGTATATTGTGTCGTGTTGTACAGATAATGTACAGTATATTGTGTCGTGTTGCACAGACAATGTACAGTATATTGTGTCGTGTTGCACAGACAATGTACAGTATATTGTGTCGTGTTGTACAGACAATGTACAGTATATTGTGTCGTGTTGCACAGATAATGTACAGTATATTGTGTCATGTTGCACAGATAATGTACAGTATATTGTTTCTTGTTGCACAGACAATGTACAGTATATTGTGTCATGTTGCACAGACAATGTACAGTATATTGTTTCTTGTTGCACAGACAATGTACAGTATATTGTGTCATGTTGCACAGACAATGTACAGTATATTGTTTCTTGTTGCACAGACAATGTACAGTATATTGTGTCGTGTTGTACAGACAATGTACAGTATATTGTGTCGTGTTGTACAGATAATGTACAGTATATTGTGTCGTGTTGCACAGATAATGTACAGTATATTGTGTCGTGTTGTACAGACAATGTACAGTATATTGTGTCGTGTTGTTCAGATAATGTACAGTATATTGTTTCTTGTTGCACAGATAATGTACAGTATGTTGTGTCGTGTTGCACAGATAATGTACAGTATATTTTGTCTTGTTGCACAGATAATGTACAGTATATTGTGTCGTGTTGTACAGACAATGTACAGTATATTGTGTCGTGTTGTACAGATAATGTACAGTATATTGTGTCGTGTTGCACAGATAATGTACAGTTTATTGTGTCGTGTTGTACAGATAATGTACAGTATATTGTGTCGTGTTGCACAGATAATGTACAGTATATTGTGTCTTGTTGTACAGATAATGTACAGTATATTGTGTCGTGTTGTACAGATAATGTACAGTATATTGTGTCGTGTTGCACAGATAATGTACAGTATATTGTGTCTTGTTGTACAGATAATGTACAGTATATTGTGTCGTGTTGTACAGATAATGTACAGTATATTGTGTCTTGTTGTACAGATAATGTACAGTATATTGTGTCGTGTTGCACAGATAATGTACAGTATATTGTGTCTTGCTGTACAGATAATGTACAGTATATTGTGTCGTGTTGCACAGATAATGTACAGTATATTGTGTCGTGTTGCACAGATAATGTACAGTATATTGTGTCGTGTTGTACAGATAATGTACAGTATATTGTGTCGTGTTGCACAGACATGAATAAAAAGTACATACAGTATCTTTGTGTTTAATGGCATTATCAGAAAAAAACTGCAAGAACACTATAGAGGCCAATAATGAACTCATAATTTACTTTTAGGGGCATATTTATTATATTTATTATGCCGTGTGTACACCACAAATCGCCAAGCTTCGCTGTTTGTAATAAAACAACATAACATTTTCATGTGTTTTTATCTTAGAATGACTTCCGCCGGAAATTGGCATGAACTCATCCAATGAGGGTTTGGGTAGCCACACAGCCTAGATAGTAAATCACTAGCCGCCGTTATTACAAACTTGTAGTTTAAATTTGTAACTGCCCATCTTTTCCTTGCTTTCCTTTCACCGATAAACCCTGCCTTTTAAACCCTCCCTCCCTTTAGTATATATATTTATTTATTTAGTATTATAGATTGGCTAATTCTAAACAACTTTTCAATTGGCCTTCATTATTTCGTTTTCATAGGTTTTGAATTATTTTCCTTCTTCTTCTGACTCTTTCCAGCTTTCAAATGGGGGGGGGGGGTCACTGACCCCATCTAAAAACAAATGCTCTTTAAGGCTACACATACAGTATATTGTTATTGCTACTTTCTATTACTCTATTCTATTTTCTACTATCTTTCTGTTCAGGCCTCTCCTATTCATATTCCAGTCTCATTCAAATCAATGCATGGTTGCTAGGGTAATTTGAAATCAGCAACCAGACTTCTGAAGTTGCAAACTGGAGAGCTGCTGAATAAAAAGCTAAATGACTCAAAAACCACAAATAAAAAAAAATCAAATCAAATTTCAAATTGTCACTCTCTACATCATACTAAAAATTCATTTAAAGGTGAACAACCCCTTCAGTGATCTGAAAATGATCTGATCCCCTTATATAATAGATCAATAATTATATCGCCATCCGATAATGAGATCTGGATATACTGAAAACATTTTGGCTGAGTCCTGTTTCATTTAACGTTACCCAAACCTGCCCATGTTATGTTTCATAAAATCACATGGTTCTTGGTATGCATATTTATATTATAACTGAATATGAGAATATTTTTTAGAGTAGATTTCATTCATGTAGGACCACTACACTTAGGGGTATAATAATAGATGCAGCAGACCCAGGGTCTCCTGGGAAATCCAGGAATAAAGAGGGCCCTGATTGACTCATAATATTATATATATATACACAGAACAGATCATCTTCCCAATGATGGTCAGGCTGAGGGTCCCTAAATGTTTTAGGCTGTGACTCCTACACAACATATGTTGGGCAGCTCTCTTTTATCACTGCACCAGTTACAATATTCAGGAAGCTCCACAGACATCAAACTGACCTTTGCTGTTTGGAACTGGGACCACCCAGTGAGCCATAAGCCCATCACAGACAGTCCTACAAATAGTTTAGCTCTGTTGCATTTAGTGACTTAAATAAATGTATATTCCAAGATATATGGAACAATATATCAAAGAAGAACTGTGCTCTCCATCAGAACTTCAAGCAATCAGTGTAGAGATCTGTATTTGTTACATTTAATATTGAGAGACAATTAGAGAGGGAAGAATAATCAAATCTAAACAAAAAGGGCTAAGATAATGTAAACACATAATAGAGATGAGTGTACACATTCCTACGCAAACCTCACAAAGGACATTCATTTTCTTTATGACTGTTATCTTGAGTTCCGAAATGTTTATTTTCTGTGCAGTACTGGACTCCCCTTACAGAACTGTCATTATGTTTTATAGCCGGGGACCTGAATGTGCATGTCGGTCTAATCTGTAGTGAGGGGCGAATTTATTCGCCAGGCGTCAATTGCAGTGAGAAAGTTTGGTTTTGACACCGGCAACAATTCCGACCCCGGCGACAATTAAATGGATGACCATTGACTTTAATGTGCGTCTACAGTCGCAGGCATCTGAACAGTTGCCGGCATAAATATTCACCAATTTTGCAGGAAATTTGTGAATTTTGTGGCGAATCGAAACGAGAAAAATTCGCCCATCACTACTAATCTGCATCTAACACGCAACCCAACCTGACTTGGCAAGCCACCTCTTTTTATAGGCCTTCACCCGATCTGTCCCAATTTCTGATGTAATAAAGGGAAAGGACAGAGCAGTTGCGACCCTATAAATAGAGGCGGACATGGGGCATAGTTAGGTTACAGGCAGGGAGGGTTAAGGAAGAGCTTGGATGGAACTCGCCTGTGATCTGCAAATCTTGTTTGAATGTCACCTGGACCCGCCAGATCCATGGGTCTCACGAGTTTCAGGATGAATGGAGTCTCCGTGCCCCATTTTTGAGCGCAAGGAACCTGCGGAAGCTCAGTGCACAGAAGGACACCGCAGGCCTATCTACTTTATCAAAATTCCAATTTTGGAATCTTAAAATTTCATTACCAATCTCAGACTTTGTTCATACTTATTAAAAATGTAAATCTAAAAAAATGTAATAGAATAGAACCATGGCAACGTTTTACATTCAAGTTTTTCCATTTTTTTTTGCGGTTAAGAGATATCAAACATTTGAGTTTTGGAAACCCTAATTCGAATAGATGAGTTTCAAATCTTGGTAAAAATTTGAATTAGAATGTTGATAAATCATCTCCAAAAGATTGAATTTGCTGCTGTTTTATGCAGTTTGCACCCTTTGCACTGTACTTTGTGTTTATTTAGGAACAGATTTAGTACATATTACTTGTGGTTGCAGAATGTTTAATAAAAAAATGTATTAAAACGAATATATATCTAATGCATTTTTCTTACATAGAATCTAACAGCTGGCAACGGGTTAGACTAGGTTATCATAGAGTGACATTAGTATTGCCGTTTTGGATGGGTTAAATCCTCACAGGAATAATCAAATATGAAACTAAAAATTAGTAATACCCTGAGGAATACCAAAGGCATAGAAACAGCCCTGTTTGCAAGCAGATCTTGTTATAAAATGGCAGAATCTACAATAGGAGTTTAAAAGTTGAAAAATCTATTTTTTCTCACTCTAATAAAAATTCGTCCAAAATCCCAAACCCGAATCCTCTTCATTTACCAATAATTCTTCTCAAAAAAAGTCGGTTTAAAGAAAATGTTGTGATAATATTATGCAGCAATTCGAATTGTGAGACTTTTTCAAATTGACACTCAGAAAACTCTACTTTACCGAATTGCTGCCTCGACCAGGCCCGGATTTGTGGGAAGGCCACCTAGGCCCGGGCCTAGGGTGGCAGGATTTTAGGGGGGCGGCATGCTGCCCAACCACACCCACATTGGTTCAAAAAATACTGGGGATGCGCTGGAGATACAATCTCGCATGAATAAAGGGGAGGGGACAGTGGGGACAGACAGCAGTGGGCCTAGGGGCGCCCGCTATATAAATCCGGCCCTGGCCCTCGACAGCTCGAATTTATTGGACGAAAATCAGGGCAGATCACGGCGTCTAGAAACAACTTCAGGGATATCTGCCATTGACTTCTACATGATCTTGACAGGTTTGAGATGGAATATTTCAGATTCAGTTTTTTAGCAGCCTTGGGGTATTATAAAAACAATTAGAAACCTCTCTCTCATTTTTCCTACGCAGAAGAACATCAGAGCAGCCTCTTTCTTTCTCCTGACTACTTGGTGGTCAGACTGGTGGGAAATTGACCAGCGGGTGGTGCTGTTGTAACAAAATTCATTCATATTAACAGTACAATTATCCCATAATATCTTGGAATGAAAAAATAATAAATAATGAATGTACAGTGCAAATGCGCTTAGAATAGCACTCTCGTCAATTTTCACTTATTTTAAAGGCTTACTTATCCTTGTCCTGGGCAACATTATCATAGGTATATCTTTAATCTATTACTGCATCTCTAAGGAGCATGTACAGGACAATTAATTGCTCAGCTGAACAAAAGTTGCAGGGGAGGTCAAGGTTATAAATACAGAAAAGAGACCCATGGCAATTGCTGATATATTGAAAATTAAATGATTAATTAAAGAGAATCCCAGCACATCGCTCACTGACAAGTCAGATCCCAGTTTACCAACACAAAACAATAAATATTTGTTTGCTTCCATTTAACCTTGATAACTGGCTCTTAAAGTAATAGAAAAAATGGTGCCGCAATGTAATCTCTCTTTGCAACTATACCCATGGTTTAATATGAGAGTAAGCTCTGAGTAGGACCTCACTGCCCCTGCACCACTGAACTAATATGCACAGAACCCAATGTCACTGTAGCACATGGCACAGACCCTAGTGCATCATAAATCCATAACTCACAGCTGTCACTGGAACACTCCTGATATTTGGTCTCCAAAAGGGGCTGCTCCAAAAGAGTCACTGGGAAATGGACAGGCAGGGATCAGTTGGATACAACTGGGCATAAACTCATATTCATGCATTAAAAGTGATGCCTTTATTTCTCATATGCTTGTGGATTAATGATGCATTCTGACTCAAAAGCTGGCATGATGGAGGTGGTCCCCCCTCAGGCATTGCATAAATAAACTACATTATACAATTTCTGCAGCTGTTAAACATTTACTAATATTGATCTTAGTTGACTAAATAAAGTTAGCTTGGAATGGAAAAAAAAGGAAGTAGCAGCACTGCATTTATACAAAAATGAATGAACCTCCCTTCCCCCATGTTTAACCCCGTTTAAATCCTGTGGGTGGCATTGCTGCATTCTGCACAGTTCCAGCTTCTTTCATAAAAGATGGGGCAAAGTGCAAAAACAATGTGAAATTGCTCTGCTTATTGTGCATTAGGGTGCAGCTAATTGGAGAACAAGGAGCTGCATCTCAGTCTGAGTGCAGTGCTTTTGAGCTGTAGGAGGGACAACACATTGGCTTCCCCTAAATTGCCCCCTAGCCAGAGCATCATATTCAATGTAGATGGGGAATTTAGTGCATGCTGGAGGCTGCAAGGCTTGATCCTGCTGCAAGTCTATAGTCCCCTTGCACCTGACACTCTTATCACTAGATTATGAATCCATCACCAATGCCACAAGTGCAAGTGCTCGATAGCTGCAATTTAACACCCTCTTAGGGCTCAAGCACTTGTGCCTTTGGATTTCAAAAATAGCCCATGGTATAATCTTCCTGGGTTTCCTCTGGATACTTTTCATTTGACCCACTATTGGCTCCTGATAAAACTGGCCCCAGTGTGAACGTGTGCGCGAATATGGAAGAAACATTAGATTGTAACCTCTGCTGGGGCAGGGGCTGATATGAATCACAAACGTCTGTGTAAAAATATATCAGTGCTATATATAAACAAAGGATAATAATTAAAAGCCAAAGAATTCCTAGATAGAGCTCTGTGATTGGCTGCCCGAAACACATCCTATCGGTGTCAGCTTAGCAACCTAATGATCTACTGATGTTTGATAACTGCATTGAAAAGGGGAACAAACTACTCGTGGGAAAATAATTTAAACAATAAGTTGCTGCTGTTGTGCAACTTGTGCTGGAGACACACAGCTTCAGGCTCAAGGGATCCCTTTATATACTGGCCCCCCGTGCATGCCATGGTGCACCCCAGTTTGCACATTCTGAATAACACATTATAGTGTCCTGCTCCAGATAATATAATGTGTGGCACAACTTCTGCCCCTTTTGGTGCAGAACTCTTTGTGCTCCATTATCAACAGTTGCACTTCATGTGACAACATGCATTGCAAAATGCAAAAAGTCAGGGTACGTTGAACCTGGTTTTTTTTTCTTTTCTTTGAACCACACTGTGACTCACACTGTAAGGACATTATAAATCATTGCACAGCACCCCTGATGGCACAGACTGCTTCTAGTGACAGGGTGTGGGAGACAGATGGTAGGTACATGGTTGCAGTTGTACATGGATATGGCCTGATCCACCTGTAAAATATCTTTTATGTTATTTTGGCAGTGGCGGCACCTGGTTGCTTCTTATCTGCATTGACTAAAAAGAATGGAATGGAATTCTGGAAAAGGGGCTTCATGTTTAATATTTCACAGGGGGCAAGATGCAAAGTGTTGTGATTTTTGTAGACAATACACAGGCCCAGATTTCAATCTGAATCTCCCCTAGGCCATTCGTTCCTACTGCCCTCATTACCTGCTCCCACCCTTCCCAACGCTTGTACCCCTACTCTCTGCTGCTGATGTTCACCAATCACCGTCAAATTGTACTTCCCAGTCCCCAATAGCGATGTGGCCAGTGGGTGGTATGCCACCCCCCAGATCTTTGCTGCCCAAGGCCTGGGCCTTTGTGGCCTGCCCATAAATCCAGGCCTGACAATATAGTTCTCATCCAGGGGATGGTTTGCACCCATCTCTGTAGACAGCACCTCCATCACTTCATACAAGAGGGGCAGTACATGAACAGTGTTTAGCACCTCCCGTGGGTTCCAGCAAGAGTCCTTTATGTAGGAATTCCAAAACTTGCTCCGATACCCATAATTAAGTGTTGCCTCCTTGATAAATGATCCCCAGGGGATTATTTTATAGGTAGGGCCAGAATTAACAGTAGAAAAAAATCCTTCCTCTTATTTAGTGCTCATAAGGTTTCTTTTCCACAGCTATGACAATAAGGAGATCTCCATGAATCACTGGGTGACATGTAACGCTGGTAACCAACCCAAAGGAAAAAGAGGCAGGAAACAATAGTCGGCTTCTTCAGTTTATTGCAGAAAACCACAAAAGCCTAGTAATCCTCGCTCCCCCCATATGCCCTGTATGTTCTTAATATCCCTTTGTTGTCGGGATTTATTAACACTTCCCTGGTCACTGTGTAAATATGATAATGTGCTGGAGCCTCAAGAGTTCCAGTGTAAGGTCTATAGATGCACATTAGAACAATTCCACTGGGACCTCATTGTTATTGTCATCATCATCGTCTTATTTATATAGAAACAAGCCGCACTTAATGAGGAATGTGTAATCAGCTGCTGTGATAATGAGGTTTATTATTATTCTTTATTACAGTAAAGCAGCACTTTATAGTCATTATACACAGTCCCTGCCCCGGTAAAGCTTACAGTCTAAGGTCCCTATTACATTCACACACATACACTAGGGTCAATTTCATCAGGAACCACTAAACCTGTATGTTTGTGGAGGCTGGGAGAAATGAAGAGTAGCTATATATATATATATATATATATATATATATATATATATATATATATATCAGTATATGTGAACTGAGGAACCCCATAGTGTTGGGATAAGGCTAGGGCTTACTCAGACTTGGTGGATTTGGTAAATAACCACGAATCTCTGCATTTTGAGCCAAAATCTGCAGACGTCTGTCTGCGCAGGAGCTGGTTCAACACTATGAAATGAGAAAAAGAAAGGTGGCTGCTGCCCGAGGTATTGGCTAAAATCAGCCGGCATATTTCAGCTAGCTAGTCTAAACACTGAGCCACCTTTCTGCCTAAATCTTATTTAAACTGAACTTATTTACCCTAGGAACCAGGCACTGGTTTGAACAAGATACAGGAATATGAATAGTAGCCTACATTGAAGTATAAGTACTAATAAAAAGTAACAATAAAAAATTGTAGCCTCACAGGGCATTTGTTTTTGGCTGTTGGGGTCAATGACCCCCCATTTGAAAGCTGGAAAGAGGTAGAATAAAAAGGCAAAAACAAAAAAACTATGCAAAATAAATAATGAAAACCCATTGCAAATTTGCCAGGAATAGGGCATGCTATAACATACTAAAAGTTTAAGGTATGCCTGCAGTTGATAATTTTATTAATCTGATCTTAATCTGATTCACAGTACATGCTAAGGGCTGCTACCAGTTGCCCGAGCAACTCACAATACTCAGTACAAATATATACATTAGCCCTGTAGTGCTTATGCTTGATCATTTCCAACAACCCATAAGAATGGCATCTGAGCATGTGCAGTGCCACTGACACACAAAAGATGGGCCTAGCAAGAAGAGAAGATGGGATTGAGGCAGGGGACAACTTTTAAGGCCTGGATCATCACTGTTATATGGCTGATGAACCTCCAGACTGGTACTGTAAATTCAAGCAGAAAATGCATTATTTGTAGCCTATTTATTTTAGGCTTTAGTTCTCCTTTAAAGTCAGCCAGAATGAATCTTTTTTTTTGCACTGAGTCATGGAAATCCTGTTAAAGGTACACCTCTGGGGACAGTCTGTTTGTGAGTCATTTTATTTATCAAAAGACAAGACAAAAAAGGTGTCTGCAGTAATGCATTCGCGTTGTTTCGATTTCCGAAGTCGCCCAAAGTTGCCTCAAAAGGAAACATCGGACGACTTTGGAAATCAATGCGCCACGAGTGCATTGCTGCAGACGATTTTTCATTTTAGCAGGCGGAAGGCAGTTCGGAGAGATTGTCACCCTGAAGAAGAAGCGATTAGTCGTCAAGCGACTAAATCTCCCCAAATCTGCCCGTGTGCTAAAGCCCTAAAGGGGTGGTTCACCTTTAGGTTAACTTTTAGTATGTTATAGAATGGCTAATTCTAAGACATTTCAATTGGTCTTCATATCTATTTTTTTTTTTATAGTTTTTTCATTAGTTGCCTTCTTCTTCTGATTCTTTCCAGCTTTCACGTCTAAAAAACAACTGCTCCATAAGGCTACAAATTAATGGTTGTTGCATTTTATTATTTTTTTTTTCGTCTATTCATATTCCAGTCTCTTATTTATGATTGCTTGGGTAACTCGGTCGCTAGCAACAAGATTGCTGAAATTGCAAACTGTAGAGCTGCTGAATAAAAAGCTAACACTCAAAAACCACAAATAATAAAAAATTAAAAGCAATTGCAAATTGTCTCCGAATGTCACTCTATACATCAAACTAAAAGTTAATTTAAAGGTGAACTACCTCTTTAATATGGGATATTGTTGCTTTTCTATAATCTGGCTAGCAGACAGGAATATGGGATCTTAAAGGGGATGTTAACCTTTAGCTAAACGTTGAGTATGTTATAGATAGACTATTCCACACAATGTTTAAATTGGCATTTATTTAGTATTGTTTTTGAAATATTAGCCTTCCTGGTCTAGCTTTCTACAGCCCGCAGCATAAATTGCTGAATGCTTGTCAGGGTCACTGACTATAGCAGCCAAATATGAAATTGACCGTAAGACCTGAATTTTATTATTCTTCTTATTTTTGCGTATTTTTCTTATGAGCCCCTCTATTTTACTTTTCCATCTTAATCTAAAACTGCTAGGGCAATTAACCAACAACAACAACAAGAGATAACCAAGCCTGAGAGCTGCAGAACAAAAATACTTCCATATTGACAAAAAAAACAAGACCATTCGCAAATTGCAATTGCAAAATTCTGCTACCTTGACATTAGTAAATGTTCATTTAGAATGCATCATGCAAAACTATAAACATATACATGCAAAGAAAGCATCAGCCCAAGGACTATAGGGGTCATTTTTCTTTGAATGCAGATGCAAGTGCAAGAGCTCTAAGGGGTGCAAAATCATGCCCCCTAGTGGTCATTTTAAAAAGCACCAGTGTCTGAGGGTCTGAATGAAGCTAAGTTAGGGGGCAGGAGGGGGGACGTTGACATGACTATGGGAAAACACGCTGAGACAGTTCGGGGAGATAGTCGCTCAGAAGACGAGGCGATTAGTTGGCAGGCGACAAAATCTCCCCGAATCTCCTCGTGTGGACTAACCCTTAGTATTAATTTAAGAGGTGCTTGTGTTGGGGGTCTTGCTGCACTCTGCTCCTTGCTGGGCTCACATCTTAGGCATTAGTACCCCTTAGCAACACCTTCACATTGGTGCTGCCTGCTGAATTGCAAGTGCGTCTATTCTGTAGTGCGGCATGACACGCGCAGTGTTTCATTTTCTGAAGTCGCCCAATGTTGCCTCACAAGGAAACTTCGGGGCGACTTTGGAATACGAAACACTGCATGTGCCATGATGCAGGCGACTTTTCGTTATAGCCAGCGGAATACAGGGGGAAGCTGTTCGGGGAGATTGGTCGCCCCAAAGAAGAGGCGATTAGTCGCCAGGCGACTAAATCTCCCTGAATCGCCAGGTGTGCACTTACCCAAAGAGAGTGATATCCTGAGACAATTAGCAACTGGTTTACATTTTTTTTTTTTATAACATTGGTTTTTTATTCGATTTTCATCACATGTATATCATGCAGATGCAGTGGGAAGATAGCAATTACAGTAGTAAAGTTTGCAGTATTACAATGTACAAAATGAATACAGTCAAGTGATCCACAAAATTATAACAGACACATGGTAAGTTGGCTGTACAATATGTGCCGGAAGAGCTAAACAGTGATGATAGATTAGTGAACTGAGTCAAACCATAATAGTATAGAAGTAAAAAGAAGTAACTTCCTGTACGTGAACAAATAGATCATCCGTGAAAATTGAGTAGGTACAATATAGCAATTGGGAATTTAGCACCCTAGTGCTCGGATTTTAGTATGCAGTTGTCCGAGAGTAGTTTACTGGTGTCTGTTTTCTGTTTGCCCTATGCATGTTGGAGGAGAGCAAGCGGTGTTACAATGACAAAGTAGTATGGTTAAAGCCATGAGGAAAGTATATCCTTTATGGAGCAATTGAGTATTGCTTGTGCTGGGTGTTTGGGTAGATTGATATCTAAAACTGAGTAGAATAACTGGTATACTCTACGCCAAAATCTGCTTGTGGGCAGGACCACCAGATGTGACTCATTGTGCCCTGGTCTTGGCAACCCCTAAAGCAGCAAGGGTTAGCAGTGGGGTCCCATTTTGCTTTGCGGGCAGGTACCATGTACCATCTGCTCAGTACTTTGTACGAGGTTTCCTTAGCAGATATGTTAATGGAACAGTGGTTGGACCGTTCTATTGCCTGTATCCAATCCGCTTCCTCCAGGTCAAGTTGCAGTTCTTGGGTCCAATCCAGAATGTATTTAAGTCCCATTAGTGGGGCAGTGTTAGTCAAATAATTATATAATGGCCTCCTTGGGTCCGGTGGCGAAATACTATAGTTTTTGCAATCTGTGGTTTAATGCTCCCCCATAGGAACTTCTGGCCGGCTCATTGTAACTGGGTGATCAGCCATATGGGTGGGGTAGCTGGTATAACTTGGAATAGATACAGAATGCGTGGCAAAATTGACATTTTGAGTGCTGTTACCCTACCGAGCCATGAGATATTATATTTTCCCCAATTTTCAAGGTCTTTGAGGAGAGATTTAATGAGCTGTGGATAGTTAGATTGAGCCAACGTGGAATACTCCGATGTAATTTTGACTCCTAGGTAGTCCATACAGCTTGCTTTCCAAGTGAAGTCAAAATTTAATTGTAACAATTTTTGAAGTGGATGTGGTAAGTTAAGTCCCATCGCTATCGTTTTGGTGGGGTTGATAGTAAGGCCAGAGATGCAACTAAAGAGGTTCAAGATGCGGTACAAGTTGGACAAGGATGTCATCGGCTTAGCAATAGTGAGTAGGATATCGTCGGCATATTGACAGCATTTATATTCCTCCTTTGCAAGTGTTAAACCAAATATATCAGGGCATTGCCTAATCGCTTGACTGAGGGGCTCCATGCATAGGGCAAACAGAATAGGGGAGAGGGGGCAACCCTGCCTCGTACCCCTTTGGATGAAAATCACGTCAGATGTGAAATTCATATACTTAACCTTAGCAGTTGGATTCTGATACATTGCAAAAATATGATTTAGGAAGCTCACAGGAAAATTGTAATGAATCAGTGTTTCACGTAAATACACCCAAGATATAGAATCAAATGCTTTTTCAAGGTCCAAGGAGAGGAGCACCATCTGAGTGCCCCCCTCCTTGGCCCCATGTAACAGATTCACCACCCTTCTTACGTTATCACTAGCTTGCCGATTTGGCATGAAGCCTACTTGGTCTTTGTGGATAATGTCAGTGATGAAGGTATTCAATCGGGAGGTGTAAATTTTGGCCAAAATTTTCAAATCTAAGTTGTGCAGGGATATTGGCCTGTAATTTTCAGCTTTAGTGGGATCTTTAGATGGCTTGGGTATGGCGGAAATATATGCACTTAACGTCTCCGGGCAGAAACGATCAAGAGTGCCTATATCTGCATATAAACGGCATAAATGAGGGGCTAAGATTTTTGCAAAGGTCTTATAATATTGTGCACTCAGGCCATCAGGGCCTGGTGCTTTAGAATTTTTAAATCTCTTAATAGCTGAAGTGATTTCAGCAATTGATATGGGTTGTGCCAACAATTCCTGCTGGACATTAGTTAGGGTAGGCAGGGACAAGTCTTGTAGGTAGGCCTTACATTTAATAGGAGATATAGTTTGTACTTGTTTATATAATTTTTGGTAGAATGCCTGAAATCTCATTACTATATCCTGTGGATGGGCAGTGGGGTTTCCCTGTAAATTAACAAGTTTTTGTATAGGTGTGAAGCCAGTTTTGCCTTTCAATTTGTTGGCCAGAAGAGTGTCGGCTTTATTACCTTTTTGATAAAATTTCTGTTTGGTCCACCGTACATGTTTTTCTGCATCGTTCGTTAGACACATATTCAATTCCGTCCGTTTTGTCTTAATTTTGTGTGCCGTAGTGGTGGAGGGAGATAGTAACTGGGATTGCTCTAGTGAGCGCAATTGGTTAGTGAGATCTTCTACCAATTTGTTTCTTTGTTTTTTCCATGAGCTTCCTAACTTCAGAAATATGCCTCTTATATATGCTTTATGTGCTTCCCATATCACCGACATTTTGACATCTTCAGTCATGTTAGTTACAAAATAATTAGACAATTCCTCTTCCAGTTCAGTAACGACATTAGGAATAGCAAGCATTGATTCATTTAGTCTCCACAGTCTCTGATTAGTCTGAACATATATACCTGTGATAGACAACTTGACTGGGGAGTGGTCAGACCAAGAGCAATATAACATGCTAGCGTGTGATACATTAAGGAGGAGTTGTTGGGAACAGAGGATATAGTCTATCCTGGAATATGTTTTATTCGGGTGGGAGTAAAAGCTATATTCCCTTCTGAAGGGGTGTCTGTCCCTCCATACGTCTGTAAGGCCATTATCCAGTATATGAGTTCTGAGGGATTTAGCTGCAGGGTCTGAGGGTAGTTTGGCAGGGTCATGTGGGTTATGCCTATCTAAAGTGGGCTGTAGCACTGCATTAAAATCTCCACCCACGATTACCTGTCCTCGGGCATGTATTGCCAGTGACAAAAAGAATCGCCTGTAAAATTGTGCTTGGTTGGTGTTTGGAGCATAAGCGGAGGCTAATGTAACAGGGGTGTCTTGAAGCTCACCAGTGATGATTACAAAATGGCCTTGTGGGTCTGCAATTTGTTTATTAAGGTGGAAACCAATGCTTTTGTGTAAGAGGATCGCCACACCTGATTGTTTGTGTTCCTGACTAGCTAAGTAATGCAATGGGTAATTAGCATGAAAGTACTTAGGGTAAGAGGCCTTACTGAAGTGAGTCTCTTGTATGAATAAAATGTGGGCATTTAGTTTAATGTAAAATTTTAGGGCAAGAGCCCTCTTTACTGGGCTATTAAAGCCTTTAACATTATGAGATAGGATATTAAGTGCCATGATAGTATTTTCGAACAACATATACAGTCACCATAACGACCCAATATAGAAACTCAAATGCAAAAGTAGTTACCACGTCAGATGCCATAACATGTGAAATCAAGTACAGGAAATAACAAATGAACAGTTTAAACATATAAACGAAAATAACTGCAGTGTTGCCCCAGGGGGCGAGAATGTCAATCGCAAATAGCAAGGCAATAGTAATTGTCAGTGTGGCCGGTCGTTAACCCTCTCCGGATCATTTCCACCTACAAGAGGGGGGAGTATTGAATATCATGGGGTGCAATTTACTGATGTATAGTTACCAGTCAGAGGCAGGTGATGGTGGTTTAGGTGAAAGTGATCTATCATCTGCAGCCTCCGGTCTCCTGGTTCTTTGGGTACTTTGCCAATTCGGTGTGATCGGTAGTCGGGGGACGTCGCCGTTTGGGTTGCTGGAGCTGGGGGTCGCAGTGGTGAGGTCGGGTCCGCTGAGGACTGTGCGGGTAGCAGACAGAGCTTTCACAGAGTTTCTTTCCCAGTGTCCAGATCCCTGATGCTGTGTTGTTGGTTTTGGTAGGAGAAGAGTAGACTGGATACCCCCAGCGGTAGTCAATCTTTTTCTGATGTAGTGCCGTGGTGATCGGCTTCAGCAGCCGTCTCTTCTGGATCGTGGTGGATGCAAGATCCGCAAAAATTTGGTAGGCATGATCCCCATATTTCAGAGGTGAGGTTGTCCTCGCCGCCATCATGATTGCTTCTTTGGAGGCATAAAAGTGCAAGCGAGCAATGATGTCCCTTGGTGGCCCCCCGGGTTTCATCGGGCCTAGTGCTCGGTGGACTCTGTCCATTTCCAAGCGTTGCTCAGGTATATCCGGGACCAGGGTGGCCAGCAGTTTCGGGATCTCTACGTGTAGGTCTTTAACCATTTCTGGTAGGCCTCGGATCCTAATGTTATTTCGCCGTGAGCGATTTTCAAAGTCCTCCAGGCGGTCCATGGTGGACTGATGATGGGACAGTAAGGTATCAATTTGGATGTCGTGGTCATTAACCCGCCTGATCACCTCCTCCAGCTTTTGTTCGACTTGGTCGGTCCGAGTGCCCAGGTCTCTAATTTCTCTCGTAAGCTGTTTTGTGATGGTAGTTGTGACCGTGGCTAGTTCCGTCTGTAGCAACGTCTTGAATCTAGCAAGGAGGTTGGCATCGCTTAATGGCATTGGGCTTTGAGGGGGGATCGAGTCCGATTCAGAGATCAACGATCCCGGGCTATGTGGAGACAAGCCAGTTAGTTGTGACGCCATGTCAGGCTGTGCGGCCTCCATGGTGGCGTTGCGCACTTGTGCCTCGTGCATGCAGAAGCCCTTAATGGATCCTTGAGTCGACTTCTTTTTCGACTTGGCTGATTTAGGCATGTCCAGGTTCTAGTCACACTCACTTGAGACGTCAGTCGGCTCGTAAATCTGAAGTTTGCACCCTTATATTTCCAGAGGGGACCGGAGCAACTCTCAAGCGTGTCCGCTCAGCAGCGCATCACGTGACCAACCATCTGGTTTACATTTTTTATTATCTTTTTATTCAGCGGCTCTCCGGTTTGCAACTTCAGCGATCTGGTTGTAAGGGTCCAAGTTACCCTAGCAACCATTCATTAATTTGAATAAGAGACTGGAATATGAATTGAAGAGGGCCTGAATAGAATGATGAGTAATCAAAAGTAAACAATACATTTGTAGCCTTAAAGAGCATTTGTTTTTTAGATTGGGTCAGTGACCCCCCATTTGAAAGCTGGAAAAGGGTCAGAAGAGGAAGACAAATAATCAACAAACGATATAAAATTAATAATGAAGACCAATTGAAAAGCTGCTTAGAATTAACTTTCTATAACATATTAATGTTAACTTAAAGGTGACATACCCCTTTTAGTAAGACATACACAATAAGATGTTTGTTTTTTTTTTAAAGATTTTATTTCTTGAGTTTTCATAGTAAACACAAAGAACAATACAAATTATAAAACCTTAGAAAGGAAAGAGAAAGAGAAATAAAGGAAAGAGAAAGATTCTCAAGGGCCATAAGAGGTGGGGGCAGTTGAGTGTACATGTTTAAGTGTCTATAGACCACATTATTATCTTTGCACTGCTACCCAGGTACCCCACACTGCGTCAAACTTTTTTGGGTAGCCTCTGGCTACATATGTGAGTTTAAATCAAAGGTAAAGAATCATTTATTAGTTTTTTCCAAAAATTGAGCGAGGGGGCTGTCTAAGGGCTCTTATAGACTAGCATTTGAAGCTGCGCTCCCCTGTGTTCCGTTTTTATGCGTTCAGCTGCAGGGGAGCGCATGAGTAAACGCTTTCAGTTTTTTTCAAAGGGGCTGTACTTACACAGGCGCATGTAGGCACCGAACGCAGGAAAAATGCAGCATGTTGCGTCTCAACCTGCGTTTGGCGCCTACATGCGCCTGTGTGAGTACAGCCCCATTGAAAAAAACTGAATGCGTCTACTCCTGTGCTCCCCTGCGGCTGAACGCATAAAAACGGAACACAGGGGATCGCAGCATCAAACGCTCGTCTGTAAGAGCCCTTCGATTTCCAGTGAAGCAATATTGATTTTTTGGCATAATATAAAAATTGTAAATAGCATAGTCTTTTGTATGAGTCCATGTTGGAGCCTTTCAGGAAGCCCAGAAGGCAAATCAGGGGGGAGTATGTATCAGGCAGGGTAAGTTCTGCTGCCATGTATTGTATAGCCTCTTTCCACACAATAAGATGTTAATGTAAACTGGACTGGTTCGGTTGTTTGGCCCCCAGGGAAAAGTTGGGATATTATCCGATATGATTTTTGATCCTGCCCCATTTTTATCCCATCCTCCTGGTTTTGGCCAGATATGGTTTAGGCAGGACTTGGGGAAGGCCCCATACAAAGGCCAAAAAGTTGGTGACTCAGTCCATCTATGATTTAAAGGAAGTTCACAGCTGAAATGTCAGCAGAGCCAACTGCCAGCTTCAAAAGTTTAAAAAAAAATGCAGAATGCTCCAGTAAATGAAACAAAGCTCATACTAAGCTTTTATACATGTTATTTTTTTTTGTAAATTTGCCACTGGGTCCTTTCTTTCTAAAGGAAATAAAAGGCGTTTATTCACCTATTAACATCAACTTTTCAGCTCTAGTCTGCATTGGCAAATGTCAACAGGAACCTTAGCTCACCCGAGACAGCAAATGAAGCTCATTCTGAGGGTGCCTGCAAATATTTAACAAGCAGCTGCATTTGTTTTGCTTAATGACTGCTTAAAAGGCACATTATAGAGAAGGAGCGGCACCTTAACATTAGTGTTTGCAGTGAAATGCATCCCAAAGGCCGTAAATGTCAATATTTTTCTTTCACTTACAGTTTTCTCTTACGGTGGTCACAGGACATTGGACAGTATTACTCACGCATGCCAGAGACAAGCCGGGGCAAAGTCAGGAGTCAAATGTTTGCTGGAATAAAGTCCCAGCACAAGTTAGGGTTGCCACCTCACCCCTTTAAAGTGAACACATATGGAATCCATAGCCTGCATGGCTAATTAGCAATTAATTTAGATGCATGATGCATGGCTGCACATAAACCAGTTTGCCACATGAATCTAAGGGCTCTTACTCACAAGCGTTTTTACCTGCGCTTCCCTGCGCTCTGTTTTTCTGCGTTCAGCCGCTGGGGAGCGCAGGAATAGACGCATTACATTTTTTCCAATGGGGCAGGTAAAAAATGCTCGTGAGCAGTGTCGGACTGGGACACCAGGGGCCCACCCAAAAACCTTTGACCGGGGCCCACCAATTAATCATAGACCAGGGGTCCACCTTTAGTACTATTATTCTTCCTCTTCTCTCTCAACCTCTATTCTTCCTAGTCTCTTTCTTTTACATACTATAATCTATTATTACATCTATTTAGCCTCTTTGTTCTCATAGAATTTGGGAATAGCAATGAAATATGCCAAATTTCTAGCAGCATGAGGGCCCACTGACACCTTGGCCCACCGGGACTTTTCCTGGTATCCCGGTGGGCCAGTCCAACACTGCTCGTGGGTAAGGGCCCTTAGGGTTGAACTCTACTAGAGTTATACGTCAGATCGAAGCCCGGCGACCAAACACACGCGATTGAATGGAGACGCAAGCGTCAAGATTCTAATTGGACTGAATGTAAAATCGCTGGTAAAAACTACATTAAATCCGACCTGACACAACTGTCGGATGTGGACGCAGAAAGCAGCATCTTCACCCCACAGTCGGACCGTGTAGTTGTTACATCCGACTTTTCATTCAGTCCAATTATATCTTGACACATGCGACTCCATCCAACTTGTTGCGTACATTTTGTCGCCAGGCGTCGATCTGACAAAAACGATTGCGGAATTCTACCTTTAGGGCCCTTACACACTGGCGTTTTGAGCTGCGCTTCCCTGCGTTCCGGTTTCATGCGTTCAGTCGCAGGGGAGTGCAGGAGTAAACACACGCCATTACTGTCAAGGGGGCTGTACTCACACAGACGAATGTAAGCGACAAACGCAGGTTGAGATGCAGCATGTTGCATTTTACCTGCGTTCAGCGCTTACATAACCGGAGGAGTGTTTAAACTAGTTCCTAGATGGGAAAATGCTAATCCTACAGGTAGGTCCCTACTCCTTCATCAAAGCATGTTATTGGGAGAGCTGTTTTATATACAGGTATAGGAGCCATTATATAGAAACCTGTTTTCCAGAAAGCTCTGAATTGCCGAAAGTTTCATCTCCCATAGACTCTATTGTATCCAGATAATCCAAATTTTTAAAAATGATTTCCTTTTTCTCTGTAGTATCTTGAACTTGAACTAAATTAAGATATAATTAATCCTTATTGGAAGCAAAACCAGCCTATTGGGTTTAATGTAGGGATGCACCGAATCCACTATTTTCGATTTGACTGAACCCCCAAATCCTTCACGAAAGATTTGGCCGAATACCGAACCGAATCCTGATTCGCATATGCAAATTAGGGGTGGGAAGGGGAAAACATTTTTTACTTCCTTGTTTTGTGACACAAAGTCAAGCAATTTCCCTCCCCTAATTTGCATATATAAATTAGGATTATGATCCGGTTCAACCGGGCAGAAGGATCCTGATGAAAAAGGATGAATCCTGGCCTTACCCTGAACGGAATCCTGGATTCGGTGCATCCATAGTTTAATGTTTATGTGATTTTCTACTTAATGTATTAGGGCTCTTACAGACTAGCGTTTTTACCTGCGCTCCCCTGCGTTCAGTTTTTCTGCGTTCAGCCGCAGGGGAGCGCAGGAATAGACGCATTACATTTTTTCCAATGGGGCTGTACTTACACAGGCGCGTGTAGGTCGCCGAACACAGGTTGAGACGCAACATGCTGCATTTTTCCTGCGTTCAGCGCCTACACGCGCCTGTGTGAGTACAGCCCCATTGGAAAAAATGTAATGCGTCTATCCCTGCGGCTGAACGCAGAAAAACGGAACGCAGGGGAGCACAGGTAAAAACACTTGTTTCTAAGAGCCCTAAAGATCCAAATTATGGAAAGATCCATTATCCAGAAACCCCCAGGTCCTGCTTTAACATCATCAATATCAAAAAATAAAGGGCAAATAAGGCTTTAACCTTCATTTTAAAAAAATGAAATTAAAATCAACATGTTTTTTTCATAATATGAAACCAAAACACCTGAGTCAGCTTACCGACACAACACTGGGACCAAGGTTTGAAAATGGAGACGATCAGGGGGTCAAACCAGAACATATGGGAGCCCTTATAATGAAAGAGGTGGTATGTTCTTATTAGGGATGCACCGAATCCAGGATTCGGTTCGGGATTCGGCCAGGATTCGGCCTTTTTCAGCAGGATTCGGATTCGGCCGAATCCTTCTTCCTGGCCGAACCGAATCCGAATCCTAATTTGCATATGCAAATTAGGGGCAGGGCGGGAAATTGCGTGACTTTTTGTCAGAAAACAAGGAAGTAAAAAATGTTTTCCCCTTCCCACCCCTAATTTGCATATGCAAATTAGGGTTCGGATTCGGTTCGGTATTCGGCCGAATCCTTCGTGAAGGATTCGGGGGTTCGGCCGAATCCAAAAAAGTGGATTCGGTGCATCCCTAGTTCTTATGGGAGTTATAAGCCAAAAATTGAAATTTGGGGGTCAGTAGCAGTAAGTTTGCATTAGTGAATCACATTGATTTCCTCCAAATAAAACTATGAGATCCAATAAGCTTGTGCCTTGTGTGCCATTCAACAGGCAGTCTTTAGTGTTCAGTGTGTATAATTTTTTTTTTTTAAAGTTTTTATTTTAAATTTTCAAACATTCAACATACACAATATGAATAGTAGAGAAAGAGAGAGAAGAAATAGATATTAGAAAAAGAAAGTTGTGAAGGAAGGGGGAGGGGAGGCAAGGTACAGACTGGCATATGCATTATATCAGAATACTTGCAGTTAACCTGTTTGTACTTTCAACCAGGTACCCCAAACAGCATCAAATTTTTCAGGGCAGCCCCTTGACAGATAGGTCAGTTTCTGATTTGAGAGAGAATCATTTATCAGTTTTTGCCAATATTGTAGTGTAGGAGGGTTAAGTGACTTCCAATGCATTAATATGGCTTTCTTGGCAAAATATAAGAGCTGTAGGTAACAAAGTCTAGAGTAGGAGCATAACTGGAGGTCACCCGTTATCCCCAATAAACAATTTTCCGGTGAACAAATACTTGGCAATGCGAGTTTTTCATTCAAGAATTGAAGTACAACACTCCAAAATCCCTGGATTACCGGACAGGTCCAGAACACATGAAACAAGGTACCCGGTTCCACTCTGCACTTGGGACATATGTCTGAAACATTTTCATAAATTTTAGCCAGTCGGTAGGGAGTTATATAGACTCTATTTAAGAATTTTATTTGTATAAACCTGTCCCTCATAGAGATAGATAGCTCAGTGACTAACTTGAGAGCATCCTTCCATTTTTCTTCATCTAAATCAGGAATATCACTTTGCCATTTGCCCTTAATCCTCTCAAGGGGGGAGGGACCAGTGGTAGATAGGATAGTATACAACCAGGATAGGGGTTTTGTTAGGTCCACTCTATGTAAATATGTCTCTAAGGTTGTCATCTCTAAATTTACAGGTCTCACTGGAAATTGTACACTGAAAGCATGTCTTAATTGCAAATTTCGAAACAGCATATCTGGGTGAGGGTGTACTTCCTGTTGTAGTGTGGCATATGTTTTACATTCACCCCCAGAGGTTATATCACCAAGCGTTTTTATCCCCAGCTGTGCCCATCGTGCAATGTCAGGGAGTAAGTGAAAATGAGGTAGGTACGTTTTGCCCCACAATGGTGTATAGGGGGACCAGGCTATAGAGGTTCCCCTGGCTAGTTTTTGAGACTTCTGAAATACCTGTACCACCGTGCGCATAGAAGTAGTGGTAACGTGATAGGGGGAGACACCCCTGTAAGAGAGTTTGGCAAGGGCCTCAAGGGAACCAATTACTGCGGCTTCTAGGACCACTGCCGAGTTGCTCAAATCAGGGACAAACCACCAGTGGGCATATACCAACTGGGCCGCAAGGAAATAAAGTTTGAGATTAGGCAGTGCTAGGCCTCCTCCAGTTACTGGTGCCTGTAGCACCCTAAAGCTCAATCGTGGGTGTTCTCCTGCCCAAAGAAAGCTTCAAATTATTTTGTCTATTCTGGAGAACCATTGGGCTCGAGGGTTTATGGGAGAATTATGGAAAACATATAGAAATTTAGGTAGGAAAACCATTTTGAACATATTAATTTTGCCTGGTAGAGAGAGAGGTAGGTCTTGCCATACAGAGACTTTGTTAGTCAGAGCCTGTACTACTGGATCCAGGTTGAGTTGCTCAAATCTGTTAAGATCTTTATGGATCACTATACCCAAGTATTTAAACGAGTCTGCTACCTTGAGCTGAAGTAAGGGGTTCGGAGAGTCTTGAGGAAGGGGATCTATGGGAAACACCACCGACTTAACAAGATTGATTTTCAGACCTGAGAATTGGCCAAACTCAGAGACAATCGTCAGGAGATTATCTAGAGCTGCACCAGAGTTAGCCAAATATATCAGCATATCATCCGCATAAAGTGATATTTTTTCACACAGGTTTCCTATATGTAAGCCCTGTATTCCTTCATTAGCCCGTATTCTGATGGCCAGGGGTTCTATGGCTAGGGCAAAAAGCAATGGTGAGAGAGGGCAACCCTGTCGAGTGCCCCTTCCCAAAGATATATTTTCCGATAGTTGCCCATTGACCAGAATCTTAGCTCTCAGATGCGCATATAATGTCTGAATCCATTTCCGGAGATTCGGGCCTAACTTATAACGTGCCAATACCTCCCACAAGTACTGCCACTGCACCGTGTCAAAGGCCTTTGCCGTGTCGAGGGACACTACAATTCTATTACCCACATTATCATGGTGGACCGCCAGGTTAGTGAAAAGGCGTCTCACATTGATATCAGTGGCCTTTGAGGGCATAAAGCCTGTCTGGTCCGGATGTATGAGTGCAGTTGCTACCAGTTTCAGTCTATTAGCTATGATCTTAGCAAATATCTTTATGTCACAATTAAGGAGGGATATAGGCCTATATGAGTCACATCTATCAGGGGGTTTGCCTTCCTTATGTATTAGAGTGATGTAAGCATCATAGCATGAATCGGGCAGAGCCCCCGTATTAGTAATTCCATTAAAGAGAGCTAGGAGTTTAGGGGCTAGAAGGTCCACATTCTGTATTTCTTATACCATTCTATGGGGATCCCGTCCGTTCCAGGTGTCTTTCCCATAGGGAACCCAGTAATTGCACCCTTAACCTCATCTAGAGTAATGTCTTGGTCTAATTGCATGGCTAGATGTGGAGAAACCTCTGGGAAATCTATAGTATTTAGGAACTCCTCGAGTCTATCTGGGGAAGTATCAGGTGGAGATTGATATGTGGATTGAAAATACATCTCAAATTGTTGTAACATTTGTGCTATGTCTGTGATTAGGTCATTTCCACTAGCAATGGCCTGTATCATAGTCCTAGGCACATTCCCCCTAGCCAGTAAAGCCAGTAGTTTCCCATTCTTGTCTCCCTTGTCATACCAGGTAGCCGCTCTATAAAGCTCCTGTTGTGAGTATTTCTCTACAAGAAGCAAGTCCAAATCTCTCTGAGCTACTTGCATAGCCTGTTTAGTTTCGTTAGACTCATTTTGTGTCAATTCTGATTCTGCTCTAGCTAGGTTAGTTTTGGCAAGAGATAGGGCTTGCTCTCCCTCTCTTCGGGTTGATGTAATAAGGGAGATATATGCACCCCTTATATAAGCCTTACCAGCATCCCACACAATATGGTCTGCTACAGAGTCTTGGTTTATTTCCCAGTATTGTGTCAGCAAAGGGAGGAGGTGTTCACTAACTGAAGGGTTAGCTATCCATTTGGGGGGTAATCGCCATTTATCACCTCGTCCTTGAGTGGTTCCACCTAGAGATAGTAAGAGGGGGGCATGATCTGAACACATCCTTGTCAAGTATTCTATGGCGTCAACATACGGTAAAATTTCAATTGTACCTAGGCATAAATCAATACGAGACATCGCCGCAGAGGCTACAGAGTAACACGAATACTGCTTAAGCTGAGGGTGTCGCCATCTCCAAACATCCAGAAGGCCTGTGGTTTCCACCCAACGGGCAAAATTTCTTGTATCATGGGTAGAGGGGTGTAATCTATCTAGGGCCGGGTCTGGGACCAGGTTAAAGTCACCCGCCCACAGCATACGATGATTACCCATTTCAGCCACTTTTTGTAAAATTTCATTTAATATTTGAATATCAGCGGGAGGTGGTAAATATACATTAATTATTATATAAGTGGTGCCGGCAATTTGGGCTTTTAATATTAAATACCTGCCTCCCTTATCCGAAGTGATTGCATGAAAATGAAAGTTTAATGACTTCCTGACAGGATAGCAACTCCCCTGGAGTATGTTGAGAAATCCGCATGATATGCCACCAAGACCCAGTTTCGCCTGAGCGCGCGGACTCTCTGCCCAACTAGATGAGTCTCCTGGAGCAATATAAGATCCGCCCCGGACTTCTTAGCCGTATCTAGTACCACCGCTCTTTTAATTTTGTCGTTAATGCCACACACATTCCAGGATAATAATTTAAAATTATGTGGAGCCATAATCATGCTTAGAACAAATTACAAGCCAGTGGGGCCATAGTGACTCCAATGGGCCTGCGATGACTGTATTGGGCAATATCAGACTGTGTTGTGACTTTCATGAGGTATCTAAAGCTGTCAACAGCGATGTCTCGGCCAACCACCAATTAGTATTACTCCTTAAACCTCCCCTCGTAGAAGCAGGCAGAGAAGAAAGAGAAAAGAAAGAGAAAAGACGTATATAAACAAAATATCCCATTCAGTATGCATAATTTACAGGGATTTTAATATGTGAACCAATCAAAGCCATAGTGTATAAATTGGTTATGAACACGAAATCTTACACCTTTGCTTAGATCCCTAAATCACACCAAACTAATTCTTTGTAGCACAGCGCCGAACACAATTTTTTATTTTTTTGTAGAGTAGGTTCGCCCGGAGAAGTGGTCTGGGGCCAGTCCAACACTGCCTGATGCGGCAAAAAGACCCAAAGTCATGAAAGGAGGTGAAGTTGAAGTCTTGATGCCATGGGTTCAATTCTACTGGACACCAATGTGTTTTTTTTTTTAAAAAAAAAAAGTTTAATCCCCTGGCCACCAATGTATTATTTTTATACTTTATAGGCCCCTGCCACCAATTTTTTTTTAAAAAAAATATTCTTTGGGGCCCCAATTTTTTTTTCTTGTAAAGGGGCACTGGCACCACTGTTTTTTTAAAAAAAACTTTTATGGGGGGCCCTGGCGCCAATGTTTCTTTAAAAAATATTCTTTGGGTCCCCAATTTTTTTTTACTTGTATGGGGGGCACTGGCACCACTTTTTTTTAAAAAAAACTTTTATGGAGGGCCCTAGCACCAATGTTTTTTTAACTTATTGGGGAGCCCTAGTCCCCAATAGCTTTTTATTACTTTTGTGGGGGGGTTACCTTTTTTAATGCTGATGTCTGTGTGGTCTTTTAACTGTGGTGTGGAGTGGGCGGGATCTGGGGTGGGGCTTGGGGTCGGGATGGGCGGGGCACAGGGGGCCCCAAAAATTTCATTGTACGGGGCCCCGTGATTTCTAACGGTGGCCCTGAAAGAGACGGCCCCTAGTAACTGGCTGCACTCTGCCGCCCGAGGCAAGGTTCTAACCTTGCCTAACAGCAGGAGTGGCCCTGGTAGGGAGAGATGGTGCCTAACATTAAACCCCTAGCAACAATGTACATTACATGTGACTGGGTGGTAAAATGGTGTTCACTTACTCTTTGTCTTCAGAAGCTCAGTCAATGAGCCCCCAGCTAAAATTGTGCATTATGTGCAACCAAGTTGGTGGAACCATGCTTACTTGCGACCCCCTTGTGTCTGCAGTGTCAGTGGAATTCGGGGGAAAATGCTGCATTGTGGGTTGAAAAAACATGGCAGCTGCACTTTGCTCACTTCACATGTAGATTTAAATGTGCCCTGTTATCTTATTGTTCTGCAACTTGAGCTGACGGCTGAGAATTGTAGTTGACGCATAGCATAGACAGTCCAACTTTTTATAAATAATGGAGCCTTACCACTGTAAGAGCTCCCTTTTATACAACCCAATAAATGTAACATCTTTACTTTGCCTTTAATACAGCGCACTGCCATTTTAATAAATGCTAAACCTGTATTATAAATCTACACGGCATATGCAGCTGTATGATAAATGGTTTGTACCTCGGATGCCTGACAGAAGAGATTACCTTACATTTTCAAAGACCAAATGTCCAACGATCGTAAGGCTCATTTATGAGTCTTCTGAAAGTAGGTCAGTCCTAATCAGCGCCCCCACCCCTTCACATTAACATTGAAAGTCAGTTATTTGGATGATAGAAGCTTAGCAAAGGGCACCAGACAATGCCACGTTATAGCATTTGTACAATAATTTCTGAAAGAAACATATGATATTTGAGTAAACGAACAAATTGAGTAAACATCAATCGTGTTGTATAAGGAGTGACTTTGGATGCGGCCTTCTGTATTTTTCTTAATTTTCTTTTTACCATTTACCTAAATGTGAGGATCAGAAACCCCTTAGGGTCAGGCTTTGTAGGACCTGATTATTTTTAAAAAAGGATAGCTGTGTTTTTATCGACCATAAAGGTGGTCAAGTCATTCGCTTTTGTATGTTTGTAAGTGAAAATGGATAGAGCATTTATTTTATGCAGCAGCTATTGTCATATTTTGGTACACCTTCCCACCCTTATTGAAGCCATATGCATGGGCACTGGGTACCACTTAGGGTTGCCACCTGGCCGGTAAAAATGATGGTTGATCCCAATGTAATTAATAGGGAATAAAGATAAATATATAGGAAGGCCAGAAAAGGTGGCAACCCTAGTATCACTCTGTATTTAAAAGTGCCACTTAAAGGGGAAGGACTATAAGAAGAGAAACCTGGGAAATTAGCTGCTCCTTAGCATGGCAATTATTTTACTGTTTATGGTTGCTATATATGAGAACCCCAGAGAGGTGTATCTGAACAACTGCTACAGGGTCAAAGGTTGGACAACATCAGGGTTGGACTGGGCTAGCCGGGGAAAAAAATCTGATAGGCTCCTGGCCCTCATGGGCCCTGCTGACCCAGACCAGCTATTGTCGCTGCCCCTGACCCTCCTACCTGGCTCCAGTCACAGCTAGGGTTGCCACCTGGCCAGTATTTTAGCGGCCTGGCCGGTAAAAATTATGCTTGATCATGATGCCAATGTTATTAATAGGAAAAAACGGCAAGAATATAAGGCCAGTATTTTTTTCCAGAAAAGGTGGCAACCCTAGTTGCAGCTGCGAGAAGGAGAAAGGTACACGTGGGGGGCCAGAGGGGGATTGTGGGTAGGGTTGCCACCTGGCTGGTATTATGCAGGTCTGGCCGGTAAAAATGATGGTTGATCCTAACGTTATTATTAGGGAAAAAATATAAATATATAGGAAGGACTGCATTTTTTCTGGAAAAGGTGGCAACCCTAGCTGTGGGTGCCTTTGTGGCTGGGGGCTGAGTGTGTGTGTGTGGGGTGGGGGGCTAGGGTTGCCACCTGGCTAGTTTTTTTCCGGCCTGGCTGGTAAAAATGATGGCTGATCCCAATGTTATTAATAGGAAAAAAGATAAATATATAAGTAGGCCGGTATTTTTTTCCAGAAAATGTGGCACCTAAAGTGCCAGCATTGGTGAGCCCTGGGCACCCTTCTTCATTGTTGGGTTTGCTTCAGGGTTTTACTCCCTAAAAATTAGAAAGTTGACCTGGGGAGTCATTATTAGCAAAGATGCTGGAGCTCATTTATGAACCCTGGCCAATTTAATTTCTACAAAAGAAAATAAAACTTGTGGAAGGATTTTTGCAGGAACAATTTTGCATTTCCTTTTTATTTTAATAGAGGTTGGGGTAATTTGGGGGAGTGCCGCAGCTGCTTTCAATAGAGATCTCTATCCAGGTTTATGTTGTGTCAGGGGTATGTGATGGCCTAAGCTAGGGGGTTTAGTCTCTACGCTAGCGCAAGCTCTGAGCCAGCCCTGGGAGCAGTGAAGCAAGACTGATCCGGCTCACATGTGGTAGGAATTAAGCATGTATAGAGTAAGATCTGCTCTGCTGGGAATTACCCTGCTGCGGTATCTTGTTCTAATGGAAAGATATAGCAAATACGTTGTGTGCTGAGCAGGGCCGCCATCAGGGGGGGACAGGGGGGACAAGCGTACCGGGCCCGGGCATGAAGGGGGGCCCGGCAGCGCTGCATTTTTTGAAGATCCGGGCCCCCCTTATGAGCGCCCGAGCCGTACGTCTTGCCTCTGTGCTGCCGAATGCGGAAGTGCCGAAAAGCCGAAGCCGATGCGCCGAAAAGACCCGAAGTCACGGAAAAAGCCGAAGTCACGAAAACAGCCGAAGCCGAAGTCCTGAAGCAGCGCAAAGACCCGAAGTCACGAAAACAGCCGAAGCCGAAGTCCTGAAGCAGTGAAAAGACCCGAAGTCACGAAAGGAGGTGAAGTTGAAGTACTGAAGCCGTGAGTTCAATTCTACTGAACACCAGTTTGTGTATTTTTTTTTTTTTTAATCTCCTGGCCACCAATGTATTATTTTAATATTCTATAGGCCCCTGCAACCAATCTTTTTTTTTAAAACATGTTTTTTTGGGGCCCCAATTTTTTTTTTTAACTCGTAAGGGGCCCCTGACGCCAATGTTTTTTTTTTTTTTCAAAAAATTTTTTTTTTTTTTTAAATTTTTTTTGGGGCCCCAATTTGTTTTTAACTTGTAAGGGGGCCCCTGCCGCCAATGTTTTTTTTTTTTTTTTCAAAAAAATTTTTTTTTTTTTCAAATTTTTTTTTGGGGCCCCAATTTGTTTTTAACTTATAAGGGGGCCCCTGCCGCCAATGTTTTTTTTTTTTTCAAAAAATTTTTTTTTTTTTAAAATTTTTTTTTGGGGCCCCAATTTGTTTTTAACTTGTAAGGGGGCCCCTGCCGCCAATGTTTTTTTTTTTTTTTTCAAAAAAATTTTTTTTTTTTTTCAAATTTTTTTTTGGGGCCCCAATTTGTTTTTAACTTATAAGGGGGCCCCTGCCGCCAATGTTTTTTTTTTTTTCAAAAAAATTTTTTTTTTTTTAAATTTTTATTTGGGGCCCCAATTTGTTTTTAACTTATAAGGGGGCCCTTGACGACAATGTTTTTTTTTTTTAATTTTTTTTTGGGGCCCCAATTTGTTTTTAACTTGTAAGGGGGCCCCTGCCACCAATGTTTTTTTTTTAAAAAAAAAAAATTTAACTTTTTTTTTTTTTGGGGCCCCAATTTTTTATAAGGGGGCCCTGACCATCAATAGCTTTTTACAACTTGTGTGGGGGGGGTTACTTTTTTAGCGCTGATGTCTGTGTGGTCTTTTAACTGCGATGTGGAGTGGGCGGGAAATGGGGTGGAGCTTGGTCGTCAGTGTGGGCGGGGCCCAGGGGGCCCCAAAAATTTTGTTGTACGGGGCCCCGTGATTTCTAATGGCGGCCCTGGTGCTGAGTAAAAGAACAATGCCTTCAAAATGGCCTTACTAAACATTTCATTTAAAGTACAGGACATTTCCTTATCAATGTCCCAAATTAGCTATCAAGGCTGGAATCCTCGGCAAAGGGCCACTAAATCTATAAAAATCTATTCATTGTTATATACAAGATTCGTGGTACTATAAATCATCTGTCTTGGTTGAAGAAAATGCTGAGTCTGCATTGTTTTAAGGGGTGGTTCACCTTTAAAGGGGTGGTTTACCTCCAAGTTAACTTAAAGTATGTTATAGAATGAGTAATTGTAAGCAACTTTTCAATCAGCATTCGTTTTATTATACTACAAAGTTTTTAAATGATTTCCCTTCTTCTTCCACCTTTAAAATGGGGGCCACTGACCTCATCTAAAACCAAATGCTCTATAAGAGTAGAAATGTATTGTTATTGCTACTTTTTATTACTTATCTTTCCATTACTCATTTCATACTCATATTACAATCTCTTATTCAAATCAATGCATAGTTGCTAGGGTAATTTGAGGGCTATGGTAAATTAACCCGAGAGCTGCTGAATAAAAAAACAAAATAACTCAAAAACCACAAATAATAAAAAATGAAAACCAATTGCAAATTTTCTCAAAATCTCACTCTACATCACACTAAAAAAGTTATTTTGAAGGGGGTGCGCATGCGTGAGCAGGGCAAGATGGATGCGCCTTGACCCTGCTCCGCAAGTATCTATGAGCTTCTAGCCAACGGAAGCCGTTCCGACATATTGTTCCTGTGCCTTTGTGTTGCGGCAGATCGGAGGCGGCAGGACGGTTCCGTGAGTTGTCCGCCAGTGTGGAGATTTTGCCCGTGGGGGTTCTTTGGGTTCGGCAGCGTGACCTCGAGGCCTTAGAGGGTGACTTCCGGTTCCGGTCAGTGGCCAGTAAGCGCTTGCCTTGGCGCGGACGGCGGGTGGTTGGAGTGATCACTCCCGGTCCCCTTCTTGCTCTGACGACCGGTGTGGGTCCCGAGGCTGGGACGCTGCGACTCCCTTTGTCCCTAGAGGCTTATGCTGACAGGAAATGGCAGGCCGAAATAGGAACGCCAAGGCTGGACAATCCTCTGGGCCGGGTAAGGCAGTAACCCCACAACGTACAGTTACAGATATGTTGAATACATCTAAAAGGGGCCCAGTATCACCTGTTGGGAGGGCTATGACCATGGAAATCCCTGAAAGTCAGGATCTAGGGCTACCAACCCAGAGCCAGCAGGCACTGCCTATGGAAGAAGCGCTCCTGGGTAAATTTAAAACTTTACTTCAAGGGGAATTGGAATTAATGGCCTGCAAAATCTCAGCGGATCTTGCAAAACAGGTGGCTGAAATGGGCCAGAGGATTGCTGAGACAGAATCTAAAATGGATGACTGCATAACGGTTCTTGATGCACATGAGCAAGATATTGAAGCGATCCAAGCCCAATTAAAAGATGTGCAAGATAGAATTGAGGACTCTGACAACAGATCCAGACGTAATAATATCCGGATAAGGGGTCTTCCGGAAAGCATTACAGATCTTAATACAGCAGTCACAGAGCTAATGCGGGCGCTAGTTCCAGATCTTACGCCAGATAGGCTAGAGATGGATCGAGTTCATAGGGCCCTCAGACCACGTAAGCCAGAGGACCCTCCACGTGATATTATACTCCGTTTTCACTTCCACCAAACTCAGGTTGCTATCTTGGCAGCCGCACGCAGCCAAAGTAAGCTGATTTATCAAACATTCCCCTTTCAGCTTTACGCCGATTTGTCTCCCACAACGCTACAGAGGAGAAGGAATATGGGCCCGATTACAAGAATTCTTCAACAACGTAAAATTTTATACCGTTGGCTATTTCCGTTCCGTTTGATGTTTACCTACAATAACAAGCAATATTCAGCTTCATCGCCAGAAGAGGGCCATGACGTATTTATAAAACTGGGTCTCGATGATGCCTCATTGAAAGAGATCCCAAAAACCTCTAAGGCTTCACAGAAGATCTTACCAATGTGGGAAAGAGTAAAAGGGCCTGTATAGTATTATCCTCTATTCTAGTAATAAAAGCTATGTATGGGCCCCAACTTTTACTAAAACCTGGGATTTAGGCCCATCTATTTGTTAAGAATTGATCCTGGATATCCTTTGATAAAGGTTTATGTTTAAGAGAGGGGGGGGAGGGTGGGGGGGTTCACCCCCCCCCTTTTTTTTTTTTTTTTTTTTTTTCTCTACTTTCCCCCCCTCTCTTTGTTTTATTATATTCCAGAGCTTCTATTGCAATTGTCTGGCTCGGAGGTTACAGGCATGGAAATGGATATTATGTGAAGGAACCTTTGTCCTTGATTCGTTTAAGGGGTACAATACGTCGTGAAATAAGTAGCTATCAAAAGCTCTCGATACATGGGGCTTTCCCCCCAGTTAGGAGGGTTAGTTGGGTGGGGCTTCTCTAGAGTTAGGTTGAAGTCCCAACCCTCTCCTCCACTAGATTTTTGGGATTATTATAAAGTATTTGTGGTAGAGTGACTTATAAGCTGGTTGTATGTACGGTTTATATTGTTCTTTTATTTTTCCTTCGTTTTTTTTTTTTTTTTTTTTTTTTTTTTTGTGTGCCTCAACTTGCAGGTCCAACTTCAAGAAAGGAAATGAATAGCACGTTTTTTGTATTAGGATTGTCTGGCATTGCCCCAAATGGTTTGATACTTAGATGCCTGGTTTGGTCCGTTAAAAAGTGTAAACTGTATACCGTTATGTATAATAATGTCAATTAAGATACTTAGCCACAATGTGCAGGGGTTTAACTCACCGGTTAAAAGAACCAAGGCTTTTGCCCAATATGCAGCTTTGAAAGCTGACATTGTTTGTTTACAGGAGACCCACTTCTCGCATTCTTCCCACCCTAAATATTTTCATAAAAGATACCCCAGAGTCTTATTAGCAACGAGTACTACAAAAACTAAAGGGGTCGCTATATGTTTCCATGCTAGCCTATCAATTGTGATAGACAAGGTTATCACGGACCCCGAGGGAAGATACGTTATAGCTAATGTCCACATTGGTGACTCCCCTCTTACTATAGTGTCTTATTATGCTCCCAATTTGCACCAGTTGGGGTTTTTAACCAAGCTGTTTGACTCTTGTAAGCAAAATCAGGTAGCCCAGATGATCTTATGTGGTGATTCTAATATGGTCTGGAACACACATCTGGACCATTTATCTCTTATTGATAGGGGAAACACCGGGACTACAAATAAGCAGGTTATAGAATTTAAGAATCTCCTAAGTTCGTTAGTACTTGTAGATGCTTGGAGAGAAATTAATCCAGGAACTCGTCAATTCTCCCATTACTCTGCCCCTCATAAGGTCTCCACCAGAATAGATCACATTTTTATTACCTCTCCTATAGTTACATCACTCCAATCAGCTAAAATGATTAATATTGGGTGGTCTGATCACTGCCCAGTATTGATAGGTTTGTCCCTTGCTTCTGCCACCGCTCCGGGCTGGCAATGGCGACTCAATGAGTCTCTCTTGAGCTACCCCGAGGTCGTGGCAGAGATAAGGGAGAACTTAGAAAGGTATTTCCTTGAAAATGCTTCCTCTGTGGCAACTGAAACAACATTATGGGAAGCCCACAAACCAGTAATTAGGGGGGTATTTATTAAGATAGGTTCCCAAAGGAAAAAAACAAGGGACAAAGCGGTCAATGTGTTGATCAAAGAATATGATAGGTTATCAGAACTGTATATGAGTAAACCTACAGAGGCCCTCTTATCCCAGGTGCAACAAGCCCAAAGGGATCTAGATCTTCTCTTAACCGCTAGGGCAGAGAAAACCTTGAGATGGGCTAAACATAAATTATATAGCTCCCTAGATAAACCAGGCAGGATGTTGGCTCGGAAATTAAACGAGAGGGACAATCCATCCCCGATTCATAGAATTAAGACCGCACAAGGCCCTATATCAGGGAACCCACGGAAGATAGCTGAGACATTTGAGCAGTTTTATCAGAAGTTATATGCCTGCCCGGCCCCGTCTGGACCTGAGGCAATACCCAAATTTTTTAAAGATTTTGAGCTACCTCAACTTTCCCCTGATCAATCCTCATTGATAGAGGAAAGTATAACGGTAGAAGAAGTAGCACTGGCGATTAAGCAGCTCAAATCCAATACAGCCCCAGGTATCGACGGCCTTACCAATATGTACTATAAAAAATTTTCAGTTGAATTAACTCCATATCTAACTGATATGTTTAATGGCCTGAGAGAGGGACAACGATTTCGACCGGAATCTGTGCAAGCTAAAATCTCGGCCATACCTAAGCCGGATTCAGACTTATATGACTGTAAAAACTATAGACCGATTTCGGTCTTAAATACAGATATTAAGATCTTAGGGAAAATTATAGCAACACGGATTAATACATTTTTCCCGTCTATAATAAATAAGGACCAAGTGGGTTTTGTTCCGGGGCGTCAGGCCTCAGACGCTATTAGACGTTTAATCCTGCTTACACAATATGCTGTCTCTAAAGGGATTAAATCTATGATCCTTAAATTGGACATACGTAAGGCCTTCGATTCTCTATCGTGGGACTATCTTTATTATGTCCTTAGAAAATGGGGGTTTGGATCAAATTTACTGTCATGGGTGACTGCGTTATACGATAGGCCTTCAGCTGTGGTCAATATAGCAGGTTCTGTTTCTAATCCATTTCAGATCTTCAGGGGGACTCGCCAGGGGTGCCCCCTATCTCCGATTTTATTTAACCTGGCAATTGAACCACTAGCTATAGCGGTCCGGTCTAATCCAAATATTGCTGGCATTGAGGTAATGGGTCACCAACACAAACTTAGTCTTTTTGCGGACGATTTGTCCCTTACCATTTCTAAACCCCTTACGTCACTTCCAAATTTATATGGATTACTAGATAGATTTGGTAAAATTTCAGGGTTACAAATTAACCATAGCAAAACTGAAGTCTTAAATATTAATCTCCCTCACGATATGGAAAAGTTACTTAAGTTAAACTTCGACTTCCATTGGCACCCTAATTATATTTCGCTATTAGGAATAAAATTGACTAGATCATATGATCATTTATTTAAATTTAATTATCCCCCACTTTTTAAGGCCCTATCCTCTCTTCTGGAGAAATGGAGCTCCCACCATATCTCATGGATAGGCCGTATAAATTCTGTAAAAATGACACTTCTGCCGAAATTGTTATATTTATTTAGGACTTTACCGATCCCAATTCCATCAGGACATCTTAAGAAGTTTGAATCCAGGGTATTAAAGTTTGTGTGGGCAAGTAAAATACCAAGAGTCAATAAAAATACATTATTTCAACCTAAAGATGGAGGGGGGCTGGGTCTTCCCAAGCTATCCTATTATTATCAGGCTGCCCAATTAGCACAGATTCTTACCCTACATATCTGGGAGGATAGTCCTCATTGGGTGGCACTGGAAGGAGCATTTACAGGACCCTGTTCACCTCTTGCACTTATTTGGAATCGATCAGAGGGGAAATTTAAACAGACAAGCAGATGCTTACAGCATACTTTGAAACTCTGGGGTGCTGTTGGTAAATATATCCAGTTGAAAACTCCTGGAAGCCTATTGGCGCCCTTGTTTCAGAACCCTCAGTTTCCACCGGGGTTACAAATATCCCGATTTAAGTGGTGGTTAGATAGGGATATTAGAACAGTGGGGCAATTATGCAACTCCTCAGGACCTCTGTCTTTACAGAAATTTATCGATAGGTTTTCGGTCCCTTTAACAGAAAGATTTAGGGCACAGCAACTGCATCACTTTGTTTCAACATATTGGCAGATACAAGATGTGGATAATAGGGAGACATTTTTTGAAAAATGGTGCGCCCGATCCCCTAGAATACAAAAAGTGGTTTCTATGCTATATAACAAGTTTTTTGGGTCTTCTCCATCTTCAATGCTGCCCTATATGTCAGCTTGGCAAGAGGATATATTAAGGGAAATATCCTTGGAAGATTGGAATCAGATTTGGAGTTCAACTAAAAGGTCATCTAATAATGTATCCCTACTAGAAACAAACTATAAAGTTTTATTCCGCTGGTACTTAGTCCCCACTCGTATAGCCAAATTTGTCAATTCAGCAGACCCTAATTGCTTTAGAGGTTGTGGGGAGCCAGGTACAATGATCCATACTTGGTGGACATGTCCCCAGGTTAGGAGATTCTGGATAAGGATCTTCAACATGATCTACTCAGTCTTCGAGGTTCCCATTCCAAAAGATCCATTGTTGGCTCTCCTGGGTAAAAAACCGGAAGCTTTCACTAATACCCAGTTTTGCCTACTTGGATTTATCTTACTGGCAGCTAAAAGAACGATAGCTGGTGCATGGAAGCAAAAACAAATTCCAATAGAGCCAGTGAAATCCAGAATAGATTGGATTATGTCCCAAGAGAAAATGATGAGCATCCTTCAGGATACACATTCGAAATTCCTAGTAGTATGGAATCCTTGGATTGAATATAGGTATGGATCGGGAATGCCAGACAATCTTTTATCGTTGTAATAGTATAAAAATACTTGTTTATGTGTAAATGTAAGCAGTTGATGTGAAATGTATAGTTTTGGACCGTATTGTATTGGGGGCTCTTTTTTTTTTTTTTTGTTTGTTTATTTCTTTTTTTCTCTTTATGCACTAATAGAGATTCGATCACCATGATCAACGAGAGTTTAATAGTAAGGTCATAGAGACCCTAGAGACACGGGTGTCAGTAACATGCGCCCTTTTTGGGCCCTCACTTGGGCACGAGTTTGAATCTAAGCACAAATTTATTCATCTATGTATTTTTTTTTTTTTTTTCTTTCTCTCTCTCACTTTCACTTTACATTCTTTTAGCACATTTAATATAGATATGGGTCAGGTATATATGACCCTCTTAAGTTGTGGTTCACTTGGTTATGATATTTATAAAAATTGCTTTGGCCTCATAATATGTCATCAGATAGGGGAATATGGTAACGTCACGTTAACTTGGTATTTCACTTTTCTTTGTTCCCTTCCCTTCCCTTCCCTTTTTTTTTTTTTTTTTTTTTTTTTTTGTGTTTGTAAGATTAATATTATTCTGTAACCTACAGTATCGTGTCATGTCATGTTATTTGTGATTTAAAATAATAAAGAGATTGATATAAAAAAGTTATTTTGAGAATGAACAACCCCTTTAAGTTAACCTTTGTATGTTATAGAACGGCTAATTCGAAGCAACTTTTAAACCGGCCTTTATTTTTCATTTTTTGAATTATTTGTCTCCTTCTTCTGACTGTTTCCTGCTTTCAAATGGGGGTCACTGACCCCATCTGAAAATTAAAACTCTATAAGGCTATACATTTATTATTAATGCTATTTATTATTATTTCTATTTCTATCCAGGCCCTCTCCTATTCATATACCAGTCTCTTAATGAAATGAATACATGGTGACTAGGCTAAAATTGCTGGAGAGCTGCTGAATAAAGAGCTAAATACATATAATAAAAAATGAAAACCACTCGTACTGGCCATCACAGGTCATACACTACAGAAGATCAACTGCCAAATTAGCACACGGCACTGGAGTCAATGAACCCAAGGACTTTGTGTATGGTGTTTTAATGGGTACCATTCTACACCCATTTGGACAGTGATTGAAAAGCAATGTTTTTTGTTTTTTTTGCTGTAGTCATTTTCTTTCACTTTCCTTGTAGTGAACACAGTTAAAGGGGTTGTTAACCTTTGAGATAACTTGTAGTATGATGTAGAGAGTGATATTCTGAGACAATTTGCAATTGGTTTTCATTTTTTATTATGTAGGGTTTTTAAGTAATTTAGCTTTTTTCAGCAACTCTTCAATTTGCATTTTAAGGAATCTGGTAGCTAGGGTCCAAATTACCCTAGCAACCATACATTGATTTAAATAAGAGACTGAAATAAGAACCGGAGTGGGCCCGCATGAAAAGATGAGTAATAAAAATTAGCAATAACAATACATTTTTAGCCTTAGGGCTCTTACTGAGGAGCGGTTGAAGCTGCGCTCCCCTGCGTTCCGTTTTTCTGCATTCAGCCGCAGGGGAGCACAGGAATAGACGCATTAAGTTCTTTTCAATGGGGCTGTACTCACACAGGCGCATGTAGGCACCAAACGCAGGTTGAGACGCAACATGCTGCATTTTTCCTGCGTTCGGCGCCTACACGCGCCTGTGTGAGTACAGCCCCATTGAAAAGAACTTAATGCGTCTATTCCTGTGCTCCCCTGCGGCTGAACGCAGAAAAACAGATGCAGGGGAGCGCAGCCTCAACCGCTCGTCAGTAACAGCCTTTACAGAGCGTTTGCTTTTTAGAAGGGGTCAGCAACGCCTGTTTAAATGCTGCAAAAAGTCAGAAGAAAAAGGCAATTAATTATAAAAAATAAATCATGAAAACCAATTGAAAGGTTGCTTAGAATTGACTGTTCTATAACATACTAAAAGTTACCTTAAAGGTGAACCACCCCTTTAATTGTTGTGTTAATTGTTATCAAATACAGTCTCTAGCATATTGTAACAAACAAACCAATTTGCAAACATGAATAGCAGTTTATACCATAGAATTGGTTAGAGCATAGTATCTGGGATGCACTGATATTTCAGATTATTCCTACACTGACATATGCACAATATGTATTATTTATACACTAAATGTAGCTAATGAACCCTTGCATACCTCCCGGGCTCCATCTGTTTGTTCTCTAGGGCAGGAGACTCGGCCGGAAACAGAAAGACAGAACACAGGATAATGACTTGAAACTGAAAAATGAAAAAACTGACCTATTTTGCTTGAGAAACCGGATGTCTGTGACCTTGCGAAAATTTGACACCAAACTAGCGCAATTTGTACCCACAGCAACCAATCAAAATGCTTTTTTCATTAGTCTCACTTCAGCTGACTGATCACAGCTTACAGTCAATCATGCCCGTTATGTCAGCAGATAAAGACTACCTCGTGGGGTGCATCACCTTAGCCCCTAAGAGAATGGGAATGGGACTTATTTTCAGATCTGGGCTATTCTACGGATGACACAAAAATCTATGGAAATCCATAAATTGGTTGCTATGCATTAATGCTCCTGTGCAATTTTGCCTACTGTTGCCTACTGTTGGTAACAACTTGGTTGTTGTGATGGATATTGAAGGCGAAAAATCTTTTTGTCTTTGTAGGGATGTGCCCTTATATTTATTTGGGAAAAGGGGATTGCCCAAGGAGTAGGACGTCTAGGGGGTAAAATGTAGTAGTGCCCTGTGTGAGGTGGTGTTTCCCTATTACCCCAGGGATGTCAGGTTGTATTCACTAATTTATAAAAGGGGGAGTCTTTTTTGGGCTCTATTAAAGGAGATGAAAAGGCTTCATACACTTGGGCAGGACTGATCCTATCAAATGTGGGGCCCAATTGGGACCATGTTGGCGGGGCCCCTAGACAAAGTGTTGCTGGCTACTGACACACCAAGTATTTAGGAAAATAAGGGCATACAGGCACAAAATAGAAAGGAAAGGGGCAGACAAGGTAAGAGAGTGAGAGGGATGAAATAGGGGCACATAATAGGGGCACACAGGGTAAGAGAGAGAGGGAGGAAATAGGAGAGTGGACTGGGCCAATTAGTTTGGGGCAGGCTGGGCCGATTCAGCTTGGGAGCAGGCTTGGTTGGACTGGGGGCAGGCAGGGCCTATCAAGGTTGGAGGAAAGCTGGGCCTATGGAGTTGGGGGATAGGCTGGCTTATCAGAGTTGGGGGTGGGCTGGACCTATGGATTTGGGGATGGACTGGACTCTCAAAGTTGGGGGCAGGCCAGGCAGCATCATGTGCTGAGGGAAATATTATCTGTGCTGCCCTGTGGTGCGGGGCCCCCAGAGTTGCGGGGCCCTATTGGGCCCAATTGGTCCAATAGGCCTAAGGCCGGCCCTGCACTTGGGGGTGCCAAATGTTAGGCAACCCAAAGTGATTGTATTGACTTACCTTGAACACGGGCCAGTGATCCTATCAGCAGAAAACTGCACCGGGCCGGCGTTATACCAGTGAGCACCACGGAGCGATCCTCTTCCGTCTTTCTCTTTTCTTCGAGCGGCTATGCATGTGCAGTAGAACGAAAAGCCGAACTTTAACTAAAAAGTCAGCTATTTCGTTCAACTGCGCATGCATTTGCCCTGGGAAATTTGAAGAAAGTAGACGCCAGAAGAGGATCGCTCAGTAAGAGAAAACGACCCTGTGGCTATAGATGCACATCAGTTTAATTTGGGTGAGGAGGGACACCATCACTACCAAGTGTGAGGGATAGCTCCTAGGCATTGCAAACTAGAAATGAGGGACAGGCTTAAATTGCCTAAGCAGTCAAAATCTCAATAAACAGATGAGTTTGTACCCAGGCATGAACCACCACCATAGGAACTCATGCAGATACATACCTCCCAACTGGTTTTTGCGGGACAGTCCCAATTATGACAGCTTAGCCCACAGTCCTGGTTTCCTGCTGACATGTTCCGAGCTTCTCTTTGATCTCCTGCACTGATGTCACAAAAGATACAAAGTTTCAAAGAATTAGATAAGAGGCTTTTGGCAGAGAGCCCAGAAACATCAGCAACTGCACTTAGATACATTTGTAACTATTTACGATAAACAGGTCTGTTGGTAAAACGGAGACTTACAGCTTAAAGGGCAATTTGCCTAGATTGGCAAAACTGTAACAACACATAAAACATGAAACATGCTACAAAAAAAAAACCCAGCAATGCCTTCATACTTTCAGACAAATTTTGCAAATGGGCACGACATTTAGGGGGTGTGACCACAACACCCTCTTTTCACTTTTTAAATGTTGGGAGGTATGTAGATAAGGTACGGGTAGGGAGAAACCTATTGGAGAACAAGTGCTAGGGCCTTGCACTCTAGAGATCAGGAGCCAGGAATATACCACTAAACTGTTGCATTTACACTGTCACCCAATTTACACTGATATCCAAACTGTTATAACTATACAGATTGTGTAACAGTCTTGGTGGATCAATTTATTGATTTCTGTTGCCTAGCCAGTAACTCTGAGTATATATTTTTAACGATATATTATTTACTTTATATTGAATGTGGGGCTGTACATTTATACTTTTTCCCATTTCTAACATTTTTTCTCCCAATTTATATATTTACTCCCATTCAGATATTAATGCTGGTGTTTGTAGAGAACATCCACTTCTCTAAAATGTTGTATAAATATTGTTTTTCTGATTTCGAGCAAGGGACAATTTTGGATATGTCTCCACATTACCAATGTGTGAGCCCTAACATTCCGCACTAACCCATATTATAGGTATTTATAGATACGGAAATGCCTTCTTCTTATTATCTATATTCTCTATATATGACTCTACAAAGCAATATTTAATTTAAAAAAAAAAACAACAGCAAGTTTGGCCATTCACAAGGGGCTTTGACAGTTTAACGCCAGCCAACAAAGGGAAAAAAATAATTTAAATAACACCACAAAACCACAGCACATGCCAAGAAAATGAAACAGTAGCTATTGAACTTTCAGTCACAGAAGGATATCCCAGTTATTAATTATAGAGGCAGGGGCAAAACTATAGAGGAAGTAAACCATGCCACTGCTAGGGGTCCCAGGAGGTATAGGGGACTCAACAAGGAGCTGACAGATAAGCACTTTCAGTTTATGTTTTTGAAAAATGTTTAATTACCATTTGTTTTGGGGTCTGATATCATTTTGCTTTGGGGCCTTTTTAGTTACACCGCTGTAATGCTTTGAATCAAGTGATTTGGAAATGTATTCAATGCATTCATATAATCATTTTTTTGTGAGGAGTGGTAACGGTTGCCTTAAGGGCAGAAACAGCGACACATCTCCTCTTCTTCAGGGGGACTAATCTCCCAAAAACGGTTTCCTACCGACTAGAATGTAAATTGCCAGCAGGATGGAGGGCAATTGGTGTGCTTCGTTTTCTGAAGTCGCTCGTAGTTGCCTCACTAGGAAACTTCGGGCGCCTTCGGAAAAGGAATCGTATTTATTGCCATCCCGCCAACGATTTAGATTCTACCTGGCGGGAGGCAGTTCAGGGACATAAGTCCCCCCGAAAAAGGGGAGGTTTGACGATGGGCGACTAATCTCCCCGAATGTGAGCGTATGTCTTTGCCCTAAACGTTGACAACAAAATCCATAAGAACTGACCAGAAGAAAGGACCTGCCCTTCAGAGCTTACAATCCATCAAAAGTGAAATACCAGCAGGGGTATGGTTGTATTTAAGCCTCCCTCTCTCAGAAAGCGAATCTATAATACGTACAGTGTTTGCAGCTGCATGTGTACTGGAGCCATTTATGGAGCTGAAAAGGACCTCAGTGTTGTAATGGGTAGAAAGAAAGTAGCAAGCCCCAAATATCTTTAGCATACCAACAAGGACAATGCGTGGGGGTGAGGTAAGGTTTTGCTTCAGCAGCTTAAACTTCATTATCCATCTCCCCTGAAATGAAATAATCCCAGTTACAGAAGGTCAAAGCTCTTGATGACTGAAGGCTTAAAACCAGACATGGCTTGGCGTATACCAGTATATACAGTTCCCTGTACACTTTTTGTTATAGTTGTCTGCTGGGAATGGTAATAAAATCAGGTAGCCTTGAATATGACAAGATTTTATAAGACTACTCTCCTGAGAAACGGTATCAGTTAGAAAGTTTCCTATTACTGAAAACAGACTCACAGCCCAGTACTATAACAACTTTGCCAGATTTTCTGTACCATGGAATATTATAAGTAACAACTACATGATACAGCATCCATAACAATCTGAGGTCAAGTGCAGCGAATGGGGTGGAAGGGCTATAGTTCCCATTATTGTAACAGTAGAACCCCCATTTTACGTTTTTCAGGGAACCAGAAAAAAATGGTGTAAAATCCAGGTACATCTAAAATCAGGGAAATGTATTATGCATAATATATAGGTGGGACCACAAAACAACAATGTAAAATGAGAGAAAACTTAAAGTGATACTGACACAAAAATGTTTCTTTTTAAAATAGTAATCTACATTAAAAGTTACCTATAGGTCACGTTGATAGTTTTTGCTGATAGTTCTCCGTTTGTAAGTAATTGTCACTTGGAGTTCCTAAACCTGACTGTTTTGCCAACCTGACAGTTTTGCCAACCTGACTGTCCCATCTCAACCTATCAGTTAGAGTTTCTAATGCTAACGGACTCCTGCTGCACAAACATAGAGGAACACGGGGGTAAGAAATGTAATGTAAAAGCATCAGGCAAATATTTTTATGGCAATATTATAAATAGCATTCAAAGACAATGTTATGATGAATATAAAAAAAGGTTATTTGATGGTGTCAGTATATCTTTAAATCAGGGGATAATAATACAATGGTCATAACACACAATCTTACCATGGAACCTGTCATTGGTTTTAAAGGAGAACTAAAGCCTTACTAAAGTATGGCAGAAATGTTTTACATTGTGGTATGGGCTTCTGTACAAGCCCAAGGCAACCACAGCCCTTTAGCAGTAAAGATCTGTGTCTCCAAAGATGCCCCAGTAGCTCCCCATCTTCTTTTCTGCTGATTCACTGCACATGCTCTGTACTGCTGTCACTTACCTTAGTTTAAGGACCGACGCACAATATACTGTATATACAGAATAGAAATGTCACAATATAAGGCTGATTAGTAGTGATGTGCTGCCCCCCTCCATACCACAGGTTGGACAGGTTCTGACTGACCTTGGCACACCATTTGTGGGTTACAAGCTCTTCTGCCTGTTCTCCCTACCTGTAACCTTACAGTGCCGGCTTCCTGTTTTATAGGTGTGCTCCCCGCCCCTTTTGTGATGTCATTGGCAGGGCAGGTAGGCACAAGGTGGGTGCGGGTTCTGGTTGGCTGTGGGTGGGTTCAGGTCAGGTGCAGGTCGAGCATCAGTACTGATTAGTAATTAATACAGATAATTACAACACGTCAGTTCAGAAACCAGCTCTATCAGAATTTAATAATCAGATAAAGGAATAAGTGCGGCTCACCAAAAGTCTTTGTTGGTTTAATTCCACGGGTTATCCTGTGTTCGATATCCCAAATCCATGTATCAATAATGCAGTTAGTTGTGAAACAAATCCAAGGCAGCAAGTTGACTGCAATATTTTTTATTGGGAAGCAGAGTTACACAGCAAAGTGTAACTCTGCTTGGATTTGTTCCACAACTAACTGCATTATTGATAAATTCAATAATCAGCCCTGTAGCATCAGCTTATATTACAGATCAACCTCATTTTTTGCTTGATAATTTGCGACGACCCCTAAGCTTAGCTTCTCAACAGCTGCTCAGAGCCCACTGAGCATGTGAGTGTCACATACAAGTTTAAAAACACCAGTGGGGAATATATCACCATGAACCTAAAGGCACAAGGCTCTAGAATGAGTTATACAGGTCAGGGAACTTTGACTACCACTCATATTATTAGAGATAACATTCCCCCTTTTATATATTCTATAGTGAATTATATATCCCACTTGTAAAAATATAAGGATATTCGATATTAGAGGGAACCTATTGTGGAAAAAGTGCTTCTCCCACTGGAGGCACAGGCTAATAGAGCTCATACTGTGATTGGGTTCCCAAAACATGACAACAACGCTGTTATCTCATATTTCCTAGTATAGCTGCCAAGTTGTAATTATTTTAGCAGCATGGCCTTTAACGGGCATATAAAGGCAAAAAAATAAAATCCAATTTTTACTGTCTTTAATGAAAAAGAAACCTATCTCCAATATACTTAAAAAATGTGTGCGTTTTTATAAGAAACCTGACTGTATGCAGTGAAATTGTCAGACGGCCCCTAACTGCTGAGCAGGGAAACAATCATACTTATGGACAGCAGGGGGAGCCCCCGCCTTACTTCCCAGCCATGCAGAACTCAAGCAGCTTTGTTTATGACGATCCCTAAGCAGCCCAGACCACACTGAGCATGTGCACAGTCTTAGTCTTGCAAAGATGTTTAACAAAGTTACAAGATGGTGACCCCCTGTAGCCAACTTTGAAAGCATAAATTATTTGTTTGATTAGGCTTGTGGTGCAGTAAGTTCATGTTTATATTTAGTATACAAAATACAGCATTTCTAGCCTTATCATATTTTTGACTTTAAATGCCCTTTAAGAATGAATGGTCTTGACATCCATATTGTTAATAGGTAACAAATATAACAGAGGTAGGAAAGCACATTATTTATGCAGAGGTAGCGTTCACTGTGGTGTTGGAAGCTCCTGTCTGTATATGGGGGATCAGCCGGGGATGGTGATGAGAGATGAGGAGTTACCAATTCTCCTGAACTATAGGCAGATGACTAGAATGTTACATTTTAATATATATGTAATGGTTATATGAGCTGAGGAATCCCTACCAAACTTTGTAATTTGGATCTTCATACATTAAAGGAGAAGGAAACCCCCTGGGCGCAAAACCCCTCCCCCCATCCCTGTGTTGCCCCCCTCCCTCCTCCCCCCTGGCCTACCTGTCCTCCTGGGCAAATGCCCCTAACTTGTTACTCACCCCTCTGCGCAGGTCCTGTCCACGGAGTTCACGGGCGCCATCTTCTCCCACTCGGTCTTCTTCCTGCTTTGACCGGCGTCTTCTGGCGCATGCCCAGTAGGAACATTTACAGGTACGGATCTACTGCGCATCCGCCGAATGTCACGAATTTTTCCTATTTCACTTTGTGACATTCGGCGCATGCGCAGTAGATCCGTTCCTGTAAATGTTCCTACTGCGCATGCGCCAGAAGACGCCGGTCAAAGCAGGAAGAAGGGGTTTCCTTCTCCTTTAAGGGCTGAACTCCACGGTGCGGCTTTTTCCGATCCGACGCGATGAGAGGAAGCAGATGTGACAAGACGGATGCGCCAAATATAATGTAAGTAATAGGAATGTCGGACCTACAAGCTGCGTGCATCCGACATGACACGACTGTTGGATGATGATGAACGCAGCTTGTAGGTCCGACATTCCTATTTCTTACATTATATTTGAACGCATCCGTCTTGTTGCATTCCGTTCCTCTCATCGCGTCGGATCGGAACAACCCGCACCGTGGAGTTCAGCCCTAAGTCTATTAGGAAATTATGTAAACATTAAATAAACCCAATAGGCTGGTTTTGCTTCCTATAAGGATTAACTATATTTTATCGTTTGGATAAAGTACAAGCTACTGTTTTATTATTACAAAGAAAAAGTAAATCATTTTTAAAAATTTGGATTATTTGGATAAAATAGAGTCTATGGGAGACGGCCTTTCCATAATTCTGAGCTTTTCTGGAAATCGGGTTTCCGGATAATGGATCCCATACCTGTACCCCGAAGTAAGTGATGTATGCTTAAGCCCTGTTTCTGGGAAGGCCACAAAGTAGGGTTGCCACCTGTTCGGTTTTGACCCGAACAGTTCAGTTTTTCTAAGGCCTCAACTTTCTGTTCGGTTTTCAGCTTTATGAAACCAGAACAATAATCTGGCCAATAAATAAAAACATTTAAATACTAAGATACTCAACTTAACATGGCTTAGTTATTATCAAGTACAGTTAATTTTTATTACAGAAAAAAAGCAAATCATAGTTACATAGTTAAGCTGGGTTGAAAAAAGACCAATGTCCAATCAAGCAAAAATAAGCAATTGTTTTTCTAAATTAGCATTTCTGTATTTCAGAGCTTTCTTGATAACCGATTTCTGTATAATAGATCCCAAAACGTTCAGAAAACTGAACAGAAATCGAGCCTGTGCATCTTAGTGATGCACTAACCCCTCCCTGGCATCATAACACCACTGACATCATTGTGCCTTCTTCTGATGTCATCATGCCCACCCCAACATCACTGCCCCACTCCCAATGCTATCTGCCTCGGTCCCTGTTCCGGTTTAGTCTCTGGCAAAGGTGTCAACCCTTCCACAAAGACCCAGGGTTGCAGGTTTGAAGGAGAGCCTGGGGATTTGACAGTTATTGGATAATTGGAATCTGTAAGGGCCTGAAGGCTCCGTTAGGACTTGCGGACCAAGGAGGGCAGGGTCGGACTGGGGGGCCGGGGCCCGCCGACAAAGGGAGGTCGCGGCATGAAGAAGGTTCTGGGTACAGATCTGGGCTGAAGCTTTTTCCCCGTTGTCCTGCTGGCCCAGTCCGACCCTGAAGGAGGGAACACCAATCCAATACAGTTCAAGGTATCAGATAAGGGTGAAGAAGAAGAGTAGTCAAGTCCAGGCAAATGGGTCAATTCAGGCAAAAAGGTTCAAAGTCGAATTAACAGGCCGAGGTCAAAACATAGGAATCTGTAATAGCAGGAACACACAAAGTAGAATCTATTATTGGGCAAGGTCTGCAATGTTCTGGCGTCTTTTGTAGGCCTATTTGGCGCCAAACTGGCATGATGACGTCACAATGATGTGTCGGTTGTGACATGCCGGCGTCGAGACACTGCACACGTTTGGCGTCAGAACGTGCCATGTGGAAACCCTGGCCGCCGCCATCTTGGAGAAGAGGAGTAAGTATTCCTTACAGAATCTTCCACCGGCCTAGCTCCAGTGGGGCCTCCTGCTTTCTTTTGTGTAAAAACCAGACAACAATAGCAGAAAATGTATACTCTGGTTTGCCACCTTGCGAAGCAGATTTCCACCTTGCGAGATGTAATAGACCGACCCTCACTTAAAATGGCCCTTGTGTTAACGTAATTCCTATAGACCGTGGGTTGGGTTGATTCATGTGCTTTTGGGCATGTGAATGTCTGTGTTAAAATTGTAACTAGAAATGGAAATAAGAACCATGACAACTGGGAGACAAAAAGCAACAGGGATTGCACTGATGCCATTTTATTCCAATGCAACCATCTGTGAAGTTATTAGACTCACCCCGAGTTTTCAAGTAATCCTGGTAAGACAAAGGGACAATGGAAAAGCATTCGTCAAACTACCTTCTACTAATAAAACATAAACGTTTACAGCAAAAAATACTTTATTTTGGACATAAGTTGTCACATACAGTCCTTTGCGCGCTTTTGATAAAGCTTTGCTATTGTTTCGCGATCCCTAACTGTTCCCTTGGGTTTTTTATACTCCTCTCCTCTTCCTCACAGCAACGTCAAGTTCAACAGCGCCCATTGGTCATCACCCATGAGCAAACCCCGCCCCCCTCTGTCCTAAGCACTTTCCATGGCCAATAGTCGCTGAGCAGCTGCTTAAAATGCATGATTTCGGCCAATCCCGAATGCGGTGGGCGTGCGCACTGGTGCTGTTGCTAGGCTTCGGCATCTCAATCGTTACCATCTCCCCTTCTGAGTAAGTTGATTGGGATCTGTCAACATTTTCTCAGACCCCTTTCTCGAAGCCCCGCCCTTACTGCGTGATGCATGGATCGGCGATTGGCCGCGAGAAGGGAAGGAGAAACGCCTTTGTGTAATCACCGCTTTCTCATTGGTCGCCTCTGCTGTCCGTATCCCCGTGTCAATCGAGGCTGCTCTGTCGTTTATATGGACTAAGAAGTCCCCAAAGCGCCTGAACTCTTTGTAGTTGGTTCCCACTTCATTTGCTTTTTCAGCCCTTTTCCTACGAGAGTTCCAAGGGAACAACTTTATTGCTTTTCTTCCTGTCACTATTCAGCATCACAGAGCAGCCTGGGTATAAATCTATTTGTATAGCAAGTATGGAGTTGAACTCTCTGTTAATCCTCCTGGAGGCAGCTGAATATTTGGAAAGAAGAGACCGAGGTATTTGTCACATTGCACTTACTGACTCTCTGAGGGGAGCTGTCCCCAGTCACACAGCACTGCACTCTATGGGTGGGCACTGGGCTTAGGCCAGGAGGCATGCTGGGAGTTGTAGTCCAACAGCAACTGGAATGAATGCTATTTTGCTTGCACACTGTGTTTATTTTAATCCAGATCTAATTATGGAGCACAGGTAGCATACAGCCCCAAGCAAACCCTCATTACCTGTGCTACATGACTAATCATGGCTATTGCAGGCTGTGTGATCTTGCAACACATGAGCTTACACTCCTGCCATGTCTTTTGACAGCTCTTATTGCACACATGCACACCAGTGCAACATACACACTATAGCTATAGCTCTCATGTGAAGTTGCAAGTAGATTCAGCGACACACGCTCCTTTATACAGAGGTGCACACAGCACATGCATGTTGTATGTCAACTTTCAGACACTCACATACATAAACATCAGCCCCTGCATACCGCTGCTGCAGGCATGAAGCTGTGTTGAAGCGTGTGTATGTTGAGCTTCTCTGCTGCGGATATTTGCACCTGATCAGGGTAACATGTATCTGTGTTCATGTTACATGTCTGTGGGTTATGGCCACATTTCTCTGTGTTTCTGTTCCATGTCCGTGGGTCATGGTCACATTTCTTTCTTTATACACTTTTTAATGTGTGTTTAGGTTCCATTTCTCTGTGTTTATGTTCTATGTCTGAGGGTCATGGTCACATTTCTTTATGTTCATGTTTCGTGTCTGTGTGTCACGAGTACATGTCTGCGGGTCACGGTTACACTTTTTAACGTGTGTTCATGTTCCATAATTGTATGTTTAAGTTCCATGTCTGCAAGTCACGGTTACACTTTTTAACATGTGTTCATGTTCCATAACTGTGTGTTTTCAAGTTCCATGTCTGTGGGTTATGATCACATTTGTGTTCTTGTTACATGTCTGTGTGTCATGATTACATGTTTGCGGGTCACAGTTACACTTTTTAACGTGTGTTCATGTTACATGTCTGTGGGTTATGGTCACATTTCTCTGTGTTCACGTTACATGTCTGTGTGTCACGGTTACACTTTTTAACGTGTGTTCAGGTTACATGTCTGTGGGGTATGGTCACATTTCTCTGTGTTTACGTTACATGTCTGTGTGTCACGGTTACACTTTTTAACGTGTGTTCAGGTTACATGTCTGTGGGTCATGGTTACATGTCTGCGGGTCACGGCTACACTTTTTAACGTGTGTTCATGTTACATGTCTGTGGGTCATAGTTACATGTCTGCGGGTCACGGCTACACTTTTTAACGTGTGTTCATGTTACATGTCTGTGGGTCATGGTTACATTTCTTTATGTTCATGTTACATGTCTGCGGGTCACGGCTACACTTTTTAATTTAACGTGTGTTCATGTTACATGTTTGTGGGTTATGGTCACATTTACTGTGTTCACGTTACATGTCTGCGGGTCATGCTTCAGTTCCTCTGTATGTTGATGTTACATGCACATTATGTGAAATCCACTTCTTTGCAAAACTGCACTGCCCTGAGCTTTACTTGCTGGGAGTAAACCTAGTGTCCTTGCAGGCTGATCTATGTGGTATACACAGGGGTATTTATTTATTTTGTGTGTGTGTGTATATATATATATTTGTTTATTAAATAGTGACCCCCTTTTCCTTCCTCTTTTTCCTTTGTGGCAGAAGCAGAACATGGCTATGCATCAGTTTTACCATTTGACAGTGATTACTCCTTGAAAAAAACCAAAGCAGCCTCCTCCATATCTAGGAAATCTCAGAACAACAGGTAAGCAAAAGAGAAGCCCTGGAGGGTGTGTATGTTTGGGTCAGGGGGGCTGCAAATCACATGAAATGAGTTGGGGGGTGGTGCTGTGTGCAGACGCCATTTCTCTTCCCTGCCTGGGCTTGGCTCTGTTTTGATCTCATATAAACACTGCCACGCGTACACCAAGCACACACACAGCAGACTTGCCTTGCTCGCTGCACTCATCTGCCCTAATCTAGTCCTGTCTCCAAAGGTTCCCTGTTGCTGCCTTAACCCTTTGTGCAGCAACCTACCCTGCTTGTGTGGCTTTAATTGGATCATGTGAGCTGTGTCCTGCTGATGTGTTTATTCCCTCTCTGCAAGTCAGTGGGTGCCTTCAGTTATTAAGGCTCTGGGACAGCCCTGATCTCTGAATTGAATGTGTTTGTTTTATGGATTCTCCTAAGCAAGGGGGCTACCCGATAAACCCATGGCTGTAGGATACTCATAAAAACAACTGCAATTAGCAGGGGTAGCTCTGATTACGTTTAAAGTGACCAGTTCCCATTTAAACCTGCTGTGCATGTATGTGTGTGTGTATTCTCTGCTTTTTTCTTAAATGATTTGTCATGCTTGTACTTCTTGTAACCCTTCCTAAGCTCATTCGTGAGCTGCTTTCATGCTGAGAATCAGATGCAAACAGTACAGCAATATCAGCTGCTGTAAACAAGCAGTAAGTTAAAGAATCCTTAAAGGAGAAGCAAACCCAAAAGTTAAAAAACCCCTACCCCCTACCCTACATAGACTCCCTCCTCCTCCCAGCCTAAGGGCACACGGGCAGATTCGGGGATATTAGGGATATTAATCGGCTCTTCTTCAGGGCGACAAGCTCCCCGAACTGCCTTCCCCTACCCCTATGAAAAATCACTAGCGGGATGGCACTCGCGGCGTTTCATTTTCCGAAGTTGCCCTAAGTTGCCTCACGAGGAAGAGTTTGGAGAGATTGTCGTCCCGAAGAAGAGGAGATTTGTCGCCGGGCGACTAATCTCCCGAATCTGCCTGTGTGTTACTCCAGGCAAATGCCCCTAAGTCTTTACTTACCCCTCTGTGCAGATTCTGCCAGCGGAGTAAACGGGAGCCATCTTCTTCTATTCGGTAATCTTCAGAATGAGACTGGCGGAGCAGCACATGCGCAATTCTCTGTTTCACGTCAACTGCGAATGCGCAAAAACTCACGAAAATCACCGAATTGGCAGTCTCATTCCGAAGATTACCAAATTGGCTGAAGATGATGCCGGTGAACTCCAATGCCTGAATCTGCACGAGGGGTAAATAAAGATTTAGGGGCATTTGCCCGGGGTAACACTTAGACTGGGGGGAGGAGGGAGGGGTTCTATGTAGGGTAGGGGGGTAGGGTTTTTTAACATTTGGGTTTGCTTCTCCTTTAAAGGGGAACTATCGCGGAAATTTAATATAAGCTTCCTCATACTGAAGTAAGAAACTTTCTAAATACAATCAGTTAAAAATTCTCCATTGTTTATGAAATACCGTAATCAAGTTTATATTCACTATTCCTCTCACAGCATCTGTTTCTCTTCATTCTGTCTTCATGCAGCAGTTGGGTGTCAGATGAGTGATCCAATTTATCTTATAGGAGGGGCTCCCTTTAGCACAAATTCTGCATATAGAGAGACAGGATTCCTGGTGAGTTTAATAGAGTGAGCTCTAATACATCTTATAGGCAAAAGGAGCCCCCTATAAGATATATTGGATCATTCATCTGACACCCAACGCCTGATTGAAGACAGAATGAAGAGAAACAGATGCTGTGAGAAGAATAGTGAAGATGAACTTGATTATTTCAAAAACGGTACAGAAATGTTTATTGGTTGTATTTACTTCAGTATGCTGAAGCTAATATTACATTTTCATTTTTGCGATAGTTCCCCTTTAAATGGGCACAAAATCTTCTTCTTATTGTTGTGGTATAAGAGGGGTTAAGAAGAGGTTGTGGTACCTGGGGGGAGAGTTCTGGCAATTGCTCTTTGCTTACTCTTTTCAGTTTCCTATTGTCGATAGTCATTTACATGAGCTGTTATGATGCCTCTTCCCATTGACCCATTATCAATATATTTAAGACATTTTGTGCATACTGCTACTGAAAAATGCCTTACCCTTTAAACAAAACAGGGATTGTTTGTCCATATATTGCAATATATTTAAGCTGGCCAGCCGCCAACTACGTCACAGTCATCCCATATCAGGCCAGTCCTATGCTTAATTTTATCTGATTCATTAAGAATTCTATTGCTTCATTATAAATTTTACAAAGGGACTAAGTTTTACCTGCAACTTACTCTCTGCTTTCAAAGTAAAACTCCCAAACTTAGCTGCCCTTTTATTAGACACTAGTGGGATCACCTGACTATAGCTGGGAATATATATATATATTGGTGTATCTGCATTGGCACCTATCTTCTTGAATTGGCCCCTGCAATTGGTCGTTTTTATATCTGCTTCAAGTATGTTTAGAGATTGAAACCTCTTGTGAGTAGAGCCACCGCAATATTTGTTTTACTTTACATTATGTCTGAGTATTCATTCAGCATAACATGCTGATGCTTTGGAAATGCTTACATATGATTTTTTGCCAGATATTGATTGGGGAAGACCGTTGGAGGGCCCCCATACCCCATACTGGGGGGGGGGGTTCACCATTATGTTAACTTTTAGGGTGTTATTTACTAAACTCCGAATGCAAAAATCACGAAAAATTCATGATTGTTTTTTTAATGAAATCAGACTTTTAAAAAATCACAAATTTTTGGGAATTTATTAAAACCCAGAGGATGGAAAAGTCAGAATCAGAAAATCCGGCATCTCAGACCTGTCTAGGTTGCATATAAGTCAATGGGAGAAGTCCCAATGATTTTTTGATGTGCGCTGCGTTTCGTGCCATATCCCGAAGTTTTCGGGCAAAAATCTGAAAAAAACTTGAAAATCGGATAGAAAATCTGAAAAAAATTGGAGAAAATCTTAAAAAATCATGAAAATCTGATTTTTTTCCCGTAAAGCAAATTTTCGGGAAAATGTAATAAGTGTAAAACTACCAGAGCGGATTTGATCGGAGTTTGTGGCAGAAAATATTGAGATATATTCAGACTTTGATAAACAACCCCCTTAGCATGTTATAGAATGGCCAATTCTAAGCAACTTTTCAACTGGGTTTTTATTATTTATTTTTTTATAGTTTTCTAATAGTTTCTAATTTTCCAGCTTTCAAATGGGCATCGCTGACCCCATTTAAAACAAATGCTCTGTAAGGCTACAAATGTATTGTTATTGTTACTTTTTTTACTCATATTTCTATATAGGCCTCTCCTATTCATATTCCAGTCTCTTATTCAAATCAATGCATGGTTGCTAGGGTAACCTGGACCCTAGCAACCAGATTTCTTAAACTGCAAATTGAAGAGCTGCTGAATAAAAAGCTAAATAACTCAAAAACCTTAAATGATAAAAAATGAAAACCAATTGCAAATTGTCTCAGAATATCACTCTCTACATGATAGTAAATGTTATCTCAAAGGTGAATAACCCCTTTAAGTCATCATAAGGGTCAGGGCACACGCTCAGATACGCGGAGATAAGTCGCCTAGCGACAATTTTTTTCTTCTTCGAGGCGACTAATCTCCTCAAACTGCCTCCCGCCGGCTAGAATGTAAATCGCCAGTGGGACGGCATTCGGATCGATTCATTTTCCGAAGTTGCCTCACGAGGAAACTTCAGGTGACTTTGGAAAATGGATCGCTCCGAGTGCCATCCCATCGGCGATTTACATTGTAGCCAGCGGGAGGCAGTTCGGGGAGATTAGTTGCCCGAAAAAGAGGAGATTTGTCGCCGGGCGACTAACCTCCCCAAATCTGAGCCTGTGCCCTGACCCTTAGCATTAATTCGCTGGTGCTCTCCACTCAATAGACAGGGCGGGTGTATGCTCAGGTTTAGACGACAGATAAAAAACGTCTGCAGACGCCAGAACTGATAGCAAACAGGCCGCAGCGTGCGAGGATGACATCTGCTTTAAATAAAACACACAGGATAAAAATAGCCTTAAAGGTGGTTTAAATGTATCTTTTGAATTTGTCGTTAAAGGGGGCCCCTTTACATACTACCAGTTTGGGGCCCCTGCCCCGGGTGTGACTGTGCTGTGTTATCGATGGTCACAAACTGCTTTTTTTTTTTCAGCCCAGCCGTGTTTTATTGAGTTGCCACTACAAAGTATATTTATAGCAGCAAATGTGCTACATGTTGTGTTGAGTCGCTACAGTGATAGATGTAATGATTGTGCAGAGTGCAAGCTAGTTGGTAATAAAGGATATGTTATTGCTGGTGGGGGGTCATTAAGGATATACAAATAAACATGTATTTTTCCATCATTTATAATGTGCTTATGTTACCGATAAAGTGGCACCTAACGGGGAAATAACGGCAAATAATTGTCCGTAAGGCGACAGACTTGTCTAGCAGGGCCTCTCCTTCAATGCTATGCATTACATAATTACACCCTAGCCCCAAGGATTTTGCTTTTCCGCCTCATTTGTGTTTAAAGGAGAAGCAAACCCAAACGTTAAAAAACCCTACCCCCCCTACCCTACATAGACCCCCCTCCCTCCTCCCCCAGCCTAAGTGTTACCCCGGGCAAATGCCCCTAAGTATTTACTTACCCCTCCGTGCAGGTTCTGTCCAGCGTTGTTCACGGCAGCCATCTTCTTCTCTTGGAAATCTTCGGAATGAGACCGGCAAAGCGGCACATGCACAGTTGGAGCAATTTTCTGTTCCGCGACAACTGCTGAAACTCACGGAAATTGCAGAAGCTCCAGTCTCATCCCAAAGATTACCAAAACGGCTGAAGATGGTGCCCGTGAACTCCAATGCCTGAATCTGCACGGAGGGGTAAGTAAAAATGTAGGGGCATTTGCTTGGGGTAACACTTAGGCTAGGGGGGATGACGGAGGGGGGTCTATGTAGAATAGGGGGGTAGGTTTTTTTTTTAACTTTTGTGTTTGCTTCTCCTTTAAATCACTAACCGGCTTAGCACGGCACTGGAAATGGAAAAACTGGCAGAGACGTTGTAACTTAAAATGAGCACTTTTTTCCCCCGTTTTTAAAGTTGCGTCACCAATAGAGAATATACTGTGGCCTCAGTACAGGTATGGGATCTATTAACCAGAAACCTGATATCCAGACATGAAATACAGCAATGCCCAGGGTAGCAGACCCTGTAGAGTTACCAGACCCTGTGGCTGCAGGAGGAGAGAGCGAGCCCTGGATATGTAGGGGACACGGTGGGGCATGACCTAAAATGCAAAGTTTGGGAGGGGGTCTAAAATCATATTCCTGTGGGGTCCAGTGACATTTAATTGTGTTATAGTATTTATACTTTTTAAACACAAATTCTTCACTTTTGACTGATTTGCCTCTTTTCTGCAATAATAACGGATTACTTAGACCTTGATGGTAACTGAGCTGCCATAAACACATGCAGTCTGCATTTTGTTGTATGTATTGTTTTAAAGAGGTCGTTCACCTTTAAATTAACTTTTAGTATGATGTAGAGAGTGATATTCTGAGACAATTTGCAATTGGTTTTCATTTTTTAATTATTTTTGAGTTATTTAGCTTTTTATTCAGCAGTTTGCAATTTCCGCTATCCGGTTGCTAGGGTCCAAATTACCCCAGCAACCATGCACTGATTTGAATAAGAGACTGGAATAGGAATAGGAGAGTCCCTATAGAGAACAATCGGTAATACAAAGTAGCAATAACGATACATTTGTAGCCTTACAGGCATGTCAAAGCTGAAAAGAGCCAGAAGCAAAAAAAAAAAAAAACAAATAATTAAAAAATTCTACGAAATAAATCATGAAGTCCAATTGAAAAGTTGCCAATTCTATAACATACTAAAAGTAAACTTAATGGTGAAATACTACTAACGCTTTCATAGTGCAAGAACACAGTTTTTGTATTGCAATAAAAAGACCAATTTTTTACCACTAATACACTTTCGAATATATTTATGAAATTGGAGGAAATGTGGTGTAAAGCAAAACTAAACCAGTGCTGAGGTTAGCCAATTTGTCCTTTGTTTAATTTCCAGCATAAACAAACATGCACCCCAGTTTTACACTAACACCACTATCATAAATGGCAGCCAGCGAAGGCCCATTACAGGTATGGGATCTGTTATCCAGAATGCTCAGGATCTGGGGTTTTCTGGATAAAGGATCTTTCTGTAATTTTGATCTTTATACCTTAAGTCTACTAGAAAATCATGTAAATATTAAATAAACCCAATAGGCTGGTTTTGTTTCCAATAAGGATTAATTATATCTTAGTTTGTATCAAGTACATGCTACTGTTTTATTACTACAGAGAAAAAGAAACATTCTTTTTTAAAATTTGGATTATTTGGATAAAAGGGAATCTATGGAAGATGACTATTCTGTAATTCGGAGCTTTCTGGATAACGGGTTTCCGGATAACAGGTCCCATACCTGTACTGTTTAATTATTACAGAGAAAAGGGAAATCATTTTTACAAATTTCTAGGGATGCACCGAATCCATGATTCGGTTCCGGATTCGGCCGAATCCTTCTGCCCGGCCGAACGGAATGCTAATTTGAATATGCAAATTAGGGGCGGGGAGGGAAATTGCGTGACTTTTTGTCACAAAACAAGGAAGTAAAACATGTTTCCCCTTCCCACCCCTAATTTGCATGTGCAAATTAAGGTTCGGATTCGGTTCGGTAATAGTGGATTCGGGGCATCCCTACAAATTTCGGTTTATTAGGAGAAAATGGATAAAATAGAAAATTAGGGATGCGCTAAATCCAGGATTCGTTTCGGGATTCAAATTCGGCCGAGTCCTTCTGCCTGAATCTGAATCCTAATTTACATAAGCAAATTAGGGGTGGGGAGGGAAATCATGTGACTTTTTGTCACATAATAATCAAATGAAAAATTTCCCTTTCCCACCCCTAATTTGCATATGCAAATTAGGATTCCGATTTGGTTCGGTATTTGGCCGAATATTTCGCAAAGGATTTGGGGGTTCGGCGAAAAATAGTGGATTCGGTGCATACCTATAGGAAATGGCTTTTCTGTAATTCTGAGCTTTCCGGATCGCGAGTTTTCTTTACCTTGAAAATCCCCTGTTGGTGGGATGCTGGGAGTTGTAGTTTAGCAAAAACAGGCAGCCTGTATGATACTTATGTGTAACACACAGGCTAATTGTGTGCATCAATATGGCATAGGAAATCTAAAACAAGAGCTGGGTGGGGGTTTACAGTAGTGAACACTGAGCTTAGGGTTCTGTTGAACTGTACTCCCCACCCTTGAATGTGTTGCCATTTCTGTACAGTAGCGTATAGGAGAGACTTTAGTGTAGGTCACATAGTTGTTACATAACACTTGCAGTATGTGTATGCAGAGTATGTCGGAATGACCTCGGGTACCCCTAGGGGCAATGCAGCGTGTGCAGAAGTAATAAATAAGCAAGATATTCCTAGCCCTGAGTAATCAGCAAGATACCCCTATAGGGAGCTCTGGTTGTGCTTTTGAGTTTTCCCTATCATTTTATCCTTGCAGCAAGAAAGCCTGGTGCTCTCTGCAGAACGCTCTGCTCTCCCCGGAGCTGATACTTGGCTCTATGTGTATGTGCAGAGCTCACTTAAAGACACAGGACTACTTACTTCCTTCACACTAATGCACTGCTGAACAAAGATATTAGCCAATGACATCGTGCATGCCGTATACTGTACACCTATATCCCAGGGAAGAGTAGGGCTAATGCATGCAGTCAGCCACCACTTTATCCTGGCTTTTTTGATGATCCCTAAGTGACTTAAAGGGGTAGTTCACCTTTAAAGGGAGACCCCACCCAAAAACTGTTATTCCGAAGTGAAAGAAAATTGCATTCTCAGCAACTTTCCAACATACGTTGACTAAAGATTTTCAATACTTGCTAATGAAAGCAGTGATATTCTGTAACATGCACTACAAGGAAGCAGGCATATTGTATGGCAAATAAAGTATTTGTTTGAAAGAACCCTGGGTTAATGTGGAACTGCAGGCCCCAGCATCCTCTTTCAGTCCTGCAATTTGGCAGCTCTCTGTAAAAGTTGGTATTATTTATATATATATATATATTTATACATATATATATATATATATATATATATATATATATATATATATATATATATATATATATATATATATATATATATATATATATATATATATATATACACATACATACAAAGTGCCTGAAACGACTCTCTTGTATCCGGGTAAAAGTGTTATTGTCACTTTGTTGCAATTGACCACGGTTATAAAATATAAATCCCTCTTACCCTTTCTCTGATTTGAGGAGTACCTGGTTCTGTACATATAGAATTGAATGCAGTACTGTGTGTACCTTATACATATTTTCATGAGTTTTGTTTTGCTTACACATACAGCATTACACTTGACCTTTAAATAATCGAATTCTCTGATTGGCTGCAGATTTGCATAGTCCTGCTAATTTTCTTATGCTGATTAGTTGGAGGTTTGTCCAATCCTGCAGTTTTTCTAATGCTCTGATTGGCTAGAGGTTTGTCTAGTCCTACAACTTTTCCAATGCTCTGATTGGCTAAAGGTTTGTCTAGTCCTACACATTTTCTAATGCTCTGATTGGCTAGAGGGTTGTCAGTCCTACAACTTTTCCTATGCTTTGATTGGCTAGAGGTTTGTCTAGTCTTTCAAATTGTGTAATTTGTATGTTGAATGGGCCACTGACTACAGTGCAGGCACGTTGTGGAGACAACACTTAACTAATCCTTATACACCAATGTTAGTGGTCTGTGTGTTTAAAGGGCAACTAAACCCAAACGTTTTGGTGACACACTTCACTTTAAGTAGCACAAGTGGTGATTGAGTTGAAACATAAATGCTACACTATATATTATTTTCTTTGTTTTGTTGTACTCCTTCGCCAGCCTTAGGATGCTGATCTGCTTTTGATACAAAGAAAAGACTGTATAGAGATCGACAGAAGAAGAAGAGGCTTTGCTCTATCCCTATTGTGAACTGCTAATTGTTTGTAGGACTATCTATACAACCAGACTAGCACCTGATTTCTTCCTCACATGTATGGGAAACGTTAAAGGGGTGGTTCACCTTTTAGTATGTTATAGAATGGCTAATTCTAAGCAATTTTTCAATTGGCCTTAATTTTTTGTAGTTTTTGAATTATTTTTACTTCTTTTGACTCTTTCCAACTTTCAAATGGGGGTCACTGACCCCATCTTAAAAACAAATGCTCTGTAAGGCTACAAATGTGTTGTTATTGCTACTTTTTTATTACTTCTCTTTCTATTAAGGGCTCTCCTATTCATATTCCAGTCTCTTATTCAAATCAATGCATGGTTGCTAGGGTAATTTGGACAATAGCAACCAGATTGCTGAAATTGCAAACTGAAGAGCTATTCAGGCCTCTCCTATTCATATTCCAGTCTCTTATTCAACTCAATGCAAGGTTGCTAGGGTAATTTGGACCCTAGCAACCAGATCGCTAAAATTGCAAACTGGAGACCTGTTGAATAAAAAGCTAAAAAAATCAAAAACCACAAATATTTTTAAAAAAATGAAATCCAATTGGAAATTGACGCGGAATATCACTCAAAAGGTGGACAAAAGGGTCCGAACTAGGGAAGGCGGCAGAAGAGGTAAGTGCCTGGCACCCTTACACCCTACACCTGCCTCTTCTGACTTTGGTGAATGTTAGAAATCTATTCCGCTTCTGCAAGGCATTAATCATCAGAATCCTCAGATTTCCCGATCAGTCAGTTTTTCCATGTAGCCTGTGAGTTGTTCTGTCTGCTCTAGAGAATCCAGGCCCATTGTGTTGATTAGCAGAGCCCTGTGACTGGCATGATTAAATGCTGTGCATTCACCTTTAGTGCAGTGGTGCATTCATGCTTTACTCAAATCTATTCACCCTTCTGCATGGGTATTCAGGCTTCCTTGGCTCAAGTCCTACCCTGAAGCTGCAACTGTACCAGGCTGTGAAAAGCAGCAGTTGTAGGCCATAAGTAATATAGTATATAGTAAGGCAAGAGGGAAATCCAGCCCAACCCAACTCCCATCATTCTCCAGCCAAATAACCCATATGCCATACCTGACTATCTGGGCCTATACTGAAAGTATGAGAGGTGTGTGTACAGTGTAGCTATGACCCGCACACACACATATACAGTATATTAATGAAGCCCATGTAACTCATTGTCCTTTCAGCCTGGCTCTGTGTCCATGCACAAATACGCTGGCCCCCATGTACAAATACGCTGGCCCCCATGTACAAATACGCTGACCCCCATGTACAAATACGCTGGCCCCATGTACAAATACGCTGGCCCCCATGTACAAATACGCTGGCCCCCATGTACAAATACGCTGGCCCCCATGTACAAATACGCTGGCCCCATGTACAAATACGCTGGCCCCATGTACAAATACGCTGGCCCCATGTACAAATACGCTGGCCCCATGTACAAATACGCTGGCCCCCATGTACAAATACGCTGGCCCCCATGTACAAATACGCTGGCCCCCATGTACAAATACGCTGGCCCCCATGTACAAATACGCTGGCCCCCATGTACAAATACGCTGGCCCCCATGTACAAATACGCTGGCCCCCATGTACAAATACGCTGGCCCCCATGTACAAATACGCTGGCCCCATGTACAAATACGCTGGCCCCCATGTACAAATAAGATGGCCTCATGTACAAATACGCTGGCCCCCATGTACAAATACGCTGGCCCCCATGTACAAATACGCTGGCCCCATATACAAATACGCTGGCCCCCATGTACAAATACGCTGGCCCCCATGTACAAATACGCTGGCCCCCATGTACAAATACGCTGGCCCCCATGTGCAGCCAATGAGTGCATTCTGTGGCTTTGCACTGGGGCTTTTTGGTCAGCTTTGCAATCCATTCAGTGTCAGACAAACTGGGACATTTTGTTCTCTCTCATTGTTGTGGTATTATTAAGGGAACGCCGGCCAAAATCTGCTTTTTTTTAAAACTTTCTTTCTTTTTCCACTCCAAACAGAGAAGCACAGATGGGGCTGACATTTCCAACAGGGGACCTGCTTAGTCAACTGGGGATAGTGATGCTTTTAAAGGGGTGGTTGGCCTTTGAGGTAACTTTTAGTATATTCTAGAATGTCAAATTCCTAACAACTTTGCAATTGGTCTTCATTATTTATCTTTTATATTTTTGGGTTATTTGCCTTTTTCTTCTGACTTTTTACAGCTTTCAACTGGGGGTCACTGACCTCGTTTAAAAAACAAATGCTCTGTAAGGCTACAAATGTATTGTTATTGCTACTTTTTATTACTTCCAGTCTCTTATTCAAATCAATGCATGGTTGCTAGGGTCATTTGGACAATAGCAACCAGATTGCTGAAAATGCAAACTGAAGAGCTGCTGAATAAAAAGCTAAATAGAGTAACTCAAAAACTGCAAATTCTTAAAAAAATTAAACCAATTGCAAATCACTTTCTACATCATTCTAAGAGTTAATGGAAAGGCGAACAACCCGTTTAACCATTGTGTGTGTGTATTATATATATATATATATATATATATATATATATATATATATATATATATATATATATATATATCTAGGTATGGGATCCATTATCAGGAAAAACATGTTATCTAGAAAGCTCCGAATTACGGAATGACTGTCTCCCATAGACTCCATTTTATCCAAATAATCCAAATTCTTAAAATGATTTCCTTTTTCTCTAATAATAAAACAGTAGCTTCATATCATTAATCCTTATTGGAAGCAAAATCAGCCTATTGGGTTTATTTAATGTTTACATGATTTTCTAGTAGACGTAAGGTATGAAGATCCAAATTACGGAAAAATCCGTTATCTGGAAACCCCTGGTCCCGAGCATTCTGGATAACAGGTCCCATACCTGTATTACTGTTATATATTTACACATGCAGACTGCCCTGTCCTGGAACAAAAGATATAATGTAATATATTCCAATTAACTAATCAAATAATGATTGTTACATTTTTGATTTGGGTAGTGATATTTTTCTCTAACTTGTTTTTAATTGTAACTCGTTTATTGCATATTTCTTTGTTGAGTGGGGTAATTATGGTAAGGGATGGTGGAAAATGTAGACCTTGCCCTGACTGAACGGACACAAACGTATAAGGGTAGGACTACATGGACCTTTTCTGCACTATACGACAAAACGCCTGCGACAAGTCGAATGCAACCGAAATAAGGTAAAAGATTGAAATGTTGGATGAAGTTGCAGCGTTGATCCAATGCGACACGACTGTCTGATGCAAACACAGCGTGCAGCAAAAGGATCATTATCTAAGGGGCCAATGCACTAACTTCGAGTGAAGGATTCGAAGGTAAAAAACTTCGAATTTCAACGTTTTTTTTGGGCTACTTCGACAATTGAATTGGCTACTTCCACCTTCGACTACGACTACGACTTTGAATCGAAAGATTCTAAGTAAAAATCGTTCAACCATTCGATAGTCGAAGTACTGTCTCTTTAAAAAAACTTCGACCCCCTAGTTCGCCATCTAAAAGCTACCGAAGTCAATGTTAGCCTATGGGGAAGGTCCCCATAGGCATGGCTAACTTTTTTTGATCGAAGGATATTCCTTCGATCGTTGGATATTCGAAGTCGAAGGATTTTAATTCCTATTTGAATATCGAGGGTTAATTAACCCTCGATAATCGGCCCCTTAGTGAATCGGCCCCTTAGTGTTATAAAAATCAGGGGTAACATTGTAATGATGATTCAAATTAGATTGTGTGTCCCCTTGCTGTGGCCCTACAAAAATTATGCAGATGCCCCTGTTTACGTCGACTTCTGTATAACAAATATGTTATTCTACACAATTTGCCAGCGCATGCTGTAATCACAGTATAAAATTTGCAAAATAAAGCCTAAACTTGGTATGTAGCACAAGATGAATGGCGCCTGCACGTATGGAAGCTATTTACTTGCACCGCCGAGACCATCTCTGCCCAGAGCAGCATCTGTGACAAATAAGCTTTACCTAAACACGAAATTCCAAACCACGCTCCACGCTCCTGTGCCAAATGTTACAGCTCCGAGTAGGTGATGAGCACTGCTGTCACTCAATGGATCCATGGATGTTCACATATACAGCTACTCACTATGCAGAGTCCCTTTCTGCACTGCTGGTTCTGTCTTTTGAAACAATGTAGCAAATGTCAACCACACATGCTTCATCAAAGGCCTGTTCATCAGCCATGCACTGTTTCAAAAGATCTGCCGGGAGCAGAGAAAGGGACAGACATATGCTGCTCTCAAGATACAATTAAAGATCAGCGCCACAGGCTATGGGAAAAAAAACAAATAACATAACCTAGTGCAATATTGTTAATATTCAGTGCAATCATCAAAGTGTTACAACATTAATCTGTGTGTGTCTTGACCCATAGAACATCTTTGCACAGATTTTTCGTGTGTGTTTTAGGGAGCTAGCACATGGGCAGATTCAGGGAGATTTAGTCGCCGATTCGATTTCCGAAGTCGCCCGAAGTTTCCTGGTGAGGCAACTTCAGAAATCAAAGTGCTGCGAGTGCAATGGCACTGGCGTTTTGTCATTATAGCAGGAGGAAGGCGAGATTGTCGCCCCGCAGTAGACTAAGGGCAAGGCCAGACGTGGCGTTTTTGCGGCATTTTTACGTTGTGTTTTTAAAAATGAACAGCCAGGCGTAAATACACATAAACTGCACTACCACTGAAACTAATGGAAAACGCACTATGGCAATTCACACAGGGCGCTTGCAAGCTGAAATCAGCCACAGGACGCCAGTATTGGCGTTTTTTAGCAGAAACGCCAATACGTCAAGATTCTACAAAATCAATACAGTCTATGGGATCTGCACGTTTAAAACCACACTGTACGTAAATACGCAGTGTATTTTAAATATGCCGTCCAAATTCAATGAGAACAGTGAGAACAATGAGAAGCGCATGTTGGGAAAATAATTGTATGTGCTGAAAAACGCATGAAAAACGCATGTTGACGGTCGCGTGTGGTTTCAGTAGAGTATTTACGCCTGGCTGTTCTTTTTTATAAACGCAACGTAAAAATGCCACGTCTGGCCTTACCCTAAATCTCCCTGAATCAGCCCGTGTGCTAGCTCCCTAAAACATACACGAAAAATCTGTGCATAGACGTTCTATGGTTCAAGACACACACAGATTAGTGTTGTAACACTTTGGTGATTGCACTGAATATTAACAATATTGCACTAGGTTTTCCATAGCCTGTGGTGCTGATCTTTAATTGTATCTTGATTTGATAATCCAGTGGAGGAACTGTGAAAAAGATCGGCAAAGGAAAAAATTCAGAGGGTTTATATTTCCTTTAAATCTTGCAAATATTTGTTGTTTTTTGCAATTTTAAATCTGTTAGATGCTGCTCTCAGTAGCAGAAATATTTACACTGAATTTTTAAATTCGAATTTTGAGTTTATTTTAGTGTAAGTCGACTAGGGAATAGTCCAAATTTAAAAAAAAAATTGAAATTCGAATTTTGAAATTTATCATGTACTGTACCTTTAAGACCTGCCGAATTGGTGTTTTAGCCTATGGGGGACCTCCTACAATCAACTTGGAGTCATTTGGTGGACTTTTGAAAAAATATAAATTAGTTTTTTTTGGTGAAAGAACTCTAATCTAATTCGAATCGAATTTGCCGCTCGATCCAATTTACCCATTTCTAAAAATTTTTAATTTTTAAATAAATTTCGATTGTTTTTTTTTTTTTTTGAATTTCTAGTTTTTGGGAGTTCTCCCAGACACCGTATTACAATATGATATAGTCAGACTGTGTGTGCAGTCAGAAGCGTAACTGGAGTCGGGCGGGCCCTGGCGCAGGACGCGCAGCCGGGCCCCCGCCGCCCCTCCGTACACCCGGAACTGGCCGGGAATATACGCCGCACATCGGCGCGCGGACTGCCGGGGGGCCCTGAGGGGGTGCGGGCCCTGGCCCGCTCGCACCCCCTGCTCCCCCGGTAGTTCCGCCCCTGTGTGCAGTTACAGTATATCGGGGAGCTCATTAACGAGGGTGAATATAAATAAGATTAATGGGTACCATGAGAAGAGAGCAGAATGTCTGCAGCAGAAATAGAGAAGAAACAAAAACATTGCTTTCTTTGTCTCAATTTCCGTTCCCTCTATTTTTTTTGAAGGGATTAGTTCTGAGTGCATCCCCCTAAAGCTAGATGATACTTCTTGCACTGGGAGAGAGAGCAAGGCATACCTATTCAAAGGCTTTCCCACTTCAGTGTTCAGCCCAAGTATACACCCAACATTTCCAAATCCAAAAATGATGCATTTAGGGTCGAATTCTATTCTATTCTGATTCAAAAAGACCAACTGAAATTAAATTGAAGATTTTTCTTTTGGTCAAATAGGTCAGTTTTCGTTTGACTAAGTCTGTATTTGGTCGAATTCAAATCAAAGGAATAGCGCATTCGATCTAATTCGATGCGAAGTTCCCAAGTTACAAGGTACAGTGAATATATTTTTTGTTTTTAGAGAGCGCTCCCATGGTGGAAAGACAAACACAGGGCTGTTTACAGGGCTCTTCAGACTGCAGGTTTGTGTTTCGCCTGCCTGTTTAATAGGTTTCTCTTAGAGAAATTCTCAGATAGGCTTTGAATTGTAATTCAGCGCGGGAATGAATAGCGGACATTTACACATCACTTGGCACCATTGTTTTGAGCCGGGGTGGACTTTAATGGCCAGTCTTTGGCTGTCAAATAAAAAGCAAGTACTTATAAACTGAAAAAAAAAACCCATATCCATAGGGGGAAAGAAGAACTGCGCAAGGTTCTAATCCCTGCACATAAATACTGCGCCCTTATGTCTATTAGGCGACTCCCACCCATCCCCCTTCATTATGCCAACGCCACTGTAGTCTGGCATGAGACAGTATTCAGCCTTGGAGTGCCATTGGGATGTGGAACATATTGACGGTAGAGCTGTTGTACCCTCTTTGGCCATTCAAGGGGAACTTAACAATCAGACAGAATAAAGCTAAGCTTTAGACATGTTTGCAGTCTATAGACCAGGCCATCTTGTTGGCTGGTCTCCCACTGTTGTTCTACTACAAACTTTCAGCTTTGGCTTTTAGGGAATGTAGAGAATTGGGATTCAGTGACAGCCGGAGGGTTGCTGTTTGGACTATTCTTGTCTCTGCCTTCCATTTTTTTGAAGATGTGTATTGCCACTTATTAAAGGGGTTGTTTACCCTTAAGTTAACTTTTATCTCAATATTTTCTGAAAAAAACTCTGACCAAATCCACACAGTTATTTTCACTTTCCCGAAAAATTTTCTGCAAGAAAAAAACATGAAAAATCAGATTTTTCGTTCGATTTTCATGATTTTTGCACAGGGTATTTCACGAAATCCAGTGCACATCAAAAAATCATTGGGACTTCTGTCATTGACTTATATAGAAACCTTGACAGGTCTGAGATGCCGGATTTTCTGATTCTGACTTTTCCATCCTTGGGGTTTAATAAATTCCCAAAAATTTTAAAAGTCACATTTTATATTAAAAAAAAAATCACAATTTTTTTGTGATTTTTGAATTCAGAGTTTAGTAAATAACCCCCTTAGTATGATGTAGAGATGCATTTGGTTTTCACTTTTTATTATTTGTATTTTTTTTCAGTTATTGAGCTTTTTGTCCAGCAGCTCTCCAGTTTGCAATTTCAGCAAAATCGTTTCTAAGGTCCAAATTAACCTAGTAACCATGCATTGATTTGAATAGGTGGCTGGAATATGAATAGGAGAGGCCTGAATAGACAGATGAGTAATAGAAAGTGGCAATAATAATACATTTGTAGCTTACAGAGCATTCGGTTTTTTTTAGATGGGGTCAGTGACCCTAATTTGAAGGCTAGAAAGAGTCCAGAGAAAAATGCAAGTAATTAAAATAACTATAAAAAATAAATAATGAAGACCAATTGAAAAGTTGATTTGAATTGGCCATTCTATAACATACTTAAAGTTAAATTAAAGGTGAATCACGCTAAGTAAGTGATTATAAGTAAGCCTACCATAGAGCCTTAATAAGTAAGGCTTTCATAAAGCAAGGCTGGACTGCTGTGTGCAAGATAGCAATGTTAACAAGAATACAGGTGATTTCTCTATCATGATCTTTTCACCACATCTGTACTCTCCTTTCAGACTGAATTTCTGATCCTCTGTTTTCTCTTAAAACCAAATAAAAGTCAAACAATGAATAATCAGGTTACAGACGTAACTTCACTTCTGCCAACGACCCCCTAAGCCTAGTTTATAAACAGCAGGCCAGAGCATACTGAGCATGTGCAGTGCCACTGACACATAAAAGATGGCCTTTCAAAGTCAGAAGATGGGGAGCTGCTGGGCTTTGAAGGCTTTGGATCATTACTGGTATAGGGCTGCTGAACCTCTTGGTGGTTACAGTAAGTACAGTAAATAAAATACAGCATTTCCAACCAGATTTATTTAGACCAGGGGTGCCCAGGACATTGATCGCCATCTACTAGTAGGTCCCGTAAATGTTACTGGTTGACCGTGACCTCTCATTGTGATTGGACAGACTGCCGCATAGCAACTGCCTCTCTCCCCATGGCTCCTCCTGGACTCGTCAACATCGCACACACAAATATCCGGGTATTAAAAGGAAAGCTAAGTCGCCATGACGACTATGCCCGCCCCTCCTGTCAGGAGGACTTTCACCAAAACTTCCTGGCAGTGCCTTTTAGGAAACTGGAAGTGCAGTAGTGTTTGTCATTCTGCGCCCTTTTTCAATGTGGCGGTCGTGGGTATGTCACCGTAGCTTCGCCTGCAAATGCATCCGGGACTTTACTGACAGCCACTGATATTTCGTCCCGCCCCTGCCAATCAACCAATCCCTTTCATTTCCTCCTCTTTGCTTTCCCTACATCTTCCTTCCTGGCCTGCAAGTACAGCATTGTTATGAGGCTCCAGCGCAAGAGACGTGTGTAGCTCAGGCATAAAGGTGTGTATGTTGTGCATTGCAGCAAGGTTGCAGGAATGTGTGATACAAGTATACAAGTGTTTGTAAAAGTGGGACTGTTGGACACTGTGCATTTTCGTGGATTAGAGAGTGAAGGTTTGTATTTACCCCCCCCCATCTGTGACAAGCAGCTCTCCAGCAAGCTGCTTTTTTTTGACGTTTTTTTAAAAAAGCTGCATAAATATGCTAGCATAATGTGCCTTTGCCTAAGCTTGAAACCGCTAAGCGTATTTACGCGGTGTTAAGCATTTTTTAAAAACCGCGGCGCAGACCACGCTGAAAACGCGCGAAAAAGCCGCATGTGTGTTGATGACGGCCAGGTGTCGAGAGTAGATCCCAGGGTAACAAAGTCTGGGCACCCCTGATTTAGACTTCAGTTGTTAAACTCAGTTTCCCTTTTGTAATAACATCAGTTGTTATTCACTTTTGATCAGCTGAGCAATGTCTAATAGCAAATGTATCACTGGGAACTAATTATTCCTCGTATTCAGCCAATGGGGATTTTGTAGAATGTATGCGTGACTCACAGGCTGGATCAGTGCCAGAACCTATTGTTTCCTTATTCTTCCCCTATTCCCGGCTGTCACGAGAGAAGCACAGTTGCAGTCCTTTCTATTTGGCCTCACACTTTACTTTCTGTTTCCCTCGTCTGCTATTCTCCCTGGAGGTTACTTCTCCTTTAAATAAGTCTTTTTTTTTAACTGCCCCTAATCTGTGTAAAGCAGATTTCTTAATTCTGTTGGCTACATTGAGAAGGCTAATTCCATTTTCTATGAGGTGTTCGTAAATCCCAAAATGTGTTTTTGCCTAATAAAAAAAAAAACTGTAATTCTAAGCCGCTTTTCAGTATGCATTCATTAAACATTTTCATTGGTTTTAAAATTATTTTTAAATGTGTCGGAAACAGTATATATACGTATATATATATATATATATATATATATATATATATATATATATATATATATATATATATATCAGTCCCTTTCTGTTCTCTGTCCTGGTGATTCTGACTTTTGAAACAATGTAGCCAAAGCCAGGCGATGAACATAGTTGTAAAGAGCATCATGCCAGGCTTTACTTCTGCTACATTGTTTCTAGAGACAGAACCAGCAGTGCAGAAGGGGCAGAAAATTCCCTCACAGTTCAGATACAGTTCTTTATGCCCGGGGTTTGTTTGCACATTATACAAGCCTGGAATTGTCTGGCCTTCCCACAAACATTGTGCTGTCTGGGTAGTTAAACCACTGTGGAGCCTGGGACATAAATGACTTTGAAGATATGTATCTTGTGATGTATATACAGTACAGGCAATATAGACTGGCGGGGGAGTCAATGGCTCTGCAGGTGGATACTTGTTTGGCGTATTGTGACGGAACAGAAACATTCTGTGCAGACTGTGAGAAGGGCTGTTATGTGGCTGTCGTGGGAAATTGCCCCCTCCTGCCCCAATGTAACCTTCCCCAAACACAGTAAAACTTAAAGGGATACTGTCATGGAAAAACATGTTTTTGTCAAAACACATCAGTGCTGCTCCAGCAGAATTCTGCACTGAAATCCAATGCTCAGAGAAAACAGATTTTTTTTATATTTAATTTTGAAATCTTAAATGGGGCTAGACATATTGCCAGTTTCCCAGCTGCCCCCAGTCATGTGACTTGTGCTCTGATAAACTTCAGTCACTCTTTACTGCTGTACTGCAAGTTGGAGTGATATCACCCCCCTCCCTTTCCCCCCAGCAGCCTAACAACAGAACAATGGGAAGGTAACCAGATAGCAGCTCCCTAACACAGGATAACAGCGGCCTGGTAGGTCTAAGAACAGCACTAAGAACAGCACTCAATAGTAAAATCCAGGTCCCACTAAGACACATTCAGTTACATTGAGTAGGAGAAACAACAGCCTGCCAGAAAGTAGTTCCATCCTAAAGTGCTGGCTCTTTCTGAAAGCACATGACCAGGCAAAATGACCTGAGATGCACCTACACACCAATATTACAACTAAAAAAATACACTTGCTGGTTCAGGAATGAAATGTTATATTGTAGAGTGAATTATTTGCAGTGTAAATAGTGTAATTTTAGAAATAAAAACGACATCATAAAAATCATGACAATACCTATAAGCACGCTCAACTTTGCTTCATTGCAGACATAATTACATAGACTGAAAGTGTATACGTCAGACGGGAGCCCGCTAGGCCCAATACCTGGGTGGTATCATCTAGTATAAATGCCGGACATCTAGTATAAATAATATTCAACCCTTGGTTATTCCGGCTAAGGAATAGCTGAGATGATACAGGGCTGCAGGATGAACTGTATAATTGGAGTCTCTGATATTGTATTGCAAATGGCAACTCCCACTGATTATAATAAATAAAACCCGGTGGCCCCCAGTCCTTTTGGGCTCCGCCAGCCCAGACCTGCTATTGCCGCTGTCCCCGACCTCTCTGCTCATTTTAGTGAATTTCTGAGATGTTTTAGCAGTTTTAGATATCTCCCTCTGAAAGTTAGAGATTCAGCAACCCTATGGTCAACTGACTATGCAGGAAGTGCATAGAAAGTGCAGAGATGGAGCGAGCGATGTTGAGCGGAAAGCCTGTTATTAGCAGTCTAAAACTAGAACTGAGTATATCTAAGAAACCACTAAAAGCAGAAAATGGATGTCGATTGCAAAAGTGCTCAGAGGACCACAGGGAGTTATCTTACATCAATTTATTTTTTGTTGGGTTTAGATCCCCTTTACAAGGGAATGTTTTCCACTTTAAAGGGGAAGTAAAGCACTTCCCACAGAGAAAGGCCCCTCCTGAACTGCTTCACCTGGTAATTAAAGGAGTTGCTCAGTGGGACTGGCAGCCAACATGTCTGGATGCCTCACTTTCTGTCACCTGCTCCTTGGTGACGACTGCCAACCAGGAACATGCCCCTACTCATTGAACAGCGACAGGGAGCCATGGGAAGCAAATTTACACCATTATTTTACACCTCCGAAGACTTGTTGTCCCCATTAAAGTCAATGGGGCAGGTTCAGGCAGGGAAGGAATTCTTGTGTATAAGTGGTACAACATAACACCAGTATTTACAAAGCCATTTCCAAGCTAACACCTCATTTTACAGCACGATTTTACACCCATACTCACCAGAATTCCTTATACTGTGTTCTGTGTGATATTACGTGGTGTGATTAAAAAGCAAACTATATAACATATAATTTATCCCTCTATAAAAGTGCTGTCAGGTTTTGCAGAATTACAAATCCCAGAACCCCCTGCCCAGCCAAGTGTGGAAGGTGCTTGTAATGCTACAGCATTTGTAGTGCCAGATTATACCCTCTTCTATTCCATAAAATATCTATCTATATATATATAGAGAGAGAGAGAGATAATATGGCAGAAGGACCCACACTCCATTTGTAATAAATCAAACGTGTTTATTTAATGATGCGTGTCCAAATTTTCGGGCCACATTAGGGTCTTCCTCAAGGACCTAAACGTGGGCCGAAACGTTGGAAATGCATCATTGAATAAACACGTTTGATTTATTACAAATGAAATGCGAGTCCTTCTGCCATATTATGTGATACAATTTTGACCCTGCATACGCAATTAACTTGTGATCCGGTAAGAGTGCGAACACTGCACATACAATATATATATTTATATATATTGTTTATACATACATATTTCTAGGAGCATTTTTCCTGCTGCCATATAATATGCTGCAGCAGACCAGGGCTTGTCTCCTGTGCATGCAGAACTGCTAATGCTCTCGGTTTCCTAGGGGCCACACAACTGCGCTACTGCAACCACATCAAAGCCTGATCTAGTGGTTTCGGCACGTTCATCTGAAACCTCAACACTTTTCATCTACGAGAGGGAGGCGTGTGGTTGCACAGAAGCCGATTTCAGCCTTTAGCAGATGATTAGTCCAATATCAACCAGCCTTTCAACACTTGTCTGTGATCTAGGTGTTTAACGACCTCTAGTTTCCATGGCTGTCTGTTAAAACTGACCAACTGCAAAGGAGGATTGCCATGGTCTTATAAACTGGAAATTACTTCTTTACCATTTGATTTCTGTTCTCTTGTTCTGACTTGTGAAAAGATGTAGCCAAAGTCCTTTCTCCTGCAGGTCTGTCAATCAGACTTTGTATCAGGAGTCGGTAGCAGCAGAGCAGAGAATAGAACAGCCGGGGAGATGCTGCTCTCAGTATCAATGACATTTACACATAACATTGAAAATGTTTACATGGAAAGTGGCTTAGTATTAGATAGGGATGCACCGAATCCAGGATTCAGCCTTTTTATAGCAGGATCCAGATTCGGCCGAATCCTTTTGCCCGGCCAAATCCGAATTCTAATTTGCATATGCAAATTAGGGACGGGGAGGGAAATTGTGTGACTTTTTGTCAGAAAACAAGGAAGTAAAAAATGTTTTTCCCTTCCCACCCCTAATTTGCATATGCAAATTAGGGGTTGGATTCGGTTCGGTATTCGGCTGAATCTTTCACAAAGGATTAGGGGGTTCAGCCGAATCCAAAAAAGTGGATTTGGTGCTTCCCTTGGATTAGAATCGTTTTCCTTATGCAAAAAAGAGTTTTTGGGTGCAGCACCCTTTTCAAAATAGAAAACATGGACCGTGTTATTACATAGGGGATTATTTATTAAAATTCGAATGTTAAAATTTCAAAAAATTTGAGTTTTGTTCACTAGAAAACTCAAATTTTTAGATAAAAAAAAAAACTAGAGTTTTTCGTGATTTATTATACCCCATTGCTGCAAAAAGCCTGAGTCCGAAAATCCACTGTCTCAGACCTGTCGAGGTCCTGTATAAGTCAATGAAATTTATTTCAATCTGAAGTTTTCTTGGTCTGCACTCGGTTTAGCCAGAAAATCCGACTGGCAAAAATGCGAACAAATTTGAGCAATTCGGGAAAAAGCCAGAAAAATTTGAGCGATTTGGGTTTTCACTCGATTGTATCAAGTTTTCCGCGATCTGCTTAAATCTAGTTTTATAATTAATGAATAAGCTAAAATCTGACTTGGGAGTTTGGTTGTGGTTTTTTTTTAAAATAAAATATGAGATATATTCGGATTTTAGTAAATAACCCCCTTAGTGAGTAGCTGCTTTAAAATTAAAAAAAGCTGAATGAAGCAAAGTATACAGAATTCTGAGACTGCCGTTCAGAAGACTTTCCATGTACATCGTTCTGGAACATTTATTTATAGAGCACAGCTCTGTGTAAAAGAAAATCACGCCGAGAAATGAGGGAGTGATCATCCTGTCTTCAAGAGCTTGCAATCCAGTGTAAACCATTGGTGCAAAGGCTGACCTTACCCCTGAAGGCTACGGGTAAAGTGAAGGAAGCTTGTGCTCAGAGAGGAAGATGACTTTGCAGTATTGAAGCAGCAAGATCTCCTTCTCAGAAAACATTGAATTTCTCAACTAACATTTTTCCGATTGCAACCAATACTCTCGGGCTGTCCGTGACAGATTTCACCTGTTCTAATTGGCTGATTCCAGCAGGAATACCAGCATAATGTTGTCCCAGAGAAAACAAGTATGTAATGCTAATAAAGATAACATATTTCCCTGGCTGTTTAATAATAATAATAATAATAATAATAATAATAATAATATGCAGTTAATGTGAGCACTGCCATACAGTTTGATAAAAGAAGACTGAATGGGCCTCTTGCTTTTTTCTGTGCTTCAGTGTTTGGCTCTTGCTTGGAAACGCTCCCATGGATAAAACACCACCCCCTCTCTCTTTTTGTTTGAAAGAGTAGCATTTTTACACATGGAAATCATTTTGCCAAATAAATGTAATTCATCTTCACATCCAGTGCGGGGAGGGGGCCAGAATGTGCAGAGTAAGCAGAAAGGGGAGTCCGATCTAATCCAAATATCCAGCTCCGTTTGATTTACATCTCCTAAGATTGTAGTTAAAATTTTTGGCTGAGAGCCCGTGGCTCTGAGTACAGAAATGCGCCTATTGTTCCCCTGTATCAGCCCTGCTGTTCCCTCAGTAGAAAAGAACAGATAAGAAAGTTTCCCGAAATATCTGCGTTTTTACGTAGCATGCTGGGAGATGGGATCTGGCTCAGCGGACTTGGACAAAGCCCTTTATTATCTGATTCCTCTTTTGCTCAAAAGGAAAGACTATAAGGGGCAGATTTACTCCAGCGACCACTTCGAACTAGAAATGCACTGAATCCAGGATTCAGTCAAGATTCTGCATTTTCAGCAGGATTTGGATTTGGCCGAACCGAAACCTAATTTGCATATGCAAATTAGGGGAAGGGACTTTTTGTCACAAAACAAGGAAGTAAAAAATGTTTTCCCCTTTCCACCCCTAATTTGCATATGCAACGTAGGATTCAGATTCGGTTTGGTATTCGCCCGAATCTTTCGTGAAGGATTCGGGGGTTCAGTCGAATCCAAAATAGTGGATTTGGTGCATCCCTACTTCACTCCCATCTCTACAATTCACCAGGCAAAAAATTTGCTCAAACAACGCTAATGCGCTGAAATGTGGAGTTTCGACATGGGCACCGAACGCTGTTTCGCTATTGTTACTTTGGCAATGTGCTAGCGTTCATTTCTGCCTAGTGCAAATTCGCTAGAGGTCTTGCTCTCATGTTAATTTGCATACGGCAGGAAATTTAGAGTTAAATGGACGTCTTTATGTTATATGTTGCAGCAAATACATTACATTTCCACTATTAATTACACACATGTCCAGGGAATCTTTATAAAGACACTAGAGTTGTTATAATGCCCTACACACGAGCCCACTGTATAGTTTGTTACATATGTAAGAAAGTGTGTGGGGGAAACTGGTTACCCAAAAAAAAAATTATATTTAGGACTTATGCAGGTTATCACTGTGAAAAAAGGAAAAGACGACAGCATTTTTAAACTTTGATGCTTTTTCCACTGCAGAATATGATGAAAGTAACAGAAGATTGTGGAAGATCTATTAATGCACTTCGCCTGGTCTAAGGTGGCGAAGGCAAGTCTGGCGAAATAAGAAACGTTCAGTAAAATCCGCATTTCATTGAATTTGCCGAGTAACGTCCATTCGCCAGAGTGAATTGTTGCCTGGCGATAGAGTTCGAATGACCGCTAGCGCCTGTCTTTTTCGCTAGCGAAGTCTCGCCTGCACCCGTTAGTAAATTGGTGATGTCCCTGCGGGCGGTAAAGCTAGCGAATTGAGTAAATCTGCGGAATTATTCACCCCCCAAGCACCTGTATTGTCATTAATATAGAAGTTGTTGAACAGGTCCTTCATCTGTGCATATGGAATTGGGTTTTGGCAAAAAAAAAAAAAAACCCTCTAATAATCCAACATGCGCCCCTCTCAAATCCCTGGGCCCTGGTGGTGGGTCTACTGTACCAGCCTGGATCTACAGGATCCCTCTTTGGCCGTTCATTAGGGACATTAGACTGTAAGCTTCTCTGGGACGGGCATAAACATTACTGTATAAAATGGCAGTATATATATATCAGCCCTATATCAATACAGTGGTGTGCAAAACTATTTGCCCCCTTCCTGATTTCTTATTCTTTTGCATGTTTGTCACACAATATGTTTCTGCTCATCAAACACATTTAACTATTAGTCAAAGATAACACAAGTAAACACAAAATGCAGTTTTTAAATGAGGGTTTTTATTATTTAGGGAGAAAAGAAATCCAAATCTACATTTTCATGTGTGAAAAAGTTATTGCCCCCTGAACCTAATAACTGGTTGGGCCACCCTTAGCAGCAATAACTGCAATCAAGCGTTTGCGATAACTTGCAACGAGTCTTTTACAGCGCTCTGGAGGAATTTTGACCCACTCATCTTTGCAGAATTGTTGTAATTCAGCTTTATTTGAGGGTTTTCTAGCATGAACCGCCTTTTTAAGGTCATGCCACAACATCTCAATAGGATTCAGGTCAGGACTTTGACTAGGCCACTCCAAAGTCTTCATTTTGTTTTTCTTCAGCCATTCAGAGGTGGATTTGCTGGTGTGTTTTGGGTCATTGTCCTGCTGCAGCACCCAAGATCGCTTCAGCTTGAGTTGACGAACAGATGGCCGGACATTCTCCTTCAGGATTTTTTGGTAGACAGTAGAATTCATGGTTCCATCTATCACAGCAAGTCTCCCAGGTCCTGAAGCAGCAAAACAACCGCAGACCATCACACTACCACCACCATATTTTACTGTTGGTATGATGTTCTTTTTCTGAAATGCTGTGTTACTTTTACGCCAGATGTAACGGGACGCGCACCTTCCAAAAAGTTCAACTTTTGTCTCGTCGGTCCACAAGGTATTTTCCCAAAAGTCTTGGCAATCATTGAGATGTTTTTTAGCAAAATTGAGAGAAATGACTTTATAACCTTTGAAATTGAACTCAGGTGTGATAAACCGCAGTTAAGTTATTTTTTAAAAAGGGGGGCAATCACTTTTTCACACAGGCCCATGTAGATTTGGAGTTTTTTTTCTCCCTTAATAACGTAAACCTTCATTTAAAAACTGCATTTTGTGTTCAATTATGTTATCTTTGACTAATAGTCAACGGTTTTTGATGAGCAGAAACATTTAAGTGTGACAAACATGCAAAAGAATAAGAAATCAGGAAGGGGGCAAATAGTTTTGCACACCATTGTAAGTAGTGAATGAATAAGGAATAAACCTCTTTGATATTGGGCCCCTTGCAGTTCTCATGTTGTTGGCACTGACTCTGGGCAATGTGTGCAGTGAAATGCCTGATATTTATATACTTGGAATATTTTCCATTGATAGGTTTGTGATGATCACAATAGGTGTAAGCAGATACCATAAAGGAACAGGAAGGAACTTTGTGTCACACGATTACCAGGAAATAAGATTCATTTTTAGCTTGGAGCCATGTGCGGCTGACTTAGGGTTTTCCGGATAAGGGATCTTTTGTAATTTGGATTTCCATACCATAATTTACTAAAATATAATGTAAACATTAAAGGACCAGTAACATCAAATTTTTTTAAAAAAAAAATGTGTTAGTATGCATTGAAAAAAAAAAAACACCAAGACAAATTAAACTTTAAAATCGCAAAGCCTTTATTAAGAAATAACTTACCAAAACTCCAATTGCGCTCCTCTTCAGAAAGCGATCGGGCGATCCATCATGCGCGCTCAATGTCTCCTCCCTGCCTTCCTTGTAGGAGATAGCAAGGGAGGAGAAATCAAGTGCCACACGATGGATCATCACCTTTTCTGAAGAGGAGCGGAGTTTCGGTAAGTTATTTCTTAATAAAGGCTTTGCAATTTTAAAGTTTAATTTGTCTTGGTGGTTTTTTTTTTCAATGTATACTAACGGATTTTTTTAAATAATTTTTTATGATGTTACTGGTCCTTTAAATAAACCCATTACCCAATAGGATTGTTCCACTTTCAATAAGGATTAATTATATCTTAGTTGGGATCAAGTAAGGGTTGCCACTTTCCTCCCAACTAACTCCGGGCGGGGAGGCGGGGCTGTAATGTAGTGGGGTGAGGCATGACATAGTAGGGGTGGGATGAGGTATCAGGGGCGGGGCTGTGATCAATCTCAGGGAATCCTGCCTGGTTTTCATAATCAGTGTTGACCCACATAGCCCTTCAAAAAACCCGGCTGTCCGTGTCAAAACCGGACTGGTGGCAACCCTAGATCAAGTATATGGTACTGTTTTATTATTACAGAGAAAAAGGAAATCATTTTTTAAAATGTGTATTATTTGTTTAAAATGGAGTCTGCGGTAGTAGGCTGTCTTAGATTGTAAGCTCCAGTGGCGCAGGAACTGATGTATAATCTCTGTGTATTGCCACAGGATATATTGATACTGTATAAATAAAGTACAGGTATGGGACCTTTTATCCAGAATCCATTATGCAGAAACCCATTATCCAGAAAGTTCCAAATTACAGAAAGGCTGTCTCCCATAGACTCCATTTTATCCAAATAATCCAAATTTTTAAAAATTATTTCCTCTTTTCTCTGTAATAATAAAACAGTAGCTTGTACTTGATCCCAACTAAGATACAATTAATCCTAATTGGAAGTAAAACCAGCCGATTGGGTTTATTTAATGTTTACATGATTATCTAGTAGACTTAAGGTATGAAGATCCAAATTACTGAAAGATCCGTTATCCGGAATGCCCCAGGTCCCGATCATTCTGAATAAAAGGTCCCATACCTGTACTTTATTTATACAGTACCAACATATCCTGCGGCAATACACAGAGATTATACATGAGTTCTTGCGCCAGTAGAGCTTACAATCAAAGGTACCTGTCACACCCTAGGGTCAATGGAGCCAATCAAACTGCCTGTATGTTTTTGGAGGGTGGGAGGAAACCCACATAGACATGGGGAGGACAGACAAGCAATGTGTCAGTTTTGCATTGCAGCATCACAGGCATACCTCCTAACTGTCCCATTTTTAGAGGGACAGTCCCTCTTTTTGGAAAGTCCCAAATTTCTCTGCACTGAACAGCTCAATTGGCTTTTGGCAGAGAGCCCAGAACAGCGGTGAGGTTCGGATAAGATACTTTTGTAATAATTTTGAGATAAGCAAATATGTAAATGTAACAATATAACATAACAGGTCCCTTGGGAGAAGTTAGACTCACAGCTTAAAGGGCAATTCACCTTCAACTGTAATAACTGAAAAAAAACACAGAAATATGTTCAAACTTTCATAACCTGCCAAATTTTGTAAAATGAACATGGCAATTAGGGGTGTGGCCACAGAAATAGGTGCGGTCAAAAATACTTTTTTTGTCCCTCTTTTTATTTCCAAAATTTTGGGAGGTATAATCACAGTCCATATAGAAATATAGGCACAAATGAGCAGAGGTCTTTGAGATATATATATATATATATATATATGTCAATAAAGATATTTATTCTGTGGCCTGAAACCCAAACGGCTTATTTGCCTTTAAATGGGGCCTTGCTCTTTCCCGTGCCAGGATGTTTCCAGAGGTATTCTGGATCTATTTATTATTGAAACAAGGCTAAAAGTAGGCTGTGGGCAATTACTTTCTTCAACTTCTACTTTAAAGCGCCGGTCATTCCTATAAATAGACGAGCCGTTTATAGAGGGGAGCTTGTGGCGAAGCTGCTGAGAAGGAAACTACCGCAATACAGAAGGGCCTTTAGCAGAGATTGGCTTAGCTGGAAAGGGAAAATATCCTCAATTTCAACCATCAGCCGTAGAATCCGTTTTATGATTTAAAGGAACACTTTTCAAAACACAAACAGTTTATGTGCACATGCCTAAAACCAGAATGTACTCCAGTATTAAAGGAAAACTATACCCCCAAAATGAACACTTAAGCAACAGATAGTTCATATCATATTAAGTGGCATATTAAAGAATCTTACCAAACTGGAATATATATTTAAGTAAATATTGCCCTTATACATCTCTTGCCTTGAGCCACCATTTTGTGATGGTCTGTGTGCTGCCTCAGAGATCACCTGACCAGAAATACTACAACTTAACTGTAACAGGAAGAAGTGTGGAAGCAAAAGACACAACTCTGTCTGTTAATTGGCTCATGTGACCTAACATACAGTACAGTGAATCGTACGATCCCAGGGGGCGGCCCTTATTTTTTAAAATGGTAATTTTCTATTTATGATTACCCAATGGCACATACTACTAGAAAAGTATATTATTTTGAAAATAGTTTATTTAGATGAAGCAGGATTTTACATATGAGATGTTTTATGCAATATCTTTTTATAGAGACCTACATTGTTTGGGGGTATAGTTTTCCTTTAAGTATTTTTTAACAGAACAAAATACAAATTTGAAAAGATAAACATCATTTATACATATGAATATGGGCATACAGTGAAACCTTGACCCTGATTTGATGTTTCCCCTCATTTTACGCTGTTTTGTGGTCCCATCAATATACAATGCAAAATACATTTTTCTTGATTTCACATCATTTTTTTTAATTGTCCCCCGATAACCATACTGTATAATCGAATAGTTATTTTCTTAATTTCTCTCGTAAAGCAGCAGTTCGGCCATGCTTTAGGGCAGGGATTCTAGGGGGCAGATTTACTAAAGAGCAGAGTGGCTTACGCTAGCGACTTTTTTGGCAGTGCTGCTACCCATAGGGATATCGCCAATTCACTGGCTTCCAATCTCCCTAGTTTATATTCATAGTCACCATAGTCACGGGTGGAAAGTACAAGGTTTTTAGAACATGCCGCAGATAGGAAGGATTTGAAATCAGCGGTTGCTAAGCATATAGTAGAGAAACATAACGGGGATATACAGATTCTTTTCCAAGTGATAGATAAACCACGTAGGGAAGTGAGAGGAGGTGACTATGATAAACTAGGGAGATTGGAAGCCTTATGGATATATCAACTAAAAACTACAGAGACCCATGGGGGCTTGAATAGAGATTGTGAGTTCTCCTGTTTTTGTGACTGAATAGATTAGCGCTGTCGGTGATGTTTGTGTTTCTTGTATGGTATATGGTGCCGTATTTATATATGATGTAATTAATGGGATAATGGGATAGTGCTACGCAATATGTTGGCGCTATATAAATACATGTTAATAATTAACATATTTTGGAGACTACAAAAACTACTATGAAAATTATTGTATTTCTATGAATTTTATTTATTTTAGACAGTAATATTGATTTAATGTATTCATTTGCGCTAACTTATTTTCCAAATACCCTAAATTAATTTATAATTTATAATTGCACATCTATCTATCCATATAATTGATTAGATATATATATATAATAATTTTTTCGATATACTACATTGTATTTTTGTATTTAATGATATATGTACAGATCCAGTTCTAAACATGTTGGTCTCACAATCGTCTGTATATGGGTGATAATGAGTTAATGTTTTTAGACAGGTGTGGGTTGTGAGAGGTGGGGCCCCGTGCTTCTGAGGAAGTGGCGTGAGGCCACGAAACGCGTTAAGCGTGGGGCTGTTTCATTTTGTTGCTTAACATGGTTTTATGATACAATATTAATAAATTTGGACTTTTTATATGACCCTAAATGCTGCCTGGTGCTCCATGATTTGGTTACTCACCGAATCCTGGAAGAGACTGGAATATGAATAGGAGAGGGACTGAATAGAAAGACGAGTAATAAAAAGTAGCAATAACAATACATTTGTAGCTTTACAGAGCATTGGTTTTTTTAGATGGGGTAAGTGACCCCCATTTGAAAGGTGGAAACAGTCAGAAGAAGAAGACAAATAATTAACAAATGATAAAAAATAAACAATGAAGACCAATTAAAAAGCTGCGTAAAATTGGCCATTCTATAGTTAACTTGAAGGTCAACCTTTATAGGGTCATGCTTTTTTCTAAGTCTAACCCTCACTCAATCTGAAGTTGCCATGTCAGTTTTGGGAGCTGAACAAGAAAGCAACATCGTGTATGTTTATGGGCACAGCTTGTGGCTATTAGTTGAGTCCTTTATAAGAAACCCAATAAAATGTGGTTATTGAGTGGGTTGTGAGTAGGAAGTTTGCAAGTGGGTTGTAAGTCGGGTCACCGAATAGGCTTCTCTGCATTTATTGCACTTCTGGTTTAATCGAGTCCAACAGTGCATATTGCAAGGTAGTGGGTTGGGTGAGGATTTACTCAGTTATTAACTGGATTAAATATGTAGTAGGATTGAACCCAATTTACATCACTGCTGTGTCGGGTGTCTTCTTTATGCTTCACTCAGTTAGATCCATACAAGTTTCTTGTGAGTAGATAATTATATGGAACTTTCTTTCTCCTAGATTTGTGGTTCTGTGCATCTAGAGAAAATTGTTTTCCCTCCCTTGTTCATAACTCACCCCCCCTTCTGTGGCCCCCCACATGCTGTGTCTGTTTACTATATGTAAATTTAAAAGGTATCACTACAGTGATAAACTGGCCCCTGCATTGTTTAAACCTCAAATTCAGACTAACCCCCTGTATTGTTCCACCTGAGACCCAGACTGAAACTGCCACATTGTTCACCTGTTCACACCTTATTCAAAATGCTAATGGGGCACCAGCACTGTTTCACTGTATGTAGTACATATTAGACTGAGAGCTTTTCCTGTCTCCTGCTCTGTTCTGCCTTCCCTCCCTGTGTGTGCCATTCTCAGCTTGCCCAGTGCTGCAAGGGTGTGCCATTCTCTACTTGCCCAGTGCTGCTTGTGTGTGCCATTCTCTGCTTGCCCAGTGCTGCTTGTTTGTGGCATTCTCTGCTTGCCCAGTGCTGCCAGGGTGTGCCATTCTCTGCTTGCCCAGTGCTGCTTGTGTGTGCCATTCTCTACTTGCCCAGTACTGCTTGTGTGTGCCATTCTCTGCTTGCCCAGTGCTGCTTGTTTGTGGCATTCTCTGCTTGCCCAGTGCTGCCAGGGTGTGCCATTCTCTGCTTGCCCAGTGCTGCTTATGTGTGACATTCTCAGCTTGCCCAGTGCTGCTTGTGTGTGCCATTCTCTACTTGCCCAGTGCTGCAAGGGTGTGCCATTCTCTACTTGCCCAGTGCTGCTTGTTTGTGGCATTCTCTGCTTGCCCAGTGCTGCTTGTTTGTGGCATTCTCTGCTTGCCCAGTGCTGCCAGGGTGTGCCATTCTCTGCTTGCCCAGTGCTGCTTATGTGTGACATTCTCAGCTTGCCCAGTGCTGCTTGTGTGTGCCATTCTCTACTTGCCCAGTGCTGCTTGTGTGTGCCATTCTCTACTTGCCCAGTGCTGCTTGTGTGTGCCATTCTCTGCTTGCCCAGTGCTGCTTGTTTGTGGCATTCTCTGCTTGCCCAGTGCTGCCAGGGTGTGCCATTCTCTGCTTGCCCAGTGCTGCTTATGTGTGACATTCTCAGCTTGCCCAGTGCTGCTTGTGTGTGCCATTCTCTACTTGCCCAGTGCTGCAAGGGTGTGCCATTCTCTACTTGCCCAGTGCTGCTTGTTTGTGGCATTCTCTGCTTGCCCAGTGCTGCCAGGGTGTGCCATTCTCTGCTTGCCCAGTGCTGCTTGTGTGTGCCATTCTCTACTTGCCCAGTGCTGCTTGTGTGTGCCATTCTCTGCTTGCCCAGTGCTGCTTGTTTGTGGCATTCTCTGCTTGCCCAGTGCTGCCAGGGTGTGCCATTCTCTGCTTGCCCAGTGCTGCTTGTGTGTGCCATTCTCTACTTGCCCAGTACTGCTTGTGTGTGCCATTCTCTGCTTGCCCAGTGCTGCTTGTTTGTGGCATTCTCTGCTTGCCCAGTGCTGCCAGGGTGTGCCATTCTCTGCTTGCCCAGTGCTGCTTATGTGTGACATTCTCAGCTTGCCCAGTGCTGCTTGTGTGTGCCATTCTCTACTTGCCCAGTGCTGCAAGGGTGTGCCATTCTCTACTTGCCCAGTGCTGCTTGTTTGTGGCATTCTCTGCTTGCCCAGTGCTGCTTGTTTGTGGCATTCTCTGCTTGCCCAGTGCTGCCAGGGTGTGCCATTCTCTGCTTGCCCAGTGCTGCTTATGTGTGACATTCTCAGCTTGCCCAGTGCTGCTTGTGTGTGCCATTCTCTACTTGCCCAGTGCTGCTTGTGTGTGCCATTCTCTACTTGCCCAGTGCTGCTTGTGTGTGCCATTCTCTGCTTGCCCAGTGCTGCTTGTTTGTGGCATTCTCTGCTTGCCCAGTGCTGCCAGGGTGTGCCATTCTCTGCTTGCCCAGTGCTGCTTATGTGTGACATTCTCAGCTTGCCCAGTGCTGCTTGTGTGTGCCATTCTCTACTTGCCCAGTGCTGCAAGGGTGTGCCATTCTCTACTTGCCCAGTGCTGCTTGTTTGTGGCATTCTCTGCTTGCCCAGTGCTGCCAGGGTGTGCCATTCTCTGCTTGCCCAGTGCTGCTTATGTGTGACATTCTCAGCTTGCCCAGTGCTGCTTGTGTGTGCCATTCTCTACTTGCCCAGTGCTGCCAGGGTGTGCCATTCTCTGCTTGCCCAGTGCTGCTTATGTGTGACATTCTCAGCTTGCCCAGTGCTGCTTGTGTGTGCCATTCTCTGCTTGCCCAGTGCTGCTTGTGTGTGCCATTCTCTGCTGGCCCAGTGCTGCTTGTGTGTGCCATTCTCTGCTTGCCCAGTGCTGCTTGTGTGTGCCATTCTCTGCTTGCCCAGTGCTGCTTATGTGTGACATTCTCAGCTTGCCCAGTGCTGCTTGTGTGTGCCATTCTCTGCTGGCCCAGTGCTGCTTGTGTGTGCCATTCTCTGCTTGCCCTACACTACCTGTGGGATGTAAGTCTGTTAGGGGTTTGTTCTTGGGGATTGTTAGCATTTGGAAATTGTTGTTAAGGGCCCCTAAGGTGTTTAATCATGTGTTGGGGGGTTGTTGTATTATCAACAGGGGAGGATGAGGCATATGGATTTAAGGGTATGTTTTTAACATGACTTCAATTTTTCACATATGAGTGATGAGGGATTTCCCTGCAGTGATCACCAACCATTTGGTTTTTTGGTGTGTTACCACTGTTAATGTGGATATGATCTTAAAAGTTCTTGTGCTAACATGGGTGTGGTTTACAGTGGGTGTGGTTTAAAAGGGGGAGTGGTCAACACTGACTCCCATTATCGGCCCTCCTCCACATAGGCCAGTAAAATTTTGTCCCTCTGTACCACAGAAGTTGGACAGCACTGGGCTAGAGCATGCAACACCACTCCAGGGTACAGCTATGGGACCTTTTATTCAGAATGTTTGGGACCTGGGGAGGATTTCCATATAACAGATCTTCCATAATTTGGACCTTAAATCTGTTAGAAAATGACTTAAACATTAAATAAATCCAATAGGCTGGGCTTGCTTCCTATAAGAATTAATTATACCCTAGTTGGGATCAAGTACAAGCTACTTATTATTACAGAGAAAAAGAATTAATTTTTAAAAAATTTGGATTGTTTGCATAAAATGGAGTCTATGGGAGACAGCCTTTCTGTAATTCAGTGTTTCTGGATAATGGGTTGTCTGGATAAAGGTTTCCATACCTGTACCATCATGCCCCTAGGTAATGGGCCCTGTCAGTTAAAAGACTGTGTGTATATATATATATATATATATATATATATATATATATATATACATATATATATATATATATATATATATATATATATATATATATATATATATATATATATATATATTTAAATAGCTTAGATTTATTATATGGTGTCAGTGAAACAACCCTGGAGAATAACCTGGCGTAACTTGAAATGCATATGGGGAAAACGCTAAGTGGCTCAAGACGTCTTCACATCATCGGAAATCCCATGGTTGTCTGAGGACATTGCCCTACTTGTTAGCATAATAATGTCTGTGCTTGATAAATAGATAATCACAAGACTGCGAAATCCACAAAGGTGCTAAACATAAACCTGGAGCAGTGAGCCATAGGCAGAGATAGAATGGAAATCTGTGGCACCCCAAATAAGCTTTTTGCTGTTCTCCCCTAAGATCTTCCGTCAGTGCGGTCAACTGTACTATGGGATGTCTATTTACATGTTGTCCATTCAGCTCCCTCACCAAACTGCTGGTTTTATAGATCAGTTTTTGGTCTTATCAGTCGGATACGGAACTGCACAGGCTTAAGTGGCCATACGTGGGCCAATATTAGTTGTGAGACTTGGTGGCCATAGACGCACCGAAAATATTGTACGAAAAAAATTTTCATACAATATTCGGTGCGTGGAAGATGAGACTCTCCGATATCTGCAGAACACTTGGATATTAATCGGGTTCCCTGAAAAACTTTGATTGGTCGCCTTTGAAGGCACCTTGAACATTGGCCATTGTTAGTGCTGAATCAGATACAGGTAGAATTCTATTGTTTCTATATGTATATCTGACCATTCAGCTCTACACGTGTGTATTGAAACTAACGATCTTTCATGGAAACATATTTTCCAGGAAAGATACCAGATGCCCGTTCTTCTTTGGCTTACCTGGGTTATACTGTAAGTCTTCTACTCTGCTATAAGGTACAAATGACATTTCTTTCTATCCACAGATATGTCTGGAAAACTGTTCAGTTAAAAACTTTATGGAGATCCAGGAAGCCGGTAGAGTTTGGGAGGGGGCTGGCAGTCTGTGTTGCGGTTGAGAGAGCGGTGGGATGTTGTGGTGAGCCGATTTGGATGAACTGACTGACGGGGGTGGGAGCTGACATGTTGTGGGCAGGATATTGGTATGTGCTGAGGGTTGAACTGAGAAGAGTCAATCAGTAGAGTAGTGTGCTGCTTGGGTTCATTTGTAGTGAAGCGAGCAGGCAAATGTACCATTAAACTCTTACCCACCCTTCCATTACACTCTTACCCATCCTTCCATTACACTCTTACCCACCCTTCCATTACACTCTTACCCACCCTTCCATTACACTCTTACCCACCCTTCCATTACACTCTTACCCACCCTTCCATTAAACTCTTACCCACCCTTCCATTACACTCTTACCCACCCTTCCATTACACTCTTACCCACCCTTCCATTACACTCTTACCCACCCTTCCATTACACTCTTACCCACCCTTCCATTACACTCTTACCCACCCTTCCATTACACTCTTCCCCACCCTTCCATTACACTCTTACCCACCCTTCCATTAAACTCTTACCCACCCTTCCATTACACTCTTACCCACCCTTCCATTACACTCTTACCCACCCTTCCGTTATACTCTTACCCACCCTTCCGTTACACTCTTACCCACCCTTACTTTATACTCTTACCCACCCTTCCGTTACACTCTTACCCACCCTTACGTTACATTCTTACCCACCCTTCCATTACACTCTTACCCACCCTTCCGTTACACTCTTACCCACGCTTCCGTTACACTCTTACCCATCCTTCCATTACACTCTTACCCATCCTTCCATTACACTCTTACCCACCCTTCCATTACACTCTTACCCACCCTTCCATTACACTCTTACCCACCCTTCCATTACACTCTTACCCACCCTTCCATTACACTCTTACCCACCCTTCCATTACACTCTTACCCACCCTTCCATTACACTCTTACCCACCCTTCCATTAAACTCTTACCCACCCTTCCATTACACTCTTACCCACCCTTCCATTACACTCTTACCCACCCTTCCGTTACACTCTTACCCACCCTTCCATTACACTCTTACCCACCCTTACGTTATACTCTTACCCACCCTTCCGTTACACTCTTACCCACCCTTACGTTACACTCTTACCCACCCTTCCATTACACTCTTACCCACCCTTCCGTTACACTCTTACCCACCCTTCCATTACACTCTTACCCATCCTTCCATTACACTCTTACCCACCCTTCCATTCGATTCTTACCCACCCTTCCATTACACTCTTACCCACCCTTCCATTACACTCTTACCCACCCTTCCATTACACTCTTACCCACCCTTCCATTAGACTCTTACCCACCCTTCCATTACACTCTTACCCACCCTTCCATTAAACTCTTACCCACCCTTCCATTACACTCTTACCCACCCTTCCATTAAACTCTTACCCACCCTTCCATTACACTCTTACCCATCCTTCCATTACACTCTTACCCACCCTTCCGTTACACTCTTACCCACCCTTCTGTTACACTCTTACCCACCCTTCCGTTACACTCTTACCCACCCTTACGTTATACTCTTACCCACCCTTCCGTTACACTCTTACCCACCCTTCCATTACACTCTTACCCATCCTTCCATTACACTCTTACCCATCCTTCCATTACACTCTTACCCATCCTTCCATTACACTCTTACCCACCCTTCCATTACACTCTTACCCACCCTTCCATTACACTCTTACCCACCCTTCCATTACACTCTTACCCACCCTTCCATTACACTCTTACCCATCCTTCCATTACACTCTTACCCACCCTTCCGTTACACTCTTACCCACCCTTCCATTAGACTCTTACCCACCCTTCCATTACACTCTTACCCACCCTTCCATTAGACTCTTACCCACCCTTCCATTACACTCTTACCCACCCTTCCATTACACTCTTACCCACCCTTACGTTATACTCTTACCCACCTTTCCATTACACTCTTACCCACCCTTACGTTATACTCTTACCCACCCTTCCATTACACTCTTACCCACCCTTACGTTATACTCTTACCCATCCTTCCATTACACTCTTACCCATCCTTCCATTACACTCTTACCCATCCTTCCATTACACTCTTACCCATCCTTCCATTACACTCTTACCCACCCTTCCATTACACTCTTACCCACCCTTCCTTAACACTGAATGCAGCAGTGACTTGTCAATTTACAAAGGCCTTTGTAGCAGAATTAAACTCTTACCCATCCTTCCATTACACTCTTACCCATCCTTTCATTAAACTCTTACCCACCCTTCCATTACACTCTTACCCACCCTTCCATTACACTCTTACCCACCCTTCCATTACACTCTTACCCACCCTTCCATTACACTCTTACCCACCCTTCCATTAGACTCTTACCCACCCTTCCATTACACTCTTACCCACCCTTCCATTAGACTCTTACCCACCCTTCCGTTACACTCTTACCCACCCTTCCATTACACTCTTACCCACCCTTACGTTATACTCTTACCCACCCTTCCATTACACTCTTACCCACCCTTCCATTAGACTCTTACCCACCCTTCCATTACACTCTTACCCACCCTTCCATTAGACTCTTACCCACCCTTCCATTACACTCTTACCCACCCTTCCATTACACTCTTACCCACCCTTACGTTATACTCTTACCCACCCTTCCATTACACTCTTACCCACCCTTACGTTATACTCTTACCCACCCTTCCATTACACTCTTACCCATCCTTCCATTACACTCTTACCCACCCTTACGTTATACTCTTACCCATCCTTCCATTACACTCTTACCCATCCTTCCATTACACTCTTACCCATCCTTCCATTACACTCTTACCCATCCTTCCATTACACTCTTACCCACCCTTCCATTACACTCTTACCCACCCTTCCTTAACACTGAATGCAGCAGTGATTTGTCAATTTACAAAGGCCTTTGTAGCAGAATTAAACTCTTACCCATCCTTCCATTACACTCTTACCCATCCTTTCATTAAACTCTTACCCACCCTTCCATTACACTCTTACCCACCCTTCCATTACACTCTTACCCACCCTTCCATTACACTCTTACCCACCCTTCCATTACACTCTTACCCACCCTTCCATTACACTTTTACCCACCCTTCCATTAGACTCTCACCCACCCTTCCATTACACTCTTACCCACCCTTCCATTAGACTCTTACCCACCCTTCCGTTACACTCTTACCCACCCTTCCATTACACTCTTACCCACCCTTACGTTATACTCTTACCCACCCTTCCATTACACTCTTACCCACCCTTACGTTACACTCTTACCCACCTTTCCATTACACTCTTACCCACCCTTCCATTACACTCTTACCCACCCTTCCATTACACTCTTACCCACCCTTCCATTACACTCTTACCCACCCTTCCATTACACTCTTACCCACCCTTCCATTACACTCTTACCCACCCTTCCATTAGACTCTTACCCACCCTTCCGTTACACTCTTACCCACCCTTCCATTACACTCTTACCCACCCTTACGTTATACTCTTACCCACCCTTCCATTACACTCTTACCCACCCTTCCATTAGACTCTTACCCACCCTTCCATTACACTCTTACCCACCCTTCCATTAGACTCTTACCCACCCTTCCATTACACTCTTACCCACCCTTCCATCACACTCTTACCCACCCTTACGTTATACTCTTACCCACCCTTCCGTTACACTCTTACCCACCCTTACGTTATACTCTTACCCACCCTTCCATTACACTCTTACCCATCCTTCCATTACACTCTTACCCACCCTTACGTTATACTCTTACCCATCCTTCCATTACACTCTTACCCATCCTTCCATTACACTCTTACCCATCCTTCCATTACACTCTTACCCATCCTTCCATTACACTCTTACCCACCCTTCCATTACACTCTTACCCACCCTTCCTTAACACTGAATGCAGCAGTGATTTGTCAATTTACAAAGGCCTTTGTAGCAGAATTAAACTCTTACCCATCCTTCCATTACACTCTTACCCATCCTTTCATTAAACTCTTACCCACCCTTCCATTACACTCTTACCCACCCTTCCATTACACTCTTACCCACCCTTCCATTACACTCTTACCCACCCTTCCATTACACTCTTACCCACCCTTCCATTACACTTTTACCCACCCTTCCATTAGACTCTCACCCACCCTTCCATTACACTCTTACCCACCCTTCCATTAGACTCTTACCCACCCTTCCGTTACACTCTTACCCACCCTTCCATTACACTCTTACCCACCCTTACGTTATACTCTTACCCACCCTTCCATTACACTCTTACCCACCCTTACGTTACACTCTTACCCACCTTTCCATTACACTCTTACCCACCCTTCCATTACACTCTTACCCACCCTTCCATTACACTCTTACCCACCCTTCCATTACACTCTTACCCACCCTTCCATTACGCTCTTACCCACCCTTACGTTATACTCTTACCCATCTTTCCATTACACTCTTACCCACCCTTACGTTATACTCTTACCCACCCTTCCATTACACTCTTACCCACCCTTCCATTACATTCTTACCCACCCTTCCATTACACTCTTACCCACCCTTCCATTACACTCTTACCCACCCTTCCATTACACTCTTACCCACCCTTCCATTACACTCTTACCCACCCTTCCATTACGCTCTTACCCACCCTTACGTTATACTCTTACCCATCCTTCCATTACACTCTTACCCACCCTTACGTTATACTCTTACCCACCCTTCCATTACACTCTTACCCACCCTTCCATTACATTCTTACCCACCCTTCCATTAGACTCTTACCCACCCTTCCATTACACTCTTACCCACCCTTCCATTACACTCTTACCCACCCTTACGTTATACTCTTACCCACCTTTCCATTACACTCTTACCCACCCTTACGTTATACTCTTACCCACCCTTCCATTACACTCTTACCCACCCTTACGTTATACTCTTACCCATCCTTCCATTACACTCTTACCCATCCTTCCATTACACTCTTACCCATCCTTCCATTACACTCTTACCCATCCTTCCATTACACTCTTACCCACCCTTCTATTACACTCTTACCCACCCTTCCATTACACTCTTACCCACCCTTCCTTAACACTGAATGCAGCAGTGACTTGTCAATTTACAAAGGCCTTTGTAGCAGAATTAAACTCTTACCCATCCTTCCATTACACTCTTACCCATCCTTTCATTAAACTCTTACCCACCCTTCCATTACACTCTTACCCACCCTTCCATTACACTCTTACCCACCCTTCCATTACACTCTTACCCACCCTTCCATTACACTCTTACCCACCCTTCCATTAGACTCTTACCCACCCTTCCATTACACTCTTACCCACCCTTCCATTAGACTCTTACCCACCCTTCCGTTACACTCTTACCCACCCTTCCATTACACTCTTACCCACCCTTACGTTATACTCTTACCCACCCTTCCATTACACTCTTACCCACCCTTCCATTAGACTCTTACCCACCCTTCCATTACACTCTTACCCACCCTTCCATTAGACTCTTACCCACCCTTCCATTACACTCTTACCCACCCTTCCATTACACTCTTACCCACCCTTACGTTATACTCTTACCCACCCTTCCATTACACTCTTACCCACCCTTACGTTATACTCTTACCCACCCTTCCATTACACTCTTACCCATCCTTCCATTACACTCTTACCCACCCTTACGTTATACTCTTACCCATCCTTCCATTACACTCTTACCCATCCTTCCATTACACTCTTACCCATCCTTCCATTACACTCTTACCCATCCTTCCATTACACTCTTACCCACCCTTCCATTACACTCTTACCCACCCTTCCTTAACACTGAATGCAGCAGTGATTTGTCAATTTACAAAGGCCTTTGTAGCAGAATTAAACTCTTACCCATCCTTCCATTACACTCTTACCCATCCTTTCATTAAACTCTTACCCACCCTTCCATTACACTCTTACCCACCCTTCCATTACACTCTTACCCACCCTTCCATTACACTCTTACCCACCCTTCCATTACACTCTTACCCACCCTTCCATTACACTTTTACCCACCCTTCCATTAGACTCTCACCCACCCTTCCATTACACTCTTACCCACCCTTCCATTAGACTCTTACCCACCCTTCCGTTACACTCTTACCCACCCTTCCATTACACTCTTACCCACCCTTACGTTATACTCTTACCCACCCTTCCATTACACTCTTACCCACCCTTACGTTACACTCTTACCCACCTTTCCATTACACTCTTACCCACCCTTCCATTACACTCTTACCCACCCTTCCATTACACTCTTACCCACCCTTCCATTACACTCTTACCCACCCTTCCATTACACTCTTACCCACCCTTCCATTACACTCTTACCCACCCTTCCATTAGACTCTTACCCACCCTTCCGTTACACTCTTACCCACCCTTCCATTACACTCTTACCCACCCTTACGTTATACTCTTACCCACCCTTCCATTACACTCTTACCCACCCTTCCATTAGACTCTTACCCACCCTTCCATTACACTCTTACCCACCCTTCCATTAGACTCTTACCCACCCTTCCATTACACTCTTACCCACCCTTCCATTACACTCTTACCCACCCTTACGTTATACTCTTACCCACCCTTCCGTTACACTCTTACCCACCCTTACGTTATACTCTTACCCACCCTTCCATTACACTCTTACCCATCCTTCCATTACACTCTTACCCACCCTTACGTTATACTCTTACCCATCCTTCCATTACACTCTTACCCATCCTTCCATTACACTCTTACCCATCCTTCCATTACACTCTTACCCATCCTTCCATTACACTCTTACCCACCCTTCCATTACACTCTTACCCACCCTTCCTTAACACTGAATGCAGCAGTGATTTGTCAATTTACAAAGGCCTTTGTAGCAGAATTAAACTCTTACCCATCCTTCCATTACACTCTTACCCATCCTTTCATTAAACTCTTACCCACCCTTCCATTACACTCTTACCCACCCTTCCATTACACTCTTACCCACCCTTCCATTACACTCTTACCCACCCTTCCATTACACTCTTACCCACCCTTCCATTACACTTTTACCCACCCTTCCATTAGACTCTCACCCACCCTTCCATTACACTCTTACCCACCCTTCCATTAGACTCTTACCCACCCTTCCGTTACACTCTTACCCACCCTTCCATTACACTCTTACCCACCCTTACGTTATACTCTTACCCACCCTTCCATTACACTCTTACCCACCCTTACGTTACACTCTTACCCACCTTTCCATTACACTCTTACCCACCCTTCCATTACACTCTTACCCACCCTTCCATTACACTCTTACCCACCCTTCCATTACGCTCTTACCCACCCTTACGTTATACTCTTACCCATCTTTCCGTTATACTCTTACCCACCCTTCCATTACACTCTTACCCACCCTTCCATTACATTCTTACCCACCCTTCCATTACACTCTTACCCACCCTTCCATTACACTCTTACCCACCCTTCCATTACACTCTTACCCACCCTTCCATTACACTCTTACCCACCCTTCCATTACGCTCTTACCCACCCTTACGTTATACTCTTACCCATCCTTCCATTACACTCTTACCCACCCTTACGTTATACTCTTACCCACCCTTCCATTACACTCTTACCCACCCTTCCATTACACTCTTACCCACCCTTCCATTACATTCTTACCCACCCTTCCATTACACTCTTACCCACCCTTCCATTACATTCTTACCCACCCTTCCATTACATTCTTACCCACCCTTCCTTAACACTGAATGCAGCAGTGACTTGTCAATTTACAAAGGCCTTTGTAGCAGAATTTCTACTACCGAAGATATTATGACTGCATAGCCTACTTATGGATCCTGGGCCCCAGTAAAAACTTGTCCTTGAAGGGTTTTCAGATGAAATAAACAGCTGTTGGCAGAGAGGGCCACATCTTGTTATAGCTGCAAATTACAATCCTCTGCCCTTTGAATCCTTAGGAGAATGCAGAACAATTAAGTGAATCTGTAAAGGGATTAATTCTTGGTTCTTCACATTCTGTAATATGTTATAACATGAACTACAACTTACTATGCTGTGCACTCTATATATAGCACTCTCATTAGTATGCAGGCTTAACACACAGAAGCTGTTAAAGGGGAACTGACCTATTTATGAACCTTGTGTAATGTGATGTTGTGTAGCCTTCCCGTATTCTGTATAACAAGCATTATATATGCGTATCTCAGTCTAAGCATGTGCTATCATTTGTGGTTTCATTTGTGGCCTGTAAGTCCCACAGCAGATGCCGAAAATGTAATTTTTAATATTAGCATCCCCCTTGTGGGTGTGTAAAAGAAAGGGGGGATATTCATTGCTTCTCCCTGAATGCTGATTATGGGAACACTGAAAGCTGTTTGTTTATTGAAATAAAGTTTTTAGTAATAACCGTGGTCCAGCCAAATTAGAAGAATTCAAACCCTTTCATCCCAATTGTGGTCTGACACACGCCAGTACATAAATTACTTGAAACAACTTTTAGAGAACCCCACTTATATCAGCCACTTAATAACGGTTAATTTTTCAGCAAATATCTCTCAATTGTTCTCTAATTATTATGCAGGAGAAATCATTATTTCTTACTTAAAAGTGATACGTATAAAATAGTTCCGTGGCAGTTCAATTCGGACTTTTTTCACCATAAAGAGTAAAAAGCAGTACAATAAATTAGAAATTAATTGCTTTAAGTTAATTACAAAAAATAATTACCGGTGTTTTCCAGTGATTCCCAATGTACAATTGCCGGTAATAGGTTTTTGTAATACCTAGCTTATCATAATTCTAAAGTGCAGTGAAATAAATAATTAGAAATCACAATTTATATTAACAGAAATTTGAATTTCAATTGAGAACGATTGAGAGATATTTGCTGAAAAATTAACCGGTATTAAGTGGCAATCTGATATAAGTGGGGTTCTCTTTTTCTAAAAGTTGTTTTATGAAATCCGTTTGTGCCATTGGGAAAAAGCACTGTGGGCCATGCAGCCATCTTCCGGCTCTTGGGCTAGCTGAGTGGGGGATCGGCATGTTGGCGCATGCGCAGTTGCGACGGTTTGCGACAACTGTGCATGCGCTGAAACTCACGAAAATTGCCGAAGACCCAGAAGATGGCTGTGTGAAACTCTGAAGCCAGAATCTGCACCGAGGGGTAAGTATAAAGTATGGGGCATTTCCCCGGGGGGCAGTTAGGCAGGGGGTCTCCGTGGGGTAGGGGGTATGGTTTTTTTTCTTAAAGGGTTGATTTCTCCTTTAACTACAATTCTGACAATCGGCGGTTTTCCTGGGGAGGTCCGGAATGCGCTGCCGCAACGATTGACCACCATTTTGAATCCCAGTCCGGAACTGGTCCACCTGCTGGTAGCGTTTAGTGGGTACAAGGAATTTATATAGTGGGTATATTGGTATAGACGAATACATCGCATGTAGGTAATAGGGGCCTTGGGGCATTAATTATCAGGAGACGTGCATCATTTATTGCGGCTCTGAGCAGCAACGTACATTTCCGTTGCACACAGCCGTGCCAGCAGGATCGTTTCCATTCCATGCACTCTATTTTTTGCTTGATACTATGGTGTTCCGGGAATGAAGCCATCTCTGCTGACAGTGTGACTGTAGAGTTGCGTGGAAGCTCTCGAGTAGGAGCCCTCGGTGTGTTTGGAAACAAGCTGCCTCGGAAATGGGATTCGCTTGCAAACACTGGAAATATTGCAGTGTTTGCGCAATTCCTTATAGGGTTGGTTGCTGGCGTTTCCTTTATCGAACTGACTGTTCCTTTTTAAAGGGGACATTTGCAACAATTGGCTTCAAAATAGCTATACTATAGCGACTACACACACCAATAAAAAAGATTGAACGTTCATTAGATCAAAAATACATAAACGATAAAAAACCCTATGCATTTCGACTCGTAAAGGGTCTTCATCAAGGGATACCTTTTTAAAGTTTTTTCCCCCAATAAAGACCTTTTAGGGCAGAGACACACGCTCAGATTCGGGGAGTTTAGTCGCCCAGCGACAAATCTCCTCTTCTTCGAGGCAACTAATCTCCCCGAACTGCCTCCCGCCGGCTAGAATGTAAATCGCTGGCGGGATGGCAATCACCTAACGAGGGAACTTCGGGCGACTTCAGAAGATGAAGCGATCCGTGTGCCATCCTGCTTGCTAGTCGTTCAGGGAAATTAGTCGCCCCAAAGACCTGGGGACCTGGGGTTTTCAGGATAACGGCTTTTTCCGTAATTTGGGTCTTCAGACTTTATTTTGCCTAGACATTCATGTAATGATAAAAGTTAGTTGGGATCAAGTACAAGGTTTTATTATTACAGAGAAAAAGGAAATCATTATTTAAAATTTTAATTATTTGGATAAAAGGGAGTCTATGGGAGATGGGCTTTCCGTAATTCGGAGCTTTCTGGATAACGGGTTTCCAGATAGCAGATCCCATACCTCTATATTTGAAATTTGACTGTGTGGTCCCAAGTGCATTATACCTTTTTAATAGGGATTGCATGGGAAGGACCACATATGGGCTCAGTGATTGGTTTCTGGTGAATCATATACCAGCAGCTAATGGCACTTATGGCCTACAAATCATTTTGTCTGCTGCAAGGCCCTCTGGGAAAACCACTGCAAGTCAGGAGGCTTTTCTTATTTTTATTCATTATTACTGATGCCTGAATAGAAACATGTAACGTGCCAGACCTCTGTATCTTGCACTGTATATGATATTGCTCCCCCATATATCACCAGTACTAATACCCAGCACAATAAATAAGCACCAGAGGGAGGATTCTATTGAGATATGGTTACAGCTTTTGCTTCTGAAATGATGGATGACTTTAACCCCAAGCCACAGATCTCAAGTCTAGTTATTACTACTCATTCTCCGGCCTTGACTCACATTCTTATTGGCTTGGGGAGATTTGAAAATGTGAGATTTGTAGGCATATTTAGCAACAGCAGAACCATATTTGTAAGGGATAGGTATGGGATCCGTTATCGGGAAACCCGTTATCCAGAACTTTATGAATAATGGAAAGGCCGTCTCCCATAGGCTCCATTTTTATCAAAATAATTCACATTTTAAAAAAAAATGATTTCCTTTTTCTCTGTAATAATAAAACAGTAGCTTGTACTTGATCCAAACTGGATTGGAAGCAAAACCAGCCTATTGGGTTTATTTAACGTTTACATGATTTTGTAGTAGACTTAAGGTATGAAGATCCAAATTTCAGAAAGACCTGTTAAATGGAAAAATCCCAAGCATTCTGGATAACAGGTCTCATACCTGTACAATGATGTTTCAGCTCTGCTTGTGCCTGACAACAAAAGATTTCACAGCATCTCTCCTTGGTTCATTCCAGGTCCCGTGTCGCCTACACTGAAAAATGTTTTTGTTTGTGTGTGAGATGCATTGGGTCTTGCACCCCTTGTTAAAGGAGAAACAAACCCTTAATAAAAAAAAAAAACCTTACCCTACATAGACCCCCCTCCCTCCTCCCCCCCAGCCTAGCTGCCCCCCCCCGGGCAAATGCTCCTAAGTCTATGCAGATTCTGTCCAGCGGATTTCACGGGCGCCATCTTCTTCTCTTTGGTAATCTTCAGAGTGAGACCGGCGAAGCAGCGCATGCGCAATTGGAGCAATTTGCTGTTTTGCGACAACTGCAAATGCGCCGATACTCCACTGTACAGAATCAGCACCGAGGGGTAAGTAAAGACTTAGGGGCGTTTGCCTGGGGGTGGCAGCTAGGCTGTGGGGTCTGTAGTGTAGGGGGGTAGGGTTTTTTTTTATTAAAGGTTTGTTTCTACTTTAATTAAGATGGATTGTGATTGGACCAAGTCACTATCCAATTGGAAGTTTTGAGAATCATAGCATTTGTTCAGGAACCCACTCTAACCCCATAATAAGGATGTCGATGAAGTACGATGCACTTTTAATGAAGTTGGACAAATACCAAACCTAAACAACAACAACAACAACAACAAAAAAAATCTTCACCGTCTGTCAGCCAACTGTCATCCAACACGTATTTTTAAGGGTTTGCATATGGTTTCGCCAGGCAATGGGATTCAGAGGATTGCTGAACTGAATTTAGGATTAGGCAGTAGGCCTTTTTTCCATGTAACATAGTACTGCCTTCTAATGTCATGCCTTCAGTCCATGCACAGGAGTGCACATTCCAGCTGCGGTGTGAGCCAGACCAACTGCCAGAAAATGGATTTTTACTGCACAGCGTCTGTCCTTTCTCACTTGCACTTCCTTCAGTTATAATGTGAAGAATCTGCCCCCCTCCGGATATAGAAAAATAATAAACACATTTATACAAACATACATAGATCTTGCGTCACCTTACGTACAGTGTATCATTTTTCTGTTTCCGTTTTTCGACAGGTCATCGCACAATGAATTAGAAAAACACAGGTACGTTGCTTTTTTTTTTTTCCAGATATTTATTGGTTTAATCTCATCACAGAATATCAGTGTCATATAATTATAAGGGAGTCTCTTAATGTTATTAATTCTTCTTATATCTCAACTTCCATTCTGTCATTCAAACTGCTGCTGGTTGCTGTACATGACAGTAAGGGAGACAGACAGGTTCCCGTGAATGAAGGCTAGAAATTGGGGTCGGAGCAGAGGTTGGACTTTGGGGTGAGTTGTTGACTGCTCCCCAGCCAGCAGCAGTGAAATTATGGGAAATGTAGTCCATCATCTGCAAAGCCTTCCTCTGCCTGTTCTTGATATAGAGCCACAGTCGTTACCATGTCAAGTTTCAGACTCAGTAGTCCTATGGCTATAATATATGTAATTTCTACACACACACAGCTTCCTGCTCCTAAATCTATTTTCGGCCAGACACCCAGCAAGTAACGAATGACTCATATGCCCTTTGCAGCACACACTCAAGCTTGTGTTTCATTTTGAAGAGACGAGAGGCATTGAACAGGCCCGGCTGAGGATTATAGCACCAAAAAGTAATCCCTATGCTGTCAGACAGGAGGGGGGTTTATAACGAATCCCAGTGCAATATTTTGCCTTGCTGATTGGCAGCCAACAGGTTAAACAGCAAGTGGTATAATCTGTCCAAGGGGAAAAGCTGCAGCAGCTTCTGCTAAATGAGAAAGCAAACTCCAAAAATAGAAGGGGGCGAGAAACCAGTATTTAAAGGAGAAGGAAAGCTACCGAAGCAGTTTATTGCCAATAGATTAGCCACAATAGTGCAAGATAGAACACTATAATTATTCTGCAGCATCCTTCAGCCTACGTCATGAAATTAATAATAATGCAGCCCACCAGCACATTGCAATCATGAATCGCGCAGCACATTAGTGAAATGATCTGCCACTTGGTCTATACTGCTGCCTGTGTGCTGAAGGTGTTAGTAATAGACACTGGCACATAATGACGCTCTGCTCTCACATACTTCTTTAGGGCTGAAGGTGCAGTAGACGTACTGACGTGCCAGTACAGTAAACTAAAGACGCATGAGAGCAGCGCGTCACTACGTGCCAGTGTCTATTACTAACACCTTCAGCACACAGGCAGCAGTATAGACGATCATTTCACTAATGTGCCCAAATATTACTGCTACGGCTACCCAATTCCTTGTTTAAATGAGGTGCGGAGAATAAGTACAAACAGACTCCACTTCTCCACTGCCTAAACTCCATGCACGCGTCCATCTCCAGGAGTGAATGATCCTGATCACAAGCTAGCTACCTCGGAATGTATGTCAGGCTGAATGGTCGGCCCTCACACATTTCATCTGGCCCTCGTTGCAAAATCTTTGGACACCCCTGTTCTGCAGAATGCTTTACCATACCTGAGTAAACAGCTCTAGAAGCTTTATCTGATTGTTTAGGATAGCAGCTGCCATATTAGCTTGGCGTGACATCACTTCCTGCCTGAGTATCTCCGTGCTCACTCATAGCTCTGGGCTCAGATTACAGCAGGGAAGGGAGAAGGGAGGGGGGAGAAAGGGAGGGAGATAGAGGGGAGCAAACTGAGCATGCTCAAGCCATAGCCCTGGAGGTTTAAGTTGAAAACAGGAAGTCTGATACAGAAGCCCATGAGTACACAATAGAAGGAAAGAAATGCTGTGTTTCTTTTGACAGAGGACTCAGCGCAGCATTACTTTGAGGGTTTACTGGTGTATTTATATAGACCTTTCTGATAAAGCTTACTTCATTTTAGCCTTTCCTTTAATCTCTTACTCATTTCATGATTCATTTTCAATGGGTGAATCCTTATGTGGGAAGGATAGGGCTTTTCGGAGACACTCGATATGGTCAAAGCAGGACTTTAACTGCCCACCATTTCATTGTGCTAATGTTTGGCTCATAAGGCAGGGGACTGATTGGTTGCTTGGCTAGCAGCCTACTTGGCCATGTGACAGCCCCTTCATTCCGATTGACAGGTTTTCAGATCATGCCCCAGGATCTATCGGTTGCACTATCTCATTGCTTGTGCTGTGATGAAGCGTATATTCTGTTTATGATGCCAGCCTATCAGCCAGAGATGTTATTGGCTAGGGAAATGTTGCTCTGCACTCCCTGCTGATAAACCACTCTCTTCTTGTTTTATGTTTTCTTTTTAGGCGAGCAAAATTACGGTTATATTTGGAGCAGCTAAAGCAACTCGTGCCTCTTGGGCCAGATAGCAACAGACATACTACTCTAAGCCTCCTGAAAAGAGCCAAAATGCACATAAAGGTACTTCAGCTAGACGTGCATTCAGATAGAACCATGGGTAACTGGGCTTGGCGGGTAACAGGGTAGCTCATTTGAGGTTTTCTCCATGACAACCAACCAGCGGTTAGCATCTATTGATCTACTATTTGAAAACAAATGTATGATTGGTTCCTATGGGTTTCTAGGTCTGGAGCTTTCTATCCACATTTATCTATTTTGATATAGTTCTTTTGCCAATACATTCTGCTTATTATATGCTGCCTCTGCTTTTCTTGTCATTCTGGTAGAAACTAGAAGAACAGGACCGAAAAGCTCTTAATGTTAAGGAACAGCTTCAGAGAGAACATCGCTACCTCAAGCGCCGTTTGGAGCAGCTCTCCATACACGGGATGGAACGCATGCGCACCGACAGCATGGGCTCCATTATATCCACCGATTCTGAACAAGGTAGTGGAGGAGAACTAGTCACCTGGCTATTTTGGCTCTGTATAAATCTAATAGTGCTTGACATTATAGCTATTGCTGGTCTACATTACATTAGCTCAGGGCACAAGTACACTAAGGTGTATAAAGGAGAGCTACACCCTAAAAATGAATATGGCTAAAAATGACATATTTTATATACAGAACTTATTGCACGAGGCTAAAGTTTCAGCTTGTCAATAGCAGCAATAATCCAGGACTTCAAACTTGTCACAGGGGGTCACCATCTTGGAAAGTGTCTGTGACACTCACATGCTCAGTGGGCTCTGATTGGCTGTTGAGAAGCTAAGCTTAGGGCTCGTCACTAATTATCCAGCAGAAAATGAGCTTCCCTGGCTGTAATATAAGCTGATGCTACAGGTTTGCTGATTATTAAATTCTGATGCTAATTGCACTGGTTTCTGTGCTGCCATGTAGTAATTATCTGTATTAATTACTAATCAGCCTTATATTGTGACATTTCTATTCTATGTGTACTGTATATTGTGAGTGGGTCCCTAAGCTCAGTAAGTGACAGTAGCACAGAGCATGTGCAGTGAATCAGCAGAAAAGAAGATGGGGAGCTACTGGGGCATCTTTGGAGACAGATCTTTACTGCTAAAGGGCTGTGGTTGCCTTGGACTGGCACAGAAGCCCAAAACATAATGTACAACATTTCTAGCTACTTCTCAAGTTAGGCTTTAGTTCTCCTTTAAGATCTCATTTAAAAAGCACATGTATCCTGGGGAACGCTGCAAGTTGCACTACCTGCTCAACTGAAAATCCAGCACAAGGTACAAAATGCAGCGTCAAGGGGTGCCAGCTAACCTTCTGGTGGAAGGGGCAAAGCTCCATTGTGGCCTGTTACTTCTTAATGATGCAGAAGTTAGGGGCCGGGCACCTACATGCTTGCACCCTCCTTCTCATTGCAATACCTTGCTGATAAACAGTCAACTCTGTATTTGTAGGGGGTAGAAAAACAGCATTGGATCGACAACAAAAGGCTGACTGCTTCTTTTTATCTTTCCTTTTTTGCATTTTTTACACTGCCTTCTGCTAAGTAAATTACCCCTATTCAAACAGCTGTGAGGGCAGAGACACACGTGGAGATTCAGGGAGATTCAGTCACCCAGCGACAAATCGAATCTCCTTATGGGTGATTAATCTCCCCGAACTGCCTTCCCACTGGCTAGAATCTAAATAGCCGGCGGTATGGCACTTCGTTTTCCTAAATTGCCTCACAAGGAAACTTTGGGCGACTTCGGAAAACGAAGCACTCAGAGTGCCATCCTGCTGGCGATTTAGATTCTAGCTGGTGGGAAGGGATTGCGTGGAGATCAGTCGCCCGAAGAAGCGGCATTTTGTCGCTGGGCGACTTATCTCCCTGAATCTCCACGTGTATCTCTGCCCTAAACCATTTGAAATACTGTATGTACTCGTATCATTACCAGGAGTGTTTCTATTAGGGATGAACGGAATCCACTATTTTGGATTCGCACAAACCCCCGAATCCTTTGCGAAAGATTCGGCCCAACCGAATCCTAATTTGCATATGCAAATTAGTAATGGGAAGTGGAAAACATTTTTTAACTTTGTTTTGTGACAAGAAGTCACGCGATTTCCCTCCCTGCCCCTAATTTGCATATGCAAATTTTGATTTGCTTCGGCCAAATCCCGAGCCGAATCCTGGGCCGGATTTACATAGTGGGCACCCCTAGGCACGCTGTCGTTCGTGACCTCCGTACCCTCCCTTTTATTTGCTCAAATTTTCATCATTGGGACCAGTGCAATGGGTATTGGTGCATGGGAAATGTAAAAAAATGATCGTATCACCTACAAGTCCCCAGTGTTCCTGAACCAATGTGGGTGTGGTTGGGCAGCATGCCGCCCCCTAAAATCCTGCCACCCTCGGCCCAGGCCTTGGTGGCCTCTCCACTAATCTGTGTGCATCCCTAATTTCTATTGCTTTAACTAGAACAGCTCTGGGGATTGGCCAGGCTTGATATGATGCCCTGTGATCATTTGTGCACAAATAATACATAAAAATGTGACTCCTGAAACTTTACATTTCCTCTCTCCTCAGAGGTAGACATTGAAAGCATGGAGTTCACGCCAGGGGAAATAGACAGTATTGGCAGTGACGTTGAAGACCACTACAGTTTGCAGAGCGGCTCCAGCAATGGTGGATATACACATTCCCTGAGGCTCAACTCCAGACTTTCATAGTGGCCTGAACACTGGACCAACTCAGGATCACCAAGCTGAAGGCACTTATAAAGAGAAAACAATGAAAAAAAAAAACTTAAAAAAAGAAAAGTTGCTGATAACGTCAAGTGTCACGTGGAAGGGCTGCACATGCTCAGTCCTAACTAGGAGCTTTTATTTGCTGAGGCCCCTTGCAGTGTAACCACACCACTACAGATGGCAACAAGGCACTCTGTTGTAGAAAAAAAAAGAAAAGTACATTGTGGAACAGGCAGTTTTAGCATAGGGTAGAGACGGCATTTGCCATATAGGAGGGGAGGGCCTTGGGGCTGGACACTAGCACTGGGCACTGTCACCTAAGTGCAATAAACCATAGCAACCAGATCAGATATTTGCATCCAGTGTTCTACCTTCAGCAGATTAATCTCATTTTATTGGTTGCTAAGTATACTGCACAGAGATGACGCGTATTCTCAGCATATTTATCAGGGATATCAGTCTCCCGCAAATCCTTGATTTATACCAACACAAGCTCTGAGTATTTGACATTGCCTTGAAGCCCCCCCCCTCTACCTTCTGCCATGAGTTTTGGTGTGACATAGTGGGGGACATTTACGAAATATAAAGTAGAAGCTCAACAAAGCCCAGTTCTAGAATCTTATCATTCCATTATATAGTATTACACAGAAACAGAGAAAAGGCGCAGGTCGGATTATTTTTGATTACCAGAGAACCATTTAGTTTTAAGAATGAAGAAGAATTTGTACAATGCTGGTCAAATTTCATAGCTATACGTAAGAATATATAAAGATATATCTATATAAGAATTTACATTTTCTTGAAGTACAGGTAAATGAATTTTGTAGCGTCAGTATTTTAAGCACTTGGATTCAGAGGGGAAGAGAGAAGTCCCGTTTCTATGACTTTTGTATGTCAAGGTGATCTTTGATAGGAGATTTTATTTTTCAGACGCTTTACTGTAAAAGAAATAGTGTTTGCTCTAAGACTTCACGGGATATTATTCTGTTCCATTAGAGTTATTTCAAAGTGGATGAAATTTTATATTGTGCATTTACGGTCAAGGAAAGCGAATATTCATTTCATGTTTGGAGGTGGTGTCCCCTTAAATGTTCCATAGGAAGTAATCCAAAGGCACACAGGATTGATGCAAACCAGATTGCCTTGCGTGTTTAATGCAGAGTGCAACGTTTCGGGGTCACGCCCCTTTATCAAGCATCAACCTTAAATATAACATTATGTATTGCTGGTCAAAGCCTCATCCGTGCAAATGGAGGGACCTTTAATGGAGTTTTCATTTTGCAGAGCACCCACAGAGTGTCGCTATACTGCATCGCTCCAACCACACTCCATTAAGGTTCTTGTAGCTTACTGTGCACTCTAAATATTCATTCCCAATTTGCATTTATACCTGGAGAATGATTTAAGCAAGTTATAAAACTGCCCCAGATATATATATATATAAATGCAAATGTGCAGGAATGACACAATGTGCCGTGCATTCTGTACGCAAAGGACTCCATGCCTTTTTAAGGGAAAATAAAGAGAAAATACACTCAAAGTGTAGGTTCATTTTCCCCTTTAAAGAGGCACCCCTAGGATGAAAAGGGGGAAAACGATCAAACGTTCATAAAATGGAATGTTATCTAAAATTATTTTTATGGTTTGATGTCATTCTGCCCATATGAACATAAGCAAGACAGCACTTTATAGCGTTTCATTCCATGATAGGGATTTACTATTGTTAAAAAGTGCTGTCTTTTTGTTAAGCTGCCCATACACGAATAGATCTGCTCGTTTGTTGAGGTTGCCAGATTAACGGCTCTTTGGCTCGACGTGTGAGTTGAGGAATCCGACGAATCGTCTGATTCAAGTAGGGATGCATTGAATTCAGGATCCTATTAGGCCAGGATTCGGCCATTTTCATCAGGATTCTGCCAAATCCTTGTGCCTGGCCAAACCGAATCCTAATTTGCATATGTAAATTAGGGGCAGGAAGGGAGGCAAAAAATGTTTCCCCGTTTTTTCCTTTACCGCCTCTAATTTGCATATGCAAATTAGGGTTTGGTATTTAGCCGAATCTTTCACAAAGGATTCGGCCGATTCCCAAATAGTAGATTCGGTGCATCCCTAGATTCAACCTTTGGGCCAACAATCAGATCACATGGATGGGGTTGTTGAGATTTGCTGGGATTTTAAAACCTGCTAGGTAGATATCTGCCCAATATTTGACCAGATCTCAGTTGGCAGGCCAATTGGTGGGCACCATATACAGGCTTATAAGCTGGCAACTGGAAGAACTTTGGTGGCTTTAAACTATTGGTGTATGGGCAGCGTAACAGTAGTGATCTACTGCATAAATGTCTACTTTTTTGTTGTTGTTCAAGTGGAAACCTCCAGGCTTTTATACAAACATTGGTAGAACCGAAACTAGAAAACAAAACAAAGAAAAAAATAAGCAAAGATTCTGCTAATGGCAGCAAGGATGTGACTGTATAGGCTACTGTTTCAGTTCTATTGAGCACCTACATTTGTAAATGAGCCCAGCCGGAGTCTTTACAACAGCAATAAGCCCTTTTCTTTTACCTCTATAAATCAAGTTCAGTTTTTTGCTCAAAACAGAACAACTCGTACGTAACATAACTGATCTTTTTTCACTTTTGTTTCCAATTCAAACCACCCTGTCATAATGTCTTAATTTTTGCCATAACCTCCCCCCCCCCACCCAGACTCCATTGCAAAACATGAGATGCTTTTCCACCACCCTAAGGTCGATTGTTCAGAAAGATCGGATGTAATTGCAAAAACAGAAAAATCTCTCAGATCCTTGACTACAAGTAGAATTCATTTTTATGCTTCGTTTCTTTTTTCCCGCTGCATCTTTCCCGAAGGCATGGCTTGCAACTTGCAGCGGTTTTTACAGCATATTTCATTGCGTTTCCTCTGCACACTAGAAACTACGTTTTAACTTTTGAAAACGAAAAAAAAAAAAAAATGCTGTGAAACGGCACTGTTTATGTATACTTTAAATATGTGTATCTATGTAGCAATACTATGAAGTCGTAGTTTAGTCTTCGTATAACTCATTTCTCTTGTGAAGTCTGCTAGAGCAAGGCTTGATGAGTCTGAGGAGTAACGTATGTGTCATAATGACCTTCAAACACTTTGGTTAGGCTCACTTTTGAAGGAGAATGGCTTTCCGATGCTTTTTGTCAGGCGCCTTCATGTCTTTCAAGTCAGGCTCATTGTTTTAGGGGAAATGACCTTGAGACGCTTGAGTAAGGCTGGTTCTTTAGGAGAATAACCTTCAGATTCCTTGGCCAGGCTGGTTCAGTAGAGCAGTGACCTTCAAACGCTTAGGGCTTGTTCATTAGGGAAGCCTGCATCAGGCCACTCTTGCGAAGGAAGGTTAAAAAGGCGGAGGAAGTTACTAACACCTTTCTGACAAGTGATCTTAGCAAGTGTAGTGTATATTTCCTGTAAAAGATTTTGTATTATATTTTCCTAAATGTTCTCATTTTCTTGGGACTGGGAGGGATGGGACACGCGTGGAACAGATCCAAATCAGAGTCTCAAGGACTCTCTTATTTTATCATATATTGTGCCTTGGTAGCATTCTCATACGCCTTCCCAAATGGCTTCTTTTTGGGTTTTTTGGTTTTTCCGTCACACCCTCGATCTTTGTGTCATGTTAGCAGTTGTTTTTCAGTGCAGGTTCTAAAATGGAATCCCAGGAGAGTCCTTCCAATATTATGTTGCTGCTGTCGATTAGTATCAATAGCCACATGCATAGAACTTGATTTGGCTTCTTTTGTCCAAAGATTGGTACATAATCCAACCAGCTCCAGCAAAGGAGTAATAATTCTAGTTCTTTACCTGATTTGACTCTGCCATTCTTTGTTAGTGACCATACTCCGATGGAAGGCTGAGGGGTAAATTTATCAAAGAGTGAAATGCCGCAGCTCTCAATTCATTTCTATGGGATTTTGAAAGGCGTATTTATCAATGGGTGAAAGTGAAAGTTCACCCTTTGATAAATACGCCTTTAAAAATCCCATAGAAATGACTGTTGAGTGGCGGCTTTTCACTCTAGTGGCGGAACTTCACTATTAACTTCACTCTTTGATAAAAATACCCCTGAGAGTAGTCATTGGCTCTTCCATTTATTGGTGTCCACAATGGTCGATAATAAACGCAACACTGGAGTCAGGCTTTTCCTTTTGCTGGTTAATCAATACATTTTCAGTTAGGGATGCACCAAATCCACTATTTTGAATTCGGCTGAACCCCCGCATATGCAAATTAGTGGTGGGAAGGGGAAAACATTTTTTACTTCCTTGTTTTGTGACAAAAAGTCACTGTATTTCCCTCCCGGACCCTAATTTGCATATGCAAATTCGGATTCAGTTCGGCTGGGCAGAAGGATTCGGCCGAATCGGAATCCTGCTGAAGAAGGCCGAATCCCGAACTGAATCCTGAATTTGGTGCATCCCTATTTTCAATATTAGCTCGATGTCAATCAATAAGCAGTTGGCTTTGATATATATATAGAGCAGTTGACAGTTACTCTCACTAAATGGCATTCCTGTGTTCCTCAGGTCGGCTTTCCATCTGTTTCTTACTACTTTGTGTGAGAGGAACCATTAATAGTTGCCTGTCTGATAGGGATGCACCGAATCCACTTTTTTGGATTCGGCCGAACCCCTGAATCCTTCACGAAGGATTCGGCCGAATACCGAACCGAATCCGAACCCTAATTTGCATATGCAATTAGGGGTGGGAAGGGGAAAACATTTTTTACTTCCTTGTTTTCTGACAAAAAGTCACGCAATTTCCCTCCCCGCCCCTAATTTGCATATGCAAATTAGGATTCGGTTCGGCCGGATAGAAGAATTCGTCCGAATCCTGCTGAAAAAGGCCGAATCCCGAACTGAATCCTGGATTCGGTGCATCCCTACTGATAACCATGTCCAATGTAGAAGCCAAGAACAATTGTCCTGAGAGCTTGCAATTTAAAATCTGTTCATTTAGCTTCATGTCAACCCCGCCATGCTTCACTGCAAAACATTTGCTGATTGGCAAGCTTTCCTCATCTTGCTATTTACGGGATCAATGCAGACCATTTTATAAAAATATATATATTATATATCACTCAGCAGCCAACAGGAAACATTAATGTTGAAGGGCTCTCTTGGAGTTCGTTATTATTATTATTGTCTCTGCCAATTCCAAAATATTTGGCTTAACGATCACTTCCTTCTCTGCAAGTATCTCCATTCACCAACAGCTGGTATCTACTCTTGGGTCTTCGTCTCATGCCGCCTGGATTCTGATTGGGCATTTTTTGTATCTACTTGAGTGCCATGTTTAGCCCAAGGTAGTTTTTACTCTACCAACTTGCTGGTGTTTGCCAACGTTAGAACCATGTGTACATTCTGTGGCAGCTTTAGGACCTTGTTTGCACTTACCTTGACATGGAACTTGCCAACAAGGAAATTACTTTGTTTTTTCCTTCCATAGTCTCATGTCCTAATTTCGGGTTCACCTCTCAGCTATGTAACCGAGGTGCCTGCTCATTACATTTGGCAGCTGAACAACAACCTTGTTAGTGGCTGTGCTAATGGGGTTCGTTAACGTCTTTGATACAGGTCCTGGTGTTATGTTAAATTATTACGAAAGTCGCCCTCTCGTCAGGGCATATAGCAATATTTAAAGCAGCGATCGCTATTTCTTTTGGTTCATGTGATATATTTTCTTTCCAGATCATCGAACAGTTCTGTTTACTTGGAGACTGTCAGTAGAAGTGCAAGGTGAAAACAAAAAAAGCACAATTCTTTTGTGAGCAGGAGCTTATGTTTGGGGGTTTGGGGTTCCTTCAGCTGAAAATGATCTGTAGATTTACCAGGAGATCAAATGTTTCACGAATAAAAATGCACTGCTGCACTGCTGCAAGTGAAAATGTATCTTTTCTGATGTTAAACCAGGAATGCCCAGGCACTAAGTGTGTGCAAGACTTTAGTAACATACGTAGACTAAAGAGGAGAATTTTGTATTGAGCTAAAGCACATCATAGCAAGGCATTAGGGGCAGATTTATCAAAGGTCGAATTTATGTGAATTTTTTTTCACTCCAATAAATTCGAATGTACTCAAAACTCGATTGTTATCTTATTTAAGAATAAACTCGAACGTCTAAAATTCGAACAAACGTTACTGACCCGAAAACCCGAATCGAATTCAAATGAAACTCTATTCGAGTTTTTCCTCCGACGGGAAGGCAATTAACAGCTTCAAACGGGTCACCGGGCCTCTGCCATTGACTTATTTTAGGTGGCTAATATTGGAATTAAAACTGGTTCCATGGTCGAGATGTGGTAAATCTCACTTTCGAGTTGGTGCTTTTAAATTCAAATTGGTGAGTTTTGACACAGAAAAAAAATTTGAATTTACCATTCGAACCTTAATAAATGTGCCCCTTATAGTCACATATTACTATGCAAGTTATTGTGAGTTTGTGTCAATCATATCGCTACCACCAATCATCACTGAATAAGCAAATGCCATTTTAAGGCCTTGTGACTAATCTCGTGCACCTTACATGGCAGCTACATGCAATTCTATAGGGGTTATGGGAGAATTGACTGATTTCTTTTGGACCAAAAATTGGAATCTATTTTATTTTTAGTTAGGTATTGCTATTTGATTCTTGGAGTACATGGTCTGCAGCCAATCACACTGTACAGCTTCCCCAAGTGATCTGCTCATAGGCCCAAGAAATCTAGGTAAATGGGCCACATACATACACATTAAGCCAAGTTGAGCTAATCCAATCATTTGGACCCTGGGTCAACAATTGGCTCCTATGCAGACCCATAGGGAGGGCCGCATCAACCAGCCTGATTTTTTTGGAGAAGGCCCATACATGGCCAGATAAGCTGAATCGGAAGCGACTTAAGTCTGCCTGCATGGGCCAGCTTCAATGTGAATGGCCAGCTGTTTAGTAATCCTTCACAATATGGATTCAAGGACAAAAATGATCAGTCCAGGAAGATTATGCATTATGTTGCCTGCATAAAATTTTAAAACAAGTTTAAGAGATTATTATTCATTGTTATTCACAAAAGGTGTTAATTGCAGATCGCATTATAATGTCAGGGGAAGAACTACTTGCATTATTTGCAACTGCCGTCTTTCTGAATTATGTGATGTGTCCCTGGTGTGCACAAGGCCTATAGCTATAACTACAATTTTGCTGGCAGACGCTACCAGCTGTCAGTTAAATGGTGCTTTGACATAAGTATGTAATAAAAAAGTTACGTTACACTTACTTGTGACCAATTCATAAGATCCTAGAGTTTTGTTTTCTGTCTCTATATTAGGTCAGGGATGAGACAATAGCTTTTATCATCAGCACTGCTGCTTTGTATGTGCAACATCCATGTTCCATCAGTAGCCAAAGGGTAATTGGTAAATTCTCCTAAATAAGTCTTAACTCCTCGGTTACTCCCTGACACCTTGCACGTTTTTATTGAGAAAATGGCTTGCTATGGGCAGGAGTTGGGTTGCATGTGCCAGTTATAAATGTATAAAATCAAACATTCTTAGCTTAATCACAATAATTGGGATTATGACTATGAAGATTTTCATTCATCCAGGTCATAGTATATCTAGTATAGGTCAATCTAAAACTATTGGGATTGCTCAGTGAAGCACAGACCAGTGCACCTGATCTAACGGACAGTCAGATTTGAATTTTTTAAAGAATTAAACATACTACAAATGTTTGTCTCATGGGGAAAGGAAACTGCCAAACTGGAAGAAACTGGCCCTTAGCAATGTTTCTCCAGGGTTCTTAGGTTCACAAATGTGTGTTTAGCTCATACATGTGTATGGGCATTGGAATATAATATGAAGACTTTTACCTTTGCTAAATGTTTAATAAACCATTTAGCAGTCCAAGAACATCTTTATGTACTTTTAAGAAATCTAGTTGGGTTCCTTTTGGCTATGAGCAACGTAGTAGATACATTATTAGCAGTGGATGGAGCTGCAGAAGTGGTGAGGACACAAGCGGGCAAGGCCTTGAGAAGCACCAGCACATGTCCTAGTGAATGTGATAGGCCGCACCCAAAATAATGCAGGAAAGCCTTTCCCTCCATGTAGTCTTGCTGAACTATGCCCTGCAACAGAGATACGCAGCTCTGCGTTACCCCTAGTGAGTGCTAATGGTGATCATTTGGACGCATTGGGGGAAGGGAGGCAGATTAATATGTTAATCAGCCTTCTGGCCTTAGAAAAAACTAGTACAAAGTGCAATACTTGAGATATCAGTGCTTAAACTACTACTTAAAGTACTTTACTCTCCCTAGTCATTACAATTGTGTTTGGTCACTCATCAGCAGCCAGAGACTCAACCAAATGAGTAAGCACAGTAATGTGGTCAGTCATTCTTTTCAGGGGAGGGTGGAATTATGTGATTCATTTGGGGATGACTTGTATGAAGGGTATAATTATATAGAGGCTGTTATTAAGAAATTATTATAACTGAAGTCACCAAGTCAGTTGCTCGCCAAGGACTCGACCACTCAGTGTGTGCAACGTTGCAGTAAATGGGTCCTTCTAGCTACACTTTACCATTGGTTCCAAGATCCATCAGCAATAGTTACAACTGACCAATAATGCTGAATGCTGACACTTACTGGATATAAGGCTTGTCCCATGACTTGCTGATCCTGTAGCCATTGTCGATGCGTTTGTTTTTGTGTAAAGCTATCCATTGCCAAATGTGTCTGCACCGGACTGCGTTGCATAGCCACCGTATATTTTCTTTATATTAATTACAGCTTTTGTATCTTGCTAGATTAATATAGACGTGCAACTGAAAAGAGAAACCTACTGTAGCCTCCCAACATTTCCCGTATCCGTGTTACGATTGTCAGAGTAAAAAAAAAAAAAATCTATATTTGTATTTCAAAGAGCCAATGATACTAGTCTTCCGTGTACAGAGTCGATATATATTTTAATATAACCCTTGACAAGAGAAGTGCTGGAGAAGATTGCAGTATGTTGTGTTGTGTAATGGATTATAGTGCGGATAAGCGGATCTTGATTTGTGGAACAGGAATTCATCATGCGGTGCTTTGCCTTATCAATGTCTTCATGTCTTATTATGCACATTACTGCCTTTAATGGCTCCATTCAGATGTTTCTCTCTTTCTACCCGGATGGGTCTTACGGGACTTTTTGTTTAGGGATGCACCAAATCCAGGATTTGGTTCATTATTCGGCCTTTCTCAGCAGGATTCGGATACGTTTGAATCCTTGCGCCTGGCAGAACTGAATCCTAATTAGAATATGTAAATTAGGAGCAAAAAGGGAAACTTTTCTTCACAAAACAAAGAAGTTAAAACATTTTTTTTCCACTTTTTCCTTTCTTTTTAATTTGCATATGCAAATTGGGATTTTAGTTCCGTATTCAGTGGATTCAGTGCATCCCTAACCACAAGGGATAATTTACTTATGCAAGAGCGGTGTGTTTTTTACCCAAAATCTAAAGTTCTTGTCATAATTCCAGCATAATTGTGGGTCCCAGAAGGAGTTGCATCCGAAACAATTGCATGCACTTGGTTTTACAATTCAGAACAAATGTGCTAAAAATGTCGGGAGTCGGGACTGCATCTTTTCCACTGCTGGCCATTAAAATGGCGTTTTCTTTAGAGGCAAGTCTACAGGCGCAGCTCACAAAGGGAACCATGGAATTACCACCGGCTTAAGGTGGCAGCTCCAGCGTGCAATTGCTTGCGATTCAGAACAGGAGCTAGGGCAGGCGCATTGTTGTCAAGCAATTTGTGCACCAATTGCATCCATTTTTGCAACTGCAGTGGTACTAAAAGAATCTAAAAGAATAAAACTGAACAAAACTGCCTACCCTTGTGTGTTTCCTCCCCTCCATCTCCCCAAACATAAAGACTATCTGCACAGTTGGGCCAGTTGATCACCAGTTGGGCTGCTGGCAAGCAGATATAATGTTGGCATTGCGGAATTCATGCATGTTTGGCAACAGCAATCACTTGGAAACTGAGTCTTTATAGACTACTAGAAGTTATCATTCCAATCTTGCACCATACATTACAAGACAAAATTGCTACTTTGCACTAATAACCTCAAGTGTGATGTATACACCCCGAAAGAGAAACATCAGGAGAGAAATCGCAGCCCAAAATAACCCCGGACAGGAAGGGCATAACATTAGTTTGATGTTAATGTGGAACGAGGTGTCTGGACGTTGATTATAGCACTGTTTTTTTGCAACCACTGAAACTGAGCTTTGTACACGCCACCATGTCCTAAATGAATGTATAATGAAGACAAGTCCGCATCCATATAGTTGTGTAAGGGAAAGGCGTTCGCTTTATACAACTGCTTTACTGTTACTCTGCGCTAGTGTCGGAACACACACGTCCTACACATCGTTGACCAGGAATGATTGCCCTTGTGGCTAGTGAAATTGTAGACCTGCACTGGGTGGGTTCTGTGCCACATTGAATTGGATATCTGCAAACAAAAGGCTTTATAGCTTGTAAGATGTATAATATTGTAAAGTTTCATTTTGAGCACACGTACATGGTGCTTGCTACAGCGTGTAGCGCGCTAAAGGCATTGTGCTGTAACATCCTTACATTGTAATATAAATATAAATTTTTATATCCAACTTGACTTCTGTGGTATTTCATATCAACTAGGGATGCACCAAATCCAAGATTCATTTCGGACAGGATTCTGCCTTTTACTGCGGGATGTGGATTCGGCTGAACAGAATCCTTAAAATCACGTGACTTTTTGTCACACAAACAAGGTTCTCTATCCCCCTTCCTAGCCTTCATTTGCATATGTAAATTAGGGGTCTGATTTGGTTCGGTACTTGGCTAAATCTTTCACAAAGGATTTGGGATTCGGGCGGAAATTGCAGAATTGCCGGAAGAAAACCTGAAGATTACCGAAGAGCCGGAAGATGGCGCCTGTGAGCTCCGCTGAGCTGAATCTGCAAAGACTTAGGGGCATTTACCAAAGGTAACAGCTAAGCTGGGGGGGAGCAGGGAGGGGGTCTATGTACAACTACAACAACTATTACTGCATTATACAATATCTTCTCTTTGCTGAGAAACACACAAGACGTTTATATGTATCCGGCCTATAGTATACAGCACATATGTAATGCCCTTTAGTTAAGTTGATGGTCGTGTTCAACGAAATGTTTTAAGGATCCACAATTTTTATCTGTGTTACAGAAAACAAATTTTAGAGACCTGCACCAATCTAGAAACCCATGACCCCATGGGATGCACCAAATTTGGTTTGGGATGTGAATCCGAGTCTTATTTAGCAGGATTCTGATTTGTCCGAATCCAAGAGCCTGGGAGAACTGAATCCGAACCCTACAAAGTGTTAACATTTTTGATTTGTACACACCAGTACATACACATTCGCTTCAATTCTTTGGGTGCAGAAAACTCATTTTTGCCCACGTGAAAGGATTTGGTTTGGGATTCAGCCGAGAAAGATTCAATCAAGGGGTTGTTCTCCTTAAAATTAACTGTTAGTATGATGTAGAGAGTGATATTCTGAGACAATTCGCAGTTGGTTTTCATTTTTCATTATTTGTGGTTTTTGAGTTATTTCGCTTTTTATGCAGCAGCTCTTCAGTTTGCAACTTAAAGGGCATGTAAAGGCAAAACAATAAAATCCCATTTTTACTTTCTTTATTTAAAAAGAAACCTATCTCCAATATACTTTAATTAAAAAATGTGTACCGTTTTTATAAGAAACCTGACTATATGCAGTGAAATTCTCCCTTCATTTACTGCTGTGGATAGGAATTGTCAGATGGTCCCTAACTGCTGAGCAGGGAAACAATCATACTTATGAACAGCAGGGGGAGCCCCCGCCTTACTTCCCAGCCATGCAGAACTCAAGCAGCTTTGTTTATGATGATCCCTAAGCAGCATAGACCCCACTGAGCATGTGCACAGTCTTAGTCTTACAAAGATGTTTAACAAAGTTACAAGATGGTGACCCCCTGTGGCCAACTTTGAAAGCATAAATCATTTGTTTGATTAGGCTTGTGGTGCAGTAAGTTCATGTTTATATTTAGTATACAAAATACAGCATTTCTAGCCTTATTCTATTTTAGACTTGACATGCCCTTTAAGCAGTTAATGCAACCATGCATTGATTTGAATGAGAGAATATGAATAGGAGAGGCCTGAATAGAAAGATGATTAATAAAAAGTAGCAATAACAATAAATGTCTAGCATTACACTGTAATTTCTTTTTAGATGGTGGTCAGTGACCCTCATTTGAAAGCTGGAAAGAGTCAGAAGAAGAACACAAGTAATTCAAAAACTATAAAAAAATTAAGACCAACTGAAAAGTTTCTTAGAATTAACCCTTCTATAACATACTAAGGGGGATATTTACTAAAATACAAATGCAAAAATCCCATAAAATTTGTGATTTTTTTTTTTTATAGAATCTGACTTTTATAAAAATAATTTTTCGGAATTTATTAAACCCTGAGGATGAAAAAGTCTGAATCAGAAAATCCGGCATCTTAGACCTGTTGAGGTTGCAATGGGAGAAATCCCAATGATTTTTCATGTGCGCTGAGTTTCGTGCAATATCCTGAAGTTTTCGGGCAAAAAGTTTGAGAAATCTGAGTTTTTGGGTGAAAAACCTGCAAAAAATCCACAAAATCAGATTTTTTTTCCTGCAAAGCAAATTTTCTGGAAGATTTAAAAACAAATAAGCGTATTTGATCGGAGTTTGTAGCAGAAAATAAATTTTGAGATATAATCGAACTTTGATAAATAACCCCCTAAACGTTAGCTTGAAAGTGAACCACCCCTTTAACTCAAAATCTATTATCTGAGCAAAAGGAGCACAGGCCGATGTTTTATGAATAATGTCTTTTGTGAAAACGGACTCAGACAGAAAGCCTGCATGGAAGTAGGGCGATTTCTGAGAGTAAGGTGTTTATTTTAGAAACAATACTCAACTAAAAATGTATTTTATACAGAAATGGGCCCACACTTAGTTTATTTCTGCCTTGGGTCTGTTAGGGCTTTTCTTGCTGCTCTATCCGTAGATCTTGTCTGAACTCAGGAAACTAGAGATGAGAATAAGAACAGGTCAGGTACATTGTACCCTGGATCAGTATAATAAGAACGGTACACTCTGTATTCATAGAGGGGACTGATTGTTCTTCATCAAGGACAACAACGTTCCGCTGCCAAACTGAAATGGATCAGTGAATTCTTAATGCTCATTAGACTTTGTATTTGAAATCTTCAGGGTTTCATGTTTATTATGTAATGTTCTGTACACTTCTTTACTTGCCACCATTTGTAGAATGTAAGATGGAACGATTATAGTTTCTACATTCTTTAGGCTTGGGGAGCAGAGAACTGGCTCTTAAAGGAGAACTAAACCCTAGAAATTAATACGACTTTTATATACAGAACTTATTGCACGAGGCTAAAGTTTGAGCTTGTCAATAGCAGCAATGATCCAGGACTTCAAACTTGTCACAGGGGGTCACCATCTTGGAAAGTGTCTGTGACACTCACATGCTCAGTGGGCTCTGATTGGCTGTTGAGAAGCTTAGGGCTCGTCACTAATTATCTATTTTTTATTTTGTAAACTGACAGGCTTTAATGTAAGTCAATATTTTGTGGATTTTGCTCTTACTGTTTATTTTGCAAATAGCAATAGACATCGTTGGAAAAGAAACATATAATGCAGGAATAGGACCTTTTATACAGAATTCTCGGGACCTGGGGTTTTGTCAGATAAGGGAGCTATTTTCATAATTTGAGTCTCCATATCTTAAGTCTAATAGAAAATAATTTAAACATGAATTAAACCCAATGGAATTGTTTTGCCTCCAATAAGGATAAATTATTTCTTAGTTGGGATCTAGTACAGGTACAGTATCTGGAAACCCATTATCCAGCTCTGAATTACGGAAAGGCCGTCTCCCATAGACTCCATTTTATCCAAATATTCAAAATTTTTAGAAATGATTTCTTTTTTCTCTATATTAATAAAACAGTACCTTGTACTTGCTCCAAATTAAGATATACTGAACCCTTATTTGAAGCAGAACCAGTCTATTGGGTTTATTTAATGTTTACATGATTTTCTAGTAGACTGAAGATGGGAAGATTCAAATTACGGAAAGATCCATTATCAGGAAATCCCCCGATCCCAAGCATTCTGCATAACAGGTCCCATTCCTGTATCCTAATGTGGGGTCTATTTAATCTTAGGCACTCGTATGAGTCATAATGGTTTAGTTAAGAATGCAAGTGAAGTGAGCAAAGTGCTGATTCAGCCATAAATTTGCCAGAATGGGTTTTCCAATAATTCCAGCACCATTTACAGCTGTGCAGGGATTTGTGTTTAGTAGGGATGCACTGAATCCTTATATACACAAATAAAGATTACGGAACTATAGGGCATCTATTTGGCTGAATCTTTCACAAAGGATTCAGGGGTTCGGCCAAATTCCAAAATAGTGGATTTGGTGCATCCCTAGTGTTTAGTAAAATTGCATCTGACGCATTTGGATGGATCTCCACAATTATTCTGGATTAATATGGATTGTGTCATTTCCAGAGCTTGGCAATAAAATGACATCTGTGTGGGATTCTCTAGGAGCAAGTCTGCTGCACCTGTTGACACAACTGGCAGTTGGAACCCTCTAATTCCTGTCATCTTCAAAGTGGCAGTAGCTCCAGGGTTCTCGTGCAACAATTGGCACTTGCTTGTGATTCAGAACAATCCTAGGCATATTGGGAATCATACTACTATTAAAATACCTGGAATTTATTCTATCTCATGATATATGGGGCAGGGCTTATTGAGACGGGCGCCCCAGGAAACCTGTCTTTGGCCATGCGTGTCCGGTACCACCTGTACATGCAGGGACGGACTCCGGACCCCCTACTGCGACGCAGGGCATGCACAAAAAGAGCCAGGAAATCGGGAGAGGGGGTCTGACCCGGCAGGGGATAATGAGGGCAGGGGCCCACCAGGTTTTTTCCCGGTGTCTCGCTGGGCCAGTCCGACCCTGTGTACAGGAGCATGCACGTGCACATGCCAGAGGATGGTCACAAGGTGCAGGGTTAGGAAAGTACCTGGAAACAATCATTTCATTGGCAACTGAGACCCTCCAGTGCATGAACTAGGGGAGTGCAGGCAGAAGAGGTAAGAATCCAGTGCCCCAATGTTGCACCCTAGGCATGTGCCTCTTCTGCCCATGTTTTGCGGCAATCTGGTGAAAGACAGACCTAGATTTACAAGAAAATAAGGAGATTGTAATAAGTAATTTTTTCAAAACAAAAAAAAAATGTTTTCTCCAATAATATTTTATATAGTTAAATAACAATGCGTTAATTTATTCCAAAAGTACAAGAGTCTGTCTCTTATACAGCAAACACTTCTTCTCTCATTGCCAGTAGCATTCCTAGAGGGGGCGGGCCCTGGTGCGTGACGCACAGCCGGGCCCCACCCCCCTCCGTACGGCCGAATAGTGGGGATTTCAGTGGCGTGCCGCGCTGCCGGGGGGGCCCTGGCCCGCTTGCACCCCCTGCTCCCCTGGTAGTTCCGCCACTGCTCATTGCAGCCTGTGCCCGTCACTCACTAACTTGTGCGACTGAATGGGCGGGGTCTGTTTCATGGGCGAAGAGGAAGCAGACCCTGAGGCTGCAGGGGTTCCCAAAAAGTATGGGGGGGGCCATAATGCTCAATTCAACATCTATCAGTAAACCAGTACAACCTCTGGATATGTTGGGGGCCCTAAAATTGCATTGCTATGGGGCCCAGTAACATCTAGTTACACCACTGGTCTGTTTTTTGGCATTTTACACCCTTCAATAATTTCATTTTGATGAACATATACATTTTATAATATCCGTGCTGCTTACTGCTAGTGCCGGCTCTCTCCTGTATGGAGAAGGATGATCAGCCTGTAGCAGCCCAAACACCGGCCTTGCATGAGTGTATTATGTTTTGATATAAAGAACGGTGTACGTGAACAGCATCACCCAGTGAGAGATAGTTCTGTGCCCAGTTGGGGCAGTGCCAGCGTTTATGGCGTCTGTGTGAGGAGCCTTGTGTTGGATTCTTTTCTGAGCATCAGCAGGTTTCACGGCTTTCTGCCCATGTTAAGGATTTGTCGGATTATAGAAAGGGACGAGAGCATTTCTCCAAGTAGATCTTCAGCCGGCAGCAGCAGATGGCTTTCCCCGAGATGGTTTGCCAGGACAGACATTGAGGCTCTACGGCATCATGGAACTCTTTACACATGGATCAGCAGCTCTGCCCTATGTTTTTTCTTTAAGGTTTTTTTTATATCTGCCTCCATTCCCAGCGCTGATACATTTGCTACATTTGAGTGCTGGATAATTTCTCATCCACTTCTGATCCATTATAGACACTGTGGGGCAAATTCACTAAAGGACGAAGTGCCTAACGCCAGCATTAATTCACTAGTGTAGCGTATTTTCGTTAATTCGCAGATTCACTAACGGACACTGGCGTAAATTTGCTAGTGTTACTTCGCACCCTTACGCCTGGCGAATTTGCGCAATGGACGTAACTACGCAAATTCACTGCCGCGCGCATTTTTCTGAACGCTACCTTTTACGCCAGACTTCCTTCGCCACCTCAGACCAGGTGAAGTGCAATAGAGTAGACATTGGTGTAACTAGATATAACTGGGCCCCACAGTAAATTTTTTTTCCAGGCCCCCAAAATGTCTAAAGATTGTTCTATTTTACCAATATTTATTGAAATTGTATATGAATAGGACCTCACAGGGCCCCTATACCCCCTGGCCCCCCCTGCAGCCGCTGGGTCTGCTTTCTCTGTAGTTACTCCCCTGAGAGTAGATAGGGATTGCTTCAAAAAAAGTTGAAATTTTTTCAAAGTCCCAAAAAACGCTGGCTTTTTTTCTTTTTTTATGGGTGATAGGCTGAAAAAGATCAAAATTTTTTTTGGGGCTTCCCTCCTTCCCCCCTACATTTCCTAATTCATGGCACATTAACTATACAGTGGGCACATGTGTAGGGAAAAATAAAACATTTATTTGATGTTTTGAAAGTTTCCCAGGCTTGTGTAGTGCTGCTACATATACCTCCATTGTAACTTCAATTTGGCGCCGTATGCAAATTAAGCATCGATAGCGTAACTTTGCTTTGCCTGCCGAATTAACGCTAGCGCTAGTTTCCCCTGAGCGCAACTTCGGATTTTAGTGAATTTGCGTAGCGCTGCCGAAAATTCCCCTGGCGAAGTGCGGCGAAGTGGACTCTGGCGCAACTACGAATCTTAGTGAATTTGCCCCTGTGTGTTTAGCTTGAAGGGAAATGGCGCATGGAGCTGTTTTGGGCACTTTAGGTGCTCCTTTTTTGAGGGGTCCCGTGTAGACCTCCTCTGGTGTCCCACATGAGCTGCACCTTGTACAATATCTTATCAAGTTCTTGATAAGTGAGCTCAGTCAAGGCTAAACATGTATCTACTTCTTCATTGTCTCCAAGGAGCCTATGTGCCTAACTGGCAATATTTTTTGGGTTGTCCAAGTCCAAACCAAGTCCAAAAAAAGGTTGGACCTAGTGCAAGTAACTATGTGAGCAGATCTGGGCCTGACTTGGCCTTCTATGGGCTAAATTCAGCTGATCCGATTGTTGGCTCTGGGGTAAGGAAAAGTCCATAAATTCTATTACACTTGCACACAACATTGTAGAAAGGATTTAGACAAATTTTGTGATTCCTCTCCCTCCACTTCATTCTTTACAATCTGATGGGCCCTAAACACTGAAAAAAACAAACCAGTTCAGTGTATGCAGCCGCTGGAATCTCAGCTCCCTATTAGCCCTACATCAAATAACTGCAACTCTTTTATTTGCTTAATATTCAAGTGGCGGTTGGTTTTCAGGGTCCCCTCACCCAACTGCATTAATGATTTACAGCCCCTAAAGAATAAAGTATTTAATCCTTTAATCCCCTGTTAAGGAGAACTGAATTACAGCACCAGAGTCCAGATGGCAGGCGGTTGGATTCCCCAAATTAGGAGACCCACCGGGAGGAATTCGGAAGTCTCGCTACAATGTCTGCAGAGAACACCGGCTTTGTCATATGATCTCCAAGCTGGAATTTCTTCCACTCAGGCTCATAACTGCATTAGGGAAAGGAAAAAGAGCATTTACATCATTTTAGCTGAATAACAATGTACATGATGTGTATCTACAATGTATAGAAACATTTAGAAGTCAGACGTTTTATAATAAAAGAAAATATTTCATATGACATGATTTATCATATTTAAGGTGGCCATCAGGCCCGGACTGGCAATCTGTGGGTTCTGGCAAATGCCAGAGGGGCTGCCATAAGATTCCATAGAAAGTCACTATTTAGTGGGCTGGTGGGGAGATGATTGGGCCTCTGTGTACCTGAAATGCCAGGGCCTATTTTGACTCCCAGTCCAGACCTGGTGGCCATACACTATATGCCCACTAAAGGCAGGTTGATATCAGGCTAATCTGAACATTCAGCCTTAGGGCCTAACAATCAGATTACAACGATGGGAACAGGCGCTGAAGGAACGAGGACCGCATCAACTAGCCAATGAGGTCCTCGATTGCAGGAGGAAATCAAACCCGCTGCCCAATTTTTAGCCAGATATCAGTTGGGGAAGCCATCGAAAGGCCGCATAAACTGGCAGATAAGTGTAAGGACTCACCCTGGTGGTCTAGTGGGCAGCGGGGTCCACTGACACCCCTTCGGCGTGGACGCCTGCTGCGCTGCTCTTTTCTCTTCTCTGTCCGGTTCCCCTATGGCGCTTCTGACGCGCTTCCGGGTTTATTCGCTGGCGTGATGACGTCATCACGTATTGGCGCGAGATTCAAATAGTATAAAGGGGAAATCAGTGTTCTGCAATCTGCCTGTTGTTAGGTACTACTTGTAAAGTTCCTAGGTGCCTTGCCTTTGTGTATTCTATCTGATATTTCTTGCTTGACCCTTGCTTTGCCTGCCTGATTACTCCGATCCTGATCCTAGCCTGCTTGTGACTACTCCGACCTCTCCGATCCTGATCCTAGCCTGCTTGTGACTACTCCGACCTCTCCGATCCTGATCCTAGCCTGCTTGTGACTACTCCGACCTCTCCGATCCTGATCCTAGCCTGCTTGTGACTACTCCGACCTCTCCGATCCTGATCCTAGCCTGCTTGTGACTACTCCGACCTCTCCGATCCTGATCCTAGCCTGCTTGTGACTACTCCGACCTCTCCGATCCTGATCCTAGCCTGCTTGTGACTACTCCGACCTCTCCTATTCGACATTTGCCTGTCCACTGACTATTCTACATTCTCCAATCCTGATTCTGGCCTGTCTGACGATTCTCTGCTTGTGCTGGCCCGGCCTGCCTGTTCATGGCGTGTTCTTCCTTCCAGTATCCTGGTGAGACGATCGTGTGAGAGCGGAGACCAGGGAGCTTAGCTGGATATAGGGTGCTGAACGTGACAATAAGCTGCCGAATCAGTCTAAAGAACCCAAATCAGCATCTTAAATCTGCCCATGTACGGCCACCTATAAACTCCTTTCCGTGTTTCTAGGGCCAAATGACTACTTGTTGTGCCATTAAAGGACCAGTAACATCAAAAAAATGTTTTAAAAAATTCTTTAGAACATCAAAAAAAAAAACAAATTTAACTTTTCAAATTGCAAAGTCTTTATTAAAAAATAACTTACCGAAACTCCTTTAATGGTCAGATATACATATAGAAACATTAGACCTGTATCTGATGATTCAGCACTAACAATGGCTGATGTTTGGGTTCCTTCAAAGGCGCCCGATTGAAATTTTCCGTCCAGCCGATATCCAAGTCTCCCTCCATACACGCACCGACTATCGTACGAAAATTAGTTTCATACAATATTATGATCAGGGCGTCTATGGCCACCTTTACTCCCTATATCCTCTCAATCTAACAATTGTGATGATAAATACACCGGCAGACAACAATGCCCCATATGTGTCTGTAAATAAGATTCACGTAAATCTCCGCGTGCTGAGTGTGTGTAAAGATTATAATCTGGACATTAAATTAAAAGATGACAAACCGGCCCTTCAGAGTGATGCCAGGGGCTGATTATATTCCGTCACATCCATTAGTCTGGAGTCTAGACTATAATAGGGACCAGTTAACATCTCTTGTACTTATCAGCCATAATCGTTGGATATCGAGCCTTTTTACCAATCAGACATTCCATGCGTCTTTTAATCTTTGCTCCATCAGGCTTTTTAAAGGCTCTTACAGCTTAAAGGATTTTATGGTATGTGAACAGAAAACGCAGCCTCGGAGCTGGTCTGTAAAGAGCTGAGATTGTCTGTAATGTCAGCGACGTGATTAAACAACTGATCTTCTGCAAGAGCAGACTTATTTCGTTCTGATATTATCCCGAGTTCTGAGCACAAGCAGAGATGATACACCCCGACTCTGCTTCATTTAGTGGAGACTGGACCCCCACTCTCTAAAGTTAAGCAAGGTGTTGTATAACCACATAAGAGCAAGTATGGATGGAGGTCCTCGATGAGCAAACTGACCCTGGATTGTCTGTCATTAAGAGAAAATGACAGACAATTCAACTTGCCAACCAGGTCCCATCTAGCTGGTAAATACCATTGACAATTTATTGGGCTGGTGGGGGCCTGTTTGGGCCAATGTGCCTGAAATGCCAGGGACAATTTTGAATCCCAGTCCAGACCTGTTGCAGACTACTGAGTATTACGGGTATGGGACCTGTTATCCAGAATGCTCGGGACCTGGATTTTTCTGAAGAATGGATCTTTCCATAATTTGGATCTTCATACCTTAAAGGGCATGTAAAGAAAAAAAAATAAAATCCATTTTTACTTTCTTTAATGAAAAATAAACCTACCTCCAATATACTTTAATTAAAAAATGTGTACCGTTTTTATAAGAAACCTGACTGTATGCAGTGAAATTCTCCCTTCATTTACTGCTGTGGATAGGAATTGTCAGACGGTCCCTAACTGCTGAGCAGGGAAACAATCATACTTATGTACAGCAGGGGGAGCCCCCGCCTTACTTCCCAGCCATGCAGAACTCAAGCAGATTTGTTTATGACGATCCCTAAGCAGCCCAGACCACACTGAGCATGTGCACAGTCTTAGTCTTGCAAAGATGTATAACAAAGTTACAAGATGGTGACCCCCTGTAGCCAACTTTGAAAGCATAAATTATTTGTTTGATTAGGCTTGTGGTGCAGTAAGTTCATGTTTATATTTAGTATACAAAATACAGCATTTCTAGCCTTATTCTATTTTAGACTTTACATGCCCTTTAAGGCATGTAACTCATGTAAACATTAAGGGGCAGATTTTATTCGGATTTCAAGCTATTTTTGTGTACTTTCGATTAGGGAATAGTCCAAATTCTATTTGAATTTGAAAAACATTAGAATATCGAAATGAATCTTGTACTGCATCTTTAAAACCATTCGCCATCTAAAACCTGCCGAATTGCTGTTTTAGCCTATGTGGGACCTCCTAGAACCTTCCTGGAGTCAATTAGTGGACTTTGAAAAATCTATTTTTTTAATAAAAAATACATCGAATTTGATCTTACTTCGATGCCAACAATCAAATACAGACTATTCACCCACAAAAATTTTTTTTAAATAAATTTCGGTTGGTCTTTTTTTATTCGAATTTCGAAGTTATGGGAGTTCAAAAAAAACTGCCATTACTTCGAAATTCGACCTTTGATAAATCTGCCCCTAAATAAACCCAATAGATTGGTTGTGCTTCCAATAAGGATTAATTATATCTTAGTTGGGATCAAGTACAAGCTACTGTTTTATTATTACACAGAAAAAGGAAATCATTTTTTAAAAATGTTAAATATTTGTATAAAATGGAGCCTATGGGAGAGGGCCTTTCTGTATAAAGGGTTTCCAGATAACGGATCCCATACCTGAATCTGCAGAACATGAATGACCGGGGTCCAGGGAGCGGTTTCCTGATTTACTACGACTTTGGATCATTGTCTGCAGATCTACCTTTATGTCTCCATGATGGGTGTTTGTTCTGAGCGGTTACACACGTGATAAGCAAGGGGTATCAAAGCATCAAAAGTATAGAAACATTCGTTTTATATAGTAAAACTAATATTTGTACATTTCTCATAAGCACCGAAATGTACAATACTGTAGCCAGATATCATGCACTGTTAGTGATATGTGGGTCAGCAAAACCTTAACCCACTCCTGACCCTATCCCTGTATTGGAGCTCACTCAAATAACTGATTCCAGTACAAACAAAATCTAACAATAACTGCCTTTTGCACAAATTCTGCATGTAGAGAGACATGATGTCTGGTGAGTTTAATAGAGTGAGCTCTAATACATCTTCTAGGCAAAAGGAGCCCCCCTATAAGATATATTGGATCTAACTGTCAATGAATATCTGACACCCAACTGATGCATGAAGAGAGAATGAAGAGAAACAGATGCTGAGAGAGGGATAGTGAAGATAAACTTGATTATTTCAGAAACTGTACAGAATTTTTAATTGATTGTATTTAGAAAGTTTCTTATTTTAGTATTCTGAAGCTTATTTTAAATCAGAATTTTTGCGATAGTTCCCCTTTAAAGAAAGTAGAAATGGTATTTTATTTTTTTTCCTTTACATTACCTTTAAGCCCCTTCCCGCTGATCTTCCACAGTAACAGGTCAAACTTACCCAAAAATGTAACTCACTCGCTCTATTCTAATGAGTGCAAAAATATGGAGACGCTGGCGAATCGTCGCCCTTTAGTAGATCTGCCCCACAGTGCAGGCTAATTAACAACTGAAGGGGAAACGAAAAAGGATTAGAAAAAAGTCTCCATTATAATCAAGTGGATTCTATTTTAGTCAGTGGCCCTTTAGTTACCGAAACAATAAATGATGAAACAATTTCAGGATAATAAGATTTATTGGACGGAGCGGCAGTTAAACTGTGCCTCGGGGAACTCCCATTAGAATAAGCCTGACAATTACCCTTGATTTTTCCATGCGATGCTTGTTTCTACATTCTGCTCTCCCTGCACATTTAGCAACCCCCCTCACCATGCGGATCACAGTTTATGAGCTGAGTAAGGTTTACAAGAAGCCTTTAAGCACAGAAACTCTGTTTTTACAAGAAACCATCCGACTGTGCATGGAAAGAGACAGCTCCACGTACTGGAAGATTTCACAGAAACGCTGGAGGTCGCCGCTCCATTGGGTTCTCATTAATTGCTTGGAAATGTAATAACGTCAGGACTGGATCCTGGCACCTGAGTGCATAGCGGCATAAAAATGTGCATTTACATAGAAAATCCAAGTTTCAACTGGAATTTACTTTTATTAGTAACTATGAGCTCAGCCTTCTTTGGTGGCATCTGGAATGAAACATATCTATCTATCTCTCTCTATCTCTCTATCTATCTCTATCTCTATCTATCTATCTCTATCTATCTATCTCTCTATATCTATCTATCTCTCTATCTCTATCTATCTCTCTATATCTATCTATCTCTATCTATCTCTCTATATCTATCTCTCTCTCTATATCTCTCTCTCTATATCTATCTCTCTATCTCTCTCTCTATATCTATCTCTCTATCGCTCTCTCTATCTCTCTATCTCTCTATCTATCTATCTACACATACATATATATACACACACACACACACACACATACATAATATATATAATATTAGGGATGCACCGAATCCAGGATTCGGCCTTTTGCAGCAGGATTCGGATTCGGCCGAATCCTTCTGTCCGGCCGAACCAAATCCTAATTTGCATATGCAAATTAGGGGCGGGGAGGGAAATTGCGTGACTTTTTGTCAGAAAACAAGGAAGTAAAAAATGTTTTCCCCTTCCCATCCCTAATTGCATATGCAAATTAGGGTTCGGATTCGGTTCGGTATTCGGCCGAATCCTTCGTGAAGGATTCGGGGGTTCGGCCAAATCCACCCACACACACACATATATACACACACACACACACGTATATATATATATATATATATATATATATATATATATATATATATATATATATATATATATATATATATATATATATACACATACATACATACACACACACACACACGTATATATATATATATATATATATATATATATATATATATATATATATATATATACACATACATACATACACACACACACACACAGGTATGGGATCTGTTAATCGGAAAACCCATTAGCTGGAAAGCTCCATAGACTCCATTTTATCCAAAATTTTTTTTAAATGATTTCCTTTTTCTCTGTAATAATATAACAGTAGCTTGTACTTGATTCAAACTAAAGGCGCCAATAGACGTAACAATTACGATCTTTCTCGGAAAAAAATGTTTCCAGGAAAGATGGTTAGTTTCTATATACAGACGTGTAGAGCTGAATGGTCAGATATACAGATAGAAACAATAGAATTCTACCTCTATCTGATGATTCAGCACTAACAATTTTTTAATTTTTTTTGATGTTACTGAACCTTTAACAATGCAAACACGACCTAGGGTTGTGGTACAATACAATGGAAAGGGGAGAAACTATCGCGGTCTCAAATTAGTTCCATCCTGATGGCTCCGTCTCAAACCTCAGAATCAAGCACAATGTACTAAGATGGCCGCCTCCACACAATAATACAGTAAAAAAAAAAAAACCAAAACACTTGCTGATTCAAGATTAAAATTTTAAATGGCCGAGTGAATTATTTGCAATGTAAACAGTGTCATTTAGAAATAAAAATAAACCATAAAATCATGACAAAATCCCTTTAAATTGTATGGGGGGGGGGATACAGTTTCCCTTCCTTTATACTGGGCATCAAAGCAGAGATGTACATTAACCCCCCCACTGCTAGATAGATGTGATTTGGGAGCAGGGCTCATCTGTAATACTGATATTATAAACAGATAAACACATTGGGATATAGAAACACAGCAGCTGGGTGATGTTTAATCTGCTGATCTAATTTCTCCAGAATACCAAACTAAAAAGTTTAAAAATGGCTTTTTCCCTGTTCATTGAAGCCAAAGCAGTGTCCGAATTAAAATGAACATGAAAATGCTATAAAATAGGTCACTGAGCTTCTAATATCTCATTAACAGTATAACAAGGCAATCCTATTTACATCAATAAATATGTGGGCTAAAAAAAAAAAAATCAATTTAAGACCTGATAAGAGTTCATAGGGTTAAGGCGGCAGTTTGAGGACTTCACGCAGAAGACCCGCCGCCTGTCTGGGCCTCCAGTTTTCCTACAATGCTTTTTAGATGCTCTTCGTTTTGGAAGAAATAGACGTACAACTGCTTCTCTATCTGCTGCAACTTATTGGACTCCAGCATCTTCCTCTTCAGCTGCAGATCTCCCAGGATTTCCACTGTAATGTGGTTTAGTTTCTCCAGCTGGGACCCTAACTGATGGAACTCACCTGAAAGCTCCTAAAAAGAACAAAAAAAAGTAAAAGAAAGACTATTTTAGAATATTCAAATGTCACTGCTCTCCTGCAGCTTTTAATTACAAGGTAAATGAAAGGGGATTTAAATATCTAAACTATAAATGGAAACGTAATTATTTGTAGGGGTTTAGAGTGCTATAATACACAAAAGCCATGAATATCCTGTAAATATCCTTATAAACGGTGGCTAGTGATGTCATCAGTTATTATTAGTGATGTCATTTTTGTCACATGACTCACTAAAACTTGTGTATTATGATAAATAAAGTACCCCTTTTTGGAAAATGAGGATATTAGAAGTCACCTCGGAGTTCCTGTATAAAAGCACTTGGCCATGGAACTCCTCTGTGACTTATCATATCCTTATAATTTACAACTGGGGGTACTTTATTCACTATATAAAGCCAGGATTTTGGCTCAGCAGCCAATAATTAGTTACTCTAGGGTTAGTGCAAAATCAAGTGCAAGACAGCCAGGGTGGCTGACACTGAACTAAAAGCCTACTTAAATATTAGCAGTCTAAAACTGCTAATTTCTCAGAAATCACAAAAAACGATTAAATGAGAATTTAGTGTAAGAAATGTACATCTGGTTCAGGTCACATTGGTTGGGTATCACAGATGGTGAAGTTTATATGATATGTATTTGCTAGGGCATAATCTGCATCTCTGGCCCATAAATATCCCTATGACATGTTAACAATGCTAGAATCGGATTTCTCTCTGCTGTTAGGGATAACAATGTAGTGTGTATGTGTGTGTGCGCAACATGAGCCCAGGGTGACTCACTGCACTTCATTCCAGCAGCAAAGGAGAGTGTGTGTGTGTGTTTGTAGGGGGGGTGGGAGGGTTCACCACTGAAATCCATAAGTTTGACCTCAATGGGGGTTGTAACTTAGCAGGCACAGGGCTGATGTTCTATTACCAAAAAGGCAAAATACACCCTTATTTAAAAGTTTCCTTTAAGATGTAATAAGGAATTTCAATATGGTTCTTTGCCGTCATAAGGACACATATTATGATCAGAGCTTAAAGGAGAACTAAACCCTTAATGAAAAAAAAAATCTTACATAGATCCCCCTCCCAACTCCCCCCCCCCCATCCTAGCTGCTACCCTGGGTAAATGCCCCTAACTCTTTACTTACCCCTCTGTGCAGATTCAGGGCATTGGAGTTCACGGGCGCCATCTTTCAGCACTTCGGTAATCTTCAGGTCTTCTTCCTTCACTTCGGCAATTTCTGTCACTTTCGACGCATGCGCAGTTGTTGCAAACGGAAGATTGCTCCAACTGCGCATGCGCTGATACACTACTCTCATTCCGAAGATTACCGAAGAGAAGAAGATGGCGCTGGTAAACTCTGATGCCCTGAATCTGCACCGAGGGGTAAGTAAAGAGTTAGGGGCATTTACCCAGGGTAACAGGGAGGGATGTGTATGTAGAGTTGGGGGGTAGGGTTTTTTTCATTAAAGGTTGAAAGTCATTTGGCACAAATGTTAGGCACCCCAAAGTGATTGTATTTACTTACTTAAGGAACTAAAATGTTCTGAAAGCTTGCTATGATTATATTAGTTAGCCAATAAAGGTATCACCTTTATACTACTTTTGTTATTTTTATTTCAAAAGGGTTGCCTCATAACATATTTACTTACCTGACACCCCGGGCTGGTGCTCCTATCAGCAGAAAACACCGGCCCGGGGTTATACCAGTGAGCACCACGGAGCCATCTTCTTCCGTCTTCTTCGTTATCCTCCCGGCTGCACATGCGCAGTAGAGTGAAAAGCTGCACTTTAATGAAAAAGTCAGCGATTTTGGTCTACTGTGCATGCGTTTGCCCAAGGAAATTTGAAGAGAGAGGAAGTAGGAAGAGGATCTCTCCATGATGCTCGCTGGAATAACCCCGGGCCGGTGCAGTTTTCTGCTGATAGGAGCATCAGCCCGGGGTTTCAGGTAAGTAAACACAATCACTTGGGGGTGCCTAACATTTGGCACCCCCAAGTTCCAAATGACTTTCCTTCTCCATTAAGGAATGAAAGGCAACATAACGGGGCAGATTTACTAAATTCGAGTGAAGGGTTCGAATTAAAAAAACTTCGAATTTCGAAGTGTTTTTTGGGCTACTTCGACCATCGAATGGGCTACTTTGACCTTCGACTATGACTATCGAATGATTCGAACTAAAAATTGTTCGACTATTCGATAGTTGAAGTACTATCTCTTTAAAAAAAACTTCGACCCCCTAGTTCGGCAGATAAAAGCTACCGAACACAATGTTAGCCTATGGGGAAGGTCCCCATAGGCTTGCCCAAGTTTTTTTGATCGAAGGATATTCATTCGATCGTTGGATTAAAATCCTTCGAATCGAATGAAAAATCCTTCGATCGATCGATCGCATAATTAACCCTCGATATTCGACCCATAGTAAATCTGCCCCTAACTATTGGGAGAACAGTGAAGTGCTGGGCCACGTCACAATGGTTTACTAAAAAGTACAGCAATATACATGTGTGATACTTTAAGCAAGTTTGTGCTGTGTAAGTGTGATTGGGTGTCACTGAATAAACTGTGTGCTCAGTCCCTTACCGGGGTGGTTAACATAAGAGTGTTTCCTTCAGGATACATAAAGTCACGGAGCTCCTTCAGATGAGAGTCCAGTTTGGACAAGAGAAGGGAATGCTCTTGCTCAGAAACCTCCAGCTGATCTCTCATGGAAGCAATGTCTTGGCTTAACTTCTGGGCCACCGATTCCAAACCGTCATATGTTCTGAACAGTTTCTGGGTGTTGTCTCCATCCAGCAGCTGGTATAATCTGCAGTGTTTACAATCAGTGCCGTTAGTTAAGACAATGAAAATAACCTGTTCATCTTAAAATGTTCCTTTGTAGCCTGACAAATGACTGGGCAAGACAGGAGTTAACGTGTAGAGCATACAGTCATTTTAAAGGTAAACATGTATTTTTCAAAAAGCATCAGTTAATCGTGCTGCTCCAGCAGAATTCTGCACTGAAATCCATTTTTCAAAAGAGCAAACAGATTTTTTTTTTTATTTAATTTTGAAATCTGACATTGGGCTAGACATATTGTCATTTTCCCAGCTGCCCTCAGTCAGAAAACATTTTCTGTTTCTCTGTAACAGTAGCTTGTACTTGATCCCAACTAAGATTTAATTAATCCATATCGGGGGCAAAACCAGTATATTGGATTTATTTTATGTTTTCATGATTTTTTTAACTCAAGGTGACTAAGGTATGGAGATCCAAGATACAGAAAGATCACTTATCCAGAAAACCCTGGGTCCCGAGCATTCTGGATAACAGGTCCAATCACTGTACATTGTAGTCCATTGGTGGACTGGGACATTACAATATAACTAGGTAAAGACACTAAAGGGACACACCCTTGAAGCAGCTTCCTTAGGCACAGGGCCTATGGGTGCCTATATAGAAAATAAGGCCCTGTACAAGAATACCTTGAACCTTATATAAACTATCATAGGCCACATTTACCCATGATTACACTGAATGGACCACAGGGTAAAAACCTAGACATTAAATGAACCCTGGGTGCTCATGCAAAAATTGATAAAAAGAATGTCTGTAGTGATGGCACTCACAGGATTTACTAGGGATGCACCGAATCCACTATTTTGGATTTGGCTGAACCCCAGAATCCTTAGCGAAAGATTCGGCCCACAATACCGAAGCAATTACGAATTCTAATTTGCACATGCAAATTAGCGGTGGGAAGGGGAAAACATTTTTTACTTCCCCTCTTTGTGACAAAGTCATGCGATTTGCAAATTAGGATTAGGATCGGTCAGGAAGAAGGATTCCGAATCCGAATCCTGCAGAAAAAGGCCGAATCTCGAACCGAATCCTGGATTCGGTGCATCCCTAGGATTTACACAACCAAAGCAAATGTGGTTAAAAAAGAAAACAGGTTTACAAGTCAGAAGTTTTGGTCCCATACAGGAACCTTTCTCAGACATATAAACCTTTTCTTTTCTAACCACATTTGCTTGTGTGATTTGGTTGTGTAAATCAATACAGTCATTATATATATATATATATATATATATATATATATATATATATATATATATATATATATATATATATATATATATATATATATATATTCAGTGAAAAAAGACCGCACTCACAGGACTTTGTATGATTTATTCCTCAACGTTTCGGCTATCAAACTCTAGCCGTCCTTTATACAAAGTCCTGTGAGTGCGGTCTTTTTTCACTGAATATATGTGTATATATATATATATATATATATATATATATATATATATATATATATATATATATATATATATATATATATATATATATATATATATATATATGTAATAGTGCATTGCAATTTATAGAAGAAAAAGATCCTACCTGTGTGAAGTCAAATCCTTAGAATCAATATTGCTCCTGGGTTTGGAGGCTGACAGCAAGTTTACATCGGATAACATTGTTAACCTTTCCTCCAGTTTATCACCGTTTTCCTTCAGTTCCTGTACAATACTTCCGAGCTCCCGATACACATCTCTGTGCTTCCTTAGTTCCAGCTCATAGCCCAGCTGAAGGAGTTCAAAGGAAGCCTTCTGTTTCATGAGATGGTCACACACCAGGTCTTGTCTAGAGGAACACGATGTCTGATGTGCCATCTGCAGGTCATAGTCTCCTTTCACAATGGGCATATTTAATAGCTGGGCATTGTCCCGCACCAAGCCAGGGAGCTTCTCATTGCTAATGCTATTTGTATGATTCTCAATTTGCAAAGTCTCGTTTTTTAAGCTTGTGATTCTTACTTTGAGATTTTCTTCTTTCTGAGAGGCCTAAACAGAATAAACATGAATACATTAAAACCTTAAAGGAGAAGGAAAGCTACCGAAGCAGTCTATTGCCAATAGATTAGTCATAATAGTGCAAGCTATAAGACTATATTTATTCTGCAGAATGCTTTACCATACCTGATTAAACAGCTCTAGAAGCTATCTCTGTTTGTTTAGTATAGCAGCTGCCATATTAGCTTGGTGTGACATCACTTCCTGCCTGAGTCTTTCCCTGCTCACTCATAGCTCTGGGCTCAGATTACAGCAGAGAGGGGGGAGAGGAGCAAACTGAGCATGCTCAAGCCCTAGCCCTGGAGGTTTAAGCTGAAAACAGGAAGTCTGATACAGCAGCCCATGAGTACACAATAGAAGGAAAGAAATACTGTGTTTCTTTTAACAGAGGACTCAGAGCAGCATTACTTTGAGGGTTTACTGGTATATTTATATAGACCTTTCTGATAAAGCTCATTTAATTTTAGCCTTTCCTTCTCCTTTAAGTGTGCTCCTAGGACATTTAACTCCAGGCTGGCACCTATTTTTTTTGCTTTGAACTGAGCGCTCACTGGAAATCCGTTATCCAGAAAACTCGCAATAACAGAAAGGCCATCTCCCATAGATTCCACTTTAATCAGATAATTAAATTTTTTTTTTTAAATGACTTCCTATTTCTGTGTAATAATAAAACAGGACCTTGTACTTGATCCCAACTAAGATATAATTAATCCTAAATGGAGGTAAGCAAGCTTATTGTCCTAAGGTATGGAGAATGAAATTATGGAAAGATTCCCTTTTAGGAAAACTCCAAGACCTGAGCACTCTGGATAACAGTTCCCATACCCACACTGCATATGAACCATGCTTACACCATGGGACCCCTGGGAGCAAATGATAGGTGGCCCTGCAGTTAAAGGGATAGCAACTTTTAGCCTAACAAACTGCCAACCCCAGTAATTTTTTTAATCTACTTGTCCTTTAAGAGGACACTAACCAAATGATGCCATTGTTTCTGTGAATGCAGTGAAGGTTTATGAATGCCTGTTGAATGCCTGTTGGTTTATGGGGGTGAGAGTTTGGGGTGAATAAGCACCAGATACACTTATGCAAGCAACTGGCATGACTAAAAAATAAAAACAAAGGCTGCCAATGCTAACCTATGCCATATGTTTTATTGGACATATATTCCAATTAGTCCAAGTCCATGCAAACCATATTTCCATTTGCTTCTAGTATATTCTGCACAGTAGCAAAGAAAACTGTCACCAGAGACCCTGCTTATAAATAAGGTCTGTCCCACTGTATCCATTACTGCCTTACCTTATCCTGCACAACACTGGCATTATTTTCAGCCCACTGTAGGCCGACTTTCAAACTGGCACTTTTAGCCTTCATTTGAATCAGCTTGTGCTTGGCACAAATATACGCCAACTGAAGTCTCATCATCTCTTTGCACTTGTCCTCGGTGGTGCCATCTTCCCCGGAGCTGTTCACATTCAGCTGGACAAGCTGAAAGTTCTCGTCAGAGCCTTCAACAAATTTAGACATGCCCTCAAAAAAATGTTCCTTAGTAAAGGAGGTAAGGGCGGCTGTGCTTTGTTCTTCAATGGACAGGTACTTATCAAGGAGGAGCTGAGACAGAAATATGGGCTGAGATGACAGCTCGCAGGCTGTTTCTGGAGTGGAAAAGAAGGACATTAGGGTCTGGACACCATTAACGATGCTCTGCAGCTCATGATTCAGCTTCTTGTTGGTGACCCGGAGGAGATGCAGAACTTCTTGGAAAGCTCTGCCAGTCTCTTCTTCCTTATCTTTAGATTTCAAGCACATTTGGCGGTTACCAGACTCCACCATCTGCAGCTTATTCCGCCTCCTGATATGTAGATTTTTCTGCTTCTGCAAAGCTTTAACTTCTTCCTCCAGTTTCTCAACGGCCACTTCTTCTATGGCGGGCGCTTTTGATCTGGAGAAGGTTTTTAGTACTTCATCCAAAGCCTTTTCATCCAGTATAGGTTTCCCCGACTCCTTGAGTGTATTAAAAGCTTGTAGCTTCTCGTCTGGCACCACATTCTGTTCACTTGCGGCAGAACAAAACCAGTCTAGGAAAGGTTTCAAATCGACTGCTTCAAAGAGCCAATCAAAATCCTCCCCGTCTAGCTGGGCGCCTTTAGGATAATTGAGCTTCTGCAGCGTTTGTACAAACCGGTCCCCCCCGCTCATGATTAGGAGTCTGGGAACTAAGAATGACAAAGAATGAAACTGGATTTAGGCTCATGACAATACTAATACAAATAGAGTTGGGAAACTGGAAAACAAGGTTCAATGTTGATAAATACAGGTTATGCACTTTGGCAAAAATAATATAAATGCAAGTTATACACTAAATGGAAATTCAAGCACGCCGAAGGAGAGGGGAAACGCCGTGGTGCTAATCCAGTACAGATACGTGGCAGCCGATCCACTCTGGTCACGTGGTAACACATACGGTTCCTTAATAGCACATTAGCGGCTTACCATGTTACTGGACATTTGAAGCTGTTGTAGTCATAAAATCAATTTTATTAGACATTCAGATTAAAATCATGGAATAATGATGATGGCGGACAGGGGGTGCATGGCTTGATGCATTTCGTGACTATTCTTGTCACTGCCTATACTAATACACTAAATGGCAGTGTGTTGGGAGTTTCCTTAACTGAGAAGGATCAAACTCAAGGGATGAAAACATAATTCTGCCTCTTTATAGGTCCCTGGTGAGGCCTCATCTGGAGTATGGGGGGCAGTATTGGACTCCAGTCCTTAAGAGGGATATAAATGAGCTGGAGAGAGTGCAGAGACTAAGTGCAACTAAATTGGTTAGAGGGGCGGAAGACTTAAATTATGAGGGGAGACTGTCATGGTTGGGGTTGTTTTCTCTGGAAAAAAGGCTCTTGCGAGGGGACATGATTACACTTTACAAGTACATTAGAGGACATTATAGACAAATAGCAGGCAGGGGCGATCCTGGCCCCTCCGCTGCCTGAGGCAGCAGCAGTTGCTGCCGACCCCTACCCTGTGCGCTTACCTTTTTGCGCCTGAGGGGGTCCACGAGGGCGACAGAGAGGGCCAGTACACTAGCGCAAAGAGCTTAACTGCGCTCTCTGCACTAGAAGAGCCGAATAAGGCCAGAAAACCGGAAATTCTGCTCTAAAAGTATCAGGAGCAGCATTTTTGCCACCCCTGGTACCTAGTGGGGCGCTGCTGCCTGAGGCTACAGCCTCAACTCGCCTCATTGGAGAAGCACCCCTGATAGCAGGGGACCTTTTTACCCATAAAGAGGATCACCGTACCAGAGGCCTCCCCTTCAGACTAGAAGAAAAGAACTTTCATTTGAAGCAACGTAGGGGGTTCTTCACAGTCAGGACAGTGAGGTTGTGGAATGCACTGCCGGGTGATGTTGTGATGCTGATTCAGTTAATGACTATAAGAGGGACTTGGATGATTTTTTGGACAGACATAATATCAAAGGCTATTGTGATACTAAGCTCTATAGTTAGTATAGGTATGGGTATAAAGAATTTTAATTAAAAGTAGGGAGGGGTGTGTGTATGGATGCTGGGTTTTCATTTGGAGGGGTTGGACTTGATGGACTTTGTCTTTTTTCAACCTGATCTAACTGTGTAACTATGTACAGGGTTGGACTGGGGGGCCCCGGGGCCCACCGGGGCTGCTGCCCCAGGGCCCCCCTCCGACCCCACTGCTGCGTCAGCGTGTGTGCTGCGTCTCTGTGCAGGTGTGTGCACTGCGTGTCTGCGCATGGTGACGTGTTTATACGCATACCTCCCAACTGTCCCTTTTTCGGAGGGACAGTCCCTCTTTTGACAGCTTAACCCGCAGTCACTCATTTGTACTGGAAAGTCCCTCTTTTCTCTGCACTGAACAGCCAGAAAAAGAAACAAAGTTTCTCACTTAAGTGGCTTTTAGCAGAGAGCCCAGAACAGCTAACAGGGGCAAATAAGATACTTTGTAACAATTTTGAGACACAAAAACACAGTTTAGATAAGGAGAAATATTTTCAAACTTTCATAACCTGCCAAATGTAAAACAAACATGGTAATTAGGGGGTGTGGTCAAAAAATTGCTGCGCTACGTGCGGAAAAAAATTTTTTGTCCCTCTTTTTACTTCCAAAATGTTGGGAGGTATGTATACGCATGCGACCGGCGCCTTGGTTGTAAGTTTAATAACAATAAATGTGTAGCCTTACAGAGCATTTGGTTTTTAGATGGGGTCAGTGACCCCATTTGAAAGTTGTAAAGAGTCAGAAGAAGAACACAAATAATAAAAAAATAAATAATGAAGTTCAATAGTAACGCCATTCTATAACATACTAAAAGGTAATGAAAGGAGCAGCGCCTCGTTGTATGTATATAAAGCATTTGTTGATCGCAGGGCACTGGGTGGGCAGCGCAAATAACAGCAAGTGAAAGGGATATCAATTGTATGTACTGTGTGTAGAATTAAACTCACCAACTCCAGGCGCAGTCTCTGAGGCGTATCTTTCTTACTCTTCGGTTGCTGATTTGTGTTTTTGTCTTTCCCGCTATCGCCCGTATAGCGCTGAAGAAACTTCCGCCCTGACTCACCCCTTCTGTACGGAAGCTCGGCAAGGCCAATATGCGCGGGCTCGTTCTTGTTTCCCTGCTGCACGTGCCAATTGGCGCTAATAGAAGCGAGTGGTATCCATGTACGTGTTTCTTTCTGTTCTTGTGTCTGAAATGGTTCAGTGTTCTGCCTCGACTGCCACACTGAGCTCCCCATTTCATTTGCTTTATGTATTAATTATAAACACCATTCGTGTGATTATGAACATAACTGACCTCATTTCTCCCACCTTAATATCTATTTGTGACCTCAGTTCAGCCAGTGTTGCAGGTAATCATCAGGGGTGGGTCACATTTCAGATAACTTTTAGTTTATTATAGAATGGCCGATTCCAAGCAACTTTTCTATTGGTTTTTATTATTTAGTTATCTTATAGTTTTTTTTATTTATTTTCTTTGTTCATCTGACTCTTTCCAGCTTACATATAGGGGGTCGCTGACCCCATCTAAAAACAAATGCTCTGTAAGGCTACAAATGTTTTGTTATTGCTACTTTTTGTTACTAATCTTTCTATTCAGGCCTCTCCTATTCATATTCCAGTTTCTTATACAAATCAATGCATGGTTGCTAGGTTAATTGGGACCCTAGCAACCAGCTTGCTGAATAGTAATGTGCGTGTTGCACCCGACCTTAACACGCCCTCCCTCAGCCAGCGCCCGCCCGCATTCGACTTAAGGGTTCTTTTTATAGAACCACGTCACAAAAGGGCAGGACTAGCAGTCGCACGGCTATAAAGCCAGAAGTCAGAAGCCGGCATTTGAAGGTGGCCCGCCACCCGCAAAGAGGAGTGCGAGGTCGGCCCGAACCCACCCAAACAGCGGGTAAGGCGGGCCGCGGATATCAGGCCGGCCTCCGCATCACTATTGCTGAAACTGCAAATTGGAGAGCTGCTGAATAAAAAGCTAAATAACTCAAAAACCCATAAAAATAATAAAAAATTTAAATCAATTTGCAAATTGTCTCAGAATATCACTCTGTACATCATACTAAAGGTGAACAACTCTTTTCATGGCTCTTCATTTTTATTTATTTATTACAGTTTTGGAATTATTATTCTTCTTCTTCTGCCTCTTCCCGGCTTTTAAATGGGGGTCAGTGACCCCCTCAGTCAAAAAAAAACCTGATTGCTCCGAGGCTACAATTTTATTCATATTGTTAATTTTTTTTATTATTTATGTTTTTGTTCAGACCCTCTTCTATTTGTATTCCAGTCCCTAACTTGTTGCTTGAGTAAACTGGATCCTAGCAGCGAGATGGATACTGAGATTGCAGACAAGAGCTGCTAAGAAAAGCTAAATAATTAAAAAAAAACACACAAAAAGTATCACTGTCTACACCTTATTAAAGGGGTTGCTGACCTTTGAGTTAACGTTAAATATGAGATAGATATTCTGAGACAAGTTGCAGTTGGTTACAAGGCCGGATTTACATAGTGGGCGCCCCTAGGCCGACTACCATCCGTCATCCCTATCGCCTCCAGGGGGACAGGAGCAATGGGGATTGGCGCACGGGAAATTAAAAAAATTATTGTCTCTCCAGCACATCCCCAGTCTTTTTGAACAAATGTGGGTGTGGTTGGGCAGCATGCCGCCCCCCTAAAATCCTGCTGCCCTAGGCCCGGGCCTAGGTGGCCTTTCAATAAATCCAGGCCTGGTTGGTTTTCATTTTTATTTGTTTTTTGTTATTTAGCTTTGTCAGCTCTCCAATTTGCAATTTCAGCAATCTGGTTGCTAGGTGCCAAATTACCCTAGCAACCATGCATTGATTGGAATAAGATACTGGAATATGAATAGGAGAAGCCTGAATTGAAATATGAGTAATAAAATGGAGAGATAACAATACATTTCTAATTTTTTTTTTATATGTAATATTTATGTTGAGTTATTGTACAGTGCTATGGAATATGTTAGTGCTTTATGAATACGTGGTGATAATAATAATAAATGCTGTGAATCATGATAGTATACATGTGAGACCACTGGATGTGTATCAGTCTTCTGAATTAATACTGAACGTAAGGATGCTGGGAGAGTTGCAATTTAGCAACAGAAGGCTGCAGGTCAGATATCCCTAATGTATATACATGTATGGGACCTGTTATCCAGAATGCTCAGGACATGGGGTTTGCCGGATAATGGATCTTTCCGTAATTTGGATCTTCATACCATATGTCTGCTAGAAATTCATATAAACATGAAATAACCCCAATAGGCTGGTTTTGCTTCCAATAAGGATTAATTATAACTTAGTTTGGATCAAGTACAAGCTACTGTTTTATTATTACAGAGAAAAAGGAAATCATTTTTAAAGATTTGGATTATTTGATTATAATGAAGTCTATAGGAGACTGCGTAATTCGGAACTTTCTTGATAATGGGTTTCCGGATAACAGACCCCATACCTGTACTGAATAAAAAATATTCATTGTAATTTGCCCATGGCCACTTCCCGCACCAGCTGAACATAGACAAAAGCAATGCTGCCTTTGCTTTTGCCAGTCTCAGGGAATATGACATCATACATTTCTGATTGGCTACTTTTCCTTTCTATACAGTACAGTAACCAATGATACCACTTCCTGGTTTTCTCCTCATACTTAATTTAGACCTTGCTCCTCCATCTTGTTATGCAACAATAGGTCAGTCAGTTTCCTTCAGCCCCACACGCCTTTATCATGCCATTGTGTGCAGGCATAAACAATTGTTCCTTCTATGTGCTAGCCCTTTGTTTAATTTGGTAGACCTTGAGCTTTCCTTGTTTAAATTGTGTTAAAAATGCTGTAGCTGAATGAAGTGAAATTCACATAAGAATTGGGATGAATTCCCTCAGAAATCCTCTCAGATATGTAACCAAGCCTGGGTGCCTATAGGGTACAGTGTAGTGCTTTCCACTTTTTTACTTTTTTTTAAAATGACACTATCAACATCAAAAATTATTTTATTTAGGCCTCAAAAACTGGAATTTTTCGAGATTTATTATACTCCAAACAGGGTCGGACCCCCTGGCCCCACTATAATGGTGGTGTGGTTGTCCCAATGGAGCGCAGCCGGATCCGCGCCAGTGTGCATGCCCTAAATGCGCTGTGCGGTGCTGCATATTGATTTTTTTTTTTAGGAAGGCTCAGGAGATTGGCAGAGGGGTCTGGGCCGGCGGGTGCCCATTAGGGCCAGGGCCCACTGGGATTTTTCCCGGTCTCCCGGCCAGTCCGACCCTGACTCCAAAGCTGCTAAATCTATAAATACTCCAGCTAAATCCTGTTGAAATCATGTTGTTTTTGCAGCGACAAGTTGAGTTTTTGGAGCGGCAATTTGAAAAAGTTGCACGATTTGAATTGACATAGGATTTTGTTCACAATGCTTTTTCTTATAAATTTTCAAGGGGATTCAGGTTTCTCATCAAGTTTTTTTTCTTTATAAGAGTAAGAAAAAGTGGAGTTTTAGTAAATACCCCCCATAAGCTATGGTGATCAAATTACTGAAACATCCCTTATCCAGAAAAACCCAAGTCCTAAGAATTCTGAATAATAGATCCCATATCCGTACTTGCAACCGAGGAACTAAAAAATACATTTTCTATTGGTAAAAATGTTATTTTTAATTTTGCATTCCCTAAGAAACCCTCATATAATTTACCAGTTGTTTTTGCTCCTTTGCGTCTTAGCACACCTCTCTACATTGCTGTTGGTAGGGAACAAACCCAAGTCTGCCTACAAGCCTTAAAGAGAACGAAAGTTTAACAAAATAAGTAGGTCAGAAATGTACATTATGTTTTGTGCTTCTGTACCAGCCCAAGGCAACCACAGCCCTTTAGCAGTAAAGATCTGTGTCTCCAAAGATGCCCCAGTAGCTCCCCATCTTCTTTTCTGCTGATTCACTGCACATGCTCTGTGCTGCTGTCACTTACTGAGCTTAGGGACCCACTCACAATATACAGTACACATAGAATAGAAATGTCACAATATAAGGCTGATTAGTAATTAATACAGATAATTACTACATGGCAGCACAGAAACCAGTGCAATTAGCATCCGAATTTAATCAGCCCTGTAGCATCAGCTTATATTACAGACAAACCTCATTTTCTGCTGCATAATTAGCGACCCCTAAGCTTAGCTTCTCAACAGCTGCTCAGAACCCACTGAGCATGTGAGTGTCACTGACACTTTCCAAGATGGTGACCCCCTGTGACAAGTTTGAAGTCCTGTATCATTGCTGCTATTGACAAGCTGAAACTTTAGGCTGATGCAATAAGGTCTTTATATACAGTAAAATATGGAATTTTTAGCCATATTCCTTTTTTAGGGGTTAGTTCTCCTTAAAAGGAGTATACTCTGCACCTCATACACTTTTAACATGGTGACACGACTGCGCGTAAATGTGGTCAAGCAAATAGGCAGGCTGAACTCACTGTCTACACCAGCACCAACTAACCTGTTATACACAGTTCCTCTGCAACCGCTAAAATATCCCTTTAATTATGGGGGTTATTTATCCAGCGGCGATCTTGGCCCCTCCGCCGCCTGAGGCAGCAGCAGTTGCTGCTGCTCCCCCAGAAATTCGCTCTTAAAGTACCAGGAGCAGCATTTTTGCTGCCCCTGGTACCTAGTCTGGGGCTGCCGCCTGAAGCAACAGCCTCAACTCGCCTCATCGGCGAAGCACCCCTGTATTTATCAAAGGTCAAACTTTAGAGCTTTATATACAGTATCTCGAATGAACTCAAAACTAGAATGGTTTACAGTATAAGACAAAACTTGATACAGAAAAACTCGAATCAGTTCACAACCGTAAAACTTGAATTAATCGAGTTTTCATCAGGGACAAACTCAAATTGTTCGAATTGATCTAATTTTTAGGTAGAACTCTCCAAAAAAGAACTCAAACGTCATTAAGTTAAATAAATAGTTCAAGGACCTCTGCCATTGACTCCTACATGACCTCAACAGTTTCTAGATGTTGTATTTTCGGGTCCAAGCTATTTCCAGGGTCGGGGTATAACAACTCTAGAAAAAATTTTGGAAAAAAAACTTGAATAATTCAAGTTTTTTATACCTGAAAATGTGACTTTTGACCAAAAAACATTCGAAAACTCAAATGTTCGTGGAAAACACAACTCAAGACATATAAACATAAACCCGTATATGTCAAGCTTGCTTATTTGTTACATAACAAATCTACTGAAAAACCCAGTGCTCCATTCTGAGACTGGTAATAGGTAGGGCCGTCTGCCTCAAGCCAAACTTCTAATGGTGGACAATTACTGCATAGTGCTTATTTACTAATTACTGCCATACATACTTTATCACTAATACTTAAACACACTTGTACTCAACTTTGGTTTTAAGGACAAGGCAAAAATGGAGAAATACAGGCAAGACTTTGGATTCTACAGTTACAAAGAACCATTGTCAGATGCTGCTGGAAAAATTATGACCGCTCTACAGTATAATCCTCCAAACACCATGAATGCAGTATGGGGTAAGCAGAGTAAATATGTTGTTCCGTGAAAGTTAAGTATATATGAATCAAATTTTTGTGTTTGCCATTTCAGTCTATTCTCCATTCTGGAATTTCGGGTCAGTGATAGTGGACTTTGGTCAATGCAGAATATGTGGGGCACCATCTTAATTGTATTTAGCAAATTGCAATATTATAATTAGGGATGCACTGAATCCACTATTTTGGATTTGGCCGAACCCCCGAATCTGTCACGAAAGATTTGGCCAAATACTGAACCGAATCCGAATACTTATTTGCATATGCAAATTATGGCTGCAAAGGGGGAACATTTTTTACTACCTTGTTTTGTGACAAAAAGTCACACAATTTCCCTCCCCGTCCCTAATTTGCATATGCAAGTTCGAATCCTGCTGAAAAAGGCAGAATCCCAAACTGAATCCTGGATTCGGTGCACCCCTAATTACAATTGCTAAGTGCTGTTTTATGTACACTATAAAATTAATACCAATATTTGAGTCACATGGAGTAATATGAATACAGGTATGTGACCTGTTATCCAGAATGTTTAAGACATGGGGGGTTTTGGATAAGGGATCTTTCCTTAATTTGGATCTCCATTAGGGTTGCCACCTGTCCAGTTTTGAACAGGACAGCCTGTTTTTTTGAAGGGTTGCATGGGTCAAAACTGCCTGTCCTACTGCAGGATTCCCTATGATTGACATGGGGATCTACAAATTGCCGATTGCCACGTCATAGCCCCCCTGACATCATGGCCCGCCCCTTATAACGTCACAGCCTTGCTCCCATTGCATCACGGCCCCACCACCTACCCGGATTCAGCTGGGCCAAAAGGTGGCAACCCTAATCTCCATTCTTTTTCTATTAAAAATATGATTTAAACAGGATTTTAAAGGATTGTTTTTCCATCAATAAGGATTAATGATATCTTAGTTAGGATTAAGTACAAGGCACTATTTTAGAATTACAGAGAAAAAGGAAATCGTTAAATTTGTTTAAAATGGAGTCTATAGGATCTGGCCTTCTTTTAATTCAGAGGTTTCTGGATAACAGGTTTCTAGATAACATATCCCATACTTGTATCACCATTCATGTACACTAGAAGAGCACCAGAGTTTAACCTTGAAACTCCATTAAGTTAATTGTCTATAATTGTGGCCCCTGCGACTAAATGGGGAGGTTGAGATTATAGTAGTATTATTAATATTGTATGTTTATGAGTATACCTAGAAAGCACCTGTATACAGTGTCAATGCTTTATTCTAGATGAAGATGTTATCTGGGAAAAAGTGCTTTGTCAGGATGTTAATTCAGACACAAAAAACAAGTAAGAATTATTTTCCTAGTTACTATACCTTTCATCATTGAATGTTCTCTGCTTTGGAATAACGTTTATATTCACATTCTTCTTCATTCCTTATATCCAATCCATAACAAATCTTGAAGGATATGTCTAAAAAAGATTTAGGGGGTTATTTATCAAGTTTTGAATATCCAAACTTCGAATAATTTGTTGTTTTTAGAGCAAAAAAAAAAAGACGACAAATTATTCGAGATTTATTAAAGTCTGATGGTCTAAAAACCGGAATCCGAAACCCTGGCATCTAAAAGCTCTCAAGGTCCTGTATAATTCAACGGTGGAAGGGCTCAGTGTCTGCGCTGATGTCCGTACTGATATCCGATGATTTTGGGGATTTGAAACAAAAAACTCTGAAAACTCTGAAAAAATTGTAGTTTTTGCGGAAAACCCTGAGTTTTCGGGGAAAGCTCCGAAGTTTTCAGAGTTTTGCTCGACCCTATTTTTTCAGGCTTTTTTCTCTATAAGTAATGTCCATTCGGGAATTTGGAGTTGATCGGAGGTGGATATTAGAAATACTGAGATAAATTCGAACCTTCATAAATAACCCTCTAAATGAATAAGACCATTCTTTCTCAGTAAACTAGCTGATGGCACAAGGTAAGTTAGGGTGGGGAGAACGGGACTCAGACACAGTTTTCCCGATAATCAGTTAAATGGAAAATCAGGTTGGTAACAGGCAAGGATTGCAAACCGCATCATTTTATGCTCTCCCATTGAGACCAGCTGTGACAGCACACAAAGGGGCTGATTTACTAAGCCAAAACTTTTTTGGGTCAAGCTTTCTGTCACCCAAAACCCCGAAAAAGTTGCTGGAAAAAAAGTGCAACCTGGGAATTATTATGCGACAAAACTGCGACAATTCAGAATTCCAACTAAAACCTGTCGAAATCATTGAAGTCAATGGCAGATTATAACTGGAAGATTTTTCTTTGCTTTGCAGTTTTAGAAGGCTGTGATTCTTTAAATGGAGACCCATGAGACCTATTGGGCTAGGTGTTGCTGAGAGGGGGTGGGATCTCTCTAGTTGGTTGGTTTCAAGCCCCTCCCCTTGGCTCAAGGCAGGTATGAGAGGGGAGGAGGTTATGGGGCATGTTTACTAACATTGGAGATAAATATCTGGAGAGATTTCTGGAGATGTTGCCTATAGCAACCAATCAGATCTTTGCTTTTGTTTTCGAAGTTATAGATGGCTGTTTAAATCTAATTGCTGATTGGTTGCCATGGGCAACATCTCCAGAAATCTCTCCAGATATTTATCTCCAATGTTAGTAAACATGTCCCTAAAGCTTATAAAGTGAGGTGGGGCGGAGAGGGACCAGATAACCACTTTGAGGTCAATGGCAATGGTTTGGCAGTGGGGTAAAAAAAGAGTGTGAGGCTGCACCATAATCTTGTTTAGGAGTACCCTCTTTTTTAATGGAGGAATGCGGCAGGACAGAGAAAGCGCAGAGGTTAGGGGCTATGCCCAGGCTAGCAGGCTGTGATCGTACAGTTAGGTTTTTGAGGAAACTTGGGGTATAGACAAACATGGGGTGCGGCGTGAGCTGAGAAGAGAGAAACCAGGGAGAGCAGGGCAAAGTACTCTGGGCTCCTCCTTGGTGGATTCTTTTAAAAAATTACATATGATGTCAACTTGACCGCATTTTGTGGAGGGGACTTAATATTTACAATGTTTAATAAAGCTGTGACCTCTGGTCCCTCTTATAAACTCTTAAGTTTTGTTGTTCAGTCTGGTTATTTAATTAGTAGGATTCATTGGTTAGATAGAAGTATTTGTGTTGCAGTGACAACAGAATGTGGCATAGAACATTTAGGGCTCATGAGGTTTTCAGGTAATCTTGATGATGGCTTTTGTGCAACAATACAATACAGTCATAGTTATTGCGTGACAAGTCAAAAAAGTCAGTTTTCGCAACTTTTCTGCAACTTTTTCCCAGTAGTGCTTTTTCGGTTCGGGTCTTTTTGATAAATGACTGACATTCGTAAAAGCTTAAAGTAACAATGAGAAAAATTTGAGCTTTAGTAAATCCCCCCCCTTGTGTAGTACTTGACAGTCCCGATTTTGTTCCAGTACTGAGGAACTGATAAAAATCCTTTGCTTAAAAATTTTTAGGAATCGAGAGAAAAAGTTTGCTATGATCTCAATACCTCACTCATTTTGAAACAACCGCTTTGAAAAAAAAACTTGGAATATAGTATTTTGCATTTTTGATGGCTTTGTCAGGCTCTGTGGTACAGAGGCTTCATGTTCGAAAGAAATGCCATACTGCTCATAAGTAGTTTTATTTTTACCTAAATTAAAAATAAGACAAAACCACTGGACAGTTCACTTTTTTATTCACTTTGCATAGTATGAATTGACCAGGATTGGCTTAATCGATGCTTTCAAACTCCTCCCCCACTTGTGAAGCGTATGTGTAAAGGTGGCCATAGACGCACAGATAGCATCATACGAAACGAATGTTACGATATTCAGTGTGTGTACAGTGGGAAAAGAGCCAACGATATCGGCAGAAGACAAGATAGCTCGTCGATCGGGCTAGACGGAAAATTTTGATCGGGTACCTTTGAAGGCCCCTGAACATCGGCAATTGTTAGTGCTGAATCATCAGATACAGGTAGAATTCTATTGTTTCTATCTGTATATCTGACGATTCTGCTCTACACGTGTGTATTGAAACGAAGGATCTTTCTTGGCCAATTTAACTTGGAAGTGGATGGAGGCAATGAAGATCTACAGCAATAATGTTCACATTACATCACACGCCTGTCACCTTTGGCCAAACCCTTGAGTCATCTGAAACTTTCCATGCTTCAGGTATGCCCTACCAATTTTCAGGTCTGTGATTTGGGACTATAGGACCTAAAAGAGTTGGACACCTAAACAAATATGATCAACATGGTTAAACACATACATTCTCATCAATATTATATATAAATAGGGACAACTGTGAGGTTTGGTATTCAATTACATTTTTCGTAGTCATGAGAAGCGAGTGAGGAAGGTTGAGATTTGGGAGAGTTCATACAGTATCTTACTAAAGCAGATGTTGGATTTTGGGCATCATTCTCATTCACAGTAATGATTTATTTTATATTCATTTTTCAGGGCGAATGTTCATGCAGTTACCTTGCATCCAAAGAATCAGCCTCCATCGGGTTCATCTGTTGATCAGGAAATGGTACAATGTACTTTACAGGGGCAGTGCCATCTTAAGGAATGGCCTGTTGATTTGATACGGAGGAATTTGAAAGCTATTACTGGTAAGTGAATAAAACTGAACTTATAAAAATGAGCTAAAAACAGTCTAAAGGGCACGCAAACCTACCTATCATTCATATTATGCAATAAAATTAAATTTTCTTGATAGTAATTAGCTGAACCCAAGGCAACTCCATGCAGTAACTCCCAGATATAATAATTGATGTTAGTCTAAATGGGGGTTGTGGATTTATAAAACTGAAATAGGTATTGGGCATTTCTGTGACTTCACCCCCATTCTTTCTATGTTGCTAAGAACAACTAGGGATGCAGCCTACAGATTTGAATTTCTACCATATTAGATTTACATATGTATGAGATTAGGGGGCAAATTTACTTAAGGTCGAATATCGAGGGTTAATTAACCCTCAATATTCGACTGTCGAAGTTAAATCCTTCGACTTCGAATATCGAAGTCGAAGGATTTAGCGCTATTCGTTCGATCATTCATTTGATCGAACAATTTTAATCCATCGATTGAACGATTTTTGTTCGACCAAAAAAACATTAGAAAGCCTATGGGGACCTTCCCCATAGGCTAACATTGACTTCGGTAGCTTTTATGTGGCGAACTAGGGGGTCGAAGTTTTTTCTTAAAGAGACAGTACTTCGGCTATCGAATGGCCGAATAGTCGAACGATTTTTAGTTTGAATCGTTCGATTCAAAATCGTAGTCGAAGGTCGAAGTAGCCCATTCGATGGTCGAAGTAGCCAAAAAAAACATTGAAATTTGAAGTTTTTTTCCTCTATTCCTTCACTCGAGCTAAGTAAATGGACCCCTAAGTATTTTGTGTTAGCCACACTCTATTCCTCACAAACACATATACATACACAACAATTAAAATGATTCACTTGCATTGACATACTAATTTTATGGGGTGGAATAGGCAGGCCAGACACTCAGGGGCACATTTACTTAGAGTCGAATATCGAGGGTTAATCAGCCCTCGATATTCGACTGTCGAAGTTAAATCCTTCAACTTCGAATATCGAAGTCGAAGGATTTAGCGCTATTCGTTCGACCGAACGATCGAAAGAATAATCGTTCGATCGAACGATTAAATCCTTCGAATCAAACTATTCAAAGGATTTTAATCCAACGAAAGAAAGAAATTCCTTTGATCAGAAATTTTTTAGAAAGCCTATGGGGACCTTCCCCATAGGCTAACATTGATGTTTGGTAGGTTTTAGTTGGCAAAGTAGGGGGTCAAGGTTTTTTTTAAAGAGACAGTACTTCGACTATTGAATAGTCAAAACGATTTTTGGTTCGAATCGTTTTATTCAAAGTCGTAGTTGAAGCAGTGAATTCGATGGTCGAAGTAGCCAAAAAAATACTTTGAAATTCTAAGTATTTTTTATTCTATTCCTTCACTGGTCCAGCTCACATATTGGACTTTCCATTGGAAGGTTGTCTTGTGGAAAGATATTTTACTGTCCTGTCTCTCTGAGCAGGACGCAGAGCATGAAAGCTACCTGCTTGTGGAAGGAACTCTCAGGAAGCTAAACATTACCCCAAAAAATCTATGAATACTGTTTAAAGGACCAGTAACATAAAAAAAAAATGTTTAAAAATTCGTTAGTGCACAACGAAAAATAAACACTAAGACAAGTTTATTTTTGCACTAACGAATTTTTAAACATTTTTTTTTTATGTTACTGGTCCTTTAAAGGAGAAGGAAAGCTCCAAGACAGTTTATTGCCAACAGATTAGCCACAATAGTGCAAGCTAGAATGCTATATTTATTCTGCAATAACCGCTCTAGATACTGTCTCTGTTTGTCTAGGATAGAAGCGGCCATATATGCTTGGTGTGACATCACTTCCTGCCTGAGTGTCTCCCTGCTCCCTTACAGCTCTGAGCTCAGATTACAGCTGGGATGGGAGGAGGGAGGGGGAGAGGAGCAAACTGAGCATGCTCAAGCCCTGCCCTGGAGATTTATGCTGAAAACAGGAAGTCTGATACAGAAGCCCATGTGTACACAATAAAAGGAAAGAAATGCTGTGTTTCTTTTGACAGGGGACTCAGAGCAGCATTACTTTGAGGGTTTACTTGTTATAGACCTTTCTGATAAAGCATACTTAATTTTAGCCTTTCCTTCTCCTTTAAAGGGATCCCTGTACTCATAGTAGCAAATTAACTTATAAATGTGTATACAATGAAACACAACAAACAATCAGAGGCCTCTGCTTGTGAGAGTTTATAACTCTGTTTTCTTTTGTAGATATTCCTGAAACGTTCAGTCATGATAATGGTATTACCAAAGACTATGGGAAAAATAATGAGGCAAGTTGCAATATAGTTCAATAGTTTAAAAAAATCTTACATTTAATTTGGCTTTTTATTAAGGCCCCGCTGTACATAATATTCAAAGTTTGTAATCATATAAAGTGGCTGTGAGTTATAGGACATAATATTCAACAGCGACTTTAAATATAAAACAGGGATAGGCTCTATTACTTGTACTTCATGATAACAATGCTGGTTTAAATTCATGATGATGGGAAACAGCTTCCAAGTATTCGGGATAATTGATCCCATACATATATATATATATATATATATATATATATTTACAGTTGGGTTTGATGGTATGCAGCTGTGTAAATGTATAGGGTTCGTGTTGAATGTTAGCACTGTATGCAGGGATTTATTAAACAGCACACATTTCTCTGTGCAGAGGGGATATGTACAATATAGCCTATGCTGCATTGCAGTTGTTCAAAGCAGATAAAGAGATTTACTGAGGCTTTGCACCTTTTAATTACAGCTATAATGGTACATCTTCCCCACTGTGCATTATATAACAAACACCAATTGCTTTGATGTACTGGTTCAGATCCATTCATCTTATATGTCTTCTCATTAGGCTCACGCCGAGGTATATTCTAGGTGCTGACACTGTTTGCACCATCATTGGCAATGTCAGCTGTGCTGTGTGTGTGCCAAGGCAGCATAAAATTATTACAATAATAACTATGTCTTATTGTAGCATTCCTTCAATAATGTTTTAAACCTTTGTTTCAGGATAAAGCTGCCATATCTCTTGCTGCACCTTCGGTTTGTACCAACTCAACTAAAGTGAAATATATCCGAGAACACCAAGAACAAGCAGCATGTGCCTTTGCTCTGCAGAAAAGCCCTGTCAGTGAAGACATAAGTCATACCTTGGGCTGTGCAACCAGAAAAGTAAAGCAGGATTCATTTTTTGAACAACAATCCTTTTCAGAACATGGGGATGTGAAAATATTTCAACCTCAGACCGTTAAGGAGACTGAAAAGCTACAGATATGCAATGTTGGTTCTATGAGGAAAGAACAACGGAATGACTTACTGGAAGAGATAAAACAGGCCAGAGCCCTGGTAGTAACAATGGAGTTTCATGATGGATCCTCACAGCTCAGTAATAAAACGGTTTGTATACTGCAGCATATTATAGTGATTAAAGAAATAGAATAAGAGGTTATAGCCAAAGCTAAAACAAATAATCATCCCCCAATATCAGCATTAATATTAGTGAGGGCCTTGCCTGCAAAACTTCTGCTTTAATTTTGTCATGTCAACTTGATTTTGATGGAATTTTTCATGATGCCTGGTTAACTGAACAAGCTTCAGTCTTATGTTGATCAGGGAGGGTGTCATTTTAGTTTCATACCCAGTTGAGGTTAATTCTTTCTGGCAATTTCCATAGAAATTACATTGGTAGGGCTTAGTTGGGAAATAGTGTGAAATTATTTTACGGGCTTTGCTCTTGGGTTAACTTGGATACGGGCATGTTAACTCAGATTGAGTGAAAGATATCGAGAGGTGATAAAGAACAACCCTAACGTTTGCACTTAATAATGTTTAGCATACGGTATATCTTCTCTGTTAATAAACACAGTAAAGCAATACATGTTGGAAATGTTGTGTCCCATAACTGTAAAACTACATATTTATCACTAGTCACTATTAAATATATATATTCTGTTGGTTGTATATATATATATATATATATATATATATATATATATATATATATATATATATATATATATATATTTCTTGCAGGTTTCAGCCTCGCCAGTTAAAGGTATTATTATATTAATTAAAAAGCAGCCCATACATGTGTCCTTAGAGATGAAAGCAGCTGATGTCAGTGAAGAGAAATATATTTATATAGCTACAGCAGATGATACTTTATTGAAGAAAAAACAGGCCCCGAAAGATTTTGTTTGGTAAAGGTGTTTTATATCATATGTTTAATAACAATTTTTAGTTCTTACTTTTGCATCTGTATACTGAAATTGAAGAATAACATGAAAACATGAAAGTTACTCTGCATATATTTTTCAATGTTTCTTATTTTTTTAAATTTCCTGTATAATATTGTATTTTTGGGCAGTCATTTTGTATTCACACTCCCTATTATCCCTAATAGGGATCTTAATAGCGTTTTAAATAGCCAAGGCCTTTGTATTGATGTGTGTGTGTCCAGTTACATCAATCTGAATTTCAGTAAGATCATAAAAGGTAACTGGTTTGTAATTTCATGTCAGCTAGCCATTCCTACAATTATCTGTAGGGGGTAATTCATTATCCACTATAGCTTTCACATCTAGTACAGTTTTACTAGATAAAAATAAATACTAAAGTGGCCACTAAATAGTGGTCACATTCAACAGCCACAATAGCTATGCACCCATCCGCAATATACACATCACTTTTGCCTGACAATGCACTTGTGGAGCACTATATTCATCCATAAAGAGCATGTCCTTGGTCTACATTTAGGAGCATGAGGACCTGTGCCACAAAAACATTGAGGCTTGCACCTGTTTTTTGCACTTTGTGCACCCAACTTTTGTAAATGTTACCTGTATTTTTCACTTTAAATCCTGCTCGCCTTTGATAAATGATCCTTTATGTGGCTTACTTACTTATGTAAATGTCTCCTCCTTTAGTTCACTTGATTTATGCACTTTATAAATAAACCCCGTGTGAAAAAAATTAACATGGGATAAAAAAATGAATAACAAAAATGTTATGCAAAAAGTTAGCTTAGTAAATAGGCAAAATGAAAGCAAATTAGTGTTTCTTGGGGTAATTTTGACTGGGAAGTAAGACAAACATTGCCTTGGTCAGCCTTAGAGCACAAAATAAGCTTGTTCCTGTAAGCTGATGTTCCTCTCTGCTTTTAAGTACAAGGTTCTTGCTTATCCCATTGGAAACACCAGGATTCTTGATATAGTAATAGAAAGCTCCAAATTACAGGATGGCCATCTCCCATAGACTTCATTTTATCCAAATAATCCAAATTTTAAAAAATGATTTCCTTTTTCACTGTAATAATAAAACAGTACCTTGTACTTGATCCTTGATCCAAACTAAAATATAATTAATCCTTATTAGAAGCAAAACCAGCTTATTGGGTTTATTTAATGATTTAATGATTTTCTAGTAGACGTAAGGTATAAAGTTCCAAATTATGGAAGGATCTGTTATCTGGAAAACCCAGGTCCCAAGCATTTTGGATAACAGGCCCCATAACTGTATTGCACTGTTTTTAAACAGTACCACTGTCATGCAATACAAACTGACTGCTCAGAAATCTATTCTTCAATTTCTATGTAGACAAAAATAGTTATGTTTGTTTAAATGCTAAATTAAAGAAAATTTGAAATCTTAAGGACATGAATAAATGAAAATGGCTTTTTGATTAAAAAAATGTTTTCTCAAATGTAAAAAAAATCCTTTGGTATTCTATTTTGTAGGGCTTTGTTCTCACTTATGCTGCAAACGAATAAAAATGTTATTTGCTTCAATGCCAAAGACTTTCTACGGACAGTCTTTCTTGTTTATGGGAAGGAAGAAAGCTGGAAAAGAGGTAGATCAGGTCTATCAAATTCAGAAATCAACTATATATTTTAATTTAATTTTTATAATCAGTAAAGATGCAGCAGCAAATTTGTTGTAAAAGCATAAAAACTATAGTAAAAACATTATTGATTTAGAGCAGTACATTTTTTAGCCAATGTGTCCATTTTAAAACACTGTTTTTGAATAAGTTTGTCTTGGCTTTTTGAATTTCCATTTAAATGGAATTTTAGAGATTGTTATTGAGAAGTTTAGCTTTCATCAGATGCTGTCATTAACGCAGAGTTTATATTTGTATACATATCCCCACCTAGGTATAAAAGGCATTGTGCTGGACCCCAGAATAGCAGTATGGCTCTTAAATCCAGCGGACTGTAACCCATCATTTGAAGATTTAGTTTGCAAGTACTGCAAGAATGTGGACATAAAAACTGCTAGCAAAATTTCAGATCCTTTGGTAGGTATATACTGTTCTTCTGTTGCCTGATGTAAAACAGTAAGTAGGTTTGGATTAAGGTTTTCCTGTTGAATACCTGTATTGTATTCAAGTGTCAGATGCAATAACTAAATGTCTCAGCTCCTTGATCGTAACACCATAACCAGTCATAGACATAAGGGGGCAGATTCCCTAAAGATGAAAACTCACCAGCGTGACGTAATTTTGGAACTTCGCTATTTCCTAACAGGCGCAGGCGTCACTTCGCTAGCGAAAGAGATAGACGCTAGCGTTGCTTCGCACTCTAACGCCCGCCGAATTTTCGCCCCTGGCGAACTCACGTAACGCCTCAAATTCACTAAGATGCGGATTTTACTGAACGATACCTCTTGTGCCAGACTTGCCTTCGCCAGCTCAGACCAGGCGAAGTGCATTGCAGTGCATAGATATTCCTCAATTTTTAGTGCAGAATTTCTAACTCCCAAAAAACGATGGCGTCTTTTCCTTTTTTCAGAGTGATAGCCTGCAAAGGTCCGTAAAAATTGTTTTGGGTAACCGGGTTCCCCCCTACATTTCCTAACATATGCATAACATAAACTATACACTGGTAAATGTGTTGGGCATTAGAACAACTCTATTTTCTTTATTAAGGTTCCCTGGACTTGTGTAATGTAATGTATTTGCTGCAACATATACTTCTTTTCCTGGCATATGCAAATTAGGCAATGCTAGCACATCTTCGGTTTGATTGCCAAAGTAATGCTACTGAAAATTCGCTAGCGTTCGGTGCCCTGGACACAACGTCGCACTTTAGTGAATTGATGTTGTCCTAGAGAATTTACACCTGGCAAAGTGTTGCGATGGCGACAAAGCGGTCGCTGGCGAATTTTCGCTGGTTAGGGAATTTGCCCCAAGGAACGAGGGATGCATTTAAATTTAGCTAAATTCTTAGTGCCTGCCTGAACCAAATCTAAACCCTAAGAGACCCATTTATTAAACCTTGATTTTATCTGGTTTAGGTTTTTAGGGGGAAAACTCCAATTTTTCATGGAAAAAAAACCCTAGAATTTTTAGAGATTTATAGTACCCCAAAGCAGCTAAAAATCTGAATCTGGAAATAGACCATCTCAAACCTGTCAAGGTCACGTAGAAGTCAATTTGTTTCTTGACATCATGATCTTAGCTGAATAATCAGAATCTGATTTTTCGCGGGAAAAACTAAAAAAAAAATTTGTACGGTGTGAATTGATTCTCAAATTTGTCGTGCCATTTTATTGCTCCGATTGTTTCGAGATAAATGAGTTCAAATCGTGGAGGGGAGTTTGGTTGATTTGGTTGAATTCGAGTTTAAATAAATCAGTCATGTGACTTGTAGGAAATTTTTTATCAATAAATTTTGCAAATGTATCATTTTTATGAAGTGTGAATATGCACATTAAGGTTCAGATTCAGCCACATTTACTAGATCACTTAAACAATTAGGGACACTTCTAATAAACTCAACAATAATGATCCCTAAAGTTGGTCACTGATTATAAACCTGAGTGCATATTAATTATAATATAATTGTCAGAGCAGCCCCTGTTGCTGATTTTTCTAAAAGTGTCCCCAATTTTTTGAAAAACCCATAAAAACAAACCTAAGGGCAATTCAGCCATTTCTACTTGCGCAAACATGTGGCATCAAAACTGAAGTTGCCCTGTGCCCTGTGAAAATGATGGGACAAGATTGTCTTTGGAGGCTAATGCAGGGGGATTCCAAGCTTTTTGCCTCTGTTTTAGGTAAGTTTAAGAACAGCTGTTAAAATGCCCCATCCCTTCCCATGTGCATTTGCCCTGTATTAGTTTAATAGACATGTATATAATAATTATTGCTTTGATGTACTGAATTTAGCTGGTAAATACATTTACTTCTCTTCACTTAAAAGCAAGTGTCATTTCTTCAAACTATCTTTTTTTAAGTAGATTCTGGTTCAAATAGTTTCCCCATTGCAAGCTCATGTGATGTAAGTGGCCAAGTGCTCATTTTACTTGCTGAAGACATTCCTAAAATAACTGATCCCTTACTTTCTATACCCCCATATGGTAACTGTTGAATTCTCTTTTTATCTTTTCTCTTCTGAAGGGCAGGATTATATGGATGAGTTGTCAGTTCATTATCTGAATTAACTGGCCAATTACGAATATGATATTGTCACATCTTAGTACTTTTAGGGTCATTATGGGTCACTTGTTCTTTACCTGTTGCATTATTTAAAATCTCTGTCACTTGTAGTGGAAAAAATCTCATTAATGTGCTAGTTGGACTTCACGTATATGCTACCTTCTATAATTTACAATTTAACTGATGTATTTCTTTCTGGTTATAATGAACTTATACTGGACTCTAATGAAGAAATGAAAGCACAGATAGAGCAGATCATTTTGCAGTATTATTCCACAAAAATGATATGCTGTCTATTGTTTTCCATGTGGTAGGCCAGTTGTTGGCTCATTCAAAGTAATGTGTGTGTCTCTTGAGCAATATAGGGGCCACAAAATCCCTTGGAGGGTGAACATTTGCACTGGGCAGCCGGCCACAGATAAAAACAACAGAATGGCTCAAGGCTATAACGCTTTTGGGTTCTCTTATAAAAAGCAAGATCCAGGTTCCTAAAGTTAAAATCTCAGAAGACAAAAAGAGAAACCAAATAATCCAGAGCACAGTGGCACCCCAAAAAAATCAGTGAATCTCTTATACCTGATGTACTTGCCAAATATCTCATTCAAAGGATAAAAACAGACAAGCGTGTGTTTTCACAACTTGGAAAAAAAGTAATACCTTTGTTTTTACATCTAGAATGTAACGGACAACAGATCTTACAGTTTATCATTGAAGCCCTGTTAATATTCATTTTGTAGTTTTAAAAAGAAAAGTAAAGAAAATCAACATGATGTACTAAAATAAAAAGTGAAATATATTATTTTTGTCTCTTTTAGCATCAGAACACTTACACAAATATGAATGTACTGTATACTCTGATGATGAACATACGCACTAAACTTCAGGTAAGAAAATAACTGTGTGCACAATTTCCTTAAAGGAGAACGTTAGCTTCACTAAAGAAGTAGGCTAGAAATATTGTTCATTATGTTTTGGGTTTCTTTACCAGCCCAAGGCAACCACATCCCTTTAGCAGTAAAGATCTGTTTCACCAAAGATGCCCCAGTAGCTCCCCATCTTCTTTTCTGCTGATTCACTGCACATGCTCTGTGCTGCTGTCACTTACTGAGCTTAGTGACCCACTCACAATATACAGTACACATAGAATAGAAATATCACAATATAAGGCTGATTAGTAATTAATACAGATAATTACTACATGGCAGTACAGAAACCAGTGCAATTAGCATCAGAATTTAATAATCAACTCTGTAGCATCAGCTTATATTACAGACCAACTTCATTTTCTGCTGGATAATTAGTGACAACCCCTAAGTTTAGCTTCTCAACAGCTGCTCAGAGCCCACTGAGCATGTGAGTGTCACAGACACTTTCCAAGATGGTGACCCCCTGTGACAAGTTTGAAGTCCTGGGTCATTGCTGCTATTGAGAAGCTGATTCTTTAGGCTGGTGCAATAAGTTCAGTATATGAAATATGGCATTTGTAGACATATTCATTTTTAGGGTTTAGTTATCCTTTAAACTATAATAAAGAAACTCATACTTCAATACTAGAACATATAGACACCATGAATATTTAAGTATAACATCACCCTAGTAAAACATTGAAAAAAAAATTCCCTTAAAAGTGCACCCTCCCATGATTGCGCCCTAGGCGGGGACCTACTCTTCCTGCCCCTAGTTTCGGCCTTGCAAATTAGGATTTGGTTCGGTATTCGGCCGAATCCCTGAATCCTTCATGAAAAATTTGGTTGAATAAGGAACCGAATCTGAATCCTAATCCCAAATAGTGGATTTGGTGCATCCCTAGTAGGCAGTGTAAAAAGTACATGGGCAATTCAGAAGATGACTTAGTGTTATGGTTGCCACCTGGTATTTTGGTATCTGGCCGTAAAAAAATAACACTTGATGCCAATGTTGTTATTTGTTAATAGGAGAAAAAATATAAACATATAGGAAGTCCAATATAGTTTTCTAGAAAAGTTGGGGGAGAGAACCGTATCATTGCCTCGGCACATACACACAATATTCTGAATCTCAGTACAGTGACAGTAGCAGGAGTTCCAAGACATAGTCCAAAAGAAAGGCCAAAGTAGGGCACCATGAGTTTGTGAGTCAAATAATGGGCTGCAGTTCAAGAGATATACAAAAATCACGGAAATCTTGGAAAAGGCAAAGGGGAGTTAGCAAACAAGAAATGTCCAAAACTCAGGCTAAGTGCGAGAGCCAAAAAACTGGGACCCATGAGTTGCTAGATTTATAACCTAGTGTATTGTATAGCTTCTGGGGAGAGTCTTGGCTCCAATGCATTGTCAATGCAATTACACAGTGACAAACCCCCACACATGTGCAAGTGCCAACCACCTAGACTATGCCATATGTAAGCACGGATGCAGACAAATGCAACATTGTACTTGAGCAGGTCACAGGACTCACCATATGTGCCAGAAAGGGACTTATTCAACCTAAACTCCAGGAACAACGTGTCTTCGATATTTCCGGATGGGTTAAAGGGGTGGTTCACCTTTAAGTTAAATGTTAGTATGTTATAGAATGACCATTTCTAAGCAACTTTTCAATTGGCCTTCATTATTTATCTTTTATAATGTTTTAATTATTTGCCTTTTTCTTTTGACTCTTTCCAGCTTTCAAATGGGAGTCACTAAAAACAAATCCTCTGTAAGGCTACACATTTATTGTTATTGCTACTTTTTATTACTCATCTTTCTATTCAGATCCTCTCCTATTCATATTCCAGTCTCTTATTGCTTGGTTGCTAGGGTAATTTAGACCCTAGCAACCTGAAATTGCAAACTGAATAAAAAACTAAATAACTCAAAAAACATAAATAATAAAAAATGAAAACCAATTGCAAATTGTCTCAGAATATCAAGTCGATATTCGAATCGAATTTTTTAACTTTGAAAATTCCCTCGATTTCACTTTGACCCTTGATAAATCTGCCCTCAAAAGTTCACTGAAAGGTGAACAACCCCTTTAAGTATACAGTATGTCCAAAATTCCCAGGAAGTGGGCAATTTCTGTCATATATACTGGGCTTGCCCCCCCAAATAATGGTTAAATTGTGTTCCTTTTCTGGGGTACCTTTTATACAGTGGAAAGAATAAACTGCAAAATGTTAACAGTTAAGTCATTATTTCGAGTCTTCTGTTGTTTAAATAAAGGATGCGCCGAATCCAGGATTTGGTTTGGGATTCTGCATTTTTCAGAAGGATTTGGCCAAACCCTTCTGTCTGGCCGAACCAAATCCGCATTTTCATATGCAAATTAGGGGCGGGGAGGGAAATTGCGTGACTTTTTGTCACAAAACAAGGAAGTAAAAAATGTTTTCCCCTTCCCACATATGCAAATTAGGATTTGGTTCAGTATCGGCCAAATCTTTCGCAAAGGATTCGGGGGTTCGTCCGAATCCAAAATAGTGGATTCAGTGCATCCCTAGTTTAAATGATTCTACATTTCTTGTCTCATACACAGTCATTTCATAGTATGTCACCATGAGTGCCCTTCAAGACAATGCTTTTAATTGATGTTTTGGTACATTTCAGTCAAATTAATTATCAGAATTTGGAAAATGCAAAGTCAGTATCATCGAAAAGCCTTTGACCTTTATGCCCTCTCTTTCAGCAATACTTTTAACCTAAAGTATCATTCTCCATGGCTTCGTGCTCTTAGTTCTAATAGTCAGATTGCTCTGTTGCCTAAACATGAATGTCCTACAACTGTCTCTAGGGCCGAACTAGGGGTAGACAGAGTAGGCACCTGCCTAGGGCGCAAAGCTGAGGGGGCGCCAGGCATGTACCTCCTCTGGCTCCTACCCCCTAGTCCGGTCCCTTCTCTCCTGTCTGGACTGTCCACGTCTGTGCGCTCACGTCAATTGGCCAGCAGTGATTCGCACATGCGCACCAGCAGTGATTCGCGCATGCGCGCCAGCGTCTATTTGCCCATGTGTGCCCCCTTCGGCGCAACAGCTGGCCAGGTTGCCTAGGGCGCATGCCCGCCCTGGCCCGGCTCTGACTGTCTCTACATCTAAATGAACTCTGTGCAGACTTTTTCTTCTGTCTTATAACAATTTCCATTACTCTCAACAACACTTTGATTCATCCACTGCTTAAAGACTGGCGCATTGAAATATTTTTCAATTCAACCCTATCTTTCATCATACTCTACTGCACAGACGCAAAATTACTCTAAATCTTCTGCTTTCTGTTCTCTAACAAAGGCAAGATTAGATCATCCGAGTCTCATGCAGCCAGGACTTCTTTATGCTGCCTCTTGTTATTTCATGCTTTGATTACTGTAACTTCCATCCCTTTATATTCCATTTATCATCTCCTCTTGTCTGCATTGTATCCTAAAGTGCCTCTGTCAAACCTATCTGTTTTCATAATGGATCTCAATCTACTGCCAAGGTACTTGTGTGACTGCAGTGGCTGCCATTCTCGTACTGAGCATTATTGTTACAGACCTAATCCTCATTTGAATCAGATGCTTTCCAAAATTCATCTAAACTGCTTTCATTACCTTCCTTTATTCAGAATAAATTCACATTTTACATCTCTCAAAGCAATATACAAACCCCTCATAACAAAAAAAAAAAAAACCCCTCTGGGCACTGAATTCTAAATTTGATGTCCAAAGTCCGGGCATAGTTGGAAGTGAATTAAAGGGACAGTATACACAGTAACTATTCAAATTTTTTTCCAGTATAAGTAAAATAAATTAGGGATGCACCGAATCCACTATTTTGGATTCGGCCGAACCCTTGAATTTTTCACGAAGGATTCAGGCGAATACCGAACCGAATCTGAACCCTAATTCGGTTTCGGATTCGGTTTGGCCGGGCAGAAGGATTCGGCCGAATCCAAATCCTGCTGAAAAAGGATGAATCCCGAACCAAATCCTGGATTCGGTGCATCCCTAAAATAAATATAAAAATATGCTGAGAATTCATTCTATCTATTCTACAGATTTTTTTGTTTTTCTTTTCTTTATAAAGCACATCATTGTTTTGTTTTTACAATTTCAATACCCCCTCCCTCACCCTATAAACAGTTGAGTTAGTTTAAATAGCGATAATGAGCTCTGTATAAAAACCCCCTCTCTCCCCCTCTTCCACCTTTACAGTAGCCCGGCAGATGTGATCATTGAGTGTTTCGATTTTAAAGGAGAACTAAACCCTTAAAATCAATATGGCTTAAAATGCTATGTTTTATATAATGACCTTATTGCACCAGCCTAAAGTTTCAGCTTGTAAATAGCAGCAATGATCCAGGACTTCACAGGGGGTCACCATCTTGGAAAGTGTCAGTGACACTCACATTGGGCTCTGAGCAGCTGTTGAGAAGCTAAGCTTAGGGGTTGTCACTAATTATCCAGCAGAAAATGAGCTTCCCCTGTAATATAAGCTGATGCTACAGGGCTGATTATTAAATTTTGATGCTAATTGCATTGGTTTCTGTGCTGCCATGTAGTAAATATCTGTATTAATTACTAATCACTCGTATATTGTGACATTTCTATTCTATGTGTCCTGTATATTGTGAGTGGGTCCCTAAGCTCAGTAAGTGACAGCAGCACAGAGCATGTGCAGTGAATCAGCAGAAAAGAAGATGGGGAGCTACTGGGGCATCTTTGGAGACACAGATCTTTACTGCTAAAGGGCTGTGGTTGCCTTGGGCTGGTACAGAAACCCAAAGCATAATGTACAACATTTCTAGCTACTTCTTGAGTGAAGCTAACGTTCTACTTGTTCTTAGTTCTCCATGTTGCTTTAGCTCAGATAAGGCTGGATTTTGTTCCGTTTCCTTTTAACAATATTATCCCATATCTGGCCAGCTTATCATTGGCTTTCTCTAACAAACACAAGCATTTGTGCCATAGCCAATTTTTAACAGATCTTATGTTTTAATTTTACAGTTGGAAGGGTTATGGGAGCTCTATTGTACCATAGAACTTCCGATGACAGCAATTTTGGCAGGTAAGAAAATTAAGAATGGGATGTCCTTAAAAAATATTAGCACTGTGCCAGGGGATGGTAGTTTATTAGGTGTGGGCATGGTGCAAAGTGAAAAAATTAAACATTTTTTCACACTTTGCACCCTGACCCATGGGTGAACACCTGCAGGTACAGGTGTCCTGTGCTTGGCAGCACTGTATTTATGAAGGACGGGCTTGGGGAGGCAGGTACGTGTCCCCTTACTTACACGTCATTTAAAGATACAAGTAAAAATTGTTCACAGTTGTCACGTGCCTGCAATGACTACGTTTGCGGGTGTCATTACCACACCAACGTCCTTGCTGGGGCAACAGCTGCCCTTGTTAAAGGAAAACTTTACCCCCAAAATGAATATTTAAGCAACAGATAGTCTATATCATATTAAGTGACATATTAAAGAATCTTACCAAACTGGAATATATATTTAAGTAAATATCGCCCTTTTACATCTATTGCCTTGAGCCACCATTTTGTGATGGTCTGTGTGCTGCCTCAGAGATCACCTGACCAGAAATACTGCAGCTCTAACTGTAACAGGAAGAAGCTTGGAAGCAAAAGACAGAACTCTGTCTGTTAATTGGCTCATGTGACCTAACATGTTTGGTTTGTTTGTGTGCACCGTGCATCCTATGATCCCAGGGAGCAGCCCTTATTTTTTTAAAATGGCAATTTTCTATTTAGGATTACCCAATGGCACATACTGCTAAAAAAGTATATTATTATGAAAATTGTTTATTTACATGAAGCAGGGTTTTACATAAGCTGTTTTATGCAATATATAGTATAAATATATAAAGTATAGTTTTCCTTTAAGTAACCTAGCTGCCTCTCACCTATAAAGAGAGCTGTGAAATGGGTGCAGGGGGACCTTGTTGGTAGTCCTAAGGCCTTACCAAGGAAGAAGTACTTACTATTTCTGGTGTCCATCAAGATCTTAATCAGGCAATAGAGACAGGCACTGATGGTCTTAAAGCAAAAATCCCATTGGAGGGCTCATCTGGTCCCCTCACCCCATCAAATGTGTGCATCATTTCCCTAATCTGTTTTCACACATACATAAACTTTACATTTAATATATTATTAGATGTAAAATCCAGAGTTGTTTATTTTTATTAATGGGAACCCAACAAAGATACAAGCATTTGTTATGGGAAGCCTAACCAATGTCCTAATTTAGGGGGTTGCTGCCCCCTGCTGACCAAAAGGGAAATTTAAACATAACACGTTTCACCTCACTTAAGTATGTGCTTAAAACCTCTTATAAACCTAAACTATAAACTTACGTTCTAAGTGAGACCAATAAACAGTTTTCTTGTTTTGTTTTTTAATTTGTACAGCAATGGAAGTCAACAGAATACACGTTAATCAGGAGGAGTTAAAGATGACATCTGACCTTCTAGGGGTGATTTTTAAAAATTATTTGAACTGCCAATCTTTCAAATGATTCCTTTTCCTCTGTATTAAAAAAAACAGAACTTTGTACTTGGTAACTAATTTATATGAATCCAAATTGTTGGAGAAACCATCCTATTGGGTTTATTTAATGTTTCAATTATTTCTAGCAGATGTAAGGTATACCGATCCAAAGTATGGAAAGATTCTTTATCTGGAAAACCCCAGGTCCTATACATTCTGGATAACAGATCCTATAACTGTAAAACATTCTGTTTATTGTGCAAGGCCAGTCAAGGAGAGATTAAGCTGTAATGCATACTTGCTCTCCTAGATGCACATGAATGCATTTGTACTTGGTAACTTTAAATGAATCCAAATTGTAGGCAAAACCATCCTATTTGGTTTATTTAATGTTTCAATTATTTTTAGCAGATGTAAGGTATAGCGATCCAAAGTACAGGTATAGGACCTATTATCCAGAATGCTCGGGACCTGGGGTTTTCCAGATAACGGGTCTTTCTGTAATTTGGATCTACATACCTTAAGACTACTAGAAAATCATATAAACATTAAATAAACCCAATAGGCGGTCTCTGCTTCCAATAAAGATTAATTACCGTATATACCCGAGTATAAGCTGAGTTTTTCAGCATCCAAAATGTGCTGTAAAAGTCTACCTCAGCTTATACTCGGGTCAGCGGTACCGGACCCGAGTAGCTGAGATTGCAGTCACTTTTAATCATTCCTATACCAACAGTTCACTTGGGGAGAGACTGCAATATCCCACAATGCCCTCTGTTGGTTATATGAAAGAATAACAGTGACTGCAATATCACACAGCACCATCTGTTAGTTATATGAAAGAATAACAGTGACTGCAATATCACACAGCACCATCTGTTGGTTATATGAAAGATTAACAGTGACTGCAATATCACACAGCACCCTCTTTTGGTTATATGAAAGAATAACAGTGCGCCCTCTGTTGGTTATATGAAAGAATAACAGTGACTGCAATATCACACAGCACCCTCTGTTGGTTATATGAAAGAATAACAGTGCACCCTCTGTTGGTTATATGAAAGATTAACAGTGACTGGAATATCACACAGCACCCTCTGTTGGTTATATGAAAGAATAACAGTGACTGCAATATCACACAGCACCCTCTGTTGGTTATATTAAAGAATAACAGTGACTGCAATATCACACAGCACCCTCTTTTGGTTATATGAAAGAATAACAGTGCGCCCTCTGTTGGTTATATGAAAGAATAACAGTGACTGCAATATCACACAGCACCCTCTGTTGGTTATATGAAAGAATAACAGTGCACCCTCTGTTGGTTATATGAAAGAATAACAGTGACTGCAATATCACACAGTGCCCTCTGTTGGTTATATGAAAGATTAACAGTGACTGCAATTTCACACAGCGCCCTCTGTTGGTTATATGAAAGAATAACAGTGACTGCAATATCACACAGCGCCCTCTGTTGGTTATACGAAAGATTAACAGTGATGGCAATATCAAACAGCACCCTCTGCACATGGTAGTGGGACAGTGGGACAATGCACACAGTAATCCGTTTGGCAATTCTCTGTCACCATCAACTTTGCAAAGAAGTCCGGTTGATCACTGGGGGGTCGCTTTGGCAGAATGTGCGCTGCTGGGAGACAGGGCTGTAGTTGTGTCTAGGCTTATACTAGAGTCAATAAGTTTTCGTAGGCAAAATTAGGTACCTCGGCTTATACTCGAGTATATACGGTATATCTTAGTTGGGATCAAGTACAAGCTACTGTTTTATTATTACAGAGAAAAAGGAAATTATTTTAAAAAATTTGGATTATTTGTTTATAATGGAGTCTATGGGAGACAGCCTTTCCGTAATTTGGTACTTTCTGAATAATGGGTTTCGGGATAAGGGATCCCATACCTGTACCAAAAGATTCTTTATCTGGAAAACCCCAGGTCCTATGCATTCTTGATAATAAATCCTATACCTGTAATACATTCTGTTTATTGTGCAAGGCCAGTTACGGAGAGATTAAAGGGATACTGTCATGGGAAAACATGTTTTTTTCAAAACGCATCAGTTAATAGTGCTACTCCAGCAGAATTCTGCACTGAAATCCATTTCTCAAAAGAGCAAACAGATTTTTTTATATTCAATTTTGAAATCTGACATGGGGCTAGACATTTTGTCAATTTCCCAGCTACCCCTGGTCATGTGACTTGTGCCTGCACTTTATGAGAGAAATGCTTTCTGGCAGACTGCTGTTTTTCCTTTTCAATTTAACTGAATGTGTCTCAGTGAGACATGGGTTTTCACTATTGAGTGTTGTTCCTAGATCTACAAGGCAGCTGTAATATTGTGTTAGGGAGCTGCTATATGTTTACCTTCCCATTGTTCTTTTGTTTGGCAGCTGGGGGGGAAAAGGGAGGGGTGATATCACTCCAACTTGCAGTAAAGAGTGATCAAAGTTTATCAGAGCACAAGTCACATGACCAGGGGCAGCTGGGAAATTGACAATATGTCTAGCCCCATGTCAGATTTCAAAATTGAATATAAAAAAATCTGTTTGCTCTTTTGAGAAATGGATTTCAGTGCAGAATTCTGCTGGAGTTCATTTTGGAAAAAATATTTTCCCATGACAGTATCCCTTAATAATACCTACTTGCTCTCCTAGATATACCTGAATGCCAAGTTTGAAGGTCATTTGGGGTGAGATTTGGGATGAAAAATTTGCTACCCTAATTATTCTTGAAACTATGGGTGAATGATTGACACCAAATGTTTTGTAACTTGTGGCTCTCGTGTGTGTGTGTGTGTTTGTGTGTATATATATATACATATTTGTATAACAAAAGCCATGAATATCTTGTAAATTATATCCTTATAAACGGTGAGTTCTGATGTCATCAGTTATAAACCGTGAGTAGTGATGTCATTTCTGTCACATGACTCACTGTATTATAATAAATAAAATACCCCCAGTTGCAAAACATGACGATATTAGAAGTTACCTCCGAGTTCCATGACCTGTATAAAAATATGGTCATGAAACTCCTCGGTAACTTATAATATCCTTATAATTTACAAGAGGGGGTACTTTATTCACTATATATTCCTCAAAAACAGAACAGGAAAACCGAGTTAACTTGCAACACACTGTTAGTGTATTAAAGTTAGCATGAAAATAGCCAACATGACGTTTCGGTCCATACAAGGACCTTTCTCAATGCAACCATGCATGTATCTCATAAAAAACTTTATACCCCTCAATCAATCAATAGGAAGAGACATCATCACCACAAAGTGACTATTGCAAAGAATCAGTGTATTCAATTAGTGCAAAGGGATATGTGCTTTAAAGTGACAGTGTTACTTGTATATCAAAACAAGTTCATCAAATATTCTTAAAAGGCATCTTGTGCAGACTTTTAAAATTGCAATTGTGATAAATACTAAGCATTAAAAGATATACATAGTTACAACATTCAGTGCGTGATGGTGTAACTAAAAAAATTATCAATAAAACATATCCATAAGAAAAAGCAGTTGCGCCACAATGGCTGATTGAACCCCTATGAAAACTTATACTAATTGTTTTAATATTTGGGGCCCCCAATGTTGTATAACTTGGCTTATCTATTGTACACATAATTTCCAACCAAGCCACATATATATAGATATATATATATATATATATATATATATTTAAATTTAATAAAACATCAAAATCACATCATATACTATATTATACATATTAAATTGGAAGATTGAAGATTTTTTAATAAAGTCTAATCCATCAATATAATATCAATCCTGCAGGCTCACCTTAAAAAACTGGAACGGGACGCACACCATGTGGCAGGGCAGAAGTTCAGAATAACCAGCAGCAATGAAATCAGAGAGGTGTGTGCGTATATAAGGCTGATACTACTTATCTGCCATAGTGACATACATAATGTCATTACTATCTAGTCTGCAATACATCTTCTTCATCAAGCATTCAAAGCAATTAGCAACAATGTGCAGCAGAATTCCAAACCTAACGTACAGACCAGTGCACTCTTTCTTGCAATACACCTTTATTTCAATTATATCACTTGATAAATGGAAGAAATCCATATACATGTTTTGATGATCTCTGAAATAAGGCGTATTGTAGCCCCATACTCCAAGCATGACAAAGGGGTCTGACCCCGAAACGTTGCACGATTGCAGAATAAACACGCAAGGGTATAACCCTGCTGCCACTTGCCTTGTGTGCCAGTGTCTTTCTCGACATTTACATTTTAGCCAGGGGAAGGCCGATCGGGGAGAGTAGTCGCTGCGAAAAAGAAGAGATTTGTCTCCTGGCGACTAATCTCCCCGAATCTGCCCATGTGGCCAGATCCTAATGGGTAACCAGGTCTGTGCCCTCACAGGCTGCTTGCAGACATTACACCCCCCTTCACATGCATTACACCCCCCTTAACATCTCCCCGAATCTGCCCGTGTGGCCAGACCCTAAATGAGAACCAATGATATATTTCCCATACACTCAAAGGGGGTTATTTATAAGAGGTCGAGTTTGTGTGTTTTTTTCCTACCTTGAATAAACTCTAGCGATACACTGAATCCTCGAATCTGTCATGAAAGATTTGGCGGCATACTGAACCAAATCCGAATTTGCATACGCAAATTAGGGACACGGAAGGGAAAAAGTCTAAACAACTTTTTTACTGCCTTGTTTCAAGACAAAAAGTTAAGTGATTTCCCTTCCAGCCCCTAAATTGCATATGCAAAATTAGGGATGGGAGGGAAATTTGCATATGCAAATTAGGATTCAGATTCAGTTTGAAAAAGGCTGAATCCTGGATTTGACGTCTACATGACCTCGACAGGTTTTTGCTGGAGTATTTTTGGATTTGGGCTTTTTGCAGCTTTGGGGCATAATAAATATTGAAGACTTTTTGAGTTTTGTTTTTTATCCCAAGAAAATTGTGAAAAAAAACCCTTGAATTTTTCAGGAAAACTCAACTTGGTTAATAAATAACCCCCAAAACTTGCATTCAGCAAGCATTAAGACAATATTTGGACAGGTATCCTTACAGAATTATGAACATTTGAAGTTGTTTATAAAGTATATCTGAAGTGAAGAATTATTTTTTTTCTGTGTGTATAAATACATTAGGTGCTTTTTGATAAATTACACTTGCATCTTCAATGCAAAACTAAGAATCTACCTCGGACCAACCTGCGTCACCTTCCGTCCACTGCCGAAACCGTGGTAAGAATGTTCACCTTATTTACTGAAGTATTAATGATTCCGATCTCCTGGTTCCATGACATTAGATTATTTCTGTGAAACACCACTTGTTAGCTCTTGGTATAGCAATGGTCACTCTTTTCCATAGACGGAAGTACCAGGTATGAACCTGTTATCCAAAATGCTCAGGCCCTGTTATCCAGAATGCTCAGGACCTGGGGTTTTCTGTAATTTGGATCTTCATACCTTAAATCTTCTAGAAAATAATGCAAACATTAAACAAACCCAATAGGCTGGTTTTGCTTCCTATAAGGATTCATTATATCTTAGTTGGGATCAAGTACAAGGTACTATATTATTACTACAGAGAAAAAGGAAAATTTTTTTAAAAAATTGGAGAAAATTGAGTCTATGGGGCAAATTCACTAAGATGCGAAGTTGCGCCAGGCGCAACTTCGCCGCACTTCGCCAGGCGTATTTTCGCCAGCGCTCCGCAAATTCACTAAAATCCAAAGTTGCGCACAGGGGTAGCGTAAGTTTTCGAAGTTGCGCTCGCGTTAATTCGCCAAGCGAAGCGAAGTTTCGCTAGCGATGGTTCATTTGCATACGGTGCGAAATTCAAATTTCAATGGAGGAACACGTATCACCACTTAAAATGCCAAACGCTAGCGAATTAACGCTAGCGTTCGGCGCTTCTGGGCTTAGTGAATTTGCGCCTATGGGAGATAGCCATTCTGTAATTTGCAACTTTCGGGTTTCCGGATACCTGTAGAACAATACCAGCTTCTGACTAAAGCCTAATGCTTCTTTGTAATATAACCTTTGAATAAAATATCTCTAAAAATGACAATGCCCTTCTTTAAATATAATAAAACAATTGTATACAATGGGAAGGTTCTATACAGCATATCTGTTTGCCATAAAAAGAGCACAATACAGTCTGATGCTTTACTTTTATTTTTCAGTTGCTTCAACTTCAGGATCTGCATCCACTGCCCAAAATTGTGTTAGAATATAGACAGGTATGTGGAATTGCCTCTGGGTAATACAAAGTGTAGCTCACATTACTGCTGGTCTTAATGTGGCTCATATGTTTAGTTACTATGGTCTTCATTCTTATTAAAAAAAAAAATCCTTACAGCAAATTAGATTTGACCAGAGCAGATCTGTATGCTCATCTGTCCATGTATGGTGCTTCTGAACAAGAATTCATGTTTAGCTGAACATTATACAAACTTGAATTATCTATTGCATAAAAACCAGACGAAACAATGACCCCCCTTCATTGTGTGTATGATAGTGATGTGTGGGCTGGGCCGATACCAGTGGGACCCACAGGTTGAACCGCGGGTCAGCCAGGTTTGGGCCGACCTCGCACCCCTCTTTCAGGCCTTACAAGTAGATGTAGATGCCCGTCTGCGTGCCCCGCCCCTTCTGTGATGTCATCGGCAGGGCGGGACGAGTATAAAGGGAACCCGATAGATGGGCTCTCTGACGGGCCCAGGTGGAGAGAGGGCGGGTTGCAAATGGGTGCGGGTTGGGAAAATCCCGAACCGCACATAACTAGTGTATGGGTCACTGGCCAACTTGGAACAATATGATACTTTTTACTGCAGATGTGATCATTTAGTTCTGAAACCAAGTGAATGGCTGCAGTAATACATAGGTAGCAGGCAAAGGAAAGTAATTATATTTAAGTTAATTAAATACGAAAGGAAGATAATATAGGATTTGCCATGAAATAAAAAGACAAAAGGATATAACATGGCTTCTTTAGTAAACTCATAGTAACTACACTTAGCTTTGAATTATGTTATTTGTTTGTTTTTTTTTTGTTTTTTTGCTTTTATTGTTACGCTATTTACTTTGCATTTTAGATACGAAAAATTAAATCAACTTATATAGACGGGCTTCTATCTTGCATGACCAAGGTACGTCAAATATAACATATATTTTAGTGTTTTTGCTGGTGCCATCAAAACATTTGTGCTTGAAAAGTAGTAAATATATAGAGAAAACAAATGTATCTTTTATGTAAAATGACAATATACCCTCAGTCTTTCCTTGTGCATAATACAGAGGAATACCATTCATGTCCTGCACAAGCTATGAGAATACATAATAACTGTCACAGCTATGTACTGACACAGTTATACACTTGGGGGATATTGGCCCAATGTACAGTGTGATTTCCTACCATTTGGAGAAATACCAAAATGCAAACTTGCCAACGCAGGGGAGACTTTTCCTTTGGCACAGGTCCTGTTCTGGTGAAACTCCATGCAGGCCAAACACTAGAACACCATGGGGCAGATTTATAAAGGGCAAAGTGGCCGTCACTAGCGAAAATTCACCAGAAATCCCATCCGCAGGGACATTGCCAATTTACTAACAGGAGCAGAGGACAATTTGCTAGTGAAAGAGACCGTCACTAGCACAGTTTTTCGCCCTATCGCCAGGTGAATTTTCGCTCAGGCGAACGATTGTTACTCTGCAAATTCACTAAAGTACGAATTTTACAGAACGTTACCTCTTTCACCAGAGTTTCCTTCGCCACCTAACTTGTCGAAATGATAAGATAAAGCTTCATCCTCCTCAATCTTATGTCAGTGACATCATATCCTGTATGCCCGAAAAGTCATAAAAGTTGTAAAAAAAAGCTTTTTTTTTTCATATTCTAAAGCAGGATTGCTTTCAAAAGTCCTATCTATTAAAGATTTTTGAGTTAACATTTGTTTCCCAGACATTTGAGGGGCATGCCACATTTGTTTTAGGGTGGGTTTATGTCTAGGGCATTAGAGGATCTCTTTTGTCTTTATTTTGTTTCCTTGGACATTTGTTATAATAAGTGGCCACTTCAAGCATTTGCACCAACATCTCTAATAAAGATGTCTATATGAATTATATGTACCTGCCCTATTCAAACTGATCTAAGTGTAAGAGTACTGAAGAAGTTTCGTTTGGCAGAAATGAATGCTAGCGAAAGATCGCAATGAAACGCTTGCGCTGCCAAATTAATGCTAGCGAAACTTCGCCAGCATTCGGCTGCCCAAACAAAACTTTCATATTAGTGAATTAGTGAATTTCCTGACGAAGTGTCAATAAGTGTGGAGGATCGTTCACTGGCAAAATCTTACCCTTTAGTGAATTTGCCCCCATGGAAGCTAAGTCAAGGCTGAAGCTGGCAGTGGACAGACACTATAAAGTGTAGGGATGACAGATAGAAAGGGACAAATTATATGTGCCACTTATCTACCATACCATAGACTCCATTTTATTCAAATAATTAGACAAAATATTTCCTTTTTTTGTGCAATAATAAAATAGAACACTATACTTGATCCTAAGATACAACTAATCCTTGTTGCAGGCTAAAAAACCCTATTGGGTTGATTTAGCGATTAAACAATGTTTTAGTAGCCTTAGGTGACCATACACAGGCAGATTTAATCTGGTGATTTGGGCCCTTTAGACTAAAGATGGCCATAGATTCAAAGATCAGCTCGTTTGGCGACATCGCCAAACAAGCGGATCTTTCCTCGATATGCCAATATGGCATGGCTATATCGGGGGTAATCCAAATGTTCGGCCGTATGGTCGAACAATCGGATTACGATACGCCAAGGGGCTCAGACGGGTCGGTCGCGTTAAAATCAAACCTTCCCGTTCGATATCGTGGCCAGATATCGATCGGGAAGACCCGTCGGAAGCCCCCATACACGGGCAAATAAGCTGTCAAATTGATCTAAACGGCTGATATCGGCAGCTTTATCTGCCCGTGTATGGCCACCTTGATTCAGCTGTTTATCTGCTGGTGTATAGAGACCTCTAACGGGCCCACCTGCCAGTGGGGACTGCATTGGCTAATTGATGTGATTCTCACTCTGATTGCTCACATTCTTGCTGTTGTAATTCAAGTGTTTTTCCCTAGGGCCAACGAATAGATTATAGCCTGATTGTCCCCTTTAGAAGGGCATATTGGGGGGATAGATAAATAAGTGGATCTGATAGTGCATGGCCTTTAAAAAATGGCGATCTAAATTACAAAAAAATCCCTTATCTGAAAAAGGTCCCAAGCTTTCTGGATAATAGGTCCCATACCTGTATTATATACATGTATATTGTTACATTCAGATTGACAGTTTTTCACTTTCATTTAGGGTGGCGGAGCTTGTGTATCTCCAACTTGGAATCAAACAGGAACAGTGAGCGGCAGACTTTCTGCAAACCATCCTGTAAGGTTCTGCCATGAAAATATTAAAGTTGTTCATATATGATCGATTTTGTAGCCCATTCATTTACAAATGGATGGTGTTAGCATGAAGGAGTCTTTTTGCATTATTTTTATCTATTCATTTGAATCAGACCTGCCATTAGTGCGCAGTACCTTACCTGAACTGTGAATGGTGCCAATGGGGAAGTTTACTTTTAGGGGGTTATTTCTAAAACTCCGATTTTTTTCTGGTTGGGCTTTTTGGGGCAAAAACTAAATTTTTGTGGAAAAAAATGACTTTTTCGAGATTTATTATACCCTGATGCTGCAAAAAGCCTGAATCCGAAAATCTGGCATCTCAAACCAGTTGAGGTCATGTATAAGTCAATGGCAGATGTCCCTATCTCAATTTGAAGATACCGTGGTCTGCGCTGTGTCCAATAATCTAAAAAAATATGGGGAAAAAATCAACGATTCAAGACTAAAATTTGTACAAATTTTTTCCTGACCTGATATTTTGGAGTTATTTTAATAACTAAGGTAATATCTTGGATGGGAGTTTGGCTGAGCTTTATAACCCCCCCTAGTTTACTTTTATTCATGGGATCTGTAACTGCCTCCAAGAATAAGTTGCTGGTGTGTATTACATCACTAAAGTATAGTTTGGAATGTGCACCTGGACCCCATGTGGTTACTGCTGATCTTGACATTCGTGCAAAGATTTCTCTTTCCAGTTTTAAATGCCTTACACAACTTGATATCCATAAAAATCCCCAAATGCTTCTCAGTTATTATTTTATTAACATGTATTTATTGTAAGGAACTTACCTATGCGGCAGGGTCGCCCACCGCACCATCGGCGGGGACGCCCGCCGCATGGTCCATGAGCCGGCGCCATCTTGATTCTAGGGCGCGCGCGGCGCACCTGCGCGCCTCTTAAAGGCGCAGGCACGTTTTTGACGCCAGTTTGGGAAAATTTGAACCTTTATAAGGCCCATTATGTCTCCCAGCCAGTGCCCGTGATAGAACTTTGTTTCTAGTGGTTTCTGAGCCTAGTGCATCTGTTCCTGGTTTCTGTATCCTGTTCATCCGTGTTTGACCCTGCCTGTATCCTGACTATTCTGAACTCTGTATCCTGACCCTTGCCTGCCTATGACAACTCTTCCTGCTTAACCCCTTGATTGACAACCCGGTTTGACCCTTGCCTGCCTGACGATTCTGATATCCGCCTGCCTCGACTCTGCCTGTCTGACGATTCTCTTGCCTGCTCCATTTGTACCGTGACCTTCGGCCCAAAAGACTCTGCCAACAGCCGTGCCCCTTTGCCAGCCAGAACACCTCGCCTTGCACCCCTCGTTAAGTCCAGGTGGCACCCAAGTAAGCTGAGGGCTCCTCCCGAAGCCCAACGGTGGTCACACTACTGGTGAAGCCGAGACCAGGGTGATTGGCATTTGTTCTGGTATTGGGTGCCGGTCGTGACATTTATATAGCGCCAACATATTGCGTAGCACTGTTAAAGGAGAAGGAAAGACTAAAACTAAGTAAGCCTTATCAGAAAGGTCCACCTAAATATACTAGTAAACCCTCAAACCCTCAAACTAGTAAACAGAGTCCTCTGTCAAAAGAAACGCAGCATTTCTTTCCTTCTATTGTGTACACATGGGCTTCTGTATCAGACTTTCTGTTTTCAGCTTAAACCATCTTGCCCCGGGCGTGAGCATGCTCAGTTTGCTCCTCTCCCCCCCCCATCTCTGCTGTAATCTGAGCCCAAGTGAGCAGGGAGAGTGATGTCACACCAAGCTAATATTGCAGCTGCTATCCTGAACAAACAGAGAGCTTCTAGAGCTTTTTACTCAGGTATGGTAAAACATTCTACAGAATAAATATAGCATTCTAGCTTGCACAATTGCAACTAATCTATTGGCAAGAAAATGCCTCCGTAGCTTTCCTTCTCCTTTAAGGAGGTCCCCAACACACTACCATTTAGGGGCAGATTTATCAAGGGTTGAATTTTGAGTTTATGGGAGTTTCAAAAATTTACATATACTCCCATAAACTCGAAATTCAAAAAAAATGGCGAATCAAAATTTATTACATTTTTTTTTTTAAATTTGGAGGTCCGTAACACACTACCATTTAGGGGCAGATTTATCAATGGTCGAATTTCGAGTTTATGGGAGTTTCTAAAAACTCCCATAAACTTCCATAAACTCAAAATTGGGAAAAAAAACAACCAATCAAAATTTATTAAAAATTGAAATTTTTTTAAATGCGGTTGAATTGGATCGACCTGCAACCTCGTATCTAATTTGAATCTAATTTTTTCCAAAAGTCCACCAAACGACTCCAGATTGATTGTAGGAGGTCCCGCATAGGCTAAAACATCAATTCAGCAGGTTTTAGATGGAGAATAGTCGAATTTGGATTCGTACATGGGACAATACATGATACATTTCGAAATTTGAATTTCTTTTTTTTAAACTCGAATCAAATTTGGTCTATTCACTAGTCGAATTACACTAAAATAAATTAGAAAATTCTAATTTTCAATTCGATCCTTGAATAATCTGCCCCTTAGTGTATATCTCGCATTTATTTGTTATTTCTACAAAAGTGCATAACCCTTGTGACAAACTGGCTGCTTGCACACGGAAATGTTGGGGAAATTAGACAATGGTAGGCAGGTAAGATGAAAAATTTGTAGAGCAGGCACTCAAAATAAAGGCATTCTTTCACCAGGCGCATAAAAGCAAGTACAAAAAGTTTATTATGTCCAAATATACATCATTACGCATTTTTATTCATAATATGGGGAAATAACCTGTGCGGATTTGGTCGGAGTATATTTTAGAAAATAATGAGATAAATTCGGATTTTTCCCACGGTGTTCGAAATGTTGGATTTTTTCAATAAATCTGATTTTTTTTACAAGTGTTCCCATTGAGTGCGTTACGATGTCTCATATATATATATATATATATATATATATATATATATATATATATATATATATATATATATAATTGCTTAATATAATATGCCTTTTATGTAATTACTGAGCATTTTTGTGTTATCAGATGCTTGTGTCTTGCAGAACATTCAGGGTGTTCCAAAGCTGGCAGTTCAGATAGCAAAGCCGCAATATATCCAAGGTCAGAACCATAACATTTATTTATGATACACATAAAAACCATGAAGCTACAGAACTCACAAAACTTTATAGCCGAATACCTGGAGAAGCTCATTAGTGGACCAAGGTTCTGGCTAGCGAATGATGGGCGGCCTTAATCAAGCAGCCTAACTATATGATCCGTGTATCTTTTTCTTGTCATAATGGTTTAAAGTAACAAAAGTGAGAGTTGGATTGAACCAGATTTACTATATGGCCAGACAAAAAGAACAATAGAGCTTGGCAATAGTTGAGATTTAAAGCAGTGTAACATTGCCGAAACCCACAGCCTGTTAGCAATGTCCTACCTGTCACATCATTGGGGTATTCAGTCCAACTGAATATTCTCTTATCGCTATCTTTTGTGTAAAAAGTGATAAGGTATTGTTTAGTTTTCCTTTAAATGCATGGTCATTTGATGCTGATTTTAGCAGTTGTATAGAACCTGCGACTAATTTCCCTGAACTCCCTTTCCCTGCCTTGCTTGTGTGTGACCAATCCGTACAGAGTCTTCCAGTTTTATCAGTAAGGACAGAGAACACCTTTAAAGGGGTTGTTCACCTTTATATTAACTTTTAGTATGATGTAGAGAATGGTATTTTGAGAATTTGCAATTGGTTTTCATTTTTTATTTGTGATTTTTGCATACCTCCCAGCTGTCCCGTTTTTTGCGGGACAGTTCTGATTTTGACAGCTCAGCCGTAGTCCTGGACTGTTACTGAAATGTCTCGACTTTCTCTTTGATCTCCTGCACTGAACAGCCTTGAAAAATATACGATTCTAAAACAAAAAATTGGCTTTTAGCAGAGAGCCCAGAATATGTGGCAGGTGCACTTAGATACTTTTGTAAGATAAGCAGGTCTCTTGGGGAAACTGTCACTTGCAGCTTATAGGGCAATTCACCTTCATTAGTAAAACTGTAATAAAAACCACAGAAATACTTTCATAACCTGCCAAATTTTGTAAAATTAACATGGTAATTAGAGGGTGTGGCCACAAAAAGGGGAATGGTAAAAAAATGTTTGCAAAACTTTTATCCCTCTTTCTATTTCCAAGATATTCGGAGGTATGTTTTTGAGTTATTCAGCAGCTCTCCAGTTTGCAATTTCAGCAATCTGGTTGCTAGGGTCCAAATTACACTAGCAACCATGTATTGATTTTAATAAGAGACTGGAATATGAATAGGAGAGGCCTGAATAGAAAGATGAGAGTTAAGAAACAGCAGTAAAAATAAATGTGTAGCCTTAGGGTAAGGCCAGACGAGGAGATTCGGGGAGGTTTTGTCGCCTGGCGACTAATCGCCACGTCTTTTGCGTGACTATCTCCCCGAACTGCCTCAGCGTTTTTTCCACATAGGCTACATCGCAAAATCGCCTGCGCTAATGCACACGTGATGATGCATTTTCAATAGTCGCCCAAAGTTGCCTCAAAAATCGCCTGCGCATTAGCGCAGGCGATTTTGCGCTGTAGCCTATGGGGAAAAAACGCTGAGGTAGTCGTGGAGGTAGTCGCGCAAAAGACGTGGCGATTAGTCGCCAGGCGACAAAATCCCCGAATCTCCTCGTCTGGCCTTACCCTTAAAGAGCATTAGCATTGTAGTTCGTGGAGGTAGTCGCGCAAAAGACGTGGCGATTAGTCGCCAGGCGACAAAATCCCCGAATCTCCTCGTCTGGCCTTACCCTTAAAGAGCATTAGTTTTAGATAGGGTCAATGACCCCCATTTTAAAGAAGGAATCTGAATAAGAAGGCAAATTATTAAAAGAAAATATACAAATAATTAAAGTGGACTAATCACCCTTACACAAAAAAACTGTATATTAAAAGTCCTTTTCAAATTAAACATGAAATCCAGTTTTTTTTTATTAGCCAATCAGTGACTTGAGGGGGGGGCACAAGGGTCATAACTGTTGCTTTTGAATCTGAGCTGAATGCTGAGGATCAATTGCAAACTCACTGAACAGTTATGTCCCATGTGGCCCCCCTTAAAGTCATTGACTAACTCAGAGTTATAGAGCTGAAAAGCAGGAAGGAGTGTTCTGACTATTATGTTACACATCCAGTCACTCCAGCCTTTATACATTACATTTTTGGCTAACTAATTATATTAGAAATTTTATTTATTTTGCACAGCCTTATTCATCCATTTTCTATTTTTACACTGAACTGTTCATTTAAACGCCTCTTCTCCAGCGTGAACATCCACAATTTGGCCAGTCTTTCTTCATAGCTAAGATTTTCCATACCTTTTACCAGCTTAGTTGACCTTCTCTGTACCCTCTCTAATATATACATGTCCTGTTTGATTGTTGGATAGTGATAGCGAATCTGTCCTGACAAAATTTGCAACAATTTTTCTTGCTCCAAATGCATTAAAGTCAATGGGTGTTTTTTCTTATGGCGACTTTTTTGTCCTAATTCGTTAAAGTCAATGGGTGTTTTTTCTTATGGGCGTTTTTTCGCGGCAACTTTTTTCGGTGCTAATTTTTGCCGCAGTTTTGTGGAAAAAAATGCACGTGCCATAATTTGTAATTTTGCCAAAAATCCATGGCCGGTGAATAAATTCACTCATCACTAGTGCTGAAGACCAAAACTGTACCTATATAATGTATATAATGAGAATGTTATTGCAACAATCTTACTTTTGAGCATATGCAATCTGTATTGCAGGCAAAGACAAGGAAATGATCACCATTAATCCAAGGTCTATGTTTATAGCAGCCAAAGGCTTTACTTTCCTAGCAGCAGGTAGGCTCTATTAAATTAATTTATTTCTCTAGTTGCAGCTGAATTGCTGTAGCAGCTTTATTACCATTTAATCTTATTTATGAAAAGTTTAACAAAATCATTAGTAAAAGAGCAATGATAAAGTCAAGGGAGAAACGCTTAACTCTCAACGTGAATGGTTTGCAAATGTAAGTCGTTTTTATTTCATGGCCATATCAATTGGATTCACCTTTTATAATCCATTACAGGTATGGGACCTGTTGTCCAGAATGCTCGGGACCTGGGGGGTTTCAGATAACGGATCTTTCTGTGATTTGGATCTTCATACCTTAAGTGTACTAGAAAATCATGTAAACATTAAATAAACCCAATAGGTTGGTTTTGCTTCCAGTAAGGATTAATTATATCTTCAAGTACAAGGCACTGTTTTATTAGTACAGAGAAAAGGGAAATTGTTTTTAAAAATTTGGATTATTTGGATAAAATGGAGTCTATGGGAGACAGCCTTCGGTAATTCAGAGCTTTCTGGACAATGGGCTTCCGGATAACGATTCCCATACCTGCATATTATACAGTCCCTGACTATGGAGCTTACAATTTAAATTCCCTGTGACAGACACTCAGGGCCAGTTTAATTTTTCAGCTTTGTTTTTTTTTTAGTATTCTGCTTTCTTGACAAATAGATTTATGTTGTAAAACCAAGCTTTTAAGTACATGGGGAAGTACATGGTAGATGTACATGGTAGATGTACACTTATACATACAGCAGCATCACCTTGTTTATGAAAACCATGGACAGTAAGCTTGCCTATTAATTAAAAGAGCAGCAACGGCAAAAATAAAAGCATAGTAGTACAGTAGAAACCCCATTTTAAGTTTTTCAGGGGACCATAAAAAAACGGTGTAAATCCAGGAAAATTTAAAATCAGGTTAATGTATTATGCATAATATATACTGTAGGTGGGACCACAAAACAACTCTGTAAAATGAGGGGAAACTTAAAATCAGGGGATGTAAAATCGAAGTTCCACTGTAATTAAAATATAGTGCACTGTTGCCCTGCATTGGTATAAGTTATGTGTTTGCTTTAGAAACTTTACTATAGGTTATATAAATAGTTATCTACTGTCTACCCTGTGCTACACAGCAGCTTGTTCATATAAATTATATAGTAGTACTTATCTGTTATCTACTGTGTATCCTGTGCTTGAATGGCTGCCCCCATGGCTACACAGCAGCTTGTTAATATAAACTATAGTAGTACTTATCTGTTATCTACTGTGTATCCTGTGCTTGAATGGCTGCCCCCATGGCTACACAGCAGCTTGTTTATATAAACTATAGTAGTACTTATCTGTTATCTACTGTGTATCCTGTGCTTGAATGGCTGCCCCCATGGCTACACAGCAGCTTGTTTATATAAACTATAGTAGTACTTATCTGTTATCTACTGTGTATCCTGTGCTTTAATGGCTGCCCCCATGGCTACACAGCAGCTTGTTTATATAAACTATAGTAGTACTTATCCGTTATCTACTGTGTATCATGTGCTTGAATGGCTGCCCCCATTGCTACACAGCAGCTTGTTTATGTAAACTATAGTAGTACGTATCTGTTATCTATTGTGTATCCTGTGCTTGAATGGCTGCCCCCATTGCTACACAGCAGCTTGTTTATATAAACTATAGTAGTACTTATCTGTTATCTACTCTGTATCCTGTGCTTGAATGGCTGCCCCCATGGCTACACAGCAGCTTGTTTATATAAACTATAGTAGTACTTATCTGTTATCTACTGTGTATCCTGTGCTTGAATGGCTGCCCCCATTGCTACACAGCAGCTTGTTTTTATAAACTATAGTAGTGTTTCTGAAGCAAACACACTAGTGTTACCAGTGCAGGGAAATAGTACATTCTATTTTAATTACTTAAATAATTTTTTGGTGTTACTGTTCCTTTAATGGGACAGCCACTGAATTAATAAACCAGCTGGAATATTATTGACCGCATGTATACACAGCATTTTGTCACAAAGCAGGCATATGATATTATTATTATACTATAATATGTATAAGCTGTTCACATCACGGAATCAAAGTTTCACAAAGACAAAAATTACACCAATTTTTAATAAAGGTATTATGTGTGACCACAAGAGGGAGACATGTTCCTGTACCTTTTCAATCCCAGAACAGAAACACAAACTTTTTCAGTCGAATCCTCACTTGAAGGACCGAGTTCTAAATTATTTAAAGGGGTTGTTCACCTTCAAACACCTAGTTGTTTTCAGATGGTTCACCAGAAATATTGAGAGTGCAATTCTATGCAATTTTGTAATGTACATTCATTATTTATTTTGTTTAATTCCAAGATATTAAAGGATACATGTGCTGTTACTATGAACAAACGTTCTTACAACAGTGCCACCTGCTGGTCAGTTTCTGACTAGACTGACCACCAAGTAGTCAAGGAAGTTGTCAGGAGAAAGAAAAAAGTTGCTCTGATGTTCTTCTGCTTAGGAAAGATTTGAGAGAGGTTTCTAATTGTTTTCCTAAGCAGAAGAACATCAGAGCAGCCTCTTTCTTTCTCCTGACAACTTCTTTGACTACTTGGTGGTCAGACTGGTCAGAAATTGATCAGCAGGTGGTGCTGTAGTAATAAAATTAATTCATAGTAAAAGTACATACACGTATATCCCTTAGTAGAATGATAAAATAATAAATAATGAATGTTCATTGCAAATGTGCTTAAAATAAGTGAATGCAAAATTGACGAGAGTGCTATTCTAAGGTTCACTTATTCTTTAAAATACTGGTCCTTTACGTTACTAGTCCCAAATTGGATTCAGTGGCAGTTTTACTGAGCCAGGCATGTAATGCCACAGCTGCTTGCCAGGCACATCCGCAAATGGGTTTCCATGCACTTTATTTTTCATTTGTTCCTCTGACAGTTTGTAAAAGTTCTAAATTTGTATTGTGGCAAATGAAATATATATCTGTTTGGATAGTAAAGAAATTATAGCCGTGTGTATTTTTTTTTGCCCATTTCAGATTTTTCACAAATAGAACTACGCTTAATGGCGCACTTTTCTTCTGATCCTGAACTCCTAAGATTATTTGACAAGCCGGAAACCATAGACGTTTTTACAAAACTGGCATCACAGTGGTGCGTATTGAATCTCATATTAATAAAGTTTACAATGAAAAGGTGTAAAGATGTTCAAATTCCTGTTAAAAAAAATTCCTAGAAAGGTAAGGAATGACTGCTGTATGGAAAGAGAAGGTACGGAAACAGTTATAATGCTCGGGACCTGAGGCTTTCCAGATAAGGGGTCTTTATGTCATTTAGATCTCCATATCTTTAGCCTACTAAAAAATCATTTAAAGGAAAACTATACCCCCAAACAATGTAGGTCTCTATTAAAAGATACTGAGTAAAACAGCTGCTTCATGTAAATGAACCATTATCATAATAATATACTTTTTTAGTAGTATGTGCCATTGGGTAATCATAAATAGAAAATTGCCATTTTAAAAAATAAGGGCCGCCCCCTGAGATCGTAAGATTCACTGTGCACACATACAAACCACATGTAGGGTCACATGAGCCAATTAACAGACAGAGTTCTGCCTTTTGCTTCCTCACTTCTTCCTGTTACAGTTAGTGTTGTAGTATTTCTGGTCAGGTGATCTCTGAGGCAGCACAGATAGAGTCACGAAATGGTGGTTCAAGGCAAGAGATGTAAAAGGGCAATATTTATGTAAATATATATTCAAGTTTGGTAAGATTCTTTAATATGTCATTCAATTTGATATAAACTATCTGTTGCTTAAGTATTCATTTTGGGGGTATAGTTTTCCTTTAAACATTAATCAATAGGATAGTTTTGTCTGTGATAAAGATACATTACACCTTAGTTACAATCAAGTTCAATGTACTGTTTTAAAATTGTAGTGAAAAGGGAAATAATTCTTAAAAATATGAATAATTTGATTAAAATGGAGGCCTTAAGAAGGCCTTCCTGTAATTTGGAGCTTTCTGGATAACGGGTTTCCAGATCCCATACCTGTAGTGGCACCCAGTATACAACCCATTAAACAGAGGCCAATCACATTACAATATATTCAACCCATGCTCCCAGATCACTGGCACATCCATCACTTGCTGCTCCATACACGACAAAAGTCTATCAGCAAAGTAAAATTCCCCTCTCAAAATTATCACCAGGGCTGTATTTAGGTCCGATGTCGCCCTAGGCATCGGACCTAAACACGCACCTACCTCGTGCATGCTGACATCAATCGTTGGTGCGCTCAAGTCACGCGTGTTTAAATCACTTGACGTATTCAGAGGAAGTGACGTCAGCACGCCATGCACGTGAAGTCACTTCCGCATTCTTCCTTGGCCCCCCTACACCTCAGCTCCGTCACTGGATTTCCTATGGAAATCCGTGGCAGAGGGTGGGGAAGGTTTAAAAAAAAAAAATAGGAACCCCGTCCTAGGCACAGGTCCTCGGGGGCCTATATATATATATGGTCTTGATTATCACTAGACAAAATAATAGGATTTAATTGGTTCAATGCACTTTGGTTTTATAGATAACCCTGACACAGTGGAAGAGACGCGCCGGGAGGTAAGGACGCCAAGAGATCTCCCAGTGCGTCTTACAGCTACTTTATGTAGAATGTCAGGCTGGAGATTCCCTGAAGGACCCTATCCTTGTCACTTTTGCTGAGATATTGGGAATAGTTATTGTAAGGCTATAGTAAAACGAGCAACACTAGTAGCTTTACCCCAAATAAATGCTCCAGATTAGGGATGTAGCGAACTGCCGATTTGGTGTTCGCGAACGCCGTTCGCGAACACCGGCAAAAAATGCGAACGTTCGCGGACAGTTCGCGAACTTCGAACACCCGCTAAAATCGTTCGATTCGAGCGATCGAAGGATTTTAATCATTCGATCGAAGGATTTTCATTCGAATCGAACGATCGAAGCCATTCGATCGAATGCTTTTCATTCGATCGAATGCTTACAATCGTTCAAACGAATGGAAATCGTTCGTTTTTAGCGGTCGAAGGAATTCTAATGGTCGAATGGTCGAACCATTTGTATTTGAATCGAACGCGAACTCAAAATGCGAACGTTCCCAAACGTTCTCGAACATTCGGCGGACGCGAACGGTCGAAGTTCGCACGAACTAGTTCGCAGCAGAACAGTTCGCTACATCCCTACTCCAGATGAGACCTTGATTCTCAGTTCAACTGTAACGGTATGCAGAGCATAATTGGGTGCCAGCGGTTCTTGCAGCTTAACCATAGAACTTATTTATCCACAACACAGTTCAATTAGAGATAAGCAGGAACATAGAACAACAGTGGATAGGCATATACTCACATACATCAATCGTCAGTATAGACCCCGCAGGGTAAAGGAAAAATATACCTCCAAACAATGTAGGTCTCTATAAAAATATATTGCATAAAACAGCTCATATGTAAAACCCTGCTTCATGTAAATAAAGTATTTTCATAATAATATACTTATACATAATAATATACTTTTTTTTAGTAGAGTCTGTTGCTTAAGTATTGATTTTGGGGGTTTAGTTTTCCTTTAAGTTGAGAGAGAATATGCAGCACACATAGGAATACTCCCAGTTTTCAACCTTTTCCCTTAGTAGAGCTCCATAGGGCACCTCTCTGGACCCTGCTCTTCCACTTAGTCCTTGTTCTGGGTGATTAGTACCCAGTCCTAATCCCACTCAAAACTCCAAAGTGGAGCCTGTACTGCTCGGATAAATAGCCCTAACTATCTATCACTCCTAGAGTGGCCTATTAAAGTCAGTAGCCTTTCCTCACTAGACCTGACCTTGTCTGGGTTCCATTTTGCCCTTCCTGCCTCCTCAGGTAAGGGGATTAACAAAATGGAGCTTGAGCACGTGTGTTCATTTTATATATTTTAACACTATGCCATCTAGTGGCCAAACTGGGAAATGCTAGGGGTCAGGCTTTGACCCAGGAAGAGGAGTTTAGCTCCTTTATAACCAAGGGCCCCCTTGGTGACCAATCCAATCAAAGTAAATGGGAAGAAAATAGATGATGAACTGTGCTAATGGCACTTGGGTAACAGTTTGATATGCTCGTGGAGGGCAAGTATTTGGGGAAAGCATGTCCTAAATTTTCTCTCATATTTCTTAGTGGAGCAAGTCTACAGCTGCCCATCGTTTATCAGACAGTAAAATTCTCTATAAATGAGCGATTGGAGTTGTAGAGTGTGACTTAAAACGTGTGCAATTAGTGTTAGTTGCAAAGTATTTAAATCTGTGCTAAAACATGAATTCTTAAAATAACCTATGCAAAGACTGCTCTTGCAGAAGCACAATATGCAACTATCAGTGCTTTCACTGCAAATGATAAATATTTTATAGGAGACATAACATGATCCATAGATCACTATGGCTGCAGCATGAAGAATCAGTGGAAAATATTTTTGGTTGCGCATTTCACCTCAATGGACATTCTCGGACCTGACACAGGAATATGAGGCACATACAAGTCAAATTCGTTATTTAAGTCTTCTAGGATCATAATGAATATCAGGATCTGCCATGAGGTATTATTTGGCTTGTCTTGAGTGTGCCCCACAATAAAATCAGTCCCCCCAAAATTCTATGACTTTTTTGAAAACTGAGCAATGACTAGAAATAGCAATTTGCAGGCACATTTTCTGTATCGGATTGGTTGATATTAATCAGAGATGGCACTGCACTTGCGTCTCTTCGGGTTGACTGCACAGATCAGTAGCACACAGTACAGAATATTTGTAATATGGGGAACAGAAAATCAATAAACTATCATTACAAGATTAGGTAATGGTTGCTTGTTAGTTAACTTCATATCATCAGTCATCTGATAACTGTCCTAAGTGGAACATAATCTCACTGAAGACATTGGGTTAGCAGATATCTGCAAATTATCTGTCATTTTCTGTAATTCCTTGGTGATGCTCAAATGAACAGCATGTTGGTGTGGGAATTTTCACAACATTGTTTCTGGAAAAATGTGCTAATACTTAATTGTAATTTTCTCAGGTGAGACAGCTCTGTTTTTCAGCCATGGAGGACATCCTGTATTTATATTTACATAGTTGGCATGCACTATAATTCGGTTTGTACAAAAACTCACCATTAACTGCTAGCAGCTCCCACTATGGTTTTTAATTGCTTCTTCTGTCTTCCTGGAAAATGAGATGAAATACATTTGTTACTGGATTGCAATGAAGAAGGAAAACCTACTGGGAAACGAGTGAAAGGAGCTTGACATGGGGTTATTTATCAAAGGTCAAGTTTGTGAGTTTTTTTTCTACCTCGAATAAACTCACAACTCGACTGTTTGCTTATTTATATCATCAGTCCGCTAATAACTGTCCTAAGTGGACCACAATCTCACTGAAAACATGGGGTTAGCAGATATCTGCAAATTATCTGTCATTTTCTGTAATTCTTGGTGATGCTCAAATGAACAGCATGTTGGTGTGTGAATTTTCGTAACATTGTAGCATGGAGGACATATGTGTGTTTCCATAGTTGGCATGCACTACAATTCATTTGTACAAAAACTCACCATTAAGTTATTTACAGTCATATGAAAACGTTTGGGAATCCCTCTTAATTCTTTGGAGTTTTGTTTATCATTGGCTGAGCTTTCAAAGTAGCAACTTCCTTTTAATATATAACATGCTTTATGGAAACAGTAGTATTTCATCAGTGACATAAAGTTTATTGGATTAACAGAAAATATTCAATATGCATCATAACTAAATTAGACAGGTGAATAAATTTGGGCACCCCAACAGATATTTTACATCAATACTTAGTTGAGCTCCTTTTGCAAATGTAACAGCCTCTAGATGCCTCCTATAGCCTTTGATGAGTGTCTGGATTCTGGATGACAGTATTTTTGACCATTCGTCCATACAAAATCTCTCCAGTTCAGTTAAATTTGATGGCTGCCGAGCATGGACAGTCTGCCTTAAATCATCACATAGATTTTCCATGATATTCAAGTGGGGGGACTGTACCTGCCATTCCAACACTGTTTGTGGTGTGAGTGCAGAAAGGGCTTCTTTCTCATCACCCTGCCATACAGATGTCCTTTGTGCAAATTGCGCTGAATTGTACAACGATGTACAGATCTGCAGCAAGATGTTCTTGCATGTCTTTTGAGGTGATCTTTGGGTTGTCTGTAACCATTCTCACAATCCTCCGCATATGCAGCTCCTGTATTTTTCTTGACCTGCCAGACCTGGGTTTTACAGCAACTGTGCCTGTGGCCTTCCATTTCCTGATTACATTCCTTACAATTGAAACTGACAGTTTAAACCTCAGATAGCTTTTTGTAGCCTTCCCCTAAACCATGATACTGAACAATCTTTGTTTTCAGATCTTTTGAGAGTTGCTTTGAGGATCCCATGCTGACACTCTGCAGAGGAGAGTCAAACAGAAGCACAACTTGCAATTGGCCTCCTTAAATACCTTTTCACATGATTTGACACACCCGCTTATGAAGTTCAAGGCTTAACAAGCTAATCCAACCAATTTGGTGTTGCCAGTAATTAGTATTGAGCAGTTATATGCATTTAAATTAGCAAAATTAAACATTTTTGTACAGCCAGCTTTTCACATTTGATTTAATTTTTATACAACTGAATACTGCTTCACTAAAAATCTTTGTTCAGAAAACACCCCAGATGTTCCTGGGAAATGAAAGACATACCACTGTCATCTTTATTGTTGAAAGTGGAGTAAATTATTATACAGGCTGAGAGGGGTTCCCAAGCTTTTTCATATGACTGTATCAAAGGCCAAGTATCTGAGGTTTCCTCTACCTTGAATAAACTCACAATTTGAATGTTTGCTTATTTATAAAAAAAACCCCAAATGTAAAAAACTTGATTGAATGCAATTGGGGGAAAAACTGGAATACTTTAATTATCGGCTAAAAAAAAAATACCTCGAAGTGATCGAGTTTTTGAGTGAAAACCACTAGCACACGCGGCACTTCGTTTTTCCGAAGTTGCCCGAAGTTTCCTCGTGAGGCAGCTTCGGGCAACTTTGGAAAATGAAGCGTCGCATGTGCTTTAGCGCAGGCGACTTTTCATTATATCGGACGGGAAGACACGCAAAGGCAGTTCGGGGAGATTGTCGCCCAGAAGAAGAGGCAATTAGTCGCCAGGCGACTAAATCTCCCTGAATCTGCTCGTATGGACTAACCCTTAAAAAACAAAAATCATAAAGGCAAAAAAACTTTATCAAGTGATTCAAGGGACCACTTCCATTGAAATCCTGACCCTGACAGGTTTTAGCTGAAGTATTTTCAGATCCGGACTTTTAGCAGCTTCGGGGCAAAATACATAATGAAAAATGATTTTTTATCCCGAAAAATTCAAATTTTTAGTGAAAGTTTTTAGTGTTTGGGAAAAACACAACTCAACCATTAATAAATAACCACAAGTTTTTGCATTTTCAAATTTGTAGTTTTGGAGACGGTTGTTAGAAAATTATACCGTGGAAGTTATGTTAAGTGAGCAAGAAAATTACCAAATCTTTAAATCAAATCACATAATGCCACAGCAAATAAATACGTTTAATAATTATGTATAAGCCATGTTCTTCATTTAGCAAAACCCATGCTGTCCTTCAAGTTGAGACCTCCAGGAACACCAGCCGTGATTTCTCCAGAGCAGGAATGACTACCATTTCTTTTTGGAGGAAGCTAAGACCATGAGGACACTAGGTTCACAAATACTCCTATCAATTAATTTGGGGACAGTCAAGGAACAGGGTAGGCAGGAGTCACGCCTTGCCCAGCAAGGAGACAGAGATGGACCTGATAAACTAACAACATCAAGAAACATTGCAAGTCAGTGCCTACCAAAAGAGCTGTGTGTTGCGGAAAACAATATTGATGATCAGGTGCCCCCCTTGACAGTGCCACGCAGCCGAATCTCCAAATTCCCAAGAGTTGAAGATCGGAAGACCCAAAGACCCGAAATGCCGAAGACCTGAATCGCCAAAGATCCGAAGCTGCGAAAAGTCCCAAAGCGCCAAAACCGCTAACGGAGCAAAGGCCGCGAAAAGTCAGAAAGCCACTAAAATACCCGAAGTTGAAGACCTGAAGCCGCAAAAAGAACCGAATCCGTGAAAGAAGCTGAAGCTGCAAAAAGACCAGAAGCCACAAAAAGACCTGAAGCCACAAAAGTAGCCTAAGGTAAGTTCCACTGAACACCAATGTGTTTTTTTTTTAATTAAACCCCTGGCCGCCAATGTATTGTATTTACACTATATAGGCCCCTAGCTACCAATGCTCTTTTAAAAACTTTTATGGGGGGCTCTGACATCAATGCTTTTTTTTAAGTTATGGGGGGGCCCTGGCCACCAATGATTTTTTTGAACTTGTAGGGGGGCACTGACCACCAATTTTTTTAAAAAACTTTTATGTGGGACCCTGGCCGCCAATGATTTTTTAAAATGTATAATGGGGTCCTGACCACCAATGGCTTTTTACAACTTTTGTGCAGGATCGGACCTCTCCCCAGTGCCAAAAGAAAACAGTGTATGGCGTGTGCCGGCGGTTATTCATGTGTACTGTTCGCCGACGTTCTTTCATGCGCTTGGGCCCCGGAAGTTTGGAACCTGGTGGGCCCCAAATGCTCCACTCTGACCCTGCCTGTGTGTAAGGGGGGTTTTACAGTTTTTAGCACTGATGTCTGTGGGGCCTTTTTACTATGGTGTGGGGTGGGCAGGATCTGGGTGCTGGGCTGGGCAGGGACCAGGGGGCCCACAAAATGTTGTTGTATGGGGCCCCATGATTTCTGATGGTGGCCCTGTTGATGATGTACTGTTGTAATGCTGTTGACATCATTATACTCTGTCAGTATGTAGACCTTTGCTAGACAGACAGGTGGGTTTTCATAGCCAAATACTGAAACTGAAAAAAAAATTAAAATATGAACAACTGCAGAATACATAATTGGATTTCACTATTGATATTAATGCATAAGAACAGCATGTGAACTTAAGTTAACTATAAACTAAACAAAAAATGAAAGTGTCAGCAACATTGAGTTGATCTCGTATTTTACATGATGTACTTTAGTCAGAACAACTTAAAGACTTATGCGGTTCCAATGATTAATTCTATCTTTTTGCCAGTTTCATTAGTGAAAAAAAACAGACCAGATGGCATTAAATTTCAAGGAAATTGCCTTTTCATGTTGTGATTTACGATTAAGCAGTATGTAATTTTGCTTGGACGGAAATGGCATTTGGACCCCTGAACCTTATTTGGCTGCTCACACCATATTTGTCCTACTGTTGTTTTGTTTTGTGTTTGCTGCCCATGTAGCAACCATCTACTTTGTGTCAGAAAGAACTGAACTTCAGAATAGATGAAAGAGGTTTTTGAGGTTGTAGTATGCATCACCTGGAAGTCTGATATGTCAAGCGGGAAATAGTTGATCATGGAAGTAATCACGGGTACATGATAATCCCTTATATCCACCTGTTTACATAAGTATACACAGAATTCAACATTTTTTAATTCCCTAAAGCAACTTACAATGAATGGTCTGTAAGAAGCTAAGCATTTGCAGCACAAAAAAAAATCCTTGGTACAGGAAGTATCAGCAACTTTTTTTTACAATACAAAACAATGTTTAGTATAAAAACAATATTCTCAGTGAATATAATGGCTAAATGCTACATCCGGTAGACAGATGAACACATGAAAGCATAATAAGCATGCAACATAATAGAGTAAAAAAGAAAAAAAAGATTGCTTTTGAGACGTCTTGGGGGGAAAATATTGTATCCAAAGCCAACAGGAAAAACATACAAAATAGTGGGAAAAGATCATTTTAATTAGAGATAAATGTTTTATATATATTAATATAAAATAAATATATTTTACATGACCATAGGTTTATGGGGTAAAATGGAAATGGAGGGCTACATGCAAGCAGTTTTTTCAAGAAAGACTGTATTTTATATTCATGTTACCGGAGAGAATCGACATAAGTGACTCCAAATTTTGCATTCACCATCTGTCAGTGGGTGAAGAGGTAAAGGCAGGGAATGTGGATCCAGAAAATGTGATGGAAACACCAACAAGCAACTAAATTTGCAGTTTTAACCCAGTATTACCCCAGAGGTCTGAGGCAACAGATGGACAGAAATTGGGGAGAATTAATTCATTTAAAGTCAGTTGGAGCAATAATTGGATCTAGCCCAGGGTTTATGAAGTAGACATACAAGCAAGTCCAATTAAAGGCCAAACCCAGGAAGGATTAAAGGGCAAACACTTAGTCAAAACAAAGACCAGGCTTATTCAGAAAACCAGACTTGGGCAATGCCTGCATAGACCCATAATAAACACTGAAATCTAAATTGGAGCAGCTGCATGAGAAGAGTTTTATACCTACAATAACTCATGTGTGACCTGGCCTACGCCACAAATCATACACCTACACAGACAAACCACAAATCAAACACCAGTCAGCATGAAGGGGGGTCAGGAATGAGTACATAAAGCACCATAAGGCATGGGCAAACAGTGGCCTTGGAACAGGGGATTCATGCTTATGGCCAAATACATATAGAAAGATCAGAAAAAGAACAATATCTCACAAGAAGCTCTTGAGCACGTGCTAAATGAATTATTAAGTGAATGCAAGCTTTTAGAGTTGCATGCACCATTTATTCCTTACATAAGATTTGCAAGAAATAACAAATTGCATAAATCCTGCTTTTGCAAAAATGTATTGTTTTCATACAATGAATCATTTTATATGAACATATTTGTGACTGCCTCCCATTGATCCTTATGAAAACGCTAAGGGGCAGATTTACTAAGCTCGAGTGAATTTTCGAAGTCCAAAAAGTTCGAATTTCGAAGTAATTTTTTGGATACTTCGACCATCGAATAGGATACTATGACTTCAAACTTACTTCGACTTTGATTCAAAGTAAAAAATCGATAGTAAAAAGAGACAGTACTTCGCTAATCGAAGTACTGTTTCTTTAAAAATCCTTCGATTTCAATACTTCGCCAAATTAAAGCTACCGAATTGCTATATTAGCCTATGGGGACCTTCCAGTGCATTTTTTTTAAGTTTTTGGCATCGAATAAAAATCCTGCGATCGATCTCTAAAATCGTTTGAAACGATCGGACGATTTTTATTCGATCAATCAAATGCTATTTTAGCTCTAAATCCTTCAAATTCGATATTCAAAGGATTTCAATTCGATGGTCGAATTTCGAGGGTTTTAACCCCTCGAAATTCGACCCTTGATAAATCTGACCCTAAGTATTTCTACCATTGTTTCTTTTGGCTTTGAAAAGAGCTGTTCCTTATCTTTTCTAAATTGCCAAAAATTCTGTAATTCTGTTATTTAGTTTGTATTTCTGTTACGATATATTTGCTCCTGCTCTTTTTTTTTTTTTTTTTTAAACAGGAGAGATATAGATCCTGAGCAAGTAACGCAATTAGACAGAGAACAAGCAAAACGTATAGTCTACTCAGTACTCTATGGAGCAGGTATCAATTTCACTACGAATTTTCTTAAGTTCTCGGAAGTTATGCAGATCGTAAGGATCGCTGTGTATATTTATCAGTTCAAAGGTATTTTTCAGTAGCCTGCTATTTGCACTTTATGATTTGCTAGTTCCCCCTGCATCCTCTGTTGCAACAGTTATAGGCAGCAGTTTTTTTTGTCCAGAACACAAGTGCATTAAAGTAGCTAAGGTGGTAGGTGGGAGATAACTAAGGGCAAAGAAAATTATTCTGCCTGTTTTACAGTACATAGTAACATAGTAAGTTAGGTTGAAAAAATACACACGTCCAAGTTCAACCTTAAGTCTATATATAACCTGCCTAACTGCTACTCGATCCAGAGGAAGGCAAAAAAAAACATTTGAAGCTTCTCCAATTTGCCTCAGAGGGGAGAAAATTCCTTCCTGACTCCAAGATAGGAATCAGCAAAGGCAATTGTATGAGGATTATTATTTATTGTCTGTATTAATATGTATTGTCTTTATATAAAGCCTTACTGGTGGTACTCAGAATGATTTAACCAAAGTTCACAGAGCTTATAATAGGGAGATAAAATGACACAGGTAGTTGACAAAGGAATGAGACTTAGGACTGGAACCCTGGTTCCACTTTATGACTGTATTGGATCACAGACAGTCTATACAAACTTAGTATCTTACTGGTAAATGCCTGGCATATGGAAGGGGCATCAGCAGCTCTCTTTGCTTTTGGACAAGATTACATTTAGTTGACACAAGAGTCAGCATCAGGATTTGAATCAGAGTCTAGAGATTTAAAGTTCCAATACCTGCTCAGGCTCCTCGGTTTTAGTTTTGACAGCCCTCTCTATGATTTTATTGGATCACAGATCTATCCAAAGTAGGTCTTACTTGCTGATGCCTAACCTCGGCACTTTGAAGGGGCATCAGCAGCTTCCCCTGAGATCTTTTGGTCAAGATTAACGGATCAATGAAGTTTGCATTTGGCATAATGTCATATCTGATTGTTTTGCCAGTAGGAGAATCGGAAATCCATGAGATATATAAAATGTTCTTTACTTTTGACACTTGCTTTATCCTAGGAAAGCAAGTGTAGACAAATTGTTTATTGGCTTTGAATATAATTCTCAACATATGATTAAATGCTTATTATGCATATGATCAACACAGATAGAATCCACGGTGACATATAGATCTGATCAAGTCTTGGTCTCCAAGGTGACTACAGAGAGTAAAAACATGAAATGGCATATTATTGCTATTTTAATTACGTTTGCTGCACAATGCTGACTTTTCAGATAAGCCATGGATATAATATGTCCATTGCCTTATGATGGTGACATGACTAATAAACCATGTTTAGGGCCATATTATTTTGTTTTTATATCATCATTTTTCATTTTGCTTTATGATCATAATTGCCAGTTTGATTATAGTACCAGAAATAGTAATGTTAGAAACCAACACTGCAGTATGGTTTAGCTCTAAATTATACATGCGATGTAGTATTACACTTATTGATCTCTCAAGTAAATTCAGCTGAAATAGATTTATGAAAGGCTTTGTTATGATTACTATTGAGCAGATGATAGAGACATTGCAGACCATAAAATAGAAGGGTTACATAGTAGTTACAGTTATTAAGTAGATGTTCCCATCAAGTATACTTAACGATAAGGTAAAACACCAATTTTACTTTGTTTCCAAACTGGCAGCATGATTTTTAAGCTGGATGAACAGGACAACTTGCAGTCAACCAGACTTGGTTTGAAACACATGAAGCCTTAATTATGGCCGCAAATGCGGCATGTAAAAATGGAGGCAAAGACCTATTGATGTTATTCAAATGTCCAAACATGCAGCTTGCATTAAGTGCCATAGAACCCTGAAGTTACCAGCACCTAGGACATGGAAGGAACTATAGGAGGAGCAGACCAAGAAGATTGAGGGAAGAGGGATCTGATGAGGTCCTGCAACTCTATTTCTCCCCTACCATAGCAATGCTGTATCCAAAGGCCACACAACAGCCTCTGTGATGAGGTGATTTGGGGGGCAGCAATACATTGTTATGACCCTCCCTCTTGAATTTGTCGTTTTTGTTTCACATAATGAGACATTCCCTCCAGGCCAGGCCTTGCTTGACTCTACCTAGAACTATACATCAGAAATGTATATAACTAATATAGCTTACTGAGAACTAGGTGGTATGGTTGCAACATTCATGTGTCTGAAACACAGGAGATAATTATACACGATGAATACATTTATCAGGTTATTTGTTATCTATATAAATTGTATGTGTACATTACACAGTGATACCTTCAGTTGGGTAATCGTTCAGCTTGGAGGGATAATACAGGGTTAATTTACGTGAATTGTTACTGTTATGTTTCTATATTAAAGGTAAGGAACGCCTTTCACAAAACCTGGGTATCACACCAAGTGAAGCCAACACATTTATCGAAAGCTTTCTCAAAAAATATAAAGTGTCGGAGTTTGCTCAACAAATTATACAGCAGTGCCAGAAAACAGGTAAGGGACACGTTATCATTTATCTTGCTTCAAGGGAAACTAAAGCCAGTAGCTATAATAGCCCTTTAACTCTTTGTCCCCCATGAAAATAGAAACATAAAAGGGCTCATTTATCAAGTGTGGGGCAACTTGCTAAGTGCAAAAAAGAGGTTAGACATTTATGTGGCCTAGGGCTGTCCTGAATCTTTCTACAGCTTGTAGCCCCCTACAATGTAAGTAGGAACATATTGCTACCTTTCAGGATACTCCAGCTTCCCCAACTTCTGTTCTTCAGAGGTGAATTCTGCCAGCAGGCAGGGAACTGGTGTGCACTCTGCAACCTGAAGCAGTGCAGTAAATGTATGCTAGCTCCTGGGTGAGGAAGAGGAGGGATGTACCACAAGATCCTGGAAATTAAGCGGCATTTGCTTGGGACAGCCCTGTCTTAAATGACATAGGGGCTGAAGGAAATAAAAAGTGATACAGCATCCCTGAGCCATAATAATAATCAAAAGCTATGTTTCTTACTGGCTTTAGTTGTCCATTAATTACCCACTCAATTTTTTTAGGTTTCAGGTTATTTACAAACTCACAATGTGTCACAAAATACAGGTATGGGACCTGTTATACAGAATGCTCAGGTCCTGGTGATTTCTGGATAATGGATCTTTCTGTAATTTGAATCTTCATACCATATGTCTACTAGAAAATCATGTGAGCATAAAATAAACCCAATAGGCTGGTTTTGCTTCCAATAAGGATTAATTATATCTTAGTTTGGATCAAGTACAAGATACTGTTTTATTATTACAGAGAAAAAGGAAATTGTTTTTAGAAATTTGGATTATTTGGATAAAATGGGGTCTATGGGAGACAGCCTTTCCGTAATTCAGAGCTTTCTGGATAATGGGTTTCCGGATAACTGATCCCATAGCTGTACTAATAATTCCTCTTTGCAAAATTACAATATTACTGATTGATCCTATGGACACACTTGAATTTGGTGATAATAATTGTATATCTCAATAAATGAAATCAAGCCAAATAAGGTTCTGTTAAGCATCTGTGGTGTAGGGAAGGAAGTAAAATGGATGTTTGTGACACACTGCAAAATTCATGAACCCAATTAAATCAGTCCTTATTGATCACAAGGCATTATGAATATTTAATGGTTATTATGGCTAAATGAACATTTTTTAAGGCCTGTATTGCTTACTGAGTTTTAAATTGACAGATTTTCCATGATTTACTAGAGTATAAAACCAACAGTGTAGGGGTATAATGACTGAAATATCCCCAGAGGTTCCCAACAAAAGAACATGGAACACATACCACTACTAAAAGCTAAACAGCGTCAATGTGCCTATTAAGAGGCCCATTTATCAAAGGTCGATTTTGGAATTCTACTTTTTTTTAACTCTAATAAATTCTAATATACTCAAAATTCGATTGGGAGGTTATTTAAGAAAAAAATCGAATATCTAAAACTCGAATGAATATTACTGACCGAAAACTCGAATCGAATTCAACTAATCTCGAATTGAGTTTTTTTGCCTACACTAATCTCAGGAAGTCGGTTAACATCTTAATATGGGTCAATGGACCTCTCCCATTGACTTATACATGAACTCGCCAGGTTTTAGGTGGCGAATTCGAATTATTCCCAGGAAATAGGTTTGATAAATCTCGAAATTCTAATTAAAATTTGAATTGAGTTTGGATAATTCACAATTCAAATTTGAGAGTTTTGATCAAAAAGAGAATTCGAATTTACTATTCGACCCTTAATAAATCTGCCCCTAAATTTGGGCACCTTTATGTGTGCCGCCATAGCATAGGACAAGGACTGACTACTCTAAGGATAATGTCGTTACTTGGCTTTGTATTTTTAAATCTGGCATGACAGTAACAACACTTGAAACCAGTAGAATTTTTAAAGACATTATATTCACTTTATTTAGAACAGTGATCAGTGCCAGTTTAAGGTACCGGTAGGCTGAGGGCAAAAATTTCATCTGCAGGCCCCTGCTGCCCAGAGAAATTTGTGATAAAACTAACCTCCTGCAGGTGAAACAAGGGAATGAAGAAATTATCAGTGCTTAATTATGTAGATGTGAAGCCTCAAATAAAATATAGCAACGAAGATCCCTTAGATATATATGATCCAATAGATTAAAATGAACAAAGAACAGATATTATGGGTCTAACATTCTACTGCACTGCTTTATTATGGTTGCTGTATGCAGGCAATGTAAAAGTGTAAGAGTAAGAATGATATCACACCACACTAGCATATAGTCCTAGACTACATATAGCTCAGGGATTAGTGTTAGTATTCAATGTGTGTTTGTGACCCCTAGCCATGTTCCAGTTCCGGAGATGGTACTTAGATTACCTTTAAATGTGACCCTTGTAAAAAATATATATATGCATTTGTGTACCCATATCCCAGTAGACATTGCATTGGGCTGATGATGCATTTTAGACAAAACTTTAAACATGAGTTTGATTCTATTAGGGACTGAGAGATTTGCTATATCATTTTTCCTTCCACCATAGCTTTCTATTAGAGGTAAAACCACTTTTATTGGATAACAGGGATGGCATTATGTAATTCAGCTGCAGCTCAATTAAGGCACCAAATCAACTTTTTTCATGTGTTTTTTGTTGACAGTTTTGTTATTGAAACAGCAAACTAATATTTTTGCAGTCCTTTTATTCATTCACCATATTGCTTTCTTTAATCCTATAGTCTATGAACAGATGCATGGGAGGGACACAGAGGTTGGTGGAAGGGTAACTATTAAGAGAGAAAATGTCTCTTTTAAAGCCAGAAGTGCAGTTGCAGTCCCCACCATTGCCCCGTATTCAGTTGTGCTTAAACCCACTTCTAAACAGTTCCTTCTTTATTCGTTAAGGCACACATCATTACAGCAGTTCACCAACAGGGCTCTATCCCCTGGGCCTCCATCTTAAACATTCACTGAACTGCACACTGTCAAGCGGGGCTCACTCTTTCAGACACCCCTCCTTGGGTCCTCTTGCAACCAAACCTAGGGGTAAATTTATCAAAGAGTGAAGTTCCGCCACTAGAGTGAAATTCCGCAGCTCTCAATTCATTTCTATGGGATTTTGAAAGGCGTATTTATATATGGGTGAAGTGAAAGTTCACACTTTGATAAATACACCTATAAAAATCCCATAGAAATGAATGGAGAGTGGCGGAATTTCACTCTTAGTGGCGGAACTTCACTATTAACTTCACACTTTGATAAATATATCCCCTAGTCTCTTGGGCCCTGACTAGCAGGGTATTCCGCTGGACACACTGCGCCCACTCACTCCTTGTAGGGGCCACAGCTGCCCATGCTAGTCCCTGGCTAATTTGCGCCCACTAGAGCATACTAGTCACCACAAGCTTCCTCACTAACAAAGTCACCAGGCTCATTTATCAACTCTGGGCAAATTTGCCCATGGGCAGTTACCAATAGCAACCAATCAGTGATTAGCTTTTTAAAGCCAGCTGCAAGTAGAAAAATTAAAGCAGCAATCTGATTGGTTGTCATGGGTTACTGCCCATGGGCAAATTTTCCCAGTGTTGATAAATGACCCTCACTATCTCTTCCAGGGAATGACTCTACTGCTGCTCTCTTTCCTTCCCATGACGCATTTCAATAATTCTACCTGCAACCTTATCTTTTATCACTTCCTTTCCTCTACCCATCAGGGACTCTATGGAGCAACAGTTACCCTCTAGCTCCCCCTGGTGGTTAACCTGAAACTACTTTATACTAAAAGAGTTTTCAATGTTACCCTACTACAAACATCCAAGGGATTGGTGAGTAACATGTTGCTCACGAGCCACTGGTTGGGGACCACTGCTGTAAAGAAACTTGAGAAGTAGGTTGCATACAATTCTACACTACTCTTCTGCATCAAAAGTAAAACAGAGTATCTGTACTGAGTTTCAGACACCTCTTCAGTGACTGCAAAATCCACTGCAGTTAGACCATGTTTCTGTCATTCTTGTGAACCGGCTATAACACCAATGTTTTTGTGTCTGGGCATTTTCTTATAAAATATGAGTTGAATTGTATTTTGTCTTTATCTCCTGGGGTGCTGATTAGCAATTTCCCTCTGTGTCCGTAGGATTTGTGGTATCACTAATGGGTCGCAAAAGGCCCCTTCCACACATCACAGCACAGGACTTCACTTTGAGAACACAGGCAGAAAGACAAGCTGTCAATTTTGTCATTCAAGGTAAATTTTACATTCACTAATAACGAATACACACAATAGTTCTTCTTTCATGCACACTAGGGGGCATTCACAAAACTGGTTTCTTCAAAATTACTGCAATCAGTTTCTTTACATTTGACATTTTGCTGTTGCTAGATAAAGCTACGGTATGTGCTGATTAGCTGCTGTGGTTTACAACTTCAAACTAACATTTACTCCAGATCTGTGAAATACTCCATTAATCTGTGTTCATGTTAATGACAAACAGTTTTTACCTTGTAACTCATTTCTTTCCACATTCTAAAAATGGTACCGGTATGTATGTATATTTTTATATACAGTATATATATATATATATATATATATATATATATATATATATATATATATATATATATATATATATATATATATATATATATAGGCAGTGATTCAACGGCACTCACCACTCCAAAGTTAAGGCTGCCAATCTATATATATACACTGTATGTATATATATATATATATATATATATATATATATATATATCTATATAATCTTTTGATAAATAAAGAAACTAATTTTTTAAACTCCGGTGTGCGCTGCTTACAACTGTGGATTTGATGTATGAGAAGCGCTGCTGCAGCACCCAGTCCTGATTGCCCTGAAGGGAGTGCAGAGACCTGCCTGGGTATGTATATATATATATATATATATATATATATATATATATATATATTCAGGGCAATCAGGACTGGGTGCTGCAGCAGCGCTTCTCATACATCAAATCCACAGTTGTAAGCAGCGCACACCGGAGTTTAAAAAATTTGTCTCTTTATTTATCAAAAGATTAAAACCATAGTCGCAAGGATCGACGTTTCGGTCAGGATCTAAGACCGTTATCAAGATCCAGAATGCGTTCAGGGACAATAAATCATTGAAACCTGTGGCGAAACATTTCTTAGAAAAGGGGCATCATTTACCCACTTTTAAATACTGAAGTAAAGTGGGTTGATACCAATTACACCATTACCTGCCTGTGCCACTGCTTCTGTCCTGATTAGAAGCCAGATATCTGTAGTTTCTGTGAGAGTTGTGGACAAATCAGGCTCAAAACCGCAGATACTTTACTGCAAGGTTTATTAAACACAACATGTTTCGAGCATTGTGGCTCTTTGTCAAGTGTTGACACTTGACAAAGAGCCACAATGCTCGAAACATGTTGTGTTTAATAAACCTTGCAGCAAAGTATCTGCGGTTTTGAGCCTGATTTGTCCACAACTCTCACAGAAACTACACTTTTAAATACATAGGCATTGATCATATACCTCCCCCTAAAAGAGGTGGTGACAGATCCAAAATGCTCGTACAGAGGGAATGTTTTTGGATCAATAAACTTAATACAATGGCACCATATGGGCTTAATGAACAACTGTCCCTTACATGCTTCCTCACACAAAGATAAAATACTTTTTGAATGTATCCATTATTCTCTGTTCTGATGTGTTTATTGATATAAGTTAACTTTGTTGCAATGTTGCCAGATTAGACAGATACTTTGTTATTAAGATAATGATACACAGAGAGATAAGAGGTAGTTTGGATACTCTGTGATACGGATTTGCATATCTTGATTATTCTTGTCAGTGGGTGTATCTTCTGATTCCCTGTGTTCAATTAATTATGTAAATTTGACTATAAATTGTACCTCAACATGTGATTCTGGATCTTGATAACGGTCTTAGATCCTGACCGAAACGTCGATCCTTGCGACTATGGTTTTAATCTTTTGATAAATAAAGAAACAAATTTTTTAAACTCCGGTGTGCGCTGCTTACAACTGTGGATTATATATATATATATATATATATATATATATATATATATACAGTACATACATGAGTGAGTGAATCTGTCTAGAAAAATTCACGAAACGCCGAAAAATTTGCTAAACGCATTGAAGTCACCATTTTTTTGCGCATGCCAATTTTTTCATCCCAGATAACTTCTCTCTCTCCAAATGCATTAAAGTCAATGGACCTTTTTTTTTTATGGCGACTTTTTTGTCCAAATGCATTAAAGTCAATGAGCTTCTTTTTTTTTTTTGTCCGTTTTTCTCAGCAAATTGCAAAAAAAAATCATGACTGGAGAAAAAAATCACTCATCAATATTTACCACTACTGGGCAAATTTGCACCTGTGCAATGTCCCATAGCACTCAATGAATTATTAGCTTTTTTTACCAGCTGCAGATATAACAATGGAAGCAAAATTTAATTGGTTGCCATGGGTTAGTACCCAGGTAAAGATCTGACCAGTGTTAATAAATTATCCCAATTGTGTGCCTGAATGGATGACTTCAGTGAGTAAGTTTGAGTGTTCTGAATTTGCTGGGCTGTCTATGTTTTCCATTGTGAAATGTTTTGCATATTAGGAAGCAACATTTTTCTCAAAGGCTAGAATTAACATGACATTGATCACTGTGTCAATGGTCAGAGGTGCCGGCCAAAAACCTGCATCAAATCTTTGGGTCGCGGTTGAGCAGTTCCTTATGCTTTTCCCTCCCGCGACCTAACACTTCCTGGTCCCGGCTCCTCCATTTATAGATTTGCGACTGCCGCAGACGAGGGTTTTTAAATGACGGAGCCGTGTTGGCCCATGAGCAGGATGGGTGAGGGCGCGTTAGGGTCGGGTCCTAAAAATATGAACCCCTCACTATAGGGCAGTGTAGGGCAGGGAAGTAAAGTCTAAAATAGAATAATGCTAGAAATGCTGTATTTTGTATACTAAACATAAACATGAATTTACTGCACCACAAACCTAATCAAAGAAATGATTTATGCTTTCAAAGTTGGCTACAGGGGGTCGCCATCTTGTAACTTTGTTATACATCTTTGCAAGACCAAGACTGTGCACATGCTCAGTGTGGTCTGGGCTGCTTAGGGATCCCATATATTATCAAAACAGCACAAGTCAAATAATTTCTGCCAGAAGCTAATACAGCAAGACTGATTAATAATCACAATATACAGACTGCACAAGGTCATGTGTTGTCAAGTAATCTAAAGTGGATTTTATAGTCTTTGTATTGTTTAATACAAACTTTCTCCAACTCTGCAGAACCAGTGGCTGCAGCAAAATAATCCTCCAAATAGAATCCCAGTTTATCTGTTTAAATCTGGCTCTATGATCTTTGTCCCTGCAGCTGGAGTTGGAAACAGTAAAAAGTGAACAGTGAAATAAGATGTCACAGACTTTTAAACTGTTTAGAGGAAATCTCCAGGGACATAACATTATGCTGCAATGAATTTTTTATTTATTTAATATCAGTTGAATTTCTGCCTTGTTTATCACTCATAGTGAAATGTAATCACTAATGTATTAATTTTCCTGGAAAGGAATAGCAAACCCATTCAATTGATTCCAACACTTTTATACTGAAAATTTTCAATTTCAAGGAAATGCTAATTTTTAAGGAGAACTAAAGCCTAACTAAAGAAGTAGCTAGAAATGTTGTGCATTGTGTTTTGTGCTTCTGTACCAGCCACAGGCAACCACAGCCCTTTAGCAGTAAAGATCTGTCTCTGCAAAGATGCCCCAGTAGCTCCCCCATCTTCTTATCTGCTGATTCACTGCACATGCTCTGTGCTGCTGTCACTTACTGAGCTTAGGGACACACTCACAATATACAGTACACATAGAATCAAGGCCGGACTGGGGGTAAAAAGCAGCCCGGGCAAAAAAATCAAAGCAGCCCACATGTAAACACACGATGGTCTTGTAGACATCCACTCATATATTGGGGTAAAACTGCAAAACAATATTTACATAAAGAGCTGCCTTTCTGACTTAAGTGTAATTCATGTAAAATATGTTAAAGATTCTGCAGCTTTGTGCCTTTATATGGTCACAGAACCATATAATATATATTCATCCAGAAAGATGTGCGCACTCCACTTCTTAATAATCCATTTGTATATAGTAAAAAAACAGTACACACAACAAAGTGCAGCACCCTAAGTGGAATCTAAAGACTGAGAGTGTGCGGAATGTTTGGGTGTATATATATATATATATATATATATATATATATATATATATATATATATATATATACACACACACCAGGAAAACTCCAGGTGGGCCCAGTTATCAGTGGGCCCTCCTGCTTCTAAACATTTGGCCTATTTCCTGGTCATTCCCTATTTCTATGAGAATAAAGAGGCTAAATAGATGGAATAATAGGTTATAGTATTTAAAGAAAAGAGAATAGAAGAATAGAGGTTGAGTGAGGAGAGAAAGAAAATAATACTGAGAGTGGCCCCTGGTGTAAAGGTTTATGGGTGGGCCCCTGGTGTCCCAGTCCAACACTGTGTGTAACACTAGAAATTCAGGGTCAGTATGTAAAGTCTATGTACTTCAATTACCATACATGAGTCTCCCTCTGGCAATGGCTTCTCCAGTTCCCTCTGGGCTGATGTGAGGCTCAGCCTGTCCCCAAGCAGATCATAACAGAGCCGGATGGGGATACTTCATTAGTTGCACATTGACACTATTATATAATGTCATTAAATTAAAGGTACACTTTCAGCTCAATATCTTGCTTTGTGTGGTTAAATCTTTAGCAGTGCTGTGAAGTTGTATGCTTCATAACTGAGCCAGCATTCATAAAATGATATGCTTCATATTGTGATCCCTTTTTTCAGATTTATCCCATGAGGAAAACTTTACTTTATATACAACCCCACCCTGAATTGTATATGTGTAGAAGCTTAGTGTATTGGTGATTGATGCATCTTGCTCCTGGGCCACTTACTACTCCCTTCTTTTTCTACCCAAGGGATCCCTTCCCCTGACTTCTCATTCTCTCTCCATTCCAAAACTAATTTTACCTTTCCTATCTCTCCTCTTAAATCAACCAACTGTGAACTGAATAAAACTTTACAAAAAAAATACACTTTATCTTCACATAAAACAAAAGAACAAAGAATGATACCGGTGGCAGCAGGGAAGCAAAGTGGGCAGCGGGGCCCTTCAGGACTGGAGCCCTCTCATTAGTTACTCCACAGGGACACACACACAGCAGCAGCAGCACGGGAACTAAGAGGAGTGGCGGGTGCAGCCACAGCAGGAGAGAGAATAGAGGTGCGGTCCTAGAGCCCGCCGGATGTCGAAAGTAAGTTACTAATTAAGATTAGAGCTCAGGAGCGAGCAGCCCACTAAAAAAAAATAGAGAGCAGCCCCACGGGCATTTGCCCGAACACACAAATGGTCAGTCCGGGCCTGCATAGAATAGAAATGTCACAATATAAGGCTGATTAGTAATTAATACAGATAATTACTACATGGCAGCAGAGAAACTAGTGCAATTAGCATCAGAATTTAATAATCAGCCCTGCAGCATCAGCTTATATTACAGACCAACCTCATTTTCTGCTGGATAATTAGTGAGGAGCCCTAAGCTTAGCTTCTCAACAGCTGCTCAGAGCCCACTGAGCATGTGAGTGTCACAGACACTTTCCAAGATGGTGACCCCCTGTGACAAGTTTGAAGTCCTGGATCATTGCTGCTATTGACAAGCTGAAACTTTAGGCTGGTGCAATACGTTCAGTATATAAAATGACATATATAAACCATATTCATTTGAAGGGTTTAGTTCTCCTTTAACATCCTTTAACACTGAAATCCGTTTCACTTTCCTTCTAAATTCATTAGAAAGAAACCTTTTAAAGTTCTGTAAATAGGATTTATCTGCTCTAGGATTCAAATGACCACAATGCAGGAGGTGGGGCTTTGTTAAGACAATAGATACAATTAATTGATTTCATCATAATTAGTTTCAAACATATGATAATAAAACCAGGACTTCCACCCCGAGAGGGGGAAACAGCAGCATGGCTATCCCTTGAAGCTTAGCCACAACTCTGAATTTAATAAGATCACAACTAATACCTAGTATAACCTCTGAGGACAACCCTAATTTAAATATTCTTTATGCATGTTTCAGTTTTACTCTTTGGTCAGATAAATAATAAATCAAACTATTCTTATTACAGGGTCCGCTGCTGATCTGTGCAAAATGGCCATGATTAAAATCGCTGCATCAATAGCATCCGCTTCGGCTTCAGCCTCCAGGTTGGTGAATGTCGTATTACATGCTAATTATTTTAAAGGGGAAGTAAACCCAAAATATATAAAGCTGCCCAATGAAACAAAATGTAACTGTAAGCAACCTTCCGTTGTATATTCATTCCATATTTGTACTGGTTTTAAATTTGTTTGTATGGAGTTAAGGCGTCACTAAACTTTTTACAGGTGGTTTTGTTAATTTCATAATGGGAACCATACTGCGCAGACATATGGGTAAAACAGTTATCAATCTGGCCAGACAAAATCCATCCTTTTGTATTGGCAATGACATCAGTAAATGTATTGAATTGAGGGATGACAACTAGCTACTGCTCCATCACATCATGGTATATCAATACTACAGAAACCTTGGATGGCCAGAATGTCTGAAACAATCCGTGCACCAACTTTTTTATTTTGAACTCTAGTAGCATCTTTCAAATATAGTTTTGTTGCAGCTGACTCAATAGGTCACAGGGTGGGGTGGCAGTCATAACTAATTTAACAGGTGGCTTGAAGACGGAATCGATACAGAAATTACATATTGACCAATATAAAAAAAATTATGAATGATTCAAAGCAATGGCCATTTTTCTGAATTTATCTTTTTTGTGTATGAGATTTTGTCTCCAATAAATGAAATCCTCTGCGCTGAGTTGTGACCATCGACAATCCTGACACTGGAACCCTGTAATTGGATTTTAGCACAGTGTGATGTCCTGCATACCAGGGGTATTTGTGCTGTACAGATTCTCAGGCAAACACGTTTAAAGGATTTATATATCTGGCGGTATAAATATCCAGTTAAATAGGTGACACAGAAATTCAAAGTGTGTGCTACAAATTTGTTAGGTGGGATATATACCCTCGCGTAAAATGAAATGTGCAGTTTGCTTTAATTTTCTTCAAGTTTTAAAAGCATCTTTCTCTCTGCACCATTTGCACAATGGTTGTTTCTATATGGAGGAGGATTTTGCTATCAAAGCCCTTTGGTTATGTGTCCGATGTGTTCACCTTTTATTACATTTCATCGGAGAATGAAAAAAGGTGCCCTGCTGAGTTTTAATAGGTACTTGGATCCTGAGGGAATCAGGAAAAGCCGTCTACAAACTCTCCATATCCCTGGAGGGTGAAACTTTTGTTTAGGGAGGCAACCAACTAAAAGCTTCACATTGGAGAACATAAATTTGTATATGAATATACAGCAGTGTGTCTCCTTTTGTGAAGTGTAAGCCTCTTCATTATTCTCTCTGCTGTTGGGTTAGGATTCAACACTGCCCATGTTGTCCTCTGTAGGCCAAGCTCTGTGTTGGCTTTTTTTGCTTTCTGCACAGGGCTGTCAAGGGCAGAGTGTCATGATCAGTACCCAAAATCCAGAACCAATGCTAGGCTCCCTGATCTCGGCTCTTGCTTCAGCCTTTAATAGCCACCTTTCATCTTGGGAGGAGCCCTCCGCTAATTGGATGCCGCCAGGTCTTATTAAGAGTGAAGCCAAGCTAAGGGTTCTGGACAAGCAGAAGGACATGATCGTTAGCAAAGTCTTTTTGGGCAGAAGGTCTCAGTTCAAGGAACAGACATAGTCAATCAGGCCGGGTCGGGCGGACAGAGTACAAGCGAAGAAGTCGGACAAGCAAGGGTCAAAACCAGAAGATCAGATCAGAAGAGTCAAGCCAGGCACGGGTCAGATAACGGATTTTAGAATGGTCAGATAACAGGCCAAGGTCAGTAATGCAGAAGTCAAGGAGAGTCAGGCAGGCAAGGGTCAAAACAGGATTCAAACAACAGATTAAGTAACAGGAATGCACCCAGGAACCAAACCAACGGGCAAAGAATACAGGGCAAGGTCCCTTTAAATATATTCAAATTTTGCACCATTGCACACTGACATAACACGCCAGCGTCAGTGCGCACAATAAATCCGGAAGTGCGCGCCCCTAAGACAGAGGACTTCAGCCAGCCGTCCCCGCCGCCCCACTGGACCCTCACTCACCCTGGTGAGTTTTCATCACACAGAGCTTAGTTATACATGAGTCGACCAAAAGTCGGCTTGGGCTCTACACTAACCCTCCCTTTCTTAACCTGCCATACCTCCCAACTGTCCCGTTTTCTGTGGGACTGTGCTGATTTTGACAGCTCAGCCCGCAGACCCAGATTTTTACTGAAATGTCCCAACTTCCTATTTGATCTGCTGCACTGACTTGAGAAAAAGATACGTTTCTGAAACTTAATTAAAATAAGAGCCCTTTTGGCAGAGAGCCCAGAACACTCAGCAGCTGCACTTGGATATTTTATAACAATTTAAGATAAGCAAATTGTAACTATTTAAGATAAGCATGTCTCTTGTGAGAACTGAGACTAGCAGTTTAAATGGCAATTCACTTTAAAACTGTCATACCACATAAAGCATTGCACTCAAACTCCCAGAAATGTATTAAAACTTTCATTACCTGCCAAATGTTGTAAAATGTATATTTTCGTTCCATTTTAATTTTTTGAATGTCGGTAGGTGTGTAATCAGGCCCTGAAATCCATCATTAATCATATACTCATGCACATCCCACTAATCTGTGAAGAGGGCAGGGCAGAAGTATATGAATTGCTGGTTTACCCAGGGTTGCTTCCTGCAGCTGAAATTCGCTTCTTCACGTGTTGTCAAGTTTGCAATTTAGAAGCTTCAGAAAGATCTGATAAAGAGAATCCTTCCCAAAGAACCTGGTCTATAAATACATACAGTCGAAAACAAAAATTCTGGCAAAATTCCTGCAGCTTGCAGCTGTTAGGCCAACATCTTAGGTATCATTAGTAAAGAGAGCCAAATTAAAACCTGCCTAACTGCCAGTTGATCCAGAGGAAGGCAAAAAACCCAATTTGAAGCCTCTCCAATTTGCCTCAGAGGGGGAAAAAATCCTTCCCGACTCCAAAATGGCAATCAGACTTGTCCCTGAATCAACTTGTACTATGAGCTATTTCCCATAACCCTGTATTCCCTCACTTGCTAAACACCATCCAACCCCTTCTTAAAGCTATCTAATGTATCAGCCTGTACCACTGATTCAGGGAGACAATTCCACATCTTCACAGCTCTCAACGTAACAAACCCCTTCCTAATATTCAGATGTCTTGCTGTCATTTTTAGTGAATTGCCAGTTTCTTCTCTAGCATTCTCTACAACTGCTGCTGTGTGGAGCCCTATTATTTCACCCCTTTATTTGACCCTCTAAACACAGCTCTGATAAAGAATATATATATACTAGTGTATATTAGTATATATTAGTGTATTATACTTTAATGTTATATATACGGGATCTGTTATCCAGAATGCTTGGGACTTGGGGATCTTCATACCTTAAGTCTACTAGAAAATCATATAAACATTTAATAAACCCAATAGGCTGGTTTTGCTTCCAATAAAGATTAATTATATTTTTGTTTGGCTTATGTATAACTTACTGTTTTATTATTACAGAGTAAAAAAAAATCATTTGAAAAAATTTGGATTATTTGGATAAATCAGAGACGGGCAGTCCGTTATTGGGAGTTTTCTGGATAACGGATTTCCAGATAACGGATCCCATACATATACTAGTATAATATATTATGCTATAAAAAGGAAATTGTAGCAAGTGAGCTACTGGTCATTAACATTGTAATATTTCTTGACACTGGCTATAGGAGAATTACAGCATGCTAGATCTGTAGATTGTATATATTCATGCTTCTCTATGGTCTGTACCAGACAAAACGTCATATTTGCTTGGTGCTAGTCCAACTATTGATTTAACCAACTAGTATAACCCTAGTACTACCAGCAAATCCAGGCTGGTGGTGGTTCCAGGCCTCGCTTGTGCCTATGACATAACTCCCAACTGTCTAGTTTTCAGCGGGACAGTCCTGCTTTTGACAGCTCAACCCGCAGACCCGTGTTTGTACTGGAAAGTCCCGATTTTCTCTGCACTGAACAGCTAAAAAAAGAAACAATGGTTCTAACTTAATTGGCTTTTGGCAGAGAGCCAAGAAACAGCCAGGAGGCTCACATAAAGTACTTTTGTAACAATTTTGAGATAAGCAAATATGTAATTGTAACAATATAAGATAACAGGTCCCTTGGGAGATGTTAGACTCACAGCTTAAAGGGCAATTCACCTTCATTAGCAGAATTGTAATAACTTGAAAAAAAACACAGAAATATGTTCAAACTTTCATAACCTGCCAAATTTTGTAAAATGAACATGGAAAATAGGGGGTGTGGCCACACAATGTTGTCCCTCTTTTTATTTCCAAAATGTTGGGAGGTATGCCTATGAGCACACTAGCTTGTAATTGCTTGGAGTAGGAGGTGCTTCCTGCTAATGGGTGTGAATATTGTGTAGATTTTAGTGCTTCGTGCTTGTCCTTGCTATTAGGTAGATAATACAAATAAATGAGTTTAGTTGATCTGGCAGGATATATTTATGCAAACGCTCAGAATCAATGTATTAATAAATAATGATTTGTGATATATATTTCAGAGAAGAAACGTGAATTTGTGCTGGTGGGTGAGAGGGAGACTGCTGATCTAATAGAAACTGAAATGTAAATAGGAGAGAATATGCTAGATAACTGTAGCAGGTTAGCTCTTGCAATCAAGGGGTTGATTCGCTTTTTTTTTTTTTTTTTTAAAATGGGTCGAGTAAATGATGTAGGTGTGAAAAATACTGCAGTGCAGTTAGCAGGACACTTAATCTATATATATCAGTTCATTGCCAATGACTGCGCTAAGCATCTGCAGAGCCTCAGTTGGAATCGCATGCTAGAGCGCTTTTGACAGTTTCACAGGTCAGTAGCCTTGAGTTACGGTATTAACTGCCACGCAGTTTGCAGTGTGCTTTTGTGTGTATCATTTCATACTTTCGGCTTTGAAAAATATCAACAACCACAGGAACAATAAATTCGCTAATTAATGTGTTTGGGTCTGTCACTTACTTACTAGAGATGCACCGAATCCAAATGTTTCCAGTGGACGAATTACAAATAAAAACGATTTGGTTGGTTATATGAAGTCCAAACCTTAGGGGGTTAGTTATCAAAGGCCGAGTTGTGTTTTTTCCAAAAAAAAATCAAGTTTTCTAGGGTATTTTCAGTAGAAATTCAAATTTTTCTAGATTTACTGTATGATGCCCCGAAGCTGCAAAAAGCTCAAATCTGAAAATACTGCAAAACCTGTCGAGGTCATGTAGAAGTCAATGGAAGAGGTCCCTTGAACCATAAGAAGATATTTGTAGCCTTCATGATATTCTGGGTTTTCTTTGGTGGTTATCTCTCAATACTCGATAAATTTGAGCGATTCAAGGTTTTTTTCTGACGATAACTCAATCAATTAGAGTAATTGAGTTTTTCCCCCCGATTGCACTGATTCGCGTTTTTTACATAAATAAGTCAACAGCCGAGTTGTGAGTTTATTCGAGGTGTCATGTGCTGAGGGTTGACAGGTCAATCTTCCAAAATGATCAGCATTAAAAACACTTTTGTGTTTACAAAAATAATGTTTACAATGTCTCATACTTAAAGGGATACTGTCATGGGAAAAAACTTTTTTTTTCAAAATGAATCAGATAATAGTGCTGCTCCAGCAGAATTCTGCACTGAAATCCATTTCTCAAAAGAGCAAACAGATTTTTTTTATATTCAATTTTGAAATCTGACATGGGGCTAGACATTTTGTCAATTTCCTAGCTGCCCCCAGTCATGTGACTTGTGCTCTGATAAACTTCAATCACTCTTTACTGCTGTACTGCAAGTTGGAGTGATATCACCACCCTCCCTTTTCCCCACCAACAGCCAAACAAAAGAACAATGGGAACTAGCCAGATAGCAGCTCCTAACACAAGATAACAGCTGCCTGGTAGATCAACAACACTCGATAGTAAAAACCCATGTCTCACTGAGACACATTCAGTTGCATTGAGAAGGAAAAACAGCAGCCTGCCAGAAAGCATTTCTCTCCGAAAGTGCAGGCACAAGTCACATGACATGGGGCAGCTGGGAAATTGACAAAATGTCTAGCCCCATGTCAGATTTCAAAATTGAATATAAAAAAATCTGTTTGCTCTTTTGAGAAATGGATTTCAGTGCAGAATTCTGATGGAGCAGCACTATTAACTGATGTGTTTTGAAAAAACATGTTTTCCGATGACAGGATCCCTTTATATCTTAAAATAACAACCAATGCCTTACTTTGTATAGAACTTTGTGCTACTTATTGATGCCTATCAGATCCTAACACCTGTGCCAACTATAGTTACACCCCTGTTTACTATTATTTTTGCATATCTGAACCTCTAATAATTTGTGGTTTTTAGAGGAAAAAAACTAAGATTTTTTTCGTGATTTATGAAAGTCCGATGTTCTAAAAACTCAGAATCCAAAACCCCGGCATCTAAAAGCTCTCGAGGTCCTGTATAAGTCAATGGGGAAAGTCCCAGTGTCTGTGCTGATGTCCGTAGCGATATCCGATGAGTTTGTGGTTTCTGCGTAAAAAACTCTGAAAACTACAATTTTTTTCCGGTAAAGCTCCAAAGTTTGCCCAACCCTATTTTTGCGGGCTTTTTTCTTCATAAATAAGGTCCATTCGGGTAATCGGAGTTGCTCGGATTTCGAACTTAGAAATACTCAGATAAATTCGGACCTTGATAAATAACCCCCTAAATGTTAGTCCAAACAGAGACTGAGAAAGACAGATTTAACTCCCAGCACATGCCAGTTAGCAATCCTATATTTTTAAGTTCATTAAGTACCATCAACATGAAACGTTCCTTGCTTTAGCTGTTTATGATTTCTGGAGTGTTGCTTACTGAGAAGATTGTGAACAGTGTGAAAACAAGATTAACAGCAAAGTCACGCTGAGAAATGTGATATCTTTCTTTCAGGATTATTGCTCAGATCCATGACGAGCTGCTGTTTGAAGTGGAGGATGCACAAATGCATGCGTTTGCAGGTAGGTGAAAATGTCTCCAAATCTCTACACAATACAGATGCAGCCATAGCTTTCAGATTCTTTGTGCTACAGTCACACTTTGTGTAGCTGGGGAGAAGCAGTGAAACCTGCAGATCGTATGAAAACTTCTAATGCAAATGAATGAACAATTAAAGGCAATAAATCTTTTATCTTAATTGCTAGATGCTGCCCCATAATGTAGTAACCTTAATCCAGACTAGGAAAGGGATATACTGTATAAGGGTCATTTAATATGACCCCTGTAGCAAATGCTAGAACATTAAGGGGCATAAAAGTGTGCCCATCAGTCCTTATTCTAAAAGTGCTTAAGTCCAGGGTCTGGCCTCGCCCTGCACATACTGTAACATCAAATTGGAAAGATGCAGCTCTGGCAGTTGTAAAGCAGTCATTGGAAAGATAAGTAGTACATGTAAATAGTACAGGGCTAGTTGCTATCTGTGCTAGCCAGTGCTTCTTAAAGGGATACTGTCATCGGAAAACATGTTTATTTAAAAATGCATCAGTTAATAGTGCTACTCCAGCAGAATTCTGCACTGAAACCCATTTCTCAAAAGAGCAAACATATTTTTTTTCTTCAATTTTGAAATCTGACATGGGCCTATCCATTTTGTCAATTTCCCAGCTGCCCCTGGTCATGTGACTTGTGCCTGCACTTTAGGAGAGAAATGCTTTCTGGCAAGCTGCTGTTTTTCCTTCTCAATGTAACTGAATTTGTCTCAGTGAGACATGGATTTTTACTATTGAGTGCTGTTCTTAGATCTACCAGGCAGCTGTTATCTTGTGTTAGGGAGCTGTTATCTCGTTACCTTCCCATTGTTCTTTTGTTTGGCTGCTGGGAGGAAAAAGGGAGGGGGTGATATCACTGCTGTACTTGCAGTACAGCAGTAAAGAGTGATTGAAGTTTATCAGAGCACAAGTCACATGACTTGGGGCAGCTGGGAAATTGACAATATGTCTAGCCCCATGTCAGATTTCAAAATTGAATATAAAAAAATCTGTTTGCTCTTTTGAGAATTTTTTTTTCCCATGACAGTATCTCTTTAACCTGTGCATCTGGGTGAACCAGTTTGAGCATCAAAATGGTCATTTAGAGAAGTGCAGGTTGCAAAGTGCAAAATACATGGTGGATTGTGTCCATATCATTAAAAATGGATAACGCTAAACATTTATAAGCCAGACAATAACAAATTGATTCTAAGTGCAGCAGTCACACTATACAGTATATATATACATGCACACCAATTTCCTGTTTCATATTTGTCTCCCTAAGGAACATAATTGCAACATATTTCATATTTTAACCGTATGAATTGAGTAGTGTAGAGAATTAGGGTGTAATTATTTCCCTAATGTTAGAAATTCCCTAGTGGCCTCTTTGACCTCCACTTTAGGGATGACAGTGGATGGTCCCAGGGCTGGAACTAGGGTTAGGCAGAGTTAGGGGGTGCCTTGTTGAGTTTGCTTCAGAAACACTAATGTTGTTTATATAAACAAGCTGCTGTGTAGCCATGGGGGCAGCCATTCAAGCACAGGATACACAGTAGATAACAGATAAGTACTACTATAGTTTATATAAACAAGCTGCTGTGTAGTCATGGGGGCAGCCATTCAAGCACAGGATACACAGTAGATAACAGATAAGTACTACTATAGTTTATATAAACAAGCTGCTGTGTAGCCATGGGGGCAGCCATTCAAGCACAGGATACACAGTAGATAACAGATAAGTACTACTATAGTTTATATAAACAAGCTGCTGTGTAGCCATGGAGGCAGCCATTCAAGCACAGGATACACAGTAGATAACAGATAAGTACTACTATAGTTTATATAAACAGGCTGCTGTGTAGCCATGGGGGCAGCCATTCAAGCACAGGATACACAGTAGATAACAGATAAGTACTACTATAGTTTATATAAACAAGCTGCTGTGTAGCCATGGGGGCAGCCATTCAAGCACGGGATACACAGTAGATAACAAATAAGTTCTGAAGAATATCATTGTATACTACAGAGCTTATCTGTTATCTGCTGTGTATCCAGAGCCTTTTCTCATTTGCAGCTTTGAATGACTGCCCCCATGGCTTCACAGCAGTCTTTTTATATAAACTATAACAGAGTTTCTGAAGCATCACACCGGTTTTACCAATGCAGCACAACCGTACAGTATGGTTTTGTTAATTGAAATCACTTTAATTTTTTTGGTGTTACAGTTCCTTTAAATGACCAGCAACAGGGAGGGGTGGAAAAACTAGCTTGTGCTAACACTGCATATCTTTACTGGATATAAATTACATATATAAAAGCTCTAGATGCACTTTTTCAGCTTTATACTTACACATTTGCTCAGAGCCACAATCAGAAATTTTCTGGCCCCATGCAAGTTATTTATGAGGCCCCCCATGAACACAAGCACACAGTACCAACATTTTTGGCCATGCTTCTTGTGTGTCCTAATCAAATGAACAACACGCAGGTAGGTTTTGCTAGGACTAAAGGCTGAACTTGGTGTATTTTTATTTTCAGTCACTATGATAAAAACCCCACCAATCATTTTACTGAAAAGCAGGAGTGTAACTACAGGAGTGTAGCAGCCTGGGGGCAGAAACTATAGGGGGTACAGTGGGCTTGATAAGTAGCTGCACTACATGTTCATAGAAAATGTCTTGGTCCCAATGATTTTGCTGTGGGGCCCAATAACTAGTCAGTAGTAGTTCATATAAATAGTCAAAATAATAAGTCAATGACTGCCCCCAGTTTGGGGGCAGTCATTGCTTAATACATACGTTTCATACGCACAAAGGACAGTTTTGCATAAGTAACATAATTCATAAATCATCTGAATTTTGTAAGTCCAGGGAGCCCAACAATCTTGCTGTGGGACCAAAGAACTATTCATTCCACTACTGGAAAGTTCGTTGTTCAGTAAATAGAGCCCAATAAAACAGCTGATACTCTATAATGAGCAGTTGATATAAAAAGTTAATAAAATAGTTAATTAATGTGCTAATAAATCTGTAATTTCATTGGGGTCAGTGGAATTTACCTTGATATTTAATTAATTTGTGGTCAGTGGAGTAAGGAGTTTGTTCCTGTTAAGCTTCTCTGCAATTCCATTACTTGATATTTAACTTATGCAAGCTTCTATGTAAATTTGTAGGCACGAATAAATTAGCAAAACGGCGGCGATTCGCCAGCAAAAGATCTGCCGCGACAAAAAACATTATCGTGCATCAGAATAGGCGCACATAAATTTGTCGCATGTCAAAATTATCCTGACGCCCATTGAATTTAATGTATTTGGACAAAATAGTCGCACATATAAAAATTGTCATTTGCCTCAAAATTGCCGCGCGTCAATTGACTTCAATGCATTTTGCGGCACAGATTCGCCCATCACTACTCTTTACTATATAAAAAGCAGCACTGAAAAGTGCTTTCCAGTTTTTACACAGTTTTATAAACATGCCCTTAGTTCTGCATGTACCTCTATGTACCCATACCATTGACCTATGCTGTTCCCCTAATATTAATGGTCTTATTGATTCGTAACTACATATTTTTTCATTAGACAGTGTAAATGCTGTAGACTCAGCATACTCATGTCTGAACCTCAGAAATATGTGAAGATCACAGGCTTTATTATACATTAGCAATAATTAATAATGTATTGGTGCACCATGAGTCCCATCTGCAGGTGGTCCAATTGGACTAAGCCCAACCCTGGTGTAAGAATCTGTGCCACCCAATCTATGTAACATTCTAAAAGTCCTGCCCTTGAATCAAATGAGCCAAAATTACACCCTAGACCTAGAACAACTGCAGCTGGGTTATGACGCCATATTGACCTTCATAAATGATGCCCTGAATCTCTTTGTTAGAAAACTGTTTGTTTTGACCTTAAATTACTCATGTGACTAGCTGGCCAACCCACCTATCAGACTGAGACAAATCCCCCCAGAATGCTTTCCCACCAGCAATAATGTAAATCGCCAATGGGAAAGCATTTTGAGAGACACATCTCCCCATTTGCCAGTACCTTAAAGGGATACTGTCGAGGAAAATGCATTTCAAAACGCATCGGTTAATAGTGCTGCTCCAGCAGAATTCTGCACTGAAATCCATTTTTCAAAAGAGCAAACTGATTTTTTTTACATTTCATTTTGGCATGGGGTTAGAAATGTTGTCAGTTTCCCAGGTGACCTCAGGTTATGTGACTTGTGCTCTGAAAAAATGCAGTCACTCTTTACTCCTGTACTGCAAGTTGTAGTGATTTCACCCCCTCCCTTTCCCTCCTCAGCAGTCCATCAACAGAACAATGGGAAGCTAACCAGATAGCAGATACCTGATACCTCTGCTGAAGGATTTGTTTGCACTGCTAAAATTGTTTCCTAGTGGTAGACATGAGAATAGCACAACAGCAGGAAACCCCCTGCTTTTTTTCCTGCTTGTATACCACTAGGTGGGACTAGCAATACATTCACAACCTAAGGTAGTGGTTTAATACAATGGGAAGGGGAAAAACAATAGCTGCCTCAAAGCAGTTCCATCCTGAAGTGCTGGCTCAAAGCTCAGGATCAGGCACAGTGCACTCCACACCAATATTACACCTAAAAAAAAAAAATGTTTTGATTCAAGAATACAATTTTAAATAGTAGAGTGGATTATTTGCAGTGTAAACAGTGTAAATCATAAAAATCATGACAGAATCCCTTTAAGGCCCTAAGTAAATCATAAAAATCATGACAGAATCCCTTTAAGGTCCTATATAGGTTTAATTAAAACTTTGCTTTGTATTCATTTTTTTGCAGGCTATTTTCTGCCACCATAGATCATACTTCCTCCCTTTACTGACAGTTGTATGTATCTGTGAAGTGCACAGCGTATAATCTGTTCCTGAAGCACTAAATTGTCTGCATAATAAGTAGCTGATTTGGCTCTCGACCCGTCATGCAACCAGCAGAAGCCAATGAAGCACACTGCTTCCTTTAAATTCTATTACATGGAAACTGCTGAATATATAACACCCAAATATGAGGTCTGTCTGAATAATCCTTACACCTCTCAGATTTGCTTAGTGACTAGTCCATTGTACTCCGTATCATCGGCCTCGTTTCAGTCTCACTGTCCATCAACTTTCATTTTACTCCAATGAAATTGGCAATATTCTATATTAAACCAGAGATAAATGAGCTCGGGGATTGAAATGCACAACCCTCTTTGGATACTGAGATTTAAAATCCCATCTCCCAGTAAGAAATAATGAATTGGATTGTTACTGAATGAAAGCTAGTGTGTGTATTACAGTCAATTTATTTCCACAATAACACAGTGAAAGCAGTTCTTTGATTTCTCTCCAGCCATGCAGAATCTGCAAACACATGAGAAATAGAATTACAGTGACAGGCATCATTAGGAGATTACTGATCTCATTATACTGTAGGAAGCAGGCAAGCTGCGGAATAACCTCCAGAGGTTTCCATGCAAATCCAACCAATGAATGCAACACTTCTTGATGGATGCATGCATTGATTTGAATAAGAGATTGCTGACATTGCAAACTAGAGAGCTGCTGAATAAAAAGCTAAATAACACATAAACACAAAATTAAAAAATGAAAACCAGTTGCAAATTGTCTCAGAATATCATTCTCTACATCATAATTTAAAAGGGAACCATCCCTTTAAAGGGCACCTAAACCCTGAATAAAACCACACCTATATTTTTTTGGTAATATGGCTGATGTGCTAATTACTATGGCCAGAAGTTTTATAAGATTTCATTTATATTAATTTAAAGGTAAAATATTAAAAGGCTATATATAAATATAAAAAAGGCATATACCCACTATGGAAGGAAAAGGGAGTTCAAATCCCATAATGGAACAAGGTAAGGGAGCGACCTTATGGCCTTGTGAGAGTAAGGGGGGGCCGGGGCTGGTCCCATAGAGCACAGAGACAATCTGTGGAATCAGTTATGTGAAAATAAAAAATTCTGGAAATTTAGAATTAAATTCTGGAAATGTATTTATTTATGGAACTTTTCTATTAAACCACAACTTAGCTCATGTCAAAAAGTCTATTTTCCCTTTAAGTTAGACACCTCCTTGTAACACAAACACTTACCATCTATATTTTTCTGGTACTGCCCTCCTTCTCCAACCCCTGGCTTGACATTCAAACCATTAGCTGAAGCAAGGGTATTATTGCCCCTAGACTTTGAGAAAGAGGGCTGAGCAGGAGAGACATAGAAGATGCATGAGGCTAACACAGGACTCCACGATCAATTGCAGAGCTGGTGGACATGACAAGTGGCCCTGTAGCTTTAGACTCTAAGGGCTCTTACACACGGGCAGTTTTTCCTGCGCTCCCCTGCATTGCGCTTTCTTCCATAAAGCCGCAGGGGAGTGCAGGAGTAGATGCACTCAATTATTGCAAAGGGGGATGTACTCACACAGACACCTGTAAGCGCCAAACGAAGGTGGGACGCAGCATGTTTCATTTAACCTGTGTTCGGCGCATACATGCATAATTGAGTGTGTTTACTCCTGCACTCCCCTGCAGCTGAATGGAAGAAATCACAATACAGGGGGAGCGCAGGAAAATCCACCCATCTGTAAGAGCCCTAAGAATAGGGCCATCTTTATTCAGGTCTTCGCATTTTAATGCAAGGACTGGGATAATACAAGTGGGGACCCAATTGCAATAATGGCAGGGAATGGTCCTACCTGCACACACCAAAGATGACCAACCTGCAACAGCAAGCACTAGAGGGATTCTGGCATGTACAGTTTAACAACTGATGGGTTGGGCACAACTCCTTATAGAGGAAAATAGCTGATAAGTTTAAGAATCTGCAATTGTTTTTTATTTCACACTTGACATGAATTTGAAATTGAAGCTTTTTATTATTTTTATTATTACTGTATCAATATTATTATTGTTATTGGTTTAAAATGTGTTTTTTTCATTATTATATCATATTGTAGCTGTCGTTAGAGAAACCATGGAGTCTGTACAGCACATGAAAGGACTTCAGCTAAAGGTAGGGATCATCTGACAAGATGGTGCCACACTACAGCCACCGTGACAGCACACAGATGCTTTGGGATACTGTGGTGTAACTAGATGTTACTGGGCCCCACAGCAAATTAATTTTAGAGCCCCCAACATATCCAGAGGTCGTCCTGTTTTAACAATATATGTTGAAATTGCTGATTAAATGGGGACCTGTCACCCAAAAAAATATTCCAAATCCTATTTTATCATGTTAGTCAAGCAAAATTAACATTAATTACACTATATAAATTATTTGAAACTTGTTTCCATCAGTCTGGGAATTCATAATTATAACAAGCAGGCAGGAGCCATTTTGTGGACCCTGTTATTAAGACAAGCCTTGTATCATCTCAGAATCTTGTTTGTGCACCAGAATGGGGGACCTGATGTCCATCCCCATGCCCTGGTTACACAATTAAACTGTGAAGAGAAGAGGGGAATGCGGGGAGAGCAGTGACATGTAGGAAGTGCTGAATTGAAAGTGAAAGTATTTGCCTAAGGCATAGAGGAGGGGCAGACAATATTTGGTGATTTTTAAATGAGTTTTCAACAGCTATGAATGCTTTAATAAAAAAAAGAATTTGGATTTCATGTTTAATGTGAAAAGGACTTTTATTATACAGCTTTTTATGTCTGAGTGACAGGTCCACTTTAATTAGTGCCTCATGGGCCCCCTATAACTCCTGGCCCCAATGCAGCCACAGGGTCTGCTTCCTCTGTAGTTACAACCATGCTGTGGCTTGTAGTTCAGCAGCAGTATCCTCCAGCTGTTTTGGTGACACTTTCCCATTGGCCACTTAGGTCCCTTTGAAAGTGTCTCTGAACTCCGGCAAATCCTGGGGGTGCATGAGAGAAATAGACGAGAAGAAGAAGAGTCTTTAGAAGGGTTATTCAGCCATTCCACCAACTCCAGCCTCCGCTGATTCCCTGACAAATCTCCAAGCAACCACCCGGCTGGATCTTTCATCAGCACCTAATTCTCAGCATATAAATTTCCTTTACTTCATTCTGTCAGTAGCCCTTGGCAACGGCAGGGGGATTAGACTGGTTCATTCCGGTTTATTCGACTTTTTTTTTAGCCACCGTGCCAAGAACAGAGCTCTTCTTAATGGGAATCTCAAGCACCTGTAATAAGGGGAAAATTACAGCCGTGTGTGTGGGTTATACACTTTCCCCTCACTATTCATACAGCACACGAAAGGTTCATCTTCCACTTTTTTACTCACCTTATATTTTTCTTGTATCTTTCATTTACAGAGGAGTCATATTATTATTATTTGAAATTACAGGCATTGATTCTGTGTATAAAATAGTACATGATGGCCACCCCTACTACATTATCTAATACAATAAAAATACATATAACTGTGTTCCACTAGAGCAATAGAGAATCTGCATTCTTGCCTGTCATTTATTTACCATGCATAGCTCAGTGAGGCAAGTAGTGTTAGGTGTCAAGGTTTGAAATTATTCTTAAACATATATGTGTATATGGAGAGAGAATCAGAGAGAGAGAGAAAGAGAGGTAAGCAGATGTAATGTATTCCATAATCCCCGCCTAACTGTCTGGATGCAAAAAGTACTATAAAAAAGATATCTAAAAATGTTGAGAAACAAGATTTTATAACAATAATATTGTTTATTTATAAAGGACAAGAAAAATTCAACCCCTAAATAGAAAGAGCCATGAGCCAGGGCATTTCTTATTAAAGAAGAGAGCCAGCCCAGGGGAAAAGGTTATGATTTTATTTAGTGGGGTGAGCCCCCCCTTTTGGCAACCCCCCAGGAATGTAAGTTTCCTTGCCCTTAAAAGACCTTTGTATGTTGTTACTTCCATTGTGATATATATATATAGTGCTGTCAATACTTGCATAATGTGTATATATATATATAGACACATTCTGCAAGTATTGACAGCACTCCAAGGATATTCACAACTCAGTGATAATCATAAATCAGTGAAAGTTTATTGGAAATCCAACGTTTCGGCTCCTTCCTGGACGAAGGCTCCAGGAAGGAGCCGAAACGTTGGATTTCCAATAAACCTTCACTGATTTATGATTATCGCTGAGTTGTGAATATCCTTGGAGTGCTGCTTGCAGAATGTGTTTATATATTTCGGACTAGCACCCAGGTTTTTGTTTTTCTCATGGTTGTGCACTCCATTCCCTCTCTCTATATATATTATATTATTATATTTATTATTATCTATATATATATATATATATATATATAATACACAAAAGCCATGAATATCCTGTAAATTATATCCTTATAAACGGTGAGTTCTGATGTCATCAGTTATAAATGGTGAGTTCTGATGTCATTTCTGTCACATGACTCACTGAAATTTGTGTATTATAATAAATAAAGTACCGCCAGTTGTAAAATATGAGGATATTAGAAGTTACCTTGGAGTTCCATAGCCTGTATAAAAACACTCGTCATGAAACGCCTCTGTAACTTATAATATCCTTATATATTACAAGAGGGGGTACTTTATTCACTATATAGTGAAGAGTACATGTGAGCAATTATAAAAACACCCCATAAATACATATATAAAGGTTGAAATACTCATTAAGGGCTAAGTAAAATATAAGCTTTTGACCCCCAACCAAGTGTAAACCAAAGCAACTCCATGAAGTGATATAATTTGTTATCATTAACCATTTACACAGTTTTGCAGCAGCTAAAGACTACTTAGCCCCCAATGCTTTCACTATGGGGTACAGCCTAAAGAATACAATCTTAACAACATTACACACACTGGAGGCCCAAGGATCCCAATTATTTGTGTGTGAGTAAGTAATACATAGGAAAAGAAACTGAATTATACAATTGTTGGTTGCAGCATGGGGCTAAACCAATCCATTCATTAATGGTAAGACTAATGTTTTACAGGTAACAGTAGGAGAACAGTATTTAGCTGAGTTCCCTGCCGGGCACAACTGTGTCTATGTTTTACAATTTAATGTTTATTGTTTATAGAGTTGTGATGGGTGAGTTTGGCTGAAATTCTTCCTTGTGACTAAATTCAAAGCAGCCATCACACTGAGCCGGCCCTGTCTTGGAATAATATATAAGTGTACAGGCTACTTAAGTGTGCCAATAGAAATGACTGTAACTGAACAGGTCCTTTTTTGTTACATGGAAGTTATTAGGCTTAAGTCAATGTTAATATTTCATGTGTGCACTCTTGTTTAGAAACTCCTCTTGCCTAGAATAGGAATAAAGTCTCTTCCATGACCTGTAAAAACAAAAAAAAAAAAAATATATATATATATATATATACAGGTTTTATGAGGAAGGGTTTGATGTTATTCATGTGGTGCGTTGTTGTTTTTTTTTTTTTTTTTAACCTTCACAGCAAACACATGATGAACAAAGATTCTTAATGAAGTGTAGCCTGTTCTTGCCACAGGCTATGTTTATATATACCCTGGCAATGGTATGATGAAAGCCGACTGTTACCATCCTTGGAAGGAGGAAGAGTGGGATGCCTATGTCGACTTGTAGGGGCCTTGGGGCTTATATTAGGAGAGAATTCCCCATAAAAGAGGTTAAATTTATAATGTATGTGTGTTCTAAACTCCTACATACGTATCTAAAGTTAGCAGGCAGTTTATTATTCAGTACCCTGATGGCAAAGGTTGATTTAACTGGCTGCCCCGTGCCTACAACCAATTACAGTACCTTTACTACAGGAGCAACAGGGGTGGTTTATCGTTGAAACTGTTGTTCACTTGTCCTAGGACAGGCCTGTGGACTCTTGAGAAATAGAAGAATGTGTAGGTTTAATTACACTACAATCCTGAATTCCATAATGGAGTGCAGTCACTGGATGTGGCACACAGAGCTTGAAGTCCTGACCTGCATCCATAACCATTCTACATATAATCTATATATAAAGCGGGCACAGTCCTCTTCAGTTTATAAGATTAGCATACAAATCAATTAGATCAATATTTGATGATGTTGCAAAAAGGTAAAGGCAAAAATATTATGTTATGACAGAAACCATGTTACATGTTATAGATTCATTTCTGGGACAAAATACTGTAAGCAGACAACTTGGGAATCTATCCATTTATCATGATCATTATACAAGAAAGCTACTGCTTGAGATACACACTTTAGGGCCAATAGTATCTGGTCACCAGCATTTACATCTCATTCCCGGTCTTCTCTTTGCTTCTAGGAAGGATTTATATTAGATGGTAGAATATTGTTGCCAGGATTTGCTTCCTTTCAACCACAGGATGGGCACTGATGTTGGGGATCAGGCCTGGCTCGCAGATGACATTTCAATTCATCCCACTAGCGTTGTGTTGTGAGGTTGGAGCTGTGTTTAGGCCAGGCAGTAGTGATGTGCGGTCCAGTCCGAAACCCATGTGACCCGCCGGTTTACCCGCAGGTCAGGCTTTTTTAGGCTGGGATACTGTGTATCCTGTGCTTGAATGGCTGCCCCCATGGCTACAAAGCAGTTTGTCTATATAAACTATAGTAGTACTTATCTGTTATCTACTGTGCATCCTGTGCTTGAATGGCTGCCCCCATGGCTACACAGCAGCTTGTTTACATAAACTATAGTAGCACTTATCTGTTATCTACTGTGTATTCTGTGCTTGAATGGCTGCCCCCATGGCTACACAGCAGCTTGTTTATATAAACTATAGTAGTACGTATGCGTTATCTACTGTGTATCCTGTGCTTGAATGGCTGCCCCCATGGCTACACAGCAGCTTGTTTATATAAACTATAGTAGTACTTATATGTTATCTACTGTGTATCCTGTGCTTGAATGGCTGCCCCATTGCTACACAGCAGCTTGTTTATATAAACTATAGTAGTACTTATCTGTTATCTACTGTGTATCCTGTGCTTGAATGGCTGCCCCCATGGCTACACAGCAGTTTGTTTATATAAACTATAATAGTGTTTCTGAAGTGCCGAGAGACTGGCGAATTGCTAATGTGGTGCCTCTATTCAAAAAAGGATCCCGTTCTCAGCCTCAAAACTATAGGCCAGTTAGTCTGACGTCAGTGGTAGGAAAGCTTTTCGAAGGGTTAATAAAGGATAAGATACTGGACTTCATAGCAAATCATAATACTATGAGTTTGTGCCAGCATGGTTTTATGCGTAATAGATCTTGCCAGACTAACTTAATTTCTTTTTATGAGAATGTAAGTAGACACCTCGATTCTGGGATGGCAGTGGATGTGATTTACTTAGATTTTGCTAAAGCATTTGATACAGTGCCACACAAAAGGTTACTGGTTAAATTAAGGAATGTTGGCCTGGAACATAGTATTTGTACTTGGATAGAGAACTGGCTAAAAGATAGACTACAAAGAGTGGTGGTAAATGGAACATTTTCTAATTGGACCAATGTTGTTAGTGGAGTACCGCAGGGCTCTGTACTAGGTCCCTTGCTTTTCAACTTGTTTATTAATGACCTGGAGGTGGGCATTGAAAGTACTGTTTCTATTTTTGCAGATGATACTAAATTGTGCAGAACTATAGGTTCCATGCAGGATGCTGCCACTTTGCAGAGTGATTTGTCTAAACTGGAAAACTGGGCAGAAAACTGGAAAATGAGGTTCAATGTTGATAAATGCAAGGTTATGCACTTTGGCAAAAATAATATAAATGCAAGTTATACACTAAATGGCAGTGTATTGGGAGTTTCCTTAAATGAGAAGGATCTAGGGGTCTTTGTAGATAACACGTTGTCTAATTCTGGGCAGTGTCATTCTGTGGCTACTAAAGCAAATAAAGTTCTGTCTTGCATAAAAAAGGGCATTAACTCAAGGGATGAAAACATAATTATGCCTCTTTATAGGTCCCTGGTAAGGCCTCATCTGGAGTATGCAGTGCAGTTTTGGAATCCAGTCCTTAAGAGGGATATAAATGAGCTGGAGAGAGTGCAGAGACGTGCAACTAAATTGGTTACAGGGACGGAAGACTTAAATTATGAGGGTAGACTGTCAAGGTTGGGGTTGTTTTCTCTGGAAAAAAGGCGCTTGCGAGGGGACATGATTACACTTTACAAGTACATTAGAGGACATTATAGACAAATGGCAGGGGACCTTTTTACCCATAAAGTGGATCACCGTACCAGAGGCCACCCGTTTAGACTAGAAGAAAAGAACTTTCATTTGAAGCAACGTAGGGGGTTCTTCACAGTCAGGACAGTGAGGTTGTGGAATGCACTGCCGGGTGATGTTGTGATGGCTGATTCAGTTAATGCCTTTAAGAATGGCTTGGATGATTTTTTGGACAGACATAATATCAAAGGCTATTGTGATACTAAGCTCTATAGTTAGTATGGGTATATAGAATTTAATTAAAAGTAGAGGGGTGTATGTATGGATGATGGGTTTTCATTTGGAGGGGTTGAACTTGATGGACTTTGTCTTTTTTCAACCCAATTTAACTATGTAACTATGTACTATGAAGCAAACACACCAGTTATATTAATATAGGACAGCAATACATTATATTTCTTTCTATGATATGTGGAAATAAATAGAATCAACTTAGGCAGAAAGAAATCAGGTCTGACACAGTGAAGCAATTACAGGATTATCAGGGAAAACGATTACCGGGGAATGCTTAGAGTCAGCATTTGTTAAATTGTATTCCCTATTGTGCTGTTTAACACTAGTGTTATGATCATACTGTCACATTTCATCACTGCACTGGAATATAGTATATATCCATAAATACTGTAGTCTTAATGAACCTAAAAACTGAGTATGACACAGATCATTGAGAGTTTAGAAGAACTCATTGTTGGGCACTTGTTGTCAAGCATAATCCTTGGCCGAACCACAAGAGAAGCCTATAGAAAAAAGGAAACTGTTGTTCAGAGACCTTGTCAGGGACCCATTGTACAGGTTCCGGTGGTTTCTCTCTATGCAATAGAAGTGTGAGGGTGCCATAGCAATGTTCAAATTGTTGAGCTCCACTTGTGTGATTGGAGAAGGACATACAATATAACCACAACCTTTAGCACCAGGGCATATTGTTTCTGAGTACTAAATATAGAATTACTGTATACTGTATATTGGGGTTTTTAAAAATATTTAATCATGCTTCCACCTCACTTGCCCAATCATTGCATGCCACTGCCACGCAGAGTAAATATCATTAGTAACTGACCTTCATAACTATTAACAACTCTTGCCCCACCTAACATCTGTAACGTTGTCATTAAAACGTTCCCCCACATAAAAGTCTGCCTGCTGTGTCTGCATCAGACAATAAACTCCTGCATTGCTCGGGCAAATCCTTCTGCTGGCTGATCAAAATCCTAATTTGCATATGGGATGGGGAGGGAAATCACGTTACTTTTTGTCAAAAAACAAGGAAGTAAAAAATGTTTTCCCCTTCCCACCTCTAATTTTGACAAGCTCTTCAACCAGTGGAGTAACTACCGGGGGAGCAGGGGGTGCGACTGCACTGAGGCCCACCATAGGAACTGCATGACTTGGAGAATTGAAGTAAAAAAAGGTTTCACATGTGTATGCATCTGAGAGGGTAAGCGTGCTTCTGGAGAAAGTAGGGCCACGGAGGGCCCTAGGGAGAGGGATGGAGCCCATAGGTGGGGGTCCAAATTCAATACTTGAACCAGGGCCCATGGTACCCTAGTTACGCCAGTCTTTGACCAGTGGCCAGCCTGAGCATAGTCACTGTGTTTATACAGAAGATGGACAAAATAATGGAAACAATCTACATTGTTGGCACTTGTGAATTATTGTGCAAATTTGTGATTGTTTTTTCATAACAGTGTTAAAATCGTGTGAAGGAAATTACAAACTTGCTGGAACTCTAATTAGACTGAAGTCCATTGGGGGACCCCATTGTGTACAGTTCATTGGTATCCATATTACAATTGCTGATGCGAGGGAAAACAACAACAAGCTAATTTGATTTAGAATTTACTTTATTTACATCATCCAGATACATATCCTTTAAAAAAAAATATTCAATTGACATAGAAAATAAATCATGAAACGTTATGCGGCAAAATGAAATTGTTGCAGCAAGTCAGATATTCACAGTAAATCGGTTACAGGTACAGTAACTTTTCAAGTGCCAGAGAGACTTACCATGCAGTGACCCTGCACCCCTAGCTGTCTGCAAAACCAGTTACTTCCATAGTACAAGCTTAGAAATCTTGTTGTAACAGTGCGACACTGACGAGGTATAGTAATGAGACCAACATCACATTCCATAGAATGCATTATCATAAAAAGAAGAAGGACCTACATTTAGAATGCCTCTAACTAGTTTCTTCTATTACATTTTGTAGGATTATTTTCCACTGCACAGCGATAATTAGAAATGTATGCCAAAGGCGTAATGGTGTGCATTAGTCATGAGCAAAATTATTTGCAGAGAAAATAATGAACAAAATAATTTTGACACCCATAGATGCATTTTGGCTAATTTTTGCCATTTTGCAAATTTTTGGCGAAACGGGTCACACTCGCCCATCACTAGTGTGCATGCCTACCTATAATAGTCCCAATCTATGCCAAATCCCATCCTGGCGGGTGGATCAAATCTGCTCAGGTTTTTTATGCTTCTTTATTATTACATTTTCACGAAAATTTGTTTTGCACATAGCTTTCACAATTTGTTCTGATTTTTCACCGGAATTCTGACTTTTCCTATCCTCCAGGTTTAATAAATTCCCGAAAAATTCGTGATTTTTTAATAGTCCGTTTTTATTTAAAACATTTTCGTGATTTTTGCATTCGGAGTTTAGTAAATAACCCAATTGTTGCAAAAAAAGAAACTTTATTAAACAAGCTATAGCTTCCCACCCATGGCTGTTATATTATTCAATTTGCATATTAGCTTGTAATTGTAATAAATATTAAAACATTTTATTGAATTTAAGCTCTGAATTGTACATTTTTATATTTTCTCCTTTTGGGACCATATCGCCTGACTATAGCTGTCAGCAGGTACAAGCCATTAAGTCTGGTCAGCTTGTAAACCACCTCAAAACTGCTTTTATAAGTTACCAGTTATGCTGGCTTTAACTAGAAACCAATGTTTTTAGGTTCAACAAACTAACTTTCCAGTGCAAAATTTTGCCTGCACCCACTTTAGCTCATAAGAAGGTTGCCGACCCGTAAAACCAGTCACCATGCTATTGTTTTAGGAATATCTGACATATGGGAAAACCACTCAAAACTGAACTCTCACTAGCTTTCATATTGATTCCATGATCTTCTAAGAACAGCCTTTGGGTCAGATACATTAATCAAAATTGATTTCTCTAACCAAAATACTGCTTGACCGTATGCTAAATATATTTCCTTCTAACAGTATTGTTTCTGATTTCTGTTTTAAGCTTATTAGAACAAACATCATTGTATAGCTTATGAGCAAATACTGCCATTGGAAACGACACTTTTTTTGGGGTTTTATGCCCAAAAAGCTAGAATTTTTCATGATATTGCTTTTGGTTAAACGGCTTTCTTTGTGCTTGGCCTGTCTCTCCCTCCTCTCTGAAACTCAGCTCAGACCATGATATCTACAAATCTGAAATGGGTCCTTTGCCATTGACTTCTACAGGCCCCCGAGAGCTTGGAGATGGAGGATTTGGACTTTTAGCAGCCTTGGGGTATAATAAATCATGAAAAAATTTGTTTTTTTTTTTTAAAAAAAACAACTAATTTTTGAGTTTGTGAAATTCAGACTTTAATAAATAACCCCCTAAATGTCTGTAAAGATACTAAATGCATAAGGCTATACTGTAAGTACCCAATAAAGTAAGTTGGGAAGATTGTTCCTTGAGTTCCTGCTCAACTGCAGTAGGGTGTGGAACTGCTCCCTTAGCTGAAGGTTTAGGGCAGTGCACCTGGACCTCTTCCTATACTCGGTGAGTCAACCTTCATGTGACCTACCTTCTTTTTGAGGTTGCTGAATTGTATGGGAAACACTTGAGTTCTAAGATACATTTCCCTCATTATATCTAGTGTACTCTGTCTGTAATAATACCTGCAAACTGTTATTTGTTCAATCATCTAGATACCAACAACAGAAAGGGAACCAATTTAGCTGGAAAGGGCATGTCTGACCAGATTAGGACTTACGAATAACCTGATGTTGTCACTAATAAAAATCACGTTTTTTTTGGTGACAAACATACCAGAAGAAAAATTTAAATCAAGAAACACATCACTGAACTTGAAATTGAAGATGCAGCCAACAATGGGCCCTAGGAAGAAATTTTACAATAAGTGAGTAAAGTTTTCTCTGTTTCCATACTTTAGCAGTTATTCCTACCAACAGCCCTTTACAAAAGGAGAAATAGCTACAGAAACGTCTACAAGGAAACCAGTTGGGACTGTTTGCCTTTAAAGGACCAGTAACATCAAAAAATTAAATTGTTTTAAAGTAATAAAAATATAATGCAGTGTTGCCCTGCACTAGTAAAACTGCTGTGTTTGCTTCAGAAACATTACTATTGTTTATATAAATGAGCTGCTGTGTAGCCATGGGGGCAGCCATTCAAAGGAGAAAAGGCTCAAGTTACACAGTAGACAGCAGATAAGCTCTGTCTGTCTAATGGTGTTATCTGTTATCCATTATCTATCCTGTGCCATTTAGCCGTTTTTCAATTTCCGCCATTGCTACACAGCAGCTTGTTTATATGAACTATAGTAGTGTTTCTGAAGCAAACACACCAGTTTTACCAGTGCAGGGCAACACTACATGATATTTTCATTACTTTAAAACACTTTCAGTTTTTGGTGTTACTGTTCCTTTATGGTCTCCACATTGATAACATTATAGTAGAGAATGCACTGGTGTTGAACTCTTTCTGTGCTCCAAAGAAATTCCATTCAGAACATTTTCAATATAATTATATTTATGGCAGATTTCTTAGTTCAGATCTCTGGCAATTTTTATTCTGACCACACACTGCTGCATTCCTGAATATTTCCACGGATCAGCAGGCATCCCAATCTATCGTTTATTTAACTTGGCAACAGTCATGGGAAACCATAACCACTATTTGAATGGATCAGCTGACCAGTTGTTATACTAAATAGAAGTACAGCGTTCCAGATATGCCCATAGATATGCCAAAACTTTGGCACACAGGCCTGTGAAATATTGACATATATATAAAAAAAAAGAGTGTGGACAACATAATAACAGGTCTATGCTCACTATGCATGTTACACTATAACATTTTGGGGGTTATCTATTAAAGGTCAAGTGTTTTTTTGGCGGTTTTTAAAAAAATATAAAGCAACATTTTTCGGCTTTTTGTAAAACCCCGAAGTTGGAAATAGCTTGAATCCTAAAATACTTGAGCTAAAACCTATCAAGTTCAGGTAGAAGTCAACGGCAGAAGTTCCTTTAACCATTTGAAGATGTTAATAGCCTTCATGATGTTCGAGTTTTCTTCAGTTGGGTTTTGCTTAATTCAAGCCATTTTAGTTTTTCCCCGCAGAAAACTTGAATAATTCGAGTTTTCAGGTTGTTAAACTAAAATTCAACGATTCAAGGTTTTTCCATTTCAGTTTTTTCCTAAATTAGAAAAATAAAATCGAGTTTGTGAGTTTATTCGAGGTATAAAAACTCTATATTCGCCCTTTCATTAATAACCCCCTCAAACTCATTATAACCCTCATCGCCAGTATATTTGTTACATTATATCAAAAACACTTTGGGCAGATTTATCAAAGATCAAATTTATGTAAATTTTTTTTTTACTCATAAATACTAATGTACTCAAAACTCGAATGTTATCTTATTTAAGAAAAAAACTTGAACGTCTAAAACTCGAACGAATATTACTGACCCGAAAACTAGAATAGAGTTTGAATCAAATTCAAATGAAACTCGATTCAAGTTTTTCTCCGAAAAAACTTGAATGGCAGGAAGGCTATTAACATCTTCAAATGGGTCAATGGACCTCTGCCATTGACTTGTACATGAACTCGGCAGGTTTTAGGTGGTGAATATTTGAATTAATACTGTTTCCACTGTCGAGATGTGATGAATCTTACATTCGAATTTACATTCGAGTTGATGCTTTTAAATTCGAATTTGTGAGTTTGGACACAAAAAATGGAAACCTTAATAAATCTGTACCATAAAGTTCAAGGCTAACAGAGTGCACAAAGCAGCCATGTATAGTTAGTTAAGCAAATGACTGTACAGTTTATTAACTGATCTATGCAAACAAATGACCTGCATTAAAAAATAGAAAACCTTTTAACACTCACAGTAAAAACATGCATTACATTGAACATAAAATCTCACAATATACATCGCAGCATAATTATCGCTAATGCAAGGCTCGGGCAGCAAAAAAAGGGTAGCATTCATAACAAACATTCTTAGGTCTTGTCCAGAAATAGTATTTTTTTTCCTGATAATTCTGCTTTGTAAAAATATATATTTTTTTGTACGTAGTAGATGAACCGCTGCTTGTTTCTTGTGATACAATTATACAAAGTTGAAAGAATTATTTTAACCTTATGGGTATCTTATTTCTCTCACTTTACTCCTCTAGTAGAGAACTTGTGGCGGTTACATGTATTGGGACATTGCTCCAATCCGTGTCTTCTTTGGCCTAGCTATGTTTGCCAATCATGCAACCACATTCCAATTTTTTCCCCTAAGGCAAAAGTATAGCCTAAAAGTGATCTATTTTATTTAGAAATGTGTTGCAAACACAATCATCATTGTGTTTTATCATGCCCTTTAATAGTGGACTCATCACCCTTTTCTTTTTCAGCTTCTGCAGCCATCATGCCAGCCTTGTAGGTGCTGCAAACCCCCACTAGTCTGTTTACACGAGACTCCAGTCTCTCAGCACTTTTCTCCAACCCAAAGCCCAGCATGGTGGCATCTAGGTGTACTTTTGCCTTGCTAAGCTGGCTATACTATAATACATTTTTAGAGTGATCTGTTGTGGTTTGAGCCAATAGTTTAGACCAGTGATTCCCAACCAGTAGCTCGTGAGCAACATGGTGCTCTCCAACCCCTTGGATGTTGCTCTCAGGGTCCTCAAAGCAGGTGCTTATTTTTGAATTCCTTGCTTAAAAGCAAGTTTTAATTGCATAAAAACTAAGCCAAGTGCCAATAGTGCCAAGTAGAGCCTCTTGTAAACTGGCAGTCCACATAGGGGCTGCCAAATAGCCAATCACAGCCCTTATTTGGCACCACAAGGGACTTTTTCATGCTGGTGCTGCTCCCGGGTAATGTGTCTCACGGGTAAAAAAGGTTGGAGATGGCTGGTTTAGACTATACAGAGAGTCTGTCCATTTAGGCCCTGTTGAGATACATTAAAAACAGTGAAATGTAAAAACCTGAGCCTTATTTTGAGAGCAAATGCAAGAACATTTATAATAACCAATAAGTGCTGGTTTGCCTAAGCACCTAAGCCTATGTTCTGTTTTAAGAACCAAACTGAACAATAAAAACAATTACCAACACTTTCACTGAGATCACATTTTATTTTGTCACATTCCTGGTAGTGCACTTTCTTTCTCTTTCCCTCCGAGCTTTTATATTTTGAGTATATCTAACAGCAAAATAGCACCCGAGCACCCATACAGGAAACAGAATACAAAGCCCCAACAGTCTGCCAACAGAGGCCCGTGTAGAACAGTGTTTGGAGGCGATGACTTGTTTATGCAAAGTGCTGATAAATATTATTAGGCATATGGCACTACTTTTATAGAAAAACACATATAAGAAACGGCATAGTCCATATGCATAGTAATAATTATTACTGCTTTGAAATAAGGTACAGACATAACGGCTAATATTTTTAACATCCAGCGGATGACAATTCAGCAATAAATAGGGCAAATGTAGTGCACATAGGCAACGCGCATCAACAGGAACGATCACTCCAGGAGAATTCCATAATTTTTCCAGCAAAGCTTGTCAATATTTCCTTTCCACTGCATTGATCCCTGGTGCAATGATACATAGTGGGCACCCAGATTTACACTGATTTTGGTTTTGTGAGTTAGAAGAAAAGGCACAGAGATGAAAAATGAATCTTACATTTAGGGGCATATTTATCAAAACCCGAATCTTTCTGGGTAGTTTAATTAAAAAAGTCCGACCAAACTAGAATGCACGATTGGACCTTATTTTTATTAAAAAAGCTCAGGGACAAACACTAAAAAAACTGAGCGGAAATCTAAATCTTACGATATTTTCTGAGTTTTTTCCAGAACCTCTTGATTTTTTTGAGGATTTTTCCTGAACAGCCAGAATTTTTCAGATTTTGGTTCGAAATCATGGGGTGCCGTTTGTCCCAAATACATTCTGTATACAAAACTATCCCTAATACACAGAATGAATGTCACACAAGCAGGTTACTACAATAAGAATAGCCATATCACCTAAAATGATCATATTTATGTTTTGCATACTTTTCTTTTTCTACAATCATTATAAGTGCAGCATTATATTTCTCGACCATTTGTGAGAACTTCCATTTATGAACCTGTAGTGTTTAACAGCAGCTCTTTTAGGAAAGGTTTGTTCATGTTTATTACTATGCAGCACAGGGGACATTAGAGGGCGCCCTCTATAGCAGGCCAGATACTTTGCCTTAGCCATGTGGAGCAGAGCTGGCCACTTCTCATCTTGTTTGTATATGGCAATAAGCTTTGTTCTTATTGTTCAGGGATGTGACTCACAGTGTTGCTTCACAGAATGGTTATTGTATCTGTTTTGTGAAACAAAACTGTAATTTTGTGGAAAGAATGAATCCTGTACTATAAAATCTTGCTTTCTGTCACAGATATCTATTTTGTCAGTCAAATCTAGCTTGACAAGCACTAGTTAGTTACACTATTATATATTATGTCTAACTTTGTTTTTACATAATTCATTCTGTAAGTAACTTTGCACATAAGTGTGTCCGTTACATGGAGGTTATACATTTGTGAGACAGATTGCTTGTTAAACTGTACAGAATGGAGTTTGTGACATAATGACATCCTTTTGTGCACTAACCAGATTTTGTTTTCATTCTTTAATAGAAATACATCTTTTGTATATTTTTTTATCTGTGTATGGTCACAAATACTTATATAACATGAGAAACATTCATTCTGTGTATTAGGGATAGTTTTGTATACAGAATGTATTTGGGACAAATGGCACCCCATAATTTCGAAATAGTCAGATTTTCAGGCTAATTCCAGCACAGACCACAGAAACCTCCAAATATGATAGAGACCTCTCCTATTAACTTATATACAACCTCGGTAAGTCTGAGATGCCGGATTTTCTGATTCTGACTTTTTCCATCCTTGGGTTATAATAAATCTCTAAAAATTTAAGACTTTTTCCAACTAAAAATTCAGCTTTTATAGTAAAAAAAAAAATTGAATTTTTCGAGTTTTTGGCATTCGGATTGTAATAAATAACCCCCTTAGTGTGCAATTTGCAGCAAACAGCTAAAGTCAACTTAATTTTTTTTTTTTAAAAAAAAACCTTCATGCCATAGTTGGGAGGTTTATGTGGCAAAGAGAATTATGTTTTTATGTGTTACATATAAATATATATTTATAAAGCTGAAGAATAAAAATACAGTTGGAGAAGGCTTCATACAATTGGAGGCCCCCTTGGTGGCTGTAATGTGAACGGGCGCCGTCTTAGGCGGCGAGTCTTGGCATATTGATAACATGAAACATATTCATAGCACTGGTGGAGCGCACGCACAATATGCTCCAGAGGCAGGGCAGGTAAACTAGAATGTATTGCATAAATTGTCTTCACTCTGTATTGCATCATGATTACATCATTGCGCCAAACAACAATTTGTGTAACAGAGAACCATGTCCTATTGTAAACAAAATCGTATGTTGTATACAAGTATAAAATTATTGTATCCCATGAATAATAGTGTCTTGTGGCACTAGTTTTAGACTCTCACTAAAGAAAATTGCTGACCAATGGGAACATGGGGCAAGGGTGGGGTACTGCAATCTAGTATGATCAAAGATGGCTGCTTGCAATACTGACTATGATCACCCTGGGGAAATATATACACTAATTTAACCTTCTGTCATACAATACGTGCCACATTGGTGTGCCATAGGGATGCATGGGATCCAGGATTTTGCTTGTATTTAAATATGTAAATGGTTTGGATTCTGGTATCCAGCTGAGTTTTTAGTCGAAAATGATGGATTGGGTGCATCCTTAGAGTGTGTCACTAAACTCAATACAGAAGGAAGTGGTTAGATAAGAGTCTATAGCAACTCAAATTAGAACAAGGAGAACTATATCAAGAGAAATGGCTCTCAAAATAATCTGATCACAACAATCGTCTCTGGGAAGACTGTGGCAATCCAAAAACTTGCAGTTATTTCACACCGACTCCAGTTGAGAGTATGCAATGGCATCAGCATCTACTCTGGCCATACTAGCTCCATGCCTACTACTGCCATTGGGATCCCTTTAAAGCATGTTGGGATGGGGGTTGCCAGTAATTCAAGGCTTTTTGATCACAGTGATTTTCCCTGAGCAGATTATGGTGATCAAAACACCTTGGGTGCCATGAAAAGAAGGATACAGTACCATGTACAAACACTACTCAACAGGAGCCTCTACTGGATCTTCTGTACATTGAAACACCACATTTAGATAGGACTTTTATCCTGTAGGCTGAATTATATCAGTTTTTGCTCTGGGTATAAATGGGATATACCCCTTAGGCCAGTAATCCACAACCAGTGGCTTGGGAGAAATATATTACTCACCAACCCCTTGGCTGTTGCTCTCAGTGGCCTCAAAGCAGGTGCTTGTTTTTAAATTCTTGGCTTGATGGCAAGTTTTGGTTGCATAAAAACCAGATGTACTGCCAAACAAAGCCTCCTGTAGGCAGCCAGTCCACATAGAGGCTACCATATAGCCAATCACAGCCCTTATTTGGCATCCCTAGGAACTTTTCCGTGCTCTTTTCTTTTCAACACTTTTACGTTTTAATGTGGTTCACCGATATAAAAGTTTGGGGACCCTTACCTTAGGCATTACTTTCTTCTACCAACAATAATTCCCCTTAACTGTTGCGTTAGGGCCCCTGGTTTATTGTCATAACAAGTTCTGCTACATACTGCACTAATGAGCAAAACAACGACCGTCTAACAAACTCCACATATGCCAAATGAACGGAAGGGCAGGACGTATTTAAGTGCCAATGTTGTCACCATAGATTACCCCTACTTGGCAGCGATCGAGTGCTTTGAGCAAGCAGCCAACACAATGTAACAACACAAAATAGGCGAGAAAGGCACAATCTGTTTTATCCTTCTAACATTAACCCAGCTATCAACTCAGTGTAGCAAGAAAATATACTGTACATCTTCCTTATGTTACAGGACCCTATGTACATAGTTACTATCTGTATAGTTGGATATTTTTATATGCAATTTACAGCAACAGACAGATATTTTTTATTATATATATATATATATATATATATATATATATATATATATATATATATATATATATATATATATATATATATATATATATATAACAATTGTTATCTCTGCATGCAAGTGAACCACCCAACACCCTGTTAAAATGCTACGCCTGGTAGCGCAGTGCTCGTGTCATGGTAGAACAGCTATTATCATGGTAGGCAGCTATTAGCAAAATTTGGCTACAATTTGTACATGAAACACAGAGTGATATGTCTTAACCACAATCTGGAGTTGAGCAGCAGCTATAAATTAGGGATGCACCGAATCAACTATCTCTGATTCGGCCGAACCCCTAAATCCTTCGCAAAAGATTAGGCGGAATACTGAACCAAATCCGAATTTGCATATGCAAATTAGAGGTGGGAAGGGGAAAACATTTTTTACTTCCTTGTTTTTTGACAAAAAAAGGCATGTGATTTCCCTCCCCACCCCTAATTTGCATATGCAAAATAGGATCCGGATTCGTTTCGGCCGTGCAGAAGGATTTGGCCGAATTGGAATCTTGCTGAAAAAGGCCGAATCCTGTCCGAATCCCAAACCGAATCCTGGATGGATTTCTAATATAAATGATAAAAAGCCAATATTTCCACACAAGAGAAAAATTGCCAGCGCATGGTTTGCTTTTAAAAATAATTATTACAAAATTACATGTTTGTCATTTAGTTTTTTTCCTGTTAAAAGGGTATCAAAGAAGACCCAAACCTCAATTGCACTGATTAAAGGCCAGCGCCGGATTTCAATGACGGGCGCCCCTAGGCCGCGCGGTCCGACCAGGCGGCCACGCAGTCCTAGCGCCCACCTCCCCTTCCCAGCACGCTGGCGAAAAAACGCTGGCGCAGCTGCTGTAATTTAATGGGGACGCACCGTCCCCATAATGCAGCTGGGTGGCATGCCGCCCCTATTTTTTTGCCGCCCTAGGCCCGGGCCTATGCGGCCTTGCCGCAAATCCAGGCCTGTTAAAGGCATTACAGTGACTAATGGGCAACGTTAATATATCAGTGCATAATGTTAAACCGTACCTAATATTTAGGGGATATGGGTGGTTTTGTTGCATTTTTTCGCTATCAGGACCACTAAATTCTAATTACACCACTCACTGAAATATAGGCAACCCAAGGGTTGGAAAATACCATGGCATTTTTAGTAGAATAGAAATCTTCTCTATGACTGCTCTGCATTGGAGCTACTGTATATGTGGTTGAGCAAAATAGACTTTGTACTATCACTAGTGTTCCTATAAACAGCTGCTCTTGGGACCTTGGGGAGTCATTACAGTTTGTACTCATTACTGACAGTTCTGCAGATAATATTTGACCTCTGTAAGTGCGTTTAGTTCTCCTTTAACCAATTGTTTTTTCTAATTGTAGCTCTGCTATAAAACTATCTGTACATTTATTAGGCATTGACACGTCAAAGTGAGACCCTAATGTCCTAAGCTATATTACACTGCAGCAATTTATTCATTTAGACTCAGTAGGAGGGTGAATCATTTGTACAGTAATATCTGGTTCCCTGTGGGGGGCTGCGTCATTAAAGTGACAAACAACAGTGTAAACGTGAATTAATTCAATTCAGCAGAAAAGGGGGATCTCATATGGGCTGTACAGAAAGCCTAGCTGTATTTCCCTTATTTATTGTATTGTTAATTTATGTCAAGGATCTGTATGCACTCTACAGCACCATATAAAAAATCTGAAAATCCGCCATCTCTGACTTGTTGAGGTCATGTATAAATCAATGGGAGATGTCCCTATCCCTATGTGAAGATATTGTGGTTTGCGCTGGGTTTAGCCCGATAATCCTATAAATTCGGGGTAAACTAATTTATCTCATATTTTTTTTTAACCCAAGCTCAATCAAACTCCCATCCATGATTTTATCTTATTTATCAATAAAATAGCTCTAAAAAGTTAGGTCTGGAAAAAAATAAAATCGCGTGAAAACTCAAATTGTACAAATTTTTCAGACTTTACCGTATATACTCGCGTATAAGCCGAGTTTTTCAGCACCCAAAATGTGCTGAAAAACTCGACCTCGGCTTATACGCGGGTCATACGCCAATCCCTCACCGGATCCCTCACCTCCCTCTCCCATAGCGCATCAGGACTCTGTGACTGACTGTCACGCCGCCCGGAGCAGGTCCAGGAGCTCTGGGCGGCGCGTCCTTCCCTGCCGGCGTCCTTCCAAAATGGCGGCGCCCATGGCCGCCACGTGGGTAGAGGCGCCGGCGATCGTGACAGTCAGTCAAAGAGTCCTGATGCGCTATGGGAGAGGGAGGTGAGGGATCCGGTGAGGGATTGGCGTATATAAGGTATTTGAAAGAAAATAACCCCTACTTTCAGCACCTGGGTGTGTCATTAGTAACTCCTCACTTCATTGATATTCATAGGCTCACAAAATGGGGTGTGGGGACCAGGGCCCTTTTGTATAAAGTGTTGTGTTATTTCCCAGCACCCACTGCTAGCCCTGTATTCTATATGGATTATCTTCTCCCTACAGGAACCAGCATGGCAGCACCAACTGCTAAACAGGGGCTTATTTATAATAATGGGATTATTGGACCCCCTTCCCCCATCCAGGCCATATTCTCCTAGAAGAGTTTGTGACCAAAATAAGCAGAGGAATTTCAAAGCTCTTGCTGCGGACTGTAAACATTTACATGTGTCCTGCACACTGTTGGGGCCGCAGAAGGAGCCTCGTATGTAGTTGCTGCATCTCTCCATCTCTCTGCCCCTGGTTGAGTTATAAGTTATTTTACTGTGACTGGTGTGCTTACAATTTTTTTTTTTTTAAACTGTGGGCACCTTTCATTGTTATTCAGTGGGTGCAGGTACAGATTGATTTTCAATCAGCCCCTAGGCTTATACACGAGTCAATAAATTTTTCCAGTTTTCTTAGGTAAATTAGGTACCTCGGCTTATACACGGGTCGGCTTATACACGAGTATATACTAGGGATGCACCGAATCCAGGATTCGGTTCGGGATTCGGCCAGGATTCGGCCTTTTTCAGCAGGATTCGGATTCGGCCGAATCCTTCTGCCCAGCCGAACCGAATCCGAACCCTAATTTGCATATGCAAATTAGGGGCGGGGAGGGAAATCGCGTGACTTTTTGTCAGAAAACAAGGAAGTAAAAACTGTTTTCCCCTTCCCACCCCTAATTTGCATATGCAAATTAGGGTTCGGATTCGGTTCGGTATTCGGCCGAATCTTTAGCGAAGGATTCGGGGGTTCGGCCGAATCCAAAAAAGTGGATTCGGTGCATCCCTAGTATATACGGTACTCCCGAATCGCTTGTAATTAGAATTATTCAGATTATTGGCCTGAACTCAGCACAGAACACGATATCTTCAATTTGGGATATCTGACATTGAATTATACATGACCTCGACAGGTTGAGATGCCGGGTTTTCAGATTCAGGCTTTTTGCAGCATTGTGGTATAATAAATCTCGAAAAATTAAGAGTTTTTGCCCAAAAAGCCGACCACAAAAAATAGAGTTCTAGTAAATAACCCCCTATGTGTCAATGTTTAGTGAAAAACGCCAAAAACGGACGCCTGGCGCCGTTTCGTGAATTTGTCGCGAAACTGTGCCTTCGTCCGTTTTTGACGCTTTGATGCCCGCAAATTTTCCTGCCCGTTTTGCAAATTTATTCGCCGCTGCAAATCAAGCAAATTTGCCACGAATTAGCGCCTGGCAAATAAATTCACCCATCACTATCAATGAACATCAAGTGCATGCCAGACAGTTTGCTACCCCCTACATCAGCCATTTTGACAGGAGTCTTATATCCAGGCCCGGATTTGTGGCAAGGCCACATAGGCCCGGGCCTAGGGCGGTGAATTTTTTGGGGCGGCACGCCGCCCAGCCGCATCTTTGAAGCACTGGGGACTTAACGCTCCCCCGCGCTTCTGCCTCAGCAAGCGCCACAGCCGGCACTAGGACCCTGCGGACACAGGGCGGCGCGACCGGAAGCAGCAAGGGTATGGATGGTGCGGCCTTGAGGCGCCGCTTCATTAAATCCGGCCCTGCTTATATCCAAGCATGTTTTGGATCATTTTCCTATATTTCTGTTACTATTTTGCCTTGATGATCTAGCTGTCATCTTTCACTGTGTGTTACAGAGATAATTTATCACTCACATCAGTCCCTGCCCCAGTGAGGCTTACAATCTAACTACATCACTCTTGTTACCCCCTACCCCAGCCAGCAGTAATCTTATTTACAAGCATGTTTTGGATCATTTTTCTAAATTTTTGTTACTATTTTGCCTTGATGATCTAGCTGTCATCCTTCACTGTGTGTTACAGAAATAATTGATCATTCTCATCAGTCCCTGCCTCAGTGGGGCTTACAATCTAACTGGGGTAATCACTCTCCAATTTAACCTGCAAGTATTTTTACTTGAATTTACTGTGAACTGTCCCTGCATCCCCTACACCTGTACAAATGCGTAAAGTGGGATAATCTTATTCCACGTGAAAAAATAGAGAAATAAATGATATCTACTATATTATTTAGAAGAATATCTCATTACCTCTAAAACCTCTCATTCTAGTAATACAAAATAAAATTCTCTATTGCCCCATTTTTTTATCCCCTCTAAACTACACAAATCTATGATGTTAAAGTTAATCCGCTCTTACAATAGCAGTAGGCACAAGGCGGGCTCTCCAAAAAAGTAGCTACACCCCATGAGAATTTGCTGTCCCCAGCACAATGAAATCATGCTCTGCCACCTTTGCCTCATTATTCAACCCTAGAGGACACTGGTGATGTCACCGAGCAGTGATGTCATGACAATTGAAAGCTTTCGATACATCGTTTTTATCCCTGTTAAATGGGAAGACCAATTTTGATTTTTCAAGATTTTTTTAGATTCCGAAATCTTGAAAGTTCAAGATCAAATTAAATGGTGTTTTTTTTTTTTTTGCGACACTTGAATCATTGATGCAGTCACTGATTTTAATATATAGTCACATCAAATATTCTCAAGGTTTCGAGGAGCTGGAAGGTTAATAATTGAACCAAGAACTCCATAATCAGCCAGCTCAACATGGGCCCCAACTACTGTAGTTCATAGCAATGGGTACAGGGAAGTCTTCTGGGGTCTAAGCAAAAAGCTAAAGGTATGGACCTAAATCCTTCCCTCTTTCGGGCAGGACAGCAAGACCCGACCATGCAATTTCAATTGTGCCTCAGTGAAGCAGAAATACTTTTACATGATAGAGATCCAGTACCTTGTTATCTAAATATATATATATCTATATGTCATGCAAAATTCTAATTCTACATCATTTACAAAGTGTACATATTTCAGGAGAAAATAAATCATTGGCTATAGTATTTGAGCATGCACTGTACATACATACTAAGTACAGACACATTCCTCACCTGCATTGCATTGCTATTTGCCATGTACACGTCGGGGTTTTGGGATTATTGAAGCAGGTCGATTTACGGGAAAAGTGCTTGGACATTATATACAGCGGATCAGTGGGGACTGTACATTCTTCATTAAAAAATAAATGTTGATATCAAACATATTTCATCCCGCTCCCCGAATTATATTTTGTGAAGAATTCACTGCAAAATTTTTCTTTTGTGCTTCGATGACACCATTATGATGTCATTAGCAGACCAAAATGGAAACAAGAAACACTTTTGATGTCTATGTCCCAAGCTACATGTCCGGACAAACTGGGATTCGTTTTCTATACACTATATACACAAAGGCTCAGAGTTTAAAACAGCTTGCTGGCTTAACAAAGGCATGGCGTCCTGTGACTGGATGCCCCAAGGTCCAGTTTTGGCAGAGTTGTTATTGAGCACATGCCATCCAAGAAAGTGCAAGATCGGTGCCTCGTTGGCGGTGCAACGTGTACGTGCAAACACTTCCTCTTCATGCATTGTTCCAAGCACTCGTTTTTCACTTTGTCCCTCAAAAGAGGTCAAATGAATTGATAAAGTTATAGCACTTTCTGCACGATTTAAAAAAAAAAAAAGTCGGCGCATTCAAGTTGGAATTCATCCCAACCGGGAAATTCACCATCTTATTTTACGGTGGAAAAATACTTTTTTTTTTTTTTTTTTTACAACAGAACAGTATCTAGGTTTGTAAGTTAGTTAATGGATCAGGTTAATGGTCCTCTTCTAATCAGTTGGATAATACGATCCATGTATGGAAAGTAACAACCGTGCCATCGAATGCAAAGGACTTGTGTTGCAATAGCTGTTATCTACTAAAGAAAACCCTGGTTAAGTGTGATATTTACCCGCATTCAAGCTGCAAGCATTATATAACTAAGGTGGAAGAAAATAAAACAAATGGAGTTGCAAGAGTAAGGCTGAATTGCTTTCTACTCCTCTCGAAGCTGTAGACAATAGCGATGGTAGCGGAGCTGGAAGAAAAGCCTCTCCAGTAAGGAGTGGTTCATTCCAGGAACGACGTGGTGCTCTACGACTCCGACATGCTTGAATCCCAAGGACTCGTAGAGCTTGTGGGCTGCGATCTTGACGGCTGTTGTGCCGAGCACAATGGAAGAGTAGTGGTTGAGCATGGCGAACTCAAGAACCTTGCGACCTAGAGCCTTGGCAATACCTTTACCGCGATAGTTGGAGTCTACAGACATCCGCCGTAACTCGACCACGTTGTCTTCTTCGTTGCCTCGGGCAGCCACTATTCCAACAACTTTCCCATCTAGGACCGCCACCCAGAAGCAAGAACCTACAAAACCAAAAATCAGTACAATCAATTGGTTTCAGCTTTGTGTTTCGAGTAAATAGAGCTGTTTTTGCAAAAATAACAACTAAAATGTTTCATGCACATTTCCTGATGTCCAGAAAAACCTATTACAGGAGCCATCAGCTTTGTATCATAAAGGATCACTTCAATAAAATCAAAATGTTAAATTCCACCCATGATCTTGGCACTTACTAAACCCTGACTCATAGCATTCAACAGTTTGCAGTTTCTTAACTACTAAATAGCCACAAGTTGGGTATCTGTATACAGGTATGGGACCTTTTATCCAGAATGCTTGGGACCTAGAGTTTTCCAGATAACCAGATACCCCATAATATGGGTATCCATATCTTAAGTCTACTAAAAGATCATTTAATCATTAATTAATTGTTAATTAAACAATTAAGGATTGTTTTGTCTCCAATAAGGAAGTCTTATTATTATAAAATAAATATAAGATATATTATTAATATAAGGTTATGTTTCATTATTATAAATTTGAATTATTTGGAGAAAATGTGAGATGGCTGTCGTGTAATTCAGAGCTTTCTGTATAATGGATCCCATACTTGTAGTAGGAGAGAATTTGATAGAAAGCATGTTTTCAAGTGCACTTTGCAAACCAATGGAAAAAAAAATTATGGGTTAGTGTTTGATAAACAAAGTTATTTCACCAAGAGCCTGGCAAACACAACCTAATGATAAATACTCAAAACATACAGGAAGGGTAAATAAGATGAGTAGAGTAAGTAGGCGGTTTCATAGTTGTTCTTATTCAAACTGGGTAAAGTCTAAGGGGGTTATTTACTAAACTCCGAATGCCTGAAATTCCCCGAAATCCGAAAAATTTGTGATTTTTTTTGTGTTATAATAGGCTTTAAAAAAAATCATGAATTTTTCGGAATTTAATGAACCCTGAGGGCTATAAAAACCGAATATAAAAACACGGCATCTCAAACCTGTCGAGGTTGCAAAAAGTCAATGGGAACAGTCCCATTGATTTTTGGTTGTGTCGGGGGTTTCGGGCAATTTCACAATGTTTTTGGAGCTTTTGAAGGAAAACTCAGTTTTTGTGGAATATTCACGAAAAAATCGTGAAATTCTGAGCTTTTCCCGCAAAGGTAATTTTCGGGAAAATGTAATAATAAATAAGCGTGGAAAACCCGAGCGGGCTAGATCGGAGTTTGTAGCAGCCGATATTTAGATAAATTCGGACCTTGATAAATAACCCCCTTCGGGTCTGATTTACTAGCATTCAGATTTCAATTTTTTTCACAAATGATATTTTTTTCACTAAATTAATTTTTTTATTTCCCTAAAGCTTTTACAAGTCAAGATTTATTAAGGGGGTTATTTATCAAAGGTCACGTTTGTGAGTTTTTTTTTCTACCTTGAATAAACTCACAACTCAAATGTTTGCTTGTTTATTGAAAAAACCTGAATGTAAAAAACTCGATTGAATACAATTGGGGAAACAACTTTATCAAGTTTACAGGTTAAAAAAAACTCAAATACCTCAAATGTTTCAAACGCAAACCACTGTAAAACCTGAAAATCATAAAGGAAAAAAACCTTCTTCAAATGGTTTAAGGAACCTCTGTCATTGATTTGTAAATGACCTCAACAGATTTCAACCGGAGTATTTTTGGATTAGGGCTTTTAGCAGTTTTGGGGTATAATAAATCTCGAAAAAAAAATTTAGTTCCCACCCCAAAAAAATTATTTTTTTTTTGTGAAACTACCCTCGAATATTTATTTTTAGAGAAAACACAACTCGACCTTTGATAAAAACCTAAGTGTAAAAACTCCTGACCCCATCGAACCTTTTGTTTTAGCTATTAAGACGTTTAGAGGTTTTCAGATGATGAATACTTGAATATTTTGCACTAAAACTCCTAAATTCAAATAATGCTTTCAAAAACTCAAATGTACAGTATTTATTAAGTGCAAAATATTTGAGAAGTTACAATGTAAACCGTTGCCATCTAAAAGCTGCCAAGTTCATGTCAAAGTCAATTGGGGTTACTTAAGGGCTCTTACACATGACCGTTCTGCGTTCCGTTTTTTGGCGTTCAGCCGCAGGGGAGCGCAGGAATAGACGCAAGTAATTATTGGGCTGTACTCACTCAGGCGCGTGTAGGCGCCGAACGCAGGTTCAGACGCAACATGCTGCATTTTTCCTGCGTTCGGCGCCTACACACGCCTGAGTGAGTACAGCCCCATTTCAAATAATTACTTGCGTCTATTCCTGCGCTCCCCTGCGGCTGAACGCCAAAAAACGGAACGCAGGGGAGCGCAGGTCGGAACGGTCATGTGTAAGAGCCCTTATACAGAGCACTTAGCTTGCCCTGGGGAAGTAGCTCATAGCAACCAATCAGCAGGTAGCATTTACTAGTCACCTGTTAAAATGCAAGAATCTTATTGGTTCTTATGGGTTACTGCTCCTGAGCAAACTTAGTGCCTTATATTACATATGAGGGTATGGTCGCACATTTTTAGAATTTTTTTTAGAGTTTTGAGGGTTTTTTCACAATTTTATTCAATCAAATTTTTTATATCCACATTTTTTAATTAATAAACAGTCATTAAAAATTAAAGTAAAAAAAATATATATGAAGTATAAAAAAATCCAACATTACACAAATTTGAATATTGATGAATAGGCCTTAAAAGGAGAAGAAAAGGCTTGTACACTTGGGGGTGCCAATTGTTAGGCACCCCCAAGAGATTGTATTGACTTACCTGAAACCCCAGGTCAGTGCTCCTATCAGCAGAAAACTGCACTGGCCCGGGGTTATACAAGTGAGCACCACAGAGCAATCTTCTTCCATCTTTTTCTTTCTTTACACAGCTGTGCATGTGCAGTAGAACGAAAAGCTGAACTTTAACTAAAAAGGCGACTATTTCATTAAACTGCGCATGCGTTTGCCCCGGGAAATTTGAAGAAAGAAGAAGCTGGAAGTGGATCACTCCATGGTGCTCACTGGTATAACCCCAGGCCTGTTCAGTTTTCTGCTGATAGGAGCACTGACCTGGGCAGGGGCACTCCACCAATGAGGCGAGTTGAGACACTCGCCACAGGCGGCAGTGCCCCCCTGGTTGCCAGGGGCGGCAAAAATGCCGCTCCTGGTAACTAAGAGCCGAATTTCCGGCTATTGCGCTCTCTGCACTAAGCGTTGCGGACCGCCCCTGCCCTCTCCGGCGCTATAAAGGTTAGTGCAGTGGGGAAGGGTGGGGGCGGTGAAAGAAGGCCGCCTCAGGCGGCATAATAGCAAGAATCGCCCCTGGACCTGGGGTTTCAGGTAAGTCAATAAAATCACTTGGGGTGCCTAACATGTGGCACCCCCAAATGTACAAAACCTTTCCTTCTCCTTTAAGAGATAAAACATGTATATGATTATGGTTTTCAGTGATTTTCTTGAGGATTGCTTAACACAAAGTAGTGTCATCTTTACAGCCGAAAACCACAAAAAGTGCAAACCAGACTCATTTTCACCTTCTGTACAGAGCAATGGCAGGGTTCACTGATCCAATGGGTTATTATTCATTTATAATGACTTGCTGATGGTTACAGTGAGCTTTTCCTGTGACCAGTGTTGTACATGAGAAACATTAGAGAGAGGGGGGGATTGAAGAATGAAGGATTTTAGTATCTCAGTGGGTAGAGACAACGAAACTCTAGTGACAGACGCCAAGGGCACTGGAATGGAACAGCTTGTGGCTGTGCAACATGAGAAATAGCATTAAATATGCATGAACAGAGGGGATTCTCCTAAGAAGAATCACCATTCTTACCTTAGCTTTTTAGCTTACAGCATATAGAGATTTAAATGGTGTCATTCCAAAACACATCAGTTAATAGTGCTGCTCCAGCAGAATTCTGCACTGAAATCCATTTCTCAAAAGAGCAAACAGATTTTTTTATATTCAATTTTGAAATCTGACATGGGGCTAGACATATTGTCAGTTTCCCAGCTGCCCCCAATCATGTGACTTGTGCTCAGATAAACTTTAGTCACTCTTTACTGCTGTACTGCAAGTTGGAGTGATATCATCCCCCTCCCTACCCCCCCCCCCCCCAGCAGCCTAATAACAGAACAATGGGAAGGTAACCAGATAGCAGCTCCCTAACACAACATAACAGCTGCCTGGTAGATCTAAGAACAGCACTCAATAGTAAAATCCAGGTCCCACTGAGACACATTCAGTTACATTGAGTAGGAGAAACAACAACCTGCCAGAAAGCAGTTCCATCCTGGCTGGCTCTTTCTGAAAGCACATGACCAGACAAAATGACCTGAGATGCACCTACACACCAATATTACATCTAAAATAAAATACACTTGTTGGTTCAGGAATTACATTTTATATTGTAGAGTGAATTATTTGCAGTGTAAACAGTGTCATTTAGAAATAAAAACAACATCATATAAATCATGACAGAATCCCTGTAAAGGGCCAGAGTATGATAAATCTCAAAATTCAAATTAAAACTCAAAATTGAGTTTGGATAATTCACAATTCGATTTTGAGAGTTTTGAACAAAACAAAAGAAAATTTGAAAATTCTAATTCGAATTTTCACATTTCAATCTGCCCCTCAGTCTCATTAGTCAGATTGGCAGGTTTTGGATTTTGGAGTAAATTCGCAGAGGATTAAAACGTTACACAAAAATTCGCCTTAAAGGAGAATTCAACTCCTTCGGCGCTAAAATCCCTCCCCTGTGTTTCCCTCCTCCCCTCTGACCTACCTCCCCCCAGGGCAAATGCCCTTAACTTGTTCCTGACCCCTCCGTGCAGGTCCTCTCCTGTTGAGTTCATGGCAGCCATGCTCGTCCGTGCGCTCTTCTTCCTGTATTCACCGGCATTTGGTGGCGCATGCGCAGTAGAGGGATTTGTTGGTAAGGATCTACTGGGCATGCGCCCGAAAGTCACGAAGTTTCTTTTTTCGGAAACTTCCTGACTTTCGGCACATGCGCAGTTTGCTCTTTTGTGAAATGGGATTTCCGTGCAGAATTCTGCTGGAGCAGCAGTATTAACTGATGTGTTTTGAAAAAAACATTTTTTCCCATGACAGTATCCCTCCCTTATACGGGCCGGTCGCGGCAAAACCACATTGCGTGCTCGCACTGGCACGCACACGCGCATGACAGCGGAGGTGGGGAGGTACGATCCAGAGGGGGCCCTAAAACTGCAGCCTTGGTGGGCCAGGGCCCCCAGTCCAACTCTGAGCCTAGGGGCCCAGTGTGATCAGGGGCCCATTTCAGTTTGCTTAATATTTTTATTTGCATTGCTGGTTCTGGTTGGGAGTAGCTACTGAGAGAAAGAGGCAGGCAAGGTGAATACATGTGCCCAGATGCATTCAGACCCTGTAACGTCACTGGCACATCCCAAAACTGACCCAGCATAGAGAGCTGAGTGCACTCATCCAGACCCAGAAGAAGCTTAGAAGGGGGCCCTATGTAAATGTAGCCTAGGGCCCCACATGTTATTAATCTGCAAATGCTCGCCACCTAAAACCTGACGAATTACCGCTCCAGTTAACGGGAGAGGTTCAGGAATCAATTTGGTGATGTTTGTAGCCTTCCTGACATTCAAGGTTTTTTTTGGAGAAAAAACTCGAATTGAGTTTTTTAAATTCGAATTGAGTTTTTATAATAATTCGAATTAGAGTTTTCCGGCCGTTTAAATTGGTTTAAGTTTAAAAAAATTGGATGTTTTTAATACATTTTGACTAGTCCAATTTCAAATTAATGGGAGTTTAAAAAAACTTCCATGAATTCGACCCCTGATAAATGTGCCTCTGAGTGTTGAAGAACTATTATTGTGGCAATGGACAAAACTGGTACCCAGAGTTTTCCAAAGGTGCAGAGCTTCAGTGTCCCATCCATTTACCCACAAAGCTATGGACTTGCCCAACTGATATAGGCATGGCATCCCTTATCCAGAAACCCATTATACAGAAAGCTCTTAATTATGGGCAGGCCATCCAAGGTAGGACTGGGTTGGTGGGACGCCGGGATAAAACCCAGTCCCGCTCCCTTTGTCACAGTTTCTGATCTCCCTACTGGGCACATGAAGAAAAGGGTATGCGTGAGGGGTCGGAGGGGGGTTGTGGCTCGGGCAGGGGGGCCAGAGGGGGCTTTGTGGCTAACGCCGAGGCTATCTCCCATAGACTACATTACTATATGCATCATAGGCTTTAAGCTTGTGCCCCTTAATGCTCTAGAAAGACCATACCTCCCAACTGTCCCGTTCTTTGCGTGACAGTCCCGCAGTCCCGGGTTTGTTACTGAAATGTCCCTACTTTCTCTTTGATCTCCTGCACTGAACAGCCAAAAACATATACAAAGTTTCTAACTTAATTGGCTTTTGGCAGAAAGCCCAGAATAGATACTTAGATACTTTTGTAACAGTTTAAGATAAGAAAGTCTCTTGGGAGAATCAGGGGAGGCCATACCTCCCAACTGTCCAGTTTTTAGAGGGACAGTCCCTCTTTTAACAGCTCAACCCGCAGTCCCTCATTTGTACTGGAAAGTCACGTTTTTTTCTGCACTGAACAGTCAGAAAAATAAATTAATTAGCTTTTGGCAGAGAGCCCAGAACAGCCACAGCTGCAGATAAGATACTTTTGTTACAATTTCTCTTGGGAGAAGTTAGACTCACAGCATAAAGGGCAATTCACCTTCATTAGCAAAACTGTAATAACACATAAAAAACACAGAATTGCGTTCAGACTTTAATAACCTGCCAAATTTTGTAAAATGGACATGGTAATTAGTGGGTGTGGCCACAACTATGGGCGTTTATTCACCAGGGCACACGTCTAGAGGTATTGTCTAGACGTGTGGCCTGGTGAATAAAAAAGTGTTCTAAATATTTTTTTTAAGAAAAAACAAAATAGATAACAGCAGTGTAAAAAAAATACATCTCCTCCTGCCCATTTTTATCTGCGATGCAAAAAACTTGATATTCGAAGTACAAAATTAGCTTAATAATTAATAAATGTAAGCCCAGGAATGTATAAGCCAATAATAATCAGAGCTACTGCAGGGAAACACGACATTCTGACAGGAGATCAGGAGAAAAGAGAAGGCAAAGTGATTAGAATGGCTTTGGCCTGTTGAACCCGCACGCTGTGTGCCACTGTCTGCATCCGAATTGGTGTTTTATAAATAAAACCCTTTACAGAAGCGCAGAGAGAGAGAGAGACCGGCGAGCCAAGGTTACGGCTACGCAATCGGAATTATTTCATTTTTAGCAAACGAATGGCCAATATAAGGACGGTAATTGCTCATCTGAGTCACATTACAGCTGAGAAGCCAATGGCTCCATTCTCAGGGCTTTCATGTAAATGTTAATAAATACATGTTATTACTGCGGCTATTATTAAATATGCAGCGAGACCGAAATGTAACATAAATGAAGGGCAAACGGAAACTGCCGTTGGTGCACTGTGGCTATCAATTTTTTTTTTAGGCCAGCAATAGGGGTGTTTTATCTTTAAGTTAACTTATACTGTATGCTATAGTGTGGCTAACTTTTCTGCCTTCATTTTAATAGTTTTTTCTAATTATTTGCCTTCTTCTTCTGACCCTTTCCAGCTTTCAAAAAGGGGTCACTGACCCCATCTAAAAAACAAGTGCTTTGTAAGTCTACAAATGTATTGTTATTGCTACTTTTTATTACTCGTCTTTCTATTCAGGCCTTTCCTATTCATATTCCAGTCTCGTCAAATCAATGCATGGTTGCTCAGGGAATTTGGACCCTAGCAACCAGATTGCTGAAACTGTAAACTGAAGAGCTGCTGAGTAAAAAGCTAAATAACCCAAAAAACACAAATAATAAAAAATGAAAACCAATTGCAAATTGTCTCAGAATATCACTGTCTGCATCATACTAGTTAATTAAAAGGTGAACAACCCCTTTAAGTATGACAGAATTATTTAGTGCTGTATATATATATATATATATATAAACATAGTCACATAATTCTGGTTGATGAAGGCAGAAGTCCATCAAGATCCAATTGATACAGAAAACCGTTCCAATATATAATTAAGGACACAATGTTGTACAGTTGCACCCCCAACAAACACACCTTGGGGGTTATTTATCAAAGTCGGAATTTATCTCAATATTTTCTGTTACAAACTCCAATCAAATCTGCTCAGGTTTTTTGCGCTTTTTTTATTAAATTTTCCCCAAAAAATCAGATTTTTCATCCATTTCCATTTTTTTTTTTGATGTTTGATCCGATTTTCACAATTTTTTGGATTTTTCATCAGATTTTGACATTTTTTTGGATTTTTTTAATCCGATTTTCACGTTTTTTTTGGATTTTTTTAAATCAGATTTCCAAGATTTTTTTTGGATTTTTTTACCCGCATATTCAGATTTTTGCCCTAAAACGTATTGCACAATGAAATTTGCTTGATTTTTTCGCTTATTCATTATTACATTTTCCCAGAAAATTTGCTTTGCGGGAAAAAATTAGATTTTCACGATTTCTTGGATTTTTCATCTGATTTTCATGTTTATTTGGATTTTTCATCAGATTTTCACTATTTTTTCAGATCTTTCACCTGAAAACTCAGATTTTAGCCCGAAAACTTCGGGGTATTGCATGAAACCCATCAAAAAATCAAAATCAAAAAATCATTGGGAATTCTCCCATTAATTTATATGCAAACTCGACATGTCTAAGATGCCTGATTTTATGATTCTAACTTTTCCAAATTTGAGATATTTTAAAAGTCAGATTTTATATAAAAAAATCACGAATTTTTCGTGATTTTTGCATTCGGAGTTTAGAAAATTACCCCCATACTCTCCATGGGTGATAGCACAACATATAGATCCATATCTAATCATTTATTTGAGTATCAAATGGGCAAAGTCAGGGATGTGATTAACTGCATTATTATTAGGACTCTCACAAATGCTTCATCCAAGCAGGGAAACAGAATTCACATCCCAAGAGGCTTCGTGTGCTTAAAACACTCCATTGATCATGCTAAAATATCCCATTAGATGTGACTGCTGAAACAATATAGAAGAAGCCAGTTGATAAACATACTTGTGAAGAAGCATGCCAGCTCCTGTGAGAACTGGAGTCTTGCCTGGCATCTACAGGTAAATACACCCAATAGTCTGGTTTTGCTTCTAATAAGGATTAATTAGATCTTAGTTTAGATAAAGTACAATCTACTGTTTTATTATTACAGAGAAAAAAACAAAATCATTTTTAAAAATTTTGATTATTTGAATAAAATGGAGTCTATGGTAGTTTGGAGCTTTCTGGATAAAGAGTTTCTGGATAACAGATCCCATGCCTGTACTACATTATCATGTAAAATAGCTTATAGCATTATGAAAAAATCAGGGTGGTGTTTCCCCTTTAACTACTATGGCATCTCCTACGCATATGAATGAACGGGATTTATTCAGATAAATAAGGCTGTTTGGGGAAAAATATAACAAGTGGCAAGTTTGCTCCAGGTCTAGTAAGTCACAGCAGCCATTTAGCAGCCGGCAATTACTGATAGGTTGCTAAGGGTTACTAGACCTGGAGCAAATGATTTGCCTGTTATAACCCATTTGTGCAGACCTGTAGCATTTAAAATAAAAATTGCTATAATGTGACTGCCACTGGTATCTAAGTACAGGGCATGTGTTCCCTCTGGATGCAGACGACTGATTCTGTCCTTCTCATTAGTCATTAACGGCTGCATTTAAAGCAGAGCCACTGAAATGCCTAATGCGGAAAATTCCTGAACAGCAAGAAGATGAATGACTTGACTGGAATAAGCCATTTACTGCTTCACTTACACTTTCACTCTATCAAGAAACACATCTTTTTATTCAGCAGCTCTCCTGTTTGCAATTTCAGCAATCTGGTTACTAGGGTCCAAATGACCCTAGTAACCATGTATTGATTTGAATAAGAGACTGGAATATGAATAGGAGAGGCCTGAATAGAAAGATGAGTAATAAAAAGTAGCAGTAACAATACATTTGTAGTCTTACAGAGCCTTCGTTATTTAGATGGGGTCAGTGACTCTCATTTGAAAGCTGGAAAGAGTCAGAAGAAGAAGGCAAATGTTTGAAAAACCAAAGTTGCTTAGAATTAGCCATTTTATGACATAATAAAAACCAACTTACTGGTGATCCACCACTTTAAAACATGTCATACATTTTAAAAGTCAACTATACACTTTTGCATTTCTTGCAGGACCGTGCTTAGTCCAGGGATTAAAGTGGCCATACTCGGGCAAAAATAGCTGCCGATATCGGTCGTTTAGACCAATTCCACAGCTTATCTGCCCGTGTATGGGGGCTTCCGACGGGTCTTCCCGATCGATATCTGGCCACGATATCAATCGGGAAGGTTTGATTTTAACCCGACCGACCCGTCTGAGCCCCTTGGCGTATCGTAATCTGATCGTTTGACAATACACCAGCGTTTTTTGGGACTTAGAAAAATTTTCAACTATTTTTGAACAAACTCTATTGCACTTCGCCTGGTCTGAGGTGGTGAAGTAAACTCTGGTGCAAGAGGTAGCATTCAGAAAAATCCGCATCTTAGTGAATTTGCGTAGTTACGTCCCTTCGCCAGAGTGCAACTTTGCCTGGCGTTAGTAAGCGAAGTACCGCTAGAGGCTATCTACTCCGTTAGCGAATTTACACCAGGGACCCTTTGTAAATCGGCGAAGTGGCAAAACGACGTCAGGCTAGCGAATTTTCCTCAGTGTTATCCACTTCGCACTTGGGTGAATTTGCCCCTTGGTTGGTTGGTTAATGGTGCAAATTTGCCTAGTGTTTATAAATGACCCCAAGTGACTCTAGATCCCCTTGAAAGCTCAACCATTCGATCTCAACCAGCCCTAGCAGCAGCATGCAGCTTAGAGCTGAGAGTTAGAGTTGAACAACAGAATAGTGCATACTCAGTACACTCATATCTACTGACTTGCCATGTAATCAGTTCTTGGCCCAACACTGCGGTATGCTGAAGGCTTTAAAGACTATTTATGAAACTACTACAGCATACCTCCCAACTGTCCCTTTTTTGGAGGGACAGTCCCTCTTTTGACAGCTCAACCCGCAGTCCCTCATTTGTACTGGAAAGTCCCTCTTTTCTCTGCACTGAACAGCCAGAAAAAGAAACAAAGTTTCTCGCTTAATTGGCTTTTAGCAGAGAGCCCAGAACAACTAACAGGTGCAAATAAGATACTTTGTAACAATTCTGAGACACAAAAACACAGTTTAGATAAGGAGAAATATTTTCAAACTTTCATAACCTGACAAATTTTGTAAAACAAACATGGTAATTAGGGGGTGTGGCCACAGAAAGGGGTGTGGTCAAAAAAATTGCTGCGCTACATGCGGAAAAAACATTTTTGTCCCTCTTTTTACTTCCAAAATGTTGGGAGGTATGCTACAGTACTACAGTAAGGCCTTTATTGGGGTATTAAATTCCATTTGTTTCACCCCACATTATTCCAGAAACCTTTATGGTGATAAGGCACAAGTACACTTGAATATTCATACAGGTATGGGACCTGTTATCTAGAATGCTTGGGATCTGGGGTTTTCCGGATAATTTCTCTAATTTGCATCTTCATGCCTTAAAGGGGACCTGCCACTTACACTTAAAAAGCTGTATAATGAAAGTCCTTTGCAAATTAAACATGAAACCCAATTTTTTTTTCTTTAAAACATCCATACCTTTTATAACCTAATTTAAAATTTCAGCTGTCAATCATATATTGCCTGCCCCTCCTCTATGCCTCAGGCATAGAGGCGGGGCAGTCACTTCCTTTCTCTTTCCATTCAGCACTTCCTATATGTCACTGCTCTCCCCACATTCCCCCTCCCTCCTCACACTCTATAATAGTGTAGAGTCCCACGCATGGGCATTAGGTCTCCAATTCTGGCACATACACAAGATTTTGGGGGGATAAACAACTTTTGCTTTGTCACAAAATGGCATCTGCCCGCTTACTATGATTATGGATTCCAAGACACAGAATTTAAACAATAAATATAGTGTGAGTAAACTTTATTTTGCTCAACTAACATGATAGAAAAGAATTTGGAATTATTTCTTAGGGTGACAGTTCCCCTTTAATTGAACTAAAATATCATTTAAACATTCATTAAACCCAATAGGATTGTTTTGCCTCCAACACCTTAGTTTGGTTTAAGTACAAGCTACTGTTCTATTATTACAGAGAAAAAGCAAATCATTTTTTTAAAAAATGTTTTCATTATAGTGGAGTCTATAGGAGATGGCTTTGCTGTAATTCGGAGCTTTCTGAATAACAGGTTTCCCGCTACTGGATCCCATACCTGTACAATCATATCCCAACTACCCTCTTGTTGAACTGAAAGAAATACAATTTCCGCAGGAGGGCACAGTGCCCTTTTCATGAACTACAGACCTGCATGTTTACCAGCCAGTTGTTTATCACAGTCTAACTGCCATGTTGTTTTGTCATGTGGTTTGTTTGGAACTGGCACTTTACCAGCAGGGCCCATACTATTATCAGAACCTTATCTGCTGCATTCTCCACATTCTGACCAATCCTAAAACAAAACACAAACAGCCGTCTCCTGCATGTGCTGGACTATATTTATAACTACGGTAATGTAGTAAAGTGACACCCTAAATGTTTACAGGGTGCCCTTCATCTATATATTTATATTTTGTTACTGTGACTGCAATCATCTACAGTCGCTTTAACTCACAGTCACTTGTCTTATTCTTCCACGATTAAAACATATACAGGTATGGGACCTGTTATCCAAAATGCTTGAACGTGGGTTTTTTATTTTTGGATAAAGGATCTACTTAAAACGGTCTACTAGAAAATTATGTAATGTTAATTAAACCCAATAGACTGGTTTTGTCTCCAATAAGGATTAATTATATCTTACCTGGGATCAAGTACAATCTACTGTTTTATTATTACAGAGAAAAAGGAAATCATTTTAAGAATTTGGATTATTTGGATAAAACAAAATTTGTTGGAGACAGCCTTTCCTTAAAGGGCATGTAAAGGCAAAAAAAAGTCCCTAACTGCTGAGCAGGGAAACAATCATACTTATGAACAGCAGGGGAGCCCCCGCCTTAATTCCCAGCCATGCAGAACTCAAGCAGCTTTGTTTATGACGATCCCTAAGCAGCCCAGACCACACTGAGCATGTGCACAGTCTTAGTCTTGCAAAGATGTTACAAGATGGTGACCCCCTGTAGCCAACTTATTTGTTTGTTTGATTAGGCTTGTGGTGCAGTAAATTTATGTTTATATTTAGTATACAAAATACAGCATTTCTAGCCTTATTCTGTTTTAGACTTTACATGCCCTTTAATTCTAATCTTTCTGGATAATGGGTTTCCGAAGAATGGATCCCATTTAATCTGAATGTCAGAATGAATTATGGATGCCCCGAATCCACTATTTGGGATTCGGCTGAATCCCCAATTCCTTGGTGAGAGATTCGGCCGAATACTGAAGCGAATCCTAATTTGCATATGCATATCCGGATCCTAATTTACACATGCAAATTTGGGCCAGGAAAGGAAAAAGTGGAAAAAAATCTTCTTTTGTGATGAAAAGTCACGTGATTTCCCTACCCACCCCTAATTTACATATGCAAATTAGGATTCAGTTGGGCCAGGCACAGGGATTCGGCCAGATCCGAATCCTGCTGAAAAAGGCAGAATCGTGAATACGGTGCATCCCTAGAATATTTGGTTAGATAGGCCCCCAAATACAATTCTAAGGTTCACTTTGTGTAGCTATTGGCTTATCAACACATTTAGACAGTTCACTCAAATCCATCATCCAGGCAAAGGGGGCAACACACCAGTGATTAGAAAAGTTGTCTGTCAGAAAAAATGACTCAGACAAAAAGCTGCATATGTAGATAATGTAAATGTAATGTAATGTAATGTAGATTTCAGATAATGGTGCCAAATCTATCATCTGATTTTACTTAGATAGTTTTAGATGTATTTCCCATGTTTATGTATTTCTATTTTTTTTTGTTTGTTTTCATGATAGTTCCCCATCTAATAATAACCCACCAATCAAGAGTTCTCCTTCTAATAACCGGCGGGGTGCCCTAATTAAATGAATTAATTAAAACCAGATGAATAGTTTTGCCTCCAATAGAGATTAATTATATCTAAAGCTGGCCACAGATGCAAAGATCCAATCGTACGAATCAATGTATAATCTGACTTTTCCCATCTCCCGACCTGCCACTAACCATTCGGATCAAAGTCTTACCATTCCAATCAAATAAAGTAGTAAAAGAACAGATCAGCCAATGTTCTGCCCCTGACAGCAATCGTACGATAGACAAAGCCAGTGACAGTCTCCCACTGAAAATCGTACGATCGGCAATACACGCAGAGATATTCTGGGCAGCCGACAAAAATTTTCTAACCTGCCCGATCGACCAAACGACCGATCTCCGCTGGACGAAAAATGCCGGGACTCTCCACACATGTTCCGAAAATCGTACGAATCCTCGATTTGTACGATGAGATCTTTGCGTCTATGGTTTAGTTGAGATCAAGTACAAAGTACTGTTTTATTATATACAGAGAAAAAGGAAACTTAAATTTTTTTAATTATTTGATTAAAGTTGTGTCTATGGGAGATGGCCTTCCTGTAATTTGGAGCTTTCTGGATAACGGATCCCATACATGTAGTTGGGGATAAAAGCATAAATCATGCTGAGCGCCCATACTTTTCCTTGTATCAGAACCAACCAGTCATTGCATGATTATAAATCAAATTCAATCGACTTAACTACACCGACCTGCCATCTAATGAGATTTACAGCAAAGGGCCCTTTAATAAAGGAGTCTCTAGCTCTAGACATAGCTAACTGAATTGGCTCCCATAATGAATAATCCCAGTTGCATTATATGTCGATGGAAATGGACATATTGCAGGGAACAAAATTCACTTGGCACCAATTTCCCTCAATCCGACAACAGGAAAGCTACAGATCACTTAGGAAACCCACCACTAACACAATTATGATGGAGCCATCTCCCATGGGATGCTCCTGCAGCTGCAGGGTCTGCTTCCTCTATAGTAACTCCCCTGCTCAAGGGAAGTAGTTGGCATCTCAGCCTTAAAATTAAATGTAAACTCATTTTTTTCCGGCGCCATGCAGTTCCATCGGCACATCACAGTAGGGGAGCAGGGTGCTGGAGAAGGGCCCTGGACAGCAGTCCCGGCCCCCAGTCCGACCCTGCCTACATACACCCCCGTCGTTGCAGATTCAGGGCATCTGAGTTTAGGGGCGTCATCTTCTTCTTTTCGGTAATCTTCGGAAAGAGAGCGGTGTAATGGCACATGCGCAGTTGGAGCAATCTTCTGTTTCGCAACAACTGCACATGCGCCGAAAGTCACGAAAAATTGCTGGAGCGCCGGAAGACCCAAAGATTACCGAAGATGGCGCCCGTGAACTCCGATGCCCTGATTCTGCACCGAAGGGTAAGTAAAGAGTTAGGGGCATTTACCAAAGGTACCACCTAGGCTGGGGGGAGCAGGGAGGGGGTCTATGTAGGGTAGGGGGGGGGCAAGGGTTTGATTCTCCTTCATTAGCAAAACTGTAAAATGTTGCCGAATTTTGTAAAAGTTACATGGTAATTAGGGGGAGTAGCCACAAAATGGGCGTGGTCAAAAATGTTGCCGCGCTCCACACAGCAAATCATTTTGTCCCTCTTTCTATTTCTAAAATGTTGGGAGGATTGTAAAGTATCAAATATCTATAACAAAATCCCTGATTAAAAAAGTCATATTCAGCCACACCTGAGCCCCCCATTACCCCCATCCATCCAAAATAAGGACAGAGGGGGTAGGATTTATTTCATATACACGCTCAGTTCAGAATATGGGATAAGTACTACTATAGTTTATATAAACAAGCTGCTGTGTAGCCATGGGGGCAGCCATTCAAGCACAGGATACACAGTAGATAACAGATAAGTACTACTATAGTTTATATAAACAAGCTGCTGTGTAGCCATGAGGGCAGCCATTCAAGCACAGGATACACAGTAGATAACAGATAAGTACTACTATAGTTTATATAAACATGCTGCTGTGTAGCCATGGGGGCAGCCATTCAAGCACAGGATACACAGTAGATAACAGATAAGCTCTGTAGTGTACAATGGGATTCATCAAAACTTCATCTGTTATCTACTGTGTATCCTGTGCTTAAATGGCTGCCCCCATGGCTACACAGCAGCTTATTTATATAAACTATAGTAGTACTTATCTGTTATCTACTGTGTATCATGTGCTTGAATTGCTGCCCCCATGGCTACACAGCAGCTTGTTTATATAAACTATAGTAGTACTTATCTGTTATCTACTGTGTATCCTGTGCTTGAATGGCTGCCCCCATGGCTACACAGTATAAAATGTAAACATTGGAACTTAAAGGGCATGTAAAGGCAAAAAAATAAAATCCAATTTTTACTTTCTTTAATGAAAAAGAAACCTATCTCCAATATACTTTAATTAAAAAATGTGTACTGTTTTTATAAGAAACCTGACTGTATGCAGTGAAATTCTCCCTTCATTTACTGCTGTGGATAGGAATTGTCAGACGGTCCCTAACTGCTCTGCAGTGAAACAATCATACTTATGAACAGCAGGGGGAGCCCCCGCCTTACTTCCCAGCCATGTAGAACTCAAGCAGCTTTGTTTAGGACGATCCCTACGCAGCCCAGACCACACTGAGCATGTGCACAGTCTTAGTCTTGCAAGATGTTTAACAAAGTTACAAGATGGTGACCCTCTGTCAGGGCCGCCATCAGGGGGTCACAGGGGGGACAGTCCTCCCGGACCCGGTGAGTTTTCAGATCTAAGGGGGGCCCGGCCGCACCACCCTTTACCTAATCTTATGGGCCCGCCCGCCCTCCCTACATTTCATTGGTGGTCAGCTGCAGTTCCAGTTGGCTGTGACCCGTGCGTACACTTGACGTGAGTACGCACGGGCGCAGTTGTAATAGAGAAGTGTGTAGCCTGCCAGCTGCACTCAGAGGATTAAAGACGCGACCGGAGGCGGTGCTTCTTCCTTGGAGACGGCGGTGCTTCTTCCTGGAGATGAAGACGCTGCAGGAGAAGAAGCCATCTGAGAAGGAGACTGCCGTGGAAGAAGAGTAGAGTTCCCTGGCCACCAATTATTTTTTATAACTATGGTAACATATTTTTTTGGAAAATTTTTAAGGGGGGTCCTGGACGCTCATGTTTATTTTTCGTTAACTTGTAGGGGGCCCTGGCCACTTGGGTTTTTTTTTCTTAAAATTGTAGCGAGCCCTGGCCACTTCATTTTTTTTTTCTTAAACTTGTAGGGGGCCCTGGCCACTTGGGTTTTTTTTTTTTTCTTTAACTTGTAGCGAGCCCTGGCCACTTGGGGTTTTTTTTCTTAAACTTGTAGGGGGCCCTGGCCACTTGGGTTTTTTTTTTTCTTTAACTTGTAGCGAGCCCTGGCCACTTGGGGTTTTTTTCTTAAACTTGTAGCGAGCCCTGGCCACTTCGGTTTTTTTTTCTTAAACTTGTAGGGGGCCCTGGCCACTTGGGTTTTTTTTTTCTTTAACTTGTAGCGAGCCCTGGCCACTTGGGGTTTTTTTCTTAAACTTGTAGGGGGCCCTGGCCACTTGGGGTTTTTTTTTCTTTAACTTGTAGGGGGCCCTGGCTGCTCTGGTTTTTTTTTTTTCTTTAACTTGTAGCGAGCCCTGGCCACTTGGGTTTGTTCCTAGTGTAATAACTTGGTAACTTTTGCACTTTTTTTTAACGTATACAAAAAATGCACTGTACAATAAATATGTGTATACATTAGACATGCAAGTTAGATGGGGAAGTTATTTTTAGGATTTTTTTCAGCAGGAGACACAATTCAATCTTCCATTGCCCTTATTAGGACTGGTTATTTTTTGACCGAGGGGTTAAACCAAATGGCTCTTATTTGTACAATTTAAATGCAGAATAATTGTAAAACAAAGTGTATTTTAGGTTAGAGCAGGCTACCTTGATGTGGTGGCAGGCTTAATAACCCTTGGCCAAATGATTTTATTCACTGTTTTAGTGCTTGTATTCATGTGACATTTGTACTGTTGGGGCGGGTGTGGCAAGGTAGACATGACAAGGAGATGGGAGGCGTGGTGATGGAGGGGGGCCCAGAAAATGTTGTTGTGCGGGGCCCCTTGATTTCTGATGGCGGCCCTGCCCCCTGTAGCCAAATTTGAAAGCATAAATCATTTGTTTGATTAGGCTTGTGGTGCAGTAAGTTCATGTTTATATTTAGTATACAAAATACAGCATTTCTAGCCTTATTCTATTTTATACTTTACTTCCCCTTTAAGCACAGCTGTGGGTGATTTGATTTTGTTGTGTAAATGCTGCTTATTGACAAACCAATGGTGCTATAATCTCAGCCCCAAAATACCTGCTGGCTCATGGGACTGAACAAGACAATACATCAGGGAATCATACTCTGTATTTTAAACAAAATGATTCACAACTTCTGTTTTGTCACATTTTGCCCAATTTTTTCAAAACCTGTTTTGCTCTACAGACAGACAAGGGGTCCAACAGTTAATAAACATTCAATACAAGAATAATTAACATTTTTCTGTTTGGCTATTTCCTGTGATATTTTCAGGAAAAAAAAACCTTAGTCAGAAATGTCTAAAATCAGTGCTTGTATTTCAACAAAATTATGTCCGGATGCAGCCATATCCAGGATTCGGTTCGGGATTTGGGCAGGATTCGGCCTTTTTCAGCAGGATTCGGCCGAATCCTTGTGCCTGGCCAAACCGAATCCAAATTTGCATATGCAAATTAGGAGTGGGAGGAAAATCGGGTGACTTTTTGTCACAAAACAAGGAAGTAAAAAATGTTTTCCCCTTCCCACCCCTAATTTGCATGTGAAAATTAGGATTTGGATTGGTATTCTATAATATCTAATATTATAGAATGGAATGCACGCTTATATTATAGTAATATCTAATATTATAGAATGGAATGCACGCATATATTATAATAATATCTAATATTATAGAATGGAATGCACTCATATATTATAATAATATCTAATATTATAGAATAGAATGCACTCATATATTATAATAATATCTAATATTATAGAATGAAATGCACTCATATATTATAATAATATCTAATATTATAGAATGGAATGCACTCATATATTATAATAATATCTAATATTATAGAATGGAATGCACTCATATATTATAATAATATCTAATATTATAGAATGGAATGCACCCATATATTATGATAATATCTAATATTATAGAATGGAATGCACTCATATATTATAATAATATATAATATTATAGAATGGAATGCACTCATATATTATAATATCTAATATTATAGAATGAAATACACTCATATATTATAATAATATCTAATATTATAGAATGGAATGCACTCATATATTTTAATAATTAGGGATGCACCGAATCCAGGATTCGGTTCGGGATTTGGGCAGGATTCGGCCTTTTTCAGCAGGATTCGGCCGAATCCTTGTGCCTGGCCAAACCGAATCCAAATTTGCATATGCAAATTAGGAGCGGGAGGAAAATCGGGTGACTTTTTGTCACAAAACAAGGAAGTAAAAAATGTTTTCCACTTCCCACCCCTAATTTGCATGTGGAAATTAGGATTTGGATCGGTATTCTATAATATCTAATATTATAGAATGGAATGCACGCTTATATTATAATAATATCTAATATTATAGAATGGAATGCACTCATATATTATAATAATATCTAATATTATAGAATGGAATGCACGCTTATATTATAATAATATCTAATATTATAGAATGGAATGCACTCATATATTATAATAATATCTAATATTATAGAATAGAATGCACTCATATATTATAATAATTAGGGATGCACCAAAATAATATCTAATATTATAGAATGGAATGCATGCATATATTCTAAGTATATGAAACTTACTGCACATTAAGGATACACCGAATCCAGGATTCTGGGTTTGGGATTCTGCCTTTTTCAGCAGGATTCAGATTCGACCGAATCCTCGTTATGCAAATAAGGGTCGGGAAGGGAAATCACTTAACTTTTTGTCACAAAACAAGGAAGTAAAAAATGTTTTTCCACTTTTTGCCTTCCCATCCCTAATTTGCATATGTAAGGATTCCGATTTGGTTTGTTATTTGGCCGAATCTTTCATGAAAGATTCGGCTGAATCCCAAATAGTGGATTCAGTGCATCCCTACTGCACATACAAAAAGGAACACACATCTCACATTTATGTTCCAGTAACATATAAGGCTATACTGGCAATCACTGGCACAGTTTATTCTGAATGTACATTTGGGTATATTCTCATTTGTACACAAGAAGACCCAGAGCAAAGCAGAACATGGCCGGCCAGGGTGTTGCACTGCCCAAGGTGCCCAAAAATCACCAGGATTTGGTTACAAAGAAGGTCAACATCTCTGCATGAGACAGTGGATACAGTATAAGGACTCATTTACTAACACAGTTGTCAGCCCCCCATTGCTCCGGTTCAGTAACCCCCTGCATTATTTGCATTCATTTTCTAACTTGTAGAAGTCTGATCTGAACAAACTGACAACTGGTTGCTTGGGGTAACAAAACGAATGCAGATTAGCACTTATGTTAGTAAATCAGCTCTATATTTTCTCAGTTGTGACACAAGGAAAGAAGCAGCATAAATGTATGGCTAGTAGGGGTCATTATTTTGTCTGTCTGCGCAGAATGACGCAGTTAAAGGAACTGTTCCGTGTAAAACTAAAAACTAGGTAAATAGCTGTGCAACATGAAAAATGTTTCTAATATAGTTACTTACCCAAAAATGTAATGTACAAAGGATGGAGTGACTGGACGTCTAACATAATAAATAGAACACTACTAAAACTCCAATGCCTAGAAAAAAATATCCAAAGGCACACAGAACTTCTGCATTAAACGTGCAAGGTGTTCCTTGCTTGCAGCAGTTCTGTGTGCTTTTGGATAACTTCCACTGATAGGCCACATGGGTCATAACTAGGGATGCACCGAATCCACTATTTTGGATTCGGCCGAACCCCCGAATCCTTTGTGAAAGATTCGGCCGAATACCGAACCGAATCCTAATTTGCATATGCAAATTTGGGGTGGGAAGGGGAAAACATTTCTACTTCCTTGTTTTCTGACAAAAAGTCACGTAATTTCCCTCCCCACCCCTAATTTGCATATGCAAATTAGGGTTCGGATTCGGTTCGGCCGAATCCCGAACCGAATCCTGGATTCGGTGCATCCCTAGTCATAACTGTTGCTTTTGAATCTGAGCTGAATGCTGAGGATCAATTACAAACTCACTGAACAGTTATGTCCCATGTGGCCCCCCTTCAAGTCGCTGACTAACTCAGAGTTATAGAGCTGAAAAGCAGGAAGTTGTGTTCTGGCTATTATGTTACACATCCAGTCACTCCAGGCTTTATACATTACATTTCTGGCTAAATAACTATATTAGAAACATTGTTTATTTTGCACAGCCTATCTATTTACCCAGTTTTTATTTTTACACTGAACAATTCCTTTAAGGCAGGTATCCTGGCAGCTCCTACATTTCTGCATTAATACAAAGCTGTTGAGAAAGAGTGTTTTAACATTGAGTTACTTCTTGCTTGCTGTAAGGAAATAAATGAATTATATTCAGTGGCATAACTTGGGGAGGGGGTTGTGCTGGGGACAATGGCACAAAGATATCAGTGTAAGTCTCCAAACATTAGGCACAAGGTTTTCCTCTGGGCCTGTAAGGAGGTAGTTATGCCACTGAGCAGCTAAAGAACGAATAAAATAAATATATATACGTACCTTTTCTCTGCATCAGTCTTCTGAAACTATACAATCACACAGCAGCTACAATTTAAAATTAGAGAGAACAGAGCAAAAACCCAGTCTGGCACCCGGCCCTACAGAGTCAGAGTCGCGGCACCTCTTGGGCTTCTGATCAACAACAAGAAAACCGGCGCCCTTCAACTCTTCACATGTAGGGGGCGCACCAGCTCACACATGACATGCTCATGGGCCGGATTACATCATCACTATGACATCACAATCAGCAGTCTATGGAACTCTTAGGCTAAAAAATACCTTTGAGGGCCACATCTGTCCTTGAACTAAATGATAAACATTCCCTGTCCATACAGTTTCTTGGTGCTGACCCGGAGGTAGATATATTTCTGCTTTTTGGGATAGAAAGGGACCCGCTGGCTGATTGTCCTCCATGGGGTTCTACTCACCTGGCTGTTTCATGTAATATTGCTCAATATCAGACATGTCCGTGCGTAGAGCGCACTCGAGATGATTGAGGATAATTTTCCTACTGTAGTAATACCTCATGCCCAATAGAAAGAGGGGCATACAGCACGTCACCAGCAAGGACTTGGTCACAACAAAGCACATTACTATGGAGATAAGGAAGAGAAATAAACGATACCTGTCAGAAAAGAGAATGTAGTGTTGATTTCGGAATAGAAAAACCCAATCATCAAGCAGCAGAATAGAGTCACAGAATACACATTATTACATGTTATACACATATCTTATTCATTTGCATGTTAATTATTTTGTTGTAGTGGCAAAATAAACCATATCAATAATTCATTATCCCCTTATGTGCCTTTAACTATTATCCCACTGTTACTATAGGCACCATCTCTCCCTACTATACCTGCTATCCCACAGTCACACTCCCTTCCCAGAGACTATTATCCACTGTTACTATAGGCACCATCTCTCCCTACTATACCTGCTATCCCACAGTCACAGTCCCTTCCCAGAGACTATTATTCCACTGTTACTATAGACACCATCTCTCCCTACTATACCTGCTATCCCACAGTCACACTCCCTTCCCAGAGACTATTATCCACTGTTACTATAGGCACCATCTCTCCCTACTATACCTGCTATCCCACAGTCACAGTCCCTTCCCAGAGACTATTATTCCACTGTTACTATAGACACCATCTCTCCCTACTATACCTGCTATCCCACAGTCACACTCCCTTCCCAGAGACTATTATCCCACTGTTACTATAAGCACCATCTCTCCCTACTATACCTGCTATCCCACAGTCACACTCCCTTCCCAGAGACTATTATCCCACTGTTACTATAGGCACCATCTCTCCCTACTATACCTGCTATCCCACAGTCACACTCCCTTCCCAGAGACTATTATCCACTGTTACTATAGGCACCATCTCTCCCTACTATACCTGCTATCCCACAGTCACACTCCCTTCCCAGAGACTATTATCCCACTGTTACTATAGGCACCATCTCTCCCTACTATACCTGCTATCCCACAGTCACACTCCCTTCCCAGAGACTATTATCCCACTGTTACTATAGGCACCATCTCTCCCTACTATACCTGCTATCCCACAGTCACACTCCCTTCCCAGAGACTATTATCCACTGTTACTATAGGCACCATCTCTCCCTACTATACCTGCTATCCCACAGTCACACTCCCTTCCCAGAGACTATTATCCCACTGTTAATATACATTTATGTTATTGTGATTGTTGGGATTTACACTGGGGTGTATGGCATCTTCCTGCATAGATGGCTCTGGTTCTTCTCTGAATTACAATACTAGTTTATGCTTCAGTGATGATATAAATGGTCAACTCATTGTGACAGCTAAGGGTGAGTACCTAAAATCAAGGTGTCAGCATCTTTACAGAACTGTTGTGTCAGACAGAATGAAATGCTGTTGGAGAGAGAGAACATCTGCAGACCCTCCATTAACCCTTCAGAGAAACCTCCCAACAGCTATTGATTAAGTGATAGTGGTAAGTACAATGTTAATACTGCAGGCAGTGAAAAGACGCAGACATAAGAGCAGCAATGGGCAATTAGAAACTGCCAGCGTTGTTGCACAGTAGCTCCCAGCATAGTCCCCAGTTCTGCAACATCAATGCAGCGTCCCAGTATAAAAACCTAGAACTGAAGGAAACCCTCTATCTAACAGTGTGTTCAGGCATGAAACTCCCAGCACTCGGCCCATGGGACCCCCTACCCGTGTCAGCTTCCGGGAGCTTGAAAAATAACCAAGAAATGAAAAGTTATTCAAGCTTTGAATAGAATTCTTTGAGTAGCAGGGACACGTACCCCAGCAACACAAATCAATCCTACTCTGATCTCTATCCCACCCCAAGCAGAAATAAAGAGAACATGGCACATCACAGTATGAGTGGAGTTACTGGGGTAGGGGATACATTTCATTCGTGCAGGTCAGTCTCAAAAATGTCACTTTTCATGGCAAATTCCTGATCTGGGATGACATGTGCTTTATCTGCATAAGAGCGAAGGATCCAGCACTTATTGTACATCTGCATTCTATTAGAGCACTGGGGTGGGGAACGGGGGGGGGGAGGCCAATCTTGCTCACTGTCTCATTGGCCTACATTCTATTCTGTTTCTAGGTAACTGCTGAGAATTGTAGCCGAAAGCCTTGTGACCCCCCTTTTTTAAATGTGTCTCCTGTAAGTAGGAGCCTGCTGAATTCATGTGCTGCACCGGGAGATGGATATATCCGTAATGTTGCTGCATTGTCCGACTGCAAGATCACATCAATGGGATGCTAATACTTCCCACTGCCACCCCCAACCGCCGCCAGCAGCAAAAATGGCAGCCCTTAAGGTGCCAGACAAGAAGTAAAATCCCCCTATAATGAAGTATTTAGCAGCCCTGTAATGATGAGCCAATGGATAAAATGCAGCGTAACACAGCAAGCAGCTGGCGTGCCAATCCCTTTCCGTATCTATGTCACAGCCAGAAACTTCCAGGGCACACCTCCTGCACCAATTCCCAATCTGCAATTCCACCTCCTTCAGGGGAAAGCATTTAATAGGGGTGCGTTACAGCAACCAATCACATGCACCGAATAGGGAACCTGGGGTGACAGGTGACTCCATAACCCCACTCATTACTATGGAATGTGTTTCTTTATACATATTGAATATATATATATATATATATATATACATACATACATACAGATGCAAAGCCACAGCACATCCAAGGTTTAAGTGTCAAAAAAAGGTTGGTTTTATTGATTCCGACGTTTCAGTTCCATCTTGGAACTTTCATCAGGGTTTTCTCCCATATGGACTTTTATATATATGTATTAGGGATGCACGGAAACCAGGATTCGGTTCGGGATTCGGCCAGGATTTGGCCTTTTTCAGCAGGATTCGGCCGAATCCTTCTGCCCGGCCGAATCAAATCCTAATATGCACCGAATCCACTATTTTGGATTCGGCCCATCCCCTGAATCCTTAGCGAAAGATTCCGCAGAATACCGAACCCGAACCCTAATTTGCATATGCAAATTAGGGGCGGGGAGGGAAATCTCGTGACTTTTTGTCACAAAACAAGGAAGAAAAAAAAAGTTTTCCCCTTCCCACCCCTAATTTGCATATGCAAATTAGGGTTCGGTATTCGGCGAAATCTTTCGCTAAGGATTCAGGGGATCGGCCGAATCCAAAATAGTGGATTCGTTGCATCCGTAATATGTATATATACTCACATCTATCATATAGTATTCCTCCCCCAATTTCTTTTTAGTCCTCATACTGGTGTGCGGGTGCTGAGTGAGGTTATCTTTGCTAATAAACGTGATGTATGGCCCTGCACCAAGAGGAGGGAGGAATCCCAGCAGAGAAGATAGAACACTGCAATCTATTGTATAAATGACTTGTCGTTGGGAGAATGAAAGCTGGGAGGCTGCCATATCCACAAATAACCATGTGTTACACCCTGGGGGCCCACCAGTACCTTGAGACTATATCACGCCTTGGTACTGGGTCCAAACAAATTGTAGCACCCTACAGCATGTCAGAAGGAGCCCATGGAGCAAAAGGGTGGCCTTGGGCAACGAGGCAGTGGTTACATTTCCTGGCAAGTATTTTTGAGTGTTTGGGGCCACACTGAGCGTCAGTTGTGGGGTTCATAGTATCCCAATCCATTTTATAGGCTAAAGTTTGGGAATTCTTAGGGAGGTGGCACATGATCGTTGTACCACTGTGCTTCAGGGAGAGCGGATAATCCAGAATCTTTCTAGGAGGTGTGGCTTTGGGCCAAGATGTAGGGTAAGAGGTAGACCACATCAGGGGTCCTCATGGGATGCATCACATAACAAGGAGGTACCACAATGTGGGCTCGCGAGTAATCTAGTAATTCCTCCACTTGGAGCAGACGGAACAGAATTAGGGGATGTTCATTTTATTATCTGGGCATGTGGGCTATGGGGCTGGAGCTTCTGCAGAACCACAATAGAGAAGGAATTCAGAAGAGTGAGAGCTCTACGTACAGACGGAAACTGCAGAAGCTTCAGCTTTACTATAGGTGTTAAGACCAAGTGCACCAATAGTTTTTTTTAGCCATGTCTTTCATTCTGCAGTAATTATACCCTGATTAAGATAATGGCCTCAGATGCTGGATAGTTAAATGCATTTTCCTTTTTACTCAAAGATTCTGGAATTCCTCTCCAATCCATCCTGCCAGTGCTTTATATCCCATAACATTTAATTCAATTGTAAAATGACCTGCGTCTTCTCCATCTCTTCCTACCAGTGCCTTGAGTCCATCACATGGGACACTTGCTTAATGCTCCCAGCCCTCCTCATCTCTAATCTTCTTGTCATTGCTTAGAGCCCAACAGAAATCACAAATGAGACCACTGCACCCGAACATCTTCTACCACCAAACCTTCCTGCCAGTGCTAAGAATTTATCACCTATCCAGCCATCAAATGGGACATCACATAAATACTGCCAGCTCTTCTGCCAGCTCCTCTCAAGCTTCCCTACCTGTGCCCAGCACCCAGTCTTCCTATTATGCCCTCCTGCCTGTGCCCAGTCTTACTATTCTAACCTTCTGCCTTTAGTATAAAACTGATGCTGCCAATCTTCCTCAGCGACTCTTCGTCACACTTCACACTAACCCATTCCCTACCCATATGTTACATATATGATGCCCATAACCAATGCATAAAGTGCACAGAATAATTACACGTGACTGGGCAGTAGCAGTCAGTGCAGTCCATTCAGTGAAGGGATGAGTATTAAAGATAGTGCTAGTAGTAAGTGCCAGTAGTAAGTAAGGGCCAGTAGTAAGTGCCAGTAGTAAGTAAGGGCCAGTAGTAAGTGCCAGTAGTAAGTAAGGGCCAGTAGTAAGTGATAGAAGTAAGTGCCAGTAGTAAGTGCTAATAGTAAGTAAGTGCCAGTAGTAAGTGCAAATAGTAAGTAAGTGCTAGTAGTAAGTAAGTGCCAGTAGTAAGTGCCAGTATTAAATGTAAATTATAGGCTGGGAATATTCCTGGCACTGCTCCCCTATAATCCCAGGCTGGATGGGCAGAGGGCAGGGGGGGGTACTTACTTATAATCACCGCATAGACACTCTGTAGGAGGGGCTGGTATTTTAACCCTCTGAATGCCGAGCTCAGGATCCTTTCCTTGATTCCTTCATAGAATATCCTCTGGGCAGACTCCTGCTCCTCGGCTTGGAATTGTCGGATATAAAGGTGTTCCTGAGCCCCGGGGCTGGGGGGCGCCAGAGAGGAGGCCGGGGGGCCGCTGGTGAGAGGAGGGGGGCACATGTGGGAGGAGGGGGTCACTAGTATCGGCTCTTTCTGCTGCCCCGGGAGATCATCCGCAACGATTTTCGTCTCGCAGACCATTTTGGGGGGCAGATAACTCATACACCCGGGAGGAGAGATATAAGAGCTGCAGAGGGTTCCGCTGGGGTCGGGGGATCCGCTGGGGTCGCTGCGGGAGGCGCAGTTGGGGCGGCAGGTGAGTGAAGCTGTAGAAGTGATGAGAGAGAATGTGCTCAGTCTGTTCCACCAGCATTTATATTGCAGCAAAGACCGTGCAAGTGGCAACGTCCCTTCTGGGTCCTAGCGCTCTCCATCTCCACTGACACTTCTTCTACTGCTGCTCTCGCCTTTACACTGAGGCCCCGCCCTGTCCTTGGGGTGATGATGAGGCTCAGGGGAGGTACAAAGTCAAATGTATCATAAGGAACAGTATTAGGGTTACTCAGTGCAGGGACTGCTTTAATCTTAACCCCCAGCACCAGAGGGCCCCAAGGGCAGTAGATAAATGCAATACAATGACCTGTTATAGTTACCCATTAGTTTTTTGTTTTTGTGTGTCCAGTTCTAGTGACCACTGACCAGAGCATCATGGGTATTCTCCTCATGCACAACAACTGTCACAGCTGGTCAGTGGCCACTTTGTAGGGCCCCATAGAGGAGCAATAATCAAAAATAATCACTTCAAGTCTAAAGAGTGAATGACTGCCTTCCTGCCTTCTAGAATGTAAATTCATGTTGTGTTTTTCAAAGTCACCTGAAGTTGCCTCACAAGGAAACTTCAGGAGACTTCAGAGAGCCAAAGTGATCCGAGTGCCATCCCGCCGGGGATTTACATTCTAGAAGGCGGGAAGGCAGTTCGGGAGATTAGTCGCCAGAAGAAGTGATTTGTCGCTGGGCGACTAACCTCCCGAAATAGCAGCGTGTGTCTGACCTTAAAGGAGAAATCAACCTGTGGGGAAAAAAAACCCTTTAAAAAAAAACGCTTTTAAATTGCACCCAACGCTAAACCTGCAAAATGTTGCCATAGTAGGACCCACACCCAGGTCTGGACTTGGAGTCAAAACAGGCCCTGGCATTCCAAGTACATTGAGGCCTGAACAGCCCCCCACCAGCCCTCCAAATAGGGATTATCTATGGGAAATTACGGCAGTCCCTCTGGCATTTGCCAGAACCCACAGATTGCCAGTCCCGACCTGCCCGCACCCAACCTGTACCCACATCTCACTCTGTGCACTACTTCTGTGTAGCTTGGCCAGATCCCATTCAAGATCCCATTCAGCCCAGATCCAATCTGCTTTTATTCCGAAACAGGGAATCTTTTGGAGCAGAGTGGACTTCCCCAGTCTGACCCGCACCCAACCCTAACCTGCAAAGGTCACCCTAATTTCAACCCGAACCTGCGAACTGGTTGTCACCATGGATTTCATGTCAGCACACACATCACTAGTAGACATCTCTGCATGGCATGTTAATAGGTAAAACTGGCGATTTTGGTGCTACTCTGTGCCGCCAGTTTTATCTCCAGCCTGGTCAGCAGTAAGTGCTCCTTACCTTCCACATCATCCAATAGGATGCCCAGCCCCTGTCTATCTGAGGAGCAGTATGGTGCACATTTGGAAAAAATAGGCAACACGAGAGCCTTTCTCTGAAGAACAGATGTTTGATAGTGGAAAAGAGGTTCTATAACAAGGTAGAGCAATATATATGCTATTTCAGAGCTACATAATGCCTCAACCACAATATACTTTCACCTTCCCATTGACTCCAATGCATTTCAGTAAAATTGTTGTTTAATTCTGATTTCCCTTGAAGGTGTATTTTCCTTTGATTATTTGGCCTCAGGGTAATATATATATACTGTAATATATACTGCATGTACCAGACTTAGAAATAACCAAAGTTCCTGATGCAGCAGCTGTCAGTCCCCTATGAATTTCTCTCCACCATAGGAATGAGATACTGGCACAGCCTATTCACCCAAGGTGGGGTCTGCCTCCCCCTATGAGCTCTCATTCTGCTTCTCAGGACAAAGGATATGATTTCAACACAAATGATTGGTGCACTTCTGTAATTTTTTGTATTAAAAAATGTGTTTTTCTGGCCATGGTAGTAGTAGTCTTAGTAAGGACCCATTGCAGTATCAACTCAGTATTGGGTATTAAAGGAGGATTAAACCCTAAACATTAATAAGGCTAAAAATGCCATATTTTATATAGTGAGCTTATTGCACGAGGCTAAAGTTTCAGCTTGTCAATAGCAGCAATGATCCAGGACTTCAAACTTGTCACAGGGGGTCACCATCTTGGAAAGTGTCTGTGACACTCACATGCTCAGTGGGCTCTGATTGGCTGTTGAGAAGCTAAGCTTAGGGCTCGTCACTAATAATCCAGCAGAAAATGAGCTTCCCCTGTAATATAAGCTGATGCTACAGGTTTGCTGATTATTAAATTCTGATGCTAATTGCACTGGTTTCTGTGCTGCCATGTAGTAATTATCTGTATTAATTACTAATCAGCCTTATATTGTGACATTTCTATTCTATGTGTACTGTATATTGTGAGTGTGTCCCTAAGCTCAGTAAGTGACAGCAGCACAGAACATGTGCAGTGAATCAGCAGAAAAGAAGATGGGGAGCTACTGGGGCATCTTTGGAGACACAGATCTTTACTGCTAAACGGCTGTGGATTCCTTGGGCTGGTACAGAAGCACAAAACATAATGTACAACATTTCTATCTACTTTTTTAGTTAAGCTTTAGTTCTCCTTTAATACTCTGCACACCATATTGCTCCAGTCTGAGGATACACTGCGGATTCAGACTTCAGCTCTGTTTCAGAGGACAGACCTTCGGCAATTCATAACATGCAGGGCAGGTGCAATGGGCAAAAACATGGAGAACTGCGCTTCTTTTTTACACTTACCTCCCGATTGTCCTGTTTTTCGCAGGACAGTCCCGATTTTGACAGCTCAACCCACAGTCCTGGGTTGTTACCAGTAATGGAACAATACCCTGTGAGCCCCGGGTGCAGGCTGCCGGGGTGTAGGCCATGCAGCTTGGCCCCCCACCTCCCTCCTGAGCCATTTTTCGCAGCAATGTTAACTGCGAGAGGGTGCGGACCCTGGTGCAGTCGCAGCCCCTAGACCCTCAGTAGTTCCGCCACTGATTGCTACTGAAATGTCCCGACTTTCTCTTTGATCTCCTGCACTGAACAGCCAGAAAAAAATACAACGTTTCTAAAACTTAATTGGCTTTTGGCAGATAGACCAGAATATGTGGCAGGTTCACTTAGATACATTTGTAACAATTTAAGATAAACAAAGAAACAATTGTAACTATTTAAGACAATCTTTGACTTGCAGCTTAAAGGGGTTGTTCACTATTAAATTCACTTTTAGTTTTATTTAAAGAGTGATATTCTGAGACAATTTGCAATTTGTTTTCATTTTTTATTATTTGGGGTTTTTATTTGTTTTTTTTTATTGTAATTTCAGCAATCTGGTTGCTAGGGTCCATATTACCCTAGCAACCAGGCACTGGTTTGAATAAGAGACTGGACAAATGAATAGGAGAGGCCTGAATAGAAAGATGAGTAATAAAATGTATAATAATAATAATATGTTTGTAGCCTTACAGAGCATTTGTTTTTTGGATGGGGTCAGTGACCCCTGTTTGAAAGCTGGAAAGAGTCAGAAGAAAAAGGCAAATAATTAAAAAACTATAAAAAAATAAATAATGAAGACCAAGCTGGTTAGACTTGACCTTTCTATAACATACTAAAAGTTAACTGAAAGGTGAACCACCCCATTAGCAAAACTGTAATAACACATAAAAACCACAGAAATGTGTTCAAATTTTCATAACCTGCCAAATTCTGTAAAATGGACATGGTAATTAGGGGGTGTGGTGAAAACATTTTTTCTATTTTCAAAATGTTGGGAGGTCTGCTGGCACATAGTGAGATCCCCCTCTAGTGAGAGGATCCAGCATTCTTTTCTACCCAGAAATACCTGTATCTGTGCACATTTCTTTGCTCTTACTGAGAAAATGCAGCCCGGCCAGATCCCATTCAGCTCAGATCTAAATCTATTTTTATTCTTCATATGGGAGAGAGGCTGAAATGTATTGGCATTAGCTATAGCTGGGGAGGCTCCGTGCTGGAAATGTCTCTGGCTGATCAGCGGAGCTGGATAATGTGTTGCTCCAACACCGTGACGGGAGCAGAGGGACGGGGACTGATGCCGCAAGGCTTACTGGGTAGTAACCGTGTAGTAGAGATTTGCAGAGCCAAGCTGAATCATCCTCATAGCTCTCCCATTCATACCATCCCTCATTATATCACTGTTCCTCTACAGCTTCCCCACATAGCGCCACACACAAAGTACTGGCAGATGAGAGCAGCACTCAATGCAGTTAAATGACAATAATTCCTTCTATAATCTGTTCATATTCGAATTAGGGACAGACAAAGGCTACACTAACCGATTATACACCCACTGAATACTATAAATCAGTCCTGTGCTTACTAGAACAGTGTATGAGTAAAAGATGGATGGTGTTTAACTGTAACTCTCCTTCTGTAATGGTTTAAATATAATAAAGAAGAAGGAATTTATTTATTATTTTTAGGGATAGACTGAATAGCCAATACTAAACCAAATTTGCAAATGCAAATTAGGGGTGGGAAGGGGAAAACATTTTTGCATGTGCAAATTAGGATTCGGATTCGGTTCGGCCAGGCAGAAGGATTCGGCCGAATCCTGCTGAAAAAGGCCGAATCCCGAAATCCTGGATTCAGTGCATACCTAATTATTTTATAGTTGGGAAAGAGCTGGCCGGAGAAAATACGTTAATGCCGGGGTCTCCAACTTTAGAAATACATGATACAAATAATGTTCATTGAGACAGGGGTGTACAGTGTCGGACTGGCCCACCGGGATACCAGGGAAAACTCCCCGTGGGCCCAGGTGTCAGTGGGCCTCTTGCTTCTAAGCATTTTGCATATTTCATGGTCCTTACCTATTCCTTTATGGGAAAAATGCTTAATAATGGAAAAATATAGTAAGTAGATATAAAAGACTAGGAGAATAAAGAGGTTTAAAGAGGAGAGGAGGAGTAATAGTTTGGAAAGTGGGCCCACTGTCTAAGGTTTTCCGGTGGGCCCTTGGCATCCCAGTCCGACCCTTAGGGTGTAACTATAGAGGAAGCAGACCCTGAGGCTGCAGGGGGCCCAGGAGCTATAGGGGTCCCATGAGGCTCTAATTCATATACAATTTCAATAAATATTGGTAAAACAGGTCAACAATTTGGGGCCTGAAAACTAATTTACTTTGGGGCCAGAATATTTATTTATGCCACTGCATAGAGACTTGTAACATTCCAGTTACTGGCACTTGGAGTTAAGATCCCACTCAATGAAACTAGAGCGGTACAACAACTTAAGAGGTGAAATGGAGTAAATTTATCAACTGTGGCATTCTGTAAGTGTTGTTCATCTGCTGCCCTTAGACACAGAAGGACCAATGAGCTGCTGATTCAGGCCAATATGGCTGCCAAAAAGTCTTCTCTTGACTTTACACTGTGTGCCATGTGGATCTATATACAGTTTCAAACACACAGCGAAGTCTGCACACTAAAAATGAAAACAAATTCATTTTATTCCATCAAAAGAAAAATAATTACAAAAGTGGCCCAAAGCATAGGCCCTGCGCGTTTCACCCATTAAAGTCTTCATCAGGGGCAAATCATACAAAATAATTAAAAGGAAAGCCCACAAGGCACGAAACACGTAAGTCTACTGCTTTAGATGTTTCCTTTTTGTTAATTAAAACAACCTTTTATTGCATCAAGTTTCTGGACTGAAGTCCGGTTTTGAGCCAGCCTACAACTAAACATATCATTGACTCTCCTGGGGAGCCCCGTAATTATTGCACCTTATTTTGTTTTGTTGGCTGTGCGCCTTCAATCTCTATTTTTGCTATTTACAGTTTCAACTAAGTTACAGAGGTTCTGTATGTTCTATGCCTGCCCTCATTGTGGGGGTTATTTATTAAAATCTGAATTTATCAAAAAAAAAAAAAAAAAAGCTCGGCCAAACTACAATACTCGATTTTAGCTTATTTATTAATAGAAAAACCTGATTAAATCGGATCAAGAAAAAACTCAATAAAACTAATTTTTTTGAGTTTTCACCCCCAAAAACCCTAAAAAAAGTCAGATTTATGGGCAAAATCCACCGAAGACCGCAATAACTTCAAATTGTGATAGAATCCTCTCTCCTCCACAAGTCTGAGATGGTGAATTTTCAGATTTGGGCTTTTTGCAGCATCAGGATATAATAAACCTCAAAAAATGTGTTGTTTTTTTTCTCGAAAAATTTGAGTTTTGCCCCAAAAAGCCTAAATAGAAAGAAATGGCGGTTTAATAAATAACCCCCTGTATGTTTCCTGCCTTTTATGATTCAGAAAAGGTCAACATTGCACATTTTATTTCTCTTCTAAGCAATCATGTCTGCTGTTTGTGCCTCACTGTAGCTGTTTCTTGCACTGATGTTTGTTTTCATATTGAGGCACTCGAGTGGTGGTGAGTTGGCTGAGATATGGTACAGAATGGCAGTTAGTTGGCCCTTGAGCCCATGGATATAAAGTTCTGATACTGCTTCCTGTTTGGTTCCTGAGCACAGTATTTGTTCTTAGAGGGGAATTATCACAAAAATGAAAATTTAATATAAGCTTCAGCATACTGAAAAAAGAAACTTTCTAAATACAATCAATTACATATTCTGCATTGTTTCTAAAACAATCAAGTTTATTTTCAAAATTCCTCTCTCAGCATCTGTTTCTCTTCATTCTGTCTTCATGCAGCAGTTGGGTGTCAGATATTTATTGACAGTTAAATCCAATATATCTTATAGGGGGGCTCCTTTTGCCTAGAAGATGTATTAGAGCTCACTCTATTAAAATCACCAGACATCATGTCTCTCTACGTGCAGAATTTGTGCAAAAGGCAGTTATTTTGGTAGATTGTGTTTGTACTGGAATCAGTTATGTGAGTGAGCTCTAATACATCTGATAGGAAAGGAAGCCCCCCTATAAGATATATTGGATCTAACTATCAATGACTATCTGACTATCTGACACCCAACTCCAGAATGAAGAGAAACAGATAATGAGAGAGGAATAGTGAAGATAAACTTTATTATTTCAGAAATGGTGCAGACTTTTTAATTGATTGTATTTAGAAAACTTCTCATTTTAGTGTGCTAAAGCTTATATTAAATGTTTATTTTCACGATAGTTCCCCTTTAATCCCAATGTTGCTACTACCTATAATTTGGGTGGATGTTGTGAGCTGCAGGGCTTCATATGATCTGGGTTGCTCTCCATCTTCTACATTATAGAATTCCTAATCTAAGTCTGATTTAATTCATTGTAGTAATCAACCCTGTGGCATCAGCTACTATAACAGACGTAACCTCTAATTTCTGCTCATCGTTTTATCAATTACAATGAGCACAAAGCTCAGCTTTTCAGCTACAGTCCAGAGTTCACATGCGACACACAAAAGATGGCTTTACAAGATCAGAAGATGAGGAGCTGCTGGAGACAACATTGAAGTGATGGGTCATTACTGTTATAGTTCCGCTGAACCTCTGGCCTGGTACAGTAAGCACAGCATTTCTAGCCGATTAGAAACAATCATTAACTTGCTTTAGGGCAGAGACACACGCTCAGATTTGGAAAGATTAGTCGCCCAGCGACAAATCTCCTCTTCTTCGGGCTACTAATCTCCCCGAACTGCCGCCTGCCAGCTAGAATGAAACCGCGGGAGGCGGTTTGGGGAGATTAGTTGCCCTGAAAAAGAGAAGATTTGTCATTGGGCGACTAATTTCCCCGAATTTGAGCGTGTGTCTCTGCCCTTAGACGGGAAAAAAATCCTTCCTGACTCCCCATTGATTTGTCCAATCAAGTAATGTATACCAGCCCACACAATCCAAAACAAGGCAGCAAATGTATACGAGAACTATATACATACCATATATTTTATTAATGCAGTGACATTGGAGCTGAAAAGCTTTAGTTGGCCTGCTGGCTGGATGAACAACTCAAAATGTTGTCTTGTACAAGGGACCTCCAATGTCTTGTTCCTCCCCAATTCCACTGCCACTGGCATATTGCCTCGTGGGAATACAATGTGTTTCATTGTGATTCATTAATTGTAAGGGGAGGTTTCTAGAAAAAGTTTTACCTTGCAGCCAAGACTTCATAGCAAGTAGGGATTCAGCTTTTGATATGTAAGTATCAGTCAAGCCCAAAATGAGCCACTGAGATTTTATTATTATTATTATTAACATGTATTTATATAGCGCCAACATATTGCGCAGCACTGTAAAGTAAATGTGATTATACAACTACATCACACAAATTACATATATAGAATATATGGAGTAACAGACATCACAATCAATACAGGTACAAAAAGGTGAGGAAGGCCCTATGCATAGGCATACAGTCTAAAGGGGAGGGAGTAATACACAAGGTGTGGGAGTGGGCAAGATCGAAGTAAGTGGGTGAGAAATGTGGTATTGTATGTGGTGTTGCGTTTGGTAGTTAAGCGGAGTGAGGGTAGGCTTCTCGAAAGAAGTGCGTTTTCAGAGATTTTTTGAAAGTAGAAAGGGTGGGAGAAAGTCGGACAGACCGTGGGAGAGCGTTCCAGAGGAGGGGTGCAGCCCTTGCAAAGTCTTGAATGCGAGCATGTGAGGAGGTTATGAGAGAAGAGTTGAGTAGGAGGTCAGTAGAGGAGCGTAGTAAGCGAGTGGGTGAGTATATAGAGATGAGTTCAGAGATGTAGGGTGGAGCAGAGTTGTGAAGTGCTTTGAAAGTCAGTGTCATTAATTTGAATTTGATTCTGAAAGGTAACGGAAGCCAGTGCAGGGATTGACAGAATGGCGAGGCAGAGGAGGAGCGTTTGCTGAGGTGTATGAGCCTCGCAGCAGTGTTCATTATGGACTGGAGAGGTGACAGTCTCTGGAGGGGGAGGCCAATTAAAAGCGAGTTACAGTAGTCTAGACGCGATATGATGAGAGAGTGAATAAGAATTTTGGCAGCGTCTTGGGTGATAAATGATCGTATTTTGGATATGTTCTTTAGGTGGAAGTGACATGATTTGATAAGTGACTGGATATGAGGAGTGAATGACAGGGCAGAATCTAGGATAACCCCAAGGCACCGGGCCTGGGGAGAGGGGGTGATAGTGGAATTGTTAACTATGATGGATACTTCGGGGATGCTACTGGTGTTATTTGGAGGAAAGAGAACCATTTCAGTTTTGGAGAGGTTTAATTTAAGGTAGCGTTGCGACATCCAGGTAGAGATAGCGGACAGGCAGGAGGAGACGCGAGTTAGGAGTTCTGGGTTGAGATCAGGAGATGAGAGATAGATCTGAGTATCGTCAGCATAGAGGTGGTAGTGGAAACCGTACGAATTTATTAATTTGCCAAGGGAGGAAGTGTAGAGGGAGAATAGTAATGGTCCTAGGACAGAGCCTTGAGGAACTCCAACAGAAAGAGGTAGGGGAGAAGATGATGCTCCATTGTAGGAGACACTGAAGGAATGATTGGTGATGTAAGAAGAGAACCAGGACAGGGCTGTGTCACGAAGGCCAAGCGACTGGAGGGACTGGAGGAGGAGAGGGTGATCTACAGTGTCAAATGCGGCTGAGAGATCAAGCAGTATTAGTAGTGAGAAATGATTGTTGGCTTTTGCGGTTAAAAGGTCATTAGTTAGTCGAGTCAGGGCAGTTTCCGTGGAGTGTTGTGGCTTAAAACCAGATTGTAGGGGGTCTAGCAGGTTATTGTCAGAGAGGAATGAGGTAAGTCGGTTGTAGACTAGGCGCTCAAGTAGTTTAGAGATGAAAGGTAGCAGAGAGATAGGTCGGAGGTTGTCAAGATTGGAGGGATCAAGAGAGGGTTTTTTCAGAATGGGGGTGACAAGAGCATGTTTTAGTTGAGAAGGAAACAGTCCAGTTGAGAGCGAAAGATTAAATAGGTGAGTTAAGGCTTTGATTAGACCAGGATTGGTATTGCGGAGAAGTTTTGAGGGAATTGGATCAAGCGGGCAGGTGGTAAGGTGAGAAGAGGCCAGAAGCTTTGAGACTTCCTCATCAGTGACAGGGGTGAAGGAGCACAGGAGAGACTGGGGAGTGTGAAGGGAGGGTGGTGGAAGTCTAGGGGGGTTGAGTAGTGTAATGTCCCTTCTAATAGTGTCAATTTTGTTTTTGAAGTGCTCAGCAATATCTTGAGCAGAGACAGATGTGCATGGAGGGGGTGGAGAAGGGGAAAGGAGAGTGTTAAAGGTGGAGAAAAGTTGTGCTGGTTTTTTAGAAAGGGAGTTAATGAGTGAAGTAAAGTATGTTTGTTTGGCTTGGAAGAGGCTGGTGTTAAAGGAGCGCAGGGCAGATTTGTAGCTCCAAAAGTCTGATTCTGAACGGGATTTGCGCCAGCGACGCTCAAGTGCACGTGAGTGTCTTTGGAGCGCTTTTGTATGAGCAGTATGCCAAGGTTGAAGTGGTTTGGGTCTAGAACGTTTCGTTTTTATAGGAGCAAGCTCATTTAGGGCAGTGGTGAGAGTACTATAGTAGACAGAGGTAGCCACATTAGGACAAGAGATGGCTGAGATATTAGAGTGAAGAGAGTCAAAGGAAGAAGAGAGATGTGACACGTCTACAGCTTGCAAGTCACGGTAAGTACGTGTTTGGGGAATAGCAGGGGTTGAGGAGGGAGTTAGTGAGAGTTGAAATGTGAGCATATTGTGATCAGAGAGGGGAAATGGTGAGTTAGTAAAATTGGTGGTTGAACAGAGTCTGGTAAATATGAGATCCAGAGTGTTACCGCTGGAGTGAGAGGGGGAGTCTGAGCACAAAGATAAGCCTAGGGAGGAGGTTAGTGAAAGAAGTTTAGAGACAGAAGAGTTGTTAATGTTGTTAACGGGTATATTAAAGTCACCTAATATGATGGATGGGATTTTAGATGAAAGAAAGTAAGGAAGCCAGGCAGCAAAGTTGTCCAGAAATTGTGCAGTTGGTCCTGGTGGTCGATATATAACAGCAATGCAGAGTGAAACAGGAGAAAAGAGCCTAATGCAGTGAGCCTCAAATGAGGAGAATGATAGAGAGGGAACAGGTGGAAGAACTTTAAAAGTACAGCGGGGAGACAGAAGCAAACCTACCCCACCTCCAGGTTTGTTACCAGGTCTGGGAGTATGAGTAAGGTGTAGGCCCCCATAGGACAGGGCAGCAGGTGAGGCAGTGTCAGTAGGAGAAAGCCAGGTTTCAGTAAGTGCGAGTAGGTTAAAGGAATTTGCAATGAAATGGTCGTGTATAGCGGTGAGCTTATTGCAAACAGATCTGGCATTCCAGAGAGCACATGAAAGATTAACTGGGTTTTTGGGTATAGGAGTAAGTGTTCTATACTGTTTGAATTTGCTCCGGAGAGAAGGAGCTCGTGGCCGTGTTATAACTGGGATGGGGTAAGGGCCAGGGTTTGGGGAAATGTCCCCAGCTGCCAGCAATAGAAAGGAAAGAAAGACTAAGTGAGAGTGGGATTTATAAGTCCTTGGTTTGTATGAAAAAGATGAGCTTTGTGGAATAGCTAAACAGAGTACTTTATATACTTCTTGTGTCGAGAGGGAAGGAGAGGAGAGAAGAGAGGCTGAGATTTGAATAGCAGTGGGATTTGCTGGAGGAGGTAGGAGGAGATCCTTCTGAGAACAGTAGTAGACCATTTGTTTGAGTCTCTGCTTCTGAATTGTCTGAGACCCTGAAATTTGTGCAGTACTGTTGTCTAATCTCTTCTTAGTCAATTCTTCTGAATTCTACTGAATCAGTCAGTAGCAGTTGATCCAAGTATGATGCAACCAGATTGATATATTCGAGTCAATATGAATATTTTCCTCTGTAATTTTGCATTGACTACATGGCATTTGGTGGCTTTAGTTTACCTTCTCAGGGTTTTGGATTACCTTCCTCTAGTCTAGATTAACTGGTAGGATACAATATCTAGTAGTGCTAAGTCAGTAGTTTCTTAATACAATCATTATAGGCCATTAGTTTGTAGACTTCTCGGGTTCAACCTCACTTAATAAATAGTATAGAATGGCTGGGCTTTTCAGCAGGGAGCGGCCATACACAGGGGCGATTCTGGTCCCTCCGCCGCCTGAGGCAGCAGCAGTTGTTGCTGCCCCCCCCTCCCCCAGAAATTTGAGGCGATAGCCTCAACTCGCCTCATTGGTGAAGCACCCTTGGCCATACAGTTTGGGGAGCTATGCAAAAGGCTTTATCTCTTCCTTTATTTTGGTTCTCTGTGAAACTAACTCAGGGTTTCTACATCTCTTGTGCTTGGACTATTGGCTCTCAATGTAAAGCTGGGACCAGTTACACTATATAACTTCCATTTTTGACAACAAACATCTTCACCTTTTCTCTACAAGAATGACCTGCCCCACATTATTCGTCGCTGATCCTATTTTCTGCTGCCAGTCCAAGAAGAAACTCTTTGAACTAACAAACCCATTACAGTGCTTTGAGTTTGCATTAATTCCCATAGGGAAAGCTCCTGAGACTCGGAGCCAGGAGATGCCGTTTTCTCTGGTTTTGTCGCCAAAGCAGTGCAGATTTCTATTCTGCTGACTCCTCAGCCGTCAGTAAGGATAAAGAATAGATGGGATGTGTGATCCTTAGATATATTTATGCTTTGCTCCCAGATCTTGCATCCTCACTCAGTTTACCAAGCACCTATTGATTTCTTCTTCTTTTTTCCTCTCAGTCATCACATCTCCCAAGAGCTTTTTTCTAGAAAAATGCAGCAATTTGTTTTCTAATGTGGAAGCTCTGGGCCCACACTGATCCCTGCCTGAGGATTCCCCAGAGCTCCCCCTTCTCAGCCTTTTTCCTGACAGCAGATGAATGGGGAACATTGTCCTCCTTCCAGGCAGCCTGAGTGCCTGACACAAAGCATTGCTCATGGAGCAGGTGAATGGTTGGACTCTGTGCTGTGGACTTGGACTTGCCCAGAGCCAAGTATGGAGCCAGCTCATTGAGACAACTATGTAGGCATTTGACAACTCACACCCTCCAGTGCTGTAGTTATTTCCAACATGTGAAAACAGTAACACCACTCATACAAGTGTGGAGATTATTGTACCAATTGTAGTCTCTGTGGGAACCATGAAGCAAAGTCATCATTAGCAGGGGTGATAGTCCTTGGCTCCACATAGTTTATAGCTCCCCAGAGGAACAATTGCAAGAAGGGTTTATAAAAATGTAGTACTTTATTCCAGTTTCACATCATCAGTGTTCCAAAGGCATGGTAGCACTTAATACAATGAACAATAGTCTCTGGGAAGGGAGTGTGACTGTGGGATAGCAGGTATAGTAGGGAGAGATGGTGCCTATAGTAACAGTGGATAATAGTCTCTGGGAAGGGAGTGTGACTGTGGGATAGCAGGTATAGTAGGGAGAGATGGTGTCTATAGTAACAGTGGATAATAGTCTCTGGGAAGGGAGTGTGACTGTGGGATAGCAGGTATAGTAGGGAGAGATGGTGCCTATAGTAACAGTGGATAATAGTCTCTGGGAAAGGAGTTTAACTGTGGGATAGCAGGTATAGTAGGGAGAGAGGGTGCCTATAGTAACAGTGGATAATAGTCTCTGGGAAGGGAGTGTAACTGTGGGATAGCAGGTATAGTAGGGAGAGAGGGTGCCTATAGTAACAGTGGATAATAGTCTCTGGGAAGGGAGTGTAACTGTGGGATAGCAGGTATAGTAGGGAGAGATGGTGCCTATAGTAACAGTGGATAATAGTCTCTGGGAAGGGAGTTTAACTGTGGGATAGCAGGTATAGTAGGGAGAGATGGTGCCTATAGTAACAGTGGATAATAGTCTCTGGGAAGGGAGTTTAACTGTGGGATAGCAGGTATAGTAGGGAGAGATGGTGCCTATAGTAACAGTGGATAATAGTCTCTGGGAAGGGAGTTTAACTGTGGGATAGCAGGTATAGTAGGGAGAGATGGTGCCTATAGTAACAGTGGGATAATAGTCTCTGGGAAGGGAGTTTAACTGTGGGATAGCAGGTATAGTAGGGAGAGAGGGTGCCTATAGTAACAGTGGATAATAGTCTCTGGGAAGGGAGTGTGACTGTGGGATAGCAGGTACAGTAGGGAGAGATGGTGCCTATAGTAACAGTGGGAAAATAGTCTCTGGGAAGGGAGCGTGACTGTGGGATAGCAGGTATAGTAGGGAGAGATGGTGTCTATAGTAACAGTAGGATAATAGTCTCTGGGAAGGGAATTTGACTGTGGGATAGCAGGTATAGTAGGGAGAGATGTTGCCTATAGTAACAGTGGATAATAGTCTCTGGGAAGGGAATGTGACTGTGGGATAGCAGGTATAGTAGGGAGAGATGGTGTCTATAGTAACAGTGGGATAATAGTCTCTGGGAAGGGAGTGTGACTGTGGGATAGCAGGTATAGTAGGGAGAAATGGTGCCTATAGTAACAGTGGGATAATAGTCTCTGGGAAGGGAGTGTGACTGTGGGATAGCAGGTATAGTAGGGAGAGATGGTGCCTATAGTAACAGTGGATAATAGTCTCTGGGAAGGGAGTGTGACTGTGGGATAGCAGGTATAGTAGGGAGAGATGGTGTCTATAGTAACAGTGGATAATAGTCTCTGGGAAGGGAGTTTGACTGTGGGATAGCAGGTATAGTAGGGAGAGATGTTGCCTATAGTAACAGTGGGATAATAGTCTCTGGGAAGGGAGTGTGACTGTGGGATAGCAGGTATAGTAGGGAGAGATGGTGCCTATAGTAACAGTGGGATAATAGTCTCTGGGCAGGGAATGTGACTGTGGGATAGCAGGTATAGTAGGGAGAGATGGTGTCTATAGTAACAGTGGGATAATAGTCTCTGGGAAGGGAGTGTGACTGTGGGATAGCAGGTATAGTAGGGAGAGATGGTGCCTATAGTAGCAGTGGATAATAGTCTCTGGGAAGGGAGTTTAACTGTGGGATAGCAGGTATAGTAGGGAGAGATGGTGCCTATAGTAACAGTGGAAAATAGTCTCTGGGAAGGGAGTGTGACTGTGGGATAGCAGGTATAGTAGGGAGAGATGGTGCCTATAGTAACAGTGGATAATAGTCTCTGGGAAGGGAGTGTGACTGTGGGATAGCAGGTATAGTAGGGAGAGTTGGTGCCTATAGTAACAGTGGATAATAGTCTCTGGGAAGGGAGTGTGACTGTGGGATAGCAGGTATAGTAGGGAGAGATGGTGCCTATAGTAACAGTGGATAATAGTCTCTGGGAAGGGAGTGTAACTGTGGGATAGCAGGTATAGTAGGGAGGGATGGTGCCTATAGTAACAGTGGATAATAGTCTCTGGGAAGGGAGTGTGACTGTGGGATAGCAGGTATAGTAGGGAGAGATGGTGCCTATAGTAACAGTGGATAATAGTCTCTGAGAAGGGAGGCTGTGGCATAGCAGGTAAAGTATTTATGGTTGGTTGTAGATCACAATTGGTGGTGCACCTGTGTCTTCCCAAGACTTCCGCCTACAAGAATTATTCCTGGAATGGTGAAAGATCTCCCGGTAAATCACAGGTTACAGGCCCCAGGTCGAGCCCTTGGTTCCTTTATACAAAGTCTAACTATGGGTTTCCTACGGATCCTGGGAAAGGCCATGGCATATGTACTGGAGGCTTCACTCTTATCCTATGAGCTTGTTGTGTTTTGGGGGGCACATTCCCCTAGTGTAGGGTTACATTACACAATACAATGACAATACCACGTTCACAAGCCCCATTCACACTGTAAGGATTCTAAAGCTGGTCACTTTGTGCCTCGCATGGGTTAATAGCCCCATTGTTATGGTTATAGCGAAAAGGATCAAACCTGTGGCTTATACTCTTCTTGTCTCTATACGTCATTCCCTCTGCCACCGACCCACTCACTATGCCCTGTCTGGAAATTCTTTGGATGTGACCCTCCTGTGTATCACGCTGACCTGGCACCCAGGCTTTATATATATATATATATATATATATAGTACAGAACCTGTCTGCCATTCATTTCTGCCCACAGAGTTAGCTTTACAGGGGGAGTTTAAATATGTGTGGTTGCCCTGTACACGTACGTTTAATGGGTCTTTATTGGAATATTTGGCAGCACATGAAGCACAGGAGACCTTTATTTAAAGGAGAACTAAACCCTTCAAATGAATATGGCTAAAACACCATATTTTATATAGTGAACTTATTGCACGAGGCTAAAGTTTCAGCTTGTCAATAGCAGCAATGATCCAGGACTTCAAACTTGTCACAGGGGGTCACCATCTTGGAAAGTGTCTGTGACACTCACATGCTCAGTGGGCTCTGATTGGCTGTTGAGAAGCTAAGCTTAGGGCTCGTCACTAATTATCCAGCAGAAAATGAGCTTCCCCTGTAATATAAGCTGATGCTACAGGGCTGATTATTAAATTCTGATGCTAATTGCACTGGTTTCTGTGCTGCCATGTAGTAATTATCTGTATTAATTACTAATCAACCTTATATTGTGACATTTCTATTCTATGATCCTATATACAAAAGAGGACTTATCCCCCTATCCACTTGCACTGTAGAAAATTAACCACAATATATTACAGTAAAAAGCAATATTTATTAACAACCATGCTTATGAAACAAATTAAAACATATTTAAAAACCAACAGCGCTGCTGGAAACAAAAATCGGGGAATGCCCTGATGTTAATCAGTGATCACTATTTTCCATGCTGGTTAAAAAGCCTTGCATAAGTAAGAGATGTGATTGGAGCAGTAGAGATGGTTTAGTATAACGTATTAGTTGTAAACTCCCGGCAAAGATGAAGCATTACTTCTCTGCATTAGTGTGAGTTAGTTTCGGACCACATTAAGGGCATGCGTGCCAAAATGTCCCTTCTTTTCTGTATAAGAAGTATATCCCAAACAGGGTAAGGGCTGGTTCCCCTTGCTAGTCCCTCAGCGGAAGCCCCTTGAGCCGAGGTTAGGTGCAGGGTAAGTAAGGAATTAGCTGTAGCAAACGCTGGATCCAATGTAATAGCCTAAGGGCTATATAAGCAGAACCCCAGTTCAGTATGCCAGCAAAAGTTTCCTATACTTGCCCTTATGTGGGTATCATCCGTGGTGTGGAACGCTCACAAATGTCAGTCAAATCATCCCCGGGATAAGGACTGCATCCAATCAGCAGGGAAATATCACCGCCTTGAACCCAGCAGCGCCGAACTACTCGACAGCTGTTTCGCCACGAAAGTGGCTTTGTCAAGACCTTCGGATGGTCTGCTTTTTTTAATCCGGTGTTCTAATTTCTATTCTATGTGTACTGTATATTGTGAGTGGGTCCCTAAGCTCAGTAAGTGACAGCAGCACAGAGCATGTGCAGTGAATCAGCAGAAAAGAAGATGATGAGCTACTGGGGCATCTTTGGAGACACAGATCTTTACTGCTAAAGGGCTGTGGTTGCCTTGGGTTGGTACAGAAGCACAAAACATAATAAACAACATTTCTAGCTACTTCTTTAGTTAGGCTTTACTTCTCCTTTAAGAGCTTCCTTGACAAGCTGTTAGTATAACACTCCCAAATGCACTGTGTGCCCCCACATGTTCATTCTTGCCTATCAGTAATGTTGTAAAAGTAATGGCCATGTATGTGGAAGCCATGGGCTGCGCAAGTATTGCCCTTTTGATGGTGGGTGCAAGGTACATACGCCAATACCAGAGGCATAAAAGGGGCTGTTCAAATTTAAATTAACTTTTAGTATGATGAAGAGAGTGATATTCTGAGACAATTTGCAATTGGGTTTAATTTTTTATTATTTGCGGTTTTTGAGTTATTTAGATTTTTATTCAGCAGCTCTCCAATATGAATTTTCAGCAATCTGGTTGCTATGGTCCAAATGACCCTAGCAACCATGCATTGATTTGAATAAGAGACTGGAATATGAATAGGAAAGGAGTAATAAAAAGTATAACAATAACTTTGTAGCCTTACAGAAGCTTTGTTATTAGATGGGGTCAATGAACCCCCATTTGAAAACTGGAAAGGGTCAGGTAAAAGGCAAATAATTATAAAACTATAATGAAGGCCAATTGAAAAGTTGCTTAGATTCTGAAATATTTGTTGAGTTTCAAAAAATGCAAAAAGATGAAGTAGTAGTAGTAGGGCAAAAAGAAGAAGTAGAACTGTGGTCACTTAGTTAGTACCAGTTAATGTTAAATTAATTTCTTTGTATGCTGGATTATTCAAAATTCAATAAAGATAATTTGTAGGGATGCACCGAATCCAGGATTCGGATCAGGAGTCGGCATTTTTCAGCAGGATTCGGCCGAATCCTTCTCCCCGGCCGAACCGAATTGCACCTAAATTGCATAGGTAAATTAGGGGCGGGGAGGGAAATCGCGTGACTTTTGTCACAAAACAACGAAGTAAAAAATGGTTTCCCCTTCCCACCACTAATTTGTATATGCAAATTCAGGATTCGGATTCGGTTCGGTATTCGGCCGAATCCAAAATAGTGGATTCGGTGCATCCCTAATAATTTGAACTGAGAATTCGTCATTCTATAACATACAAAAGGTTAACTGAAAAGGGAACCACCCTTTAAGTGGCAAAAAAAGGAGGCTTAAAATTTCACTTTAGCAGCAGCATCTGTATCTTAAATCAAATCTGTGTCCTAAAGGGGAAGTTGACCTTTAAAGAGGTTGTTCACCTTTAAATTAGCTTTTAGTATGATGTAGAGAGTGATATACTAAGACAATTTGGGGTTGGCTTTCATTTTTTTATTATTTATGGCTTTCGAGTTATTTAGCTTTTTATTCAGCAGCTCTCCAGTTTGCCGTTTCAACACTCTAGTTGCTAAGGTCCAAATTCCCCTAGTAACCATGGATTGATTTGAATAAGAGACTGGTATATGAATAGGAGAAGCCTGAATAGAAAGAGGAGTAATAAAAAGTGGCAATAACAATCAATTTGGGGCCTTACAGAGCATTTGTTTTTAGATGGGGTCCGTGACCGCCATTTCAACACTGGAAAAAGTCAGAAAAAGAAGGCAAATAATTCAAAACCTATAAAAAAAATAAAGACCGATTGAAACTTTGCTTAAAATTGGCCATTCTATAACATACTAAAACTTAACTTAAAGGTGATTCACCCCTTTAAAGTTTTATGGTGCAGCTGCAGGCAATCTAAGCAACCTTGCAATTGGTCTCTTCTGCCTTTCTTCCTTCCTAGACTCCATCGTTCACTCTTATATTCAGACTTGGGTCAGGCAGGGCATCATCCAGACAGAAGTTTCAGTTCCTGTAATAGTTACTTAAAACCATTATAGAATAAAACTGCAGATGATCTGACGGCTACACTAGCACGTGCCTCGTTTTGATTGCCTTTTTCTCTGTTATAGTAAATTGTAATTTAGCGAAACATAGAAAAGACGAAAAAACACAACAGTAAAAGGTTGAAGGCAAAGCAACGGATATTTCGGTCAAATGCTGGAGCTGTGCCCTTCAAATGGACTGTGGATTATTCAATGATTAGTTATTTCCCATTCAGGCACAAGGCTAGCCCCGGGGCAAATGCTGGTTAAACAGTCAGATAGTGATACGTACCAGCCTGACAGCGAGGAGAATTCAAAAATTTCCATTACTCTCTGAAATGCAGCTGGAGGCGACAGCCCAAGTGTGTGTAGTTGTTCCAGCCAATAAGGGCGACAGGTAAAACTACAGTTGTTCACCTTAATATTAACTTCTACTATGATGTAGAGAATGGTATCCCGAGACAACTTGCAATTGGTTTTCATTTTTTTATTATTTGTGGTTTTTGAGTTTATTTATCTTTTTATTCAGCAGCTCTCCAGTTTGAAATGTCAGCCATCTGGTTGCTAGGGTCCAAATTGCCTTAGCAACCAGGCAGTGGTTCGAATTAGAAACTGAAACATGAATAGGAGAGGGGCTGATTAGAAGGAAAAGTAAGAATAACAATAAAACGGTGGGCTAAAGAGCAATCGTTTTTGGCTGCTGAGGTCAGTGACCCCATTTTGAAAGCTGGAAAGAGTCAGAAGAAGCAGGCAAATAAATCAAAAACTTTAAGAAGTAATAAATGAAGACCCGTTGAAAAGTTGCTAAGAATCGGCCATTCTATAACAAAACAAAGGTAAGCTTAAAGGGATACAATAATGGTTACAGACACAGTTCTCAGTCTTGCCTGTATAGGGATATGCTAATATAGATAGAAACTGCCTCTATAATAGTCCCACACTTGTTAAAGGGCTAGTGGAGACCTGCCTACAACAGAGTGAGACCTACTGTAGCTGACCCTCATGAGTGTATGTGATGGGTTCATTCAGGATCAAAGCTGCCTCGCTGGACAGGGTTGGTAGTTGGGATGGAAAGATTACCCAATCAGGTAACTCGCTACTGATAACATTGACCATAGTGTGTGACTGTGATAGGGTCCAGTGGAGTAATGAGATGTTACTGGGCCCACATCAAATTCATTTTAGGGTCCCAAACATATAGGGTTGCCGGTTTTGACCCAGACAGCCTGGTATTTTGAAGCCTGGTCTTCACCAGTTCGAAAGGTGGCAACCCTACCACCATATCCAGAGCTTGTCCTGTTTTACCAATATATTTCGAAATTGCTCTTTATTTCGGCTTCATGGGGCCCCTTATACCTCAAGGGCCCCCTCTGCAGCCACATGGCCACCTCTGTAGTTACCCCCTTGATAGAGTCCTTTTAATAATTAACTTACTGGTCAGGGAGAGCTGGATGTGCGTACTGCTGATATAGGAGTGTGGGACAATGACTTAGAGGGTGTGGCTATGATGTTAATAGGTGGGACAATAATGAAGGGGGGGCTATGATTTTAATGGGTGGGACAATGATGTAGTGGGTGGGGCTATTATGTTAATAGGGTGGACAATAATGGAGGAGTGGGGCTATTATGTTAAAAGGTAGGACAATTATGTAGCGGGTGGGGCTATGATGTTAATAGGTGGGATAATAATGGAGGGATGGGGCTATGATTTTAATGGGTGCAACACTGATGTAGTGGGTGGGGCTATGATGTTAATAGGTTGGATAATAATGGAGGAGTGGGGCTATCATGTTAAAAGGTAGGACAATGAAGTAGTGGGTGGGGATATGATGTTAATAGGTGGGACAATAATGGAGGGGTGGGGCTATGATTTTAATGGGTGGGGCACTGATGTAGTGGGTGGGGCTATGATGTTAATAGGTTGGACAATAACGGAGGAGTGGGGCTATCATGTTAAAAGGTAGGACAATGATGTAGTGGGTGGGACTATAAAATTAATAGGTGGGACAATGAAGTAGAGGGGGGCTATGATGTTAATGGGTGGACAATTTATCATTTATAATCTCTCTAAAGTGCTGCAGAATAGTGGTGGGTGAATCTGACCCAATTCTCCTTTCCAAATATTTGTGAAATGCCGAAAATTCGCTTTGAACGCAATACGTCGCATCAAATTTTGATTTTTTTTTTTTTGACTCTTGACCATTTCTTTCACCCATTAGAGTCTATGGGAGTCATTTTTGCTGCGAAAAATTTCGCTCATCACTACTGACGAATATATCAGTGCTATATACTGTAAATAAAGGATAATAATATATCCAGTAATTATTACACATACGTATAATATATCCTTTGTATTTTTATCTGTCTCCTCAAGGGGATCCTTTGATTCTGGAGGCCAAAAGCCCAGGAACACTTACTGCCTTGTCTCCCTACAGCCAGTGGTTCCAGCCCAGCAGATTCTGGAAGCATTTTCCGTCTGTCGGATCCAGGCCGGGGTTCTTGCGAGCTGGCCTCTGTTATATTCATCCTCTGGTATTATTATAACCCATCATGTGCCTGCTGCATGGAGCCAGCCATCCCTTTATTTAATAAATTCATATACACAGGGTATTTCTGTGGCTTATTTCAAGGGGAAGTGGTGATCACAATCTAACCTGCTGTATTTGCGCTACAACTGCCAGAAGGCAACTAGGAAGTTATTGTTTAACCATATCTGGGGGCTGGTTGGACACATTTCTCATTTTCTCTGCAAATATATTTCAAACAAGAGAAAAGCCAGAGATAAACGTTGATTAACATCATTGTTAGGAATGTGGCAGGTCTGTGACAGATGGAATCCTTCATTCTCGGTAATTGAAAGAATATGACAGATATGATAAAAAAAGATATGATTAGAGCTGCTAAAATTAACGGTTATTTAAAAAAAATAAAAAAAAAATAAAAAAAAAATATATATATATATATATGTATATATATATATATATACACAGTATATATATATATATTTTACAAATGTATGTGCACGTGTCATTTTCCCCCCACGATCTTTATTTATATAACATGCCAAAATGCTCAGTAATGTTTCTTATTTAATTGCTCCCTGCATGACATTGAGCGTGGGGCGCTGATTAGAAAAAATCTCTCCCTTTAAGTCCCCCAGCATGCTCTGAGCTTAGAAAGATGGCCGCCGCCGCTGCAAAGTTTTATGATTTATCTAAAGGCAAAAAAATGTCATTTTAATGTGATAAAATTCAGAAATACCAATGATTTCAAAACATATGGAATACGGGGATGAAGGTTAAAGGGCACTATATTTTATTAAGTTTAAATGTGGATTTTTTCAGTTTTTTTCCCCACATCCCACAAACATACAGGCAGGTTTAATTGGTTTCTGATAAAATTGCCCATAGTGTGTGTGAATGGGATAGAGACCTTAGATTGTAAGCTCCACTGGGGCAGGGACTTATATACAAGTATGGGACCTGTTATTTCTGTAATTTAGATCCCCATACTTTACTAAAAAACTATTTATGTATAAAATAAACACACCATGATTGTCTGGCCTCCAATAAGGATTAATTATATCTTAGTTGGGATCAAGTACAAGCTACTGTTTTATTATTACAGAGATTTTTAAAAATGTATTTATGGGAGGTGGCCTTCCCGTAGTTTGCAGGATAACAGGTTTCCGGATAACAGATTCCATATCTTTAATATGTTTCACTCCGTATGAAATTTAACCTGTTAAACCACAATGATACAGAGCCCTCAGGGCTTCCGTATTATGAACAACTTTAACTTACATTATATAGGCGATGTTATTGGCAAAACAAATGGACTGATACAATGTTTGTCTCATGTACAAGTGATTATATGATCATTAGCAGATATATATTAAGTGCCAACGTATGCCACAGCACTGTAAAGTAAGCAAAAGACATACATCTTACATACACAACTGCAACTGATAAATTATACAAGTGGTAAAGGGGTCCCTGCCCAAAAGAGTTTAAAATCTAAAGGTTGTTACTCAACTATGTTTTAAATAAAGGGAAGAACTAAGGATCTTCTGCTTAGCCTATGGGTCTCTGGTCATAGGGGCAAATTTAAAATATAGGGTCACTTTATGGGCAAACGCAGCCAAACATAGGTTACAAAATAAAAAGGCGCTCAGTTTAAAAGACAGTGTAGTAATATTTGAGGATTATAATTTAAGGTACAGGCATAGGATCTATTATCTGGAAACCTTTATCCAGAAAGCTGTGAATTATAGAAGGCTGTCTCTCATTTTATCCAAAAAATCCAAATTTTTACAAATAATTTCCTTTTTCTCTGTAATAATAAAAAAGTTTTGCTTGTACTTGATCCCAACTAAGATATAATTAATCCTTATTGGAAGCAAAACCAGACTATTGGGTTTATTTAATGTTTACATGGTTTTCTACTAGACTGAAGGTATGAAGATCCAGATTATGGAATGAATCGATATCTAAAAAAATCCAGGTCCCAAGCACAGCGCTGTGCAATATGTTGGAGCTCTAAAAATACATGTTAATAATAATAATAATAATAATAATAATAATAATAATTCTGGATAACAGGTCCCATACCTGTATTCCCAAGCTTGATTTGCGCACTGGATCAACACAAAACAGGAATAAATATTTAGCCTTCATTTCATGTAAAATGAAAAAATGTCTGAATTTTTTTCCTGCTTCGTTATTGGTCCAGTGTGCTGTCTATCTTTTATGCAAGTGAGCCATACACAAGTTGCTGTTATTGATAACAATAAATCGTTAATATGAAATAAAGAAAGGTGGAAGGCATTTGGTATTACACTCATGCCTTGTAACCAAATAAATGCACCTTTGTTTGTCTGTTCTGTGACTGTGGGATAGCAGGTATAGTAGGGAGAGATGGTGTCTATAGTAACAGTGGATAATAGTCTCTGGGAAGGGAGTGTGACTGTGGGATACCAGGTATAGTAGGGAGAGATGGTGCCTATAGTAACAGTGGGATAATAGTCTCTGGGAAGGGAGTGTGACTGTGGGATAGCAGGTATAGTAGGGAGAGATGGTGCCTATAGTAACAGTGGATAATAGTCTCTGGGAAGGGAGTGTGACTGTGGGATAGCAGGTATAGTAGGGAGATATGGTGTCTATAGTAACAGTGGATAATAGTCTCTGGGAAGGGAGTGTGACTGTGGGATACCAGGTATAGTAGGGAGAGATGGTGCCTATAGTAACAGTGGGATAATAGTCTCTGGGAAGGGAGTGTGACTGTGGGATAGCAGGTATAGTAGGGAGAGATGGTGCCTATAGTAACAGTGGATAATAGTCTCTGGGAAGGGAGTGTGACTGTGGGATAGCAGGTATAGTAGGGAGAGATGGTGCCTATAGTAACAGTGGATAATAGTCTCTGGGAAGGGAGTGTGACTGTGGGATAGCAGGTATAGTAGGGAGAGATGGTGCCTATAGTAACAGTGGATAATAGTCTCTGGGAAGGGAGTGTGACTGTGGGATAGCAGGTATAGTAGGGAGAGATGGTGCCTATAGTAACAGTGGATAATAGTCTCTGGGAAGGGAGTGTGACTGTGGGATAGCAGGTATAGTAGGGAGAGATGGTGCCTATAGTAACAGTGGATAATAGTCTCTGGGAAGGGAGTGTAACTGTGGGATAGCAGGTATAGTAGGGAGAGATGGTGTCTATAGTAACAGTGGATAATAGTCTCTGGGAAGGGAGTGTAACTGTGGGATAGCAGGTATAGTAGGGAGAGATGGTGCCTATAGTAACAGTGGATAATAGTCTCTGGGAAGGGAGTGTGACTGTGGGATAGCAGGTATAGTAGGGAGGGATGGTGCCTATAGTAACAGTGGATAATAGTCTCTGGGAAGGGAGTGTGACTGTGGGATAGCAGGTATAGTAGGGAGAGATGGTGCCTATAGTAACAGTGGGATAATAGTCTCTGGGAAGGGAGTGTGACTGTGGGATAACAGGTATAGTCTCAGAAAGTTCACTGTCATTGACACTACATTGCCTAGGCTACTATGTTATTGTGTATACAAAAGGGAAAGTGTGAAAGTGTGTACAGAGGTAATGTTGTAGAATTATCAGGACGGTGGATGATTTCCTATAATCTCCACAATTGTGATTCCTGGCAACATTGTATCCCTGAGCTATTTCCCCTGTGACACAGTTAGCTGTTTGTTTGTGTTTTATACACAGAAGTGTTTCTTTGCCAAGTTGTACATTGTACACAGTTTGGTCCCAACCAGTTTATTCAGGGGCATCTCTGGCTCATGTCAGCTTTACATTAATAATGTGTATATACACAAATACAAGGTGTATATTTACATATATTTACAATTTCTTTGTAGTGAATACAACCTGAATAAGGAGCAGGGAGAGTAAGCGCCATAAAGAGCAGATGCCAAGAATCGAACCTAGGTCTCATAGGACAATTTAGTGTCTGAAACAGGGGAGGGGCCTTTTGTTTCTCAGAATTCCTACCAATAGGAAGAGCTGTGATTTGTTCCTCTCATTCCCTTCCATCCAGTGCACTTTTCTCCAAGCAGCCAAATGATGTGAGCGCTGTTAATATAACTGGAATATTTTCAGACATGAAACGGAATGCCAGGGTGCTGCCAACATGCAGTGAAGTCATAGTGTATATATTGTCAGTAGCCACATGACCGCATTGTCTATTTGTAATGTAAAACAATAAGCGCACAACCATTATATACATATATAGCTATAAATAGTGTGTATGCAGCACCTGAGATATGCTGGAGCACAACACAACTGTCATGTTGTCAGGCCTATACTCAAAGTCAAACTGGCATAGATATGAAAAGCAAAATATATCTTTATATTAATAACAGGTCTACAAAACAAAAATACTGTTCCAGGCCAAGCAGGAAAGATCTGCGCCTTTAAAACCCCTATTAACTCCTTGTATGCTTTTCTACTAATTCCCAGCACATGCTTCTGGCAGTTGCCACTTACCTGAAAGTAGACAGTGTATATTTATTATACAAGTTATGATACAGGGCTAATCAGCAACTAATATAGATCCCCATTATTTAAAGGGATACTGTCATGGAAAAACATGTTTTTTTCCAAAACACATCAGTTAATAGTGCTGCTCCAGCAGAATTCTGCACTAAAATCCATTTCTCAAAAGAGCAAACAGATTTTTTTATATTCAATTTTGAAATCTGACATGGGGCTAGACATTTTGTCAATTTCCCAGCTGCCCCTGGTTATGTGACTTTAGGATGGAATTACTTTCTGGCAGGCTGTTGTTTCTCCTACTTAATGTAACTGAATCAGTCTCAGTGGGACTTGGCTTTTACTATTGAGTGCTGTTCTTAGATCTACCAGGCAGCCGTTATCTTGTGTTAGGGAGCTGCTATCTCGTTACCTTCTGTTGTTAGGCTGCTGGAGGGGGTGGGGAAGGGAGGGGGTGATATCACTCCAACTTGCAGTACAGCAGTAAAGAGTGACTGAAGTTTATCAGAGCACAAGTCACATGACTGGAGGCAGCCGGGAAACTGACAATATGTCTAGCCCCATGTCAGATTTCAAAATTGAATATAACAAAATCTGTTTGCTCTTTTGAGAAATGGATTTCAGTGTAGAATTCTGCTGGGGCAGCACTATTAACTGAGGCGTTTTGAAAAAAAACACGTTTTCCCATGACAGTATCCCTTTTAGTTGTCCTGTAGCATCTGGTCAATGAGCATTCAGTCACTTTGAGAGAAGACAGGGGTATAAAACTGAGAGTGTTAAATGCGCAATATGTTGGCGTTCTATAAATACATGTTAATATTAATAATAATAATAACTGTCTACATTAAGTTATCAGTCCATAATTGTATGACAAATAAGTGAAAACTTCACATCTGATATTAGATTAAGTAATAAATCCTAACACAGAACGGTTCATGGTTTCAATTATAATTAGTGTAGGGTTTTAAAAAATGAGCGGCTGTGCTGCCACCTTATATTCCACTGGCTCGAATCCAAACAACCCCCCTTTGCTTATTTGTGAGCGTGGAGAGCAACGCGTGACCCGCATGTTAATTGTCTCTTTATAATGAATAGACTGCTGAGAGTATAAATACACTTCCACCATCCATGCCAACTGTCTAATGTCATTGCTGAGTTCATGTCACAAAACTGATACTCACATCACCTGTCCCAGTTACAGGGCCACTTCTATTTCTTCATAAATTTACCCTTTGCATTTGTTTAATGGAAATAATGAGAGGTGGAAATAGAAATACTTTCCTCTTGCTGCCTCCCCCAGTTTCTATTAAATTGTTTCTGCTTGTTTCTTCCAGTTTATTATGTTTGTCTACATTGAACTTGTCTCATAGTGGCTACCCCAACTTTACTTATTGCCCCCGATAGCCCTCCTCTTGTATTAAAAAACCATTTCAGAAAAAGGAAGCATGTCATTTAATTGAGGGGGCATCATTGGATGTCACAATCATTAGCAACCATAGTCCATAGAAGCAGCATGAGTATTCCCCTCTACTACAAAAAAAAGTACAATAGCTCTGTTAATTCAGCCTTAATGTATATTCATAGGAAGAATGGATCTGACATGTTTTACCATAGCCAGGCGCAAATGCGCTCAGACAATGCTAATTCACTAAAATGCAGAGTTTAGTCATGGGCGCCGAACGCTGGCGACTTTTCACTAGCGTTATTTCGGCAATGCGAGCATTTGATAGTGAATATGCGCCAGCGTTCATTTCTGCCTAGCGATTCTTCACTAGGGATCTTGCTCTCGGGTCAATTTGCATATGGCGGGAAATGTAAAGTTGTATGGACGTCTTTATGTTAAATGTTGCTGCATATACTTACAAATTGCACTTTTTAAAACTCATGTCCAGGGAACCTTAATAAAGACAATACAGTTATTCTAATGCCCTACACATGAGCCCACTGTAAAATAAAGGTTCCATATGTTTGCAGATGTATGGGTCTTTTTCAGGCAATCAGGCTGAAAAAAAGAAAAGTCGCCAGCGTTTTTTTGGACTTTGATGCATTTTTGGCTCACAGAATATGATGTAAGTGACAGAAGATTGAGGAAGATGTAGCTACTTTAATGCACTTCGCCTGGTCTGAGGTGCCTCTGGCAAAAGAGGTAACGTTCAGTAAAATCTGCAATTCAGTGAATTTGCGGAGTAACGAGAGTGAAAAGTCGCCAATGACCGCCAGCATCTATCTCTTTCACTAGCAAATTGGCTCCTTCGCCCGTTAGTAAATTGCAATGTCCCTGCAGGCGGTAATGCTATCGTATTGTCGCTAGCATTAGCCACTTCACCCTTTAGTAAATCTGCCCCTTGGAGCGAGTGTTGTCTAACACAGGCCAACCACATGTCTCTGTTCTCTGCAAAGGAGCTCAGAGGCCTTCAGCTGCTTACACAGTACAATGTACAAAAAAAGGCACTTTACACACTGCGTCCTGCATTGTGAATGACTCTCGTGTTCCTAAAAGTGGCCATCCCCAAATGTGTCCCAAAGGCGGAACTCATGGCGTCACATAGTGACATCACCCTGACCCAAAGCTGGTCCTTTTGTTATCAACTTTGAAATGAAAAGGTTATCTAGACCCAGGTTCAATGTTAAGGGTATCACTGCACCAGAAAAGTGTCCGGTGACTGCACTACAAGAAAAAGCTCTGTATACAAAATAAACACTTGTATCTTGAGTCAATACACCCTAAACTGACATGGTTCATGGTCTCTAGAGTGTTTCAGCAGTATAGTGTGCAGGATAGACAAGGATTTGATCCCCAGGTCATAGAATGATCCAGGGGACACCTCCTCAATATTAATATTACCCCTTTCCTGGCACCGAAACCAGTACAGTAAAAAGGGGGCGCGGGGCCCAAGTGCAAGCCAAGCAGTTGGGCCACCCCCCTCCAGAGGAGATTATTTCAGCAGATTTGCGTCCGCGGGCCTAAAGGTGATCACATCCACTGGAGTTTCGCCACTGACTGAGGATCTGGTGGCAGCTGCCTCGGATACTTCTGGTCACCTAACATCAATGTCCAGGGATGTGAAACTTTATGTTTCCCAACATTTAATTAAAACTTTTTACATCTTTAGTGACCCAAATGCCTAGGATAGCTGCAAATTGTACGACACAATCCATTAATGGGTTTGTTCCTCTTTGAGTTAACTTTAAGGGGCCCATTTACTTAGCTTGAGTGAAGGAATAGAGGAAAAAAACTTCGAATTTCAAATGTTTTTTTTTGGCTACTTCGACCATCGAATGGGCTACTTCGACTTCGAATCGAACGATTCAAACTAAAAATCGCTTGACTATTCGACCATTCGATAGTCGAAGTACTGTCTCTTTAAGAAAAAACTTCAACCCCCTAGCTCACCACCTAAAAGCTACCTAAGTCAATGTTAGCCTATGGGGAAGGTCCCCATAGGCTTTGGTAGCTTTTTTTTGTCGATGAAAAATCGTTCGATTGATGGATTAAAATCCCTCGAATCGAACGATTCGAAGGATTTAATCGATCGAACGAATAGCACTAAATCCTTCGACTTCGATATTCTAAGTCGAAGGATTTAACTTCGACAGTCGAATATCGAAGGTTAATTACCCCTCTATATTCGACCCTATGTAAATCTGCCCCCCAGTATGATGTAGAGAGTGATATTCCTTTTTTATTATTTGTGGTTTTGCAGTTATTTGACTTTTTATTCAGCAGCTCTCCAGTTTGCAGTTTAAGCAATCTAACGAAATTAACCAAGCAACCATGCAAGAGACTGGAATATGTATAGGCGAGGCCTGGCAGAAATAGTGATAAAGAGTAGCAATAAAAATAAATGTGTAGCCTTTTAGAGCATTTGTTTTTTTTAAATGGGGTCAATAAATTATGAGACTTGCGCTATTACAGGGGTTAAAGTGTCCCTGTGGCTAAGCGTATGTTGGTAAAACTAAACGAGAGATTAGACAATTACACTTAGGATTGGCGGACACAAACGGGCAATTAATAACTGTGATTTGGAGAAAGAGAAATATGTCACACCTGTGAGTAGACATTTCAAATGGCAAGGTCACAATAGTAAACAGCTGAGGTGGTTGGTTCTACAAGTTGTCAGAATTCCCCCTTGGGGAGGTGACTTTGACCGAATTTTATTACAAAAAGAAACAATGTGGATTGATAAACTCAACACTATGGCCCCTATGGGTTTAAATGAACAGTTCAGTTACTCTTTTTTGAAGACGTGATCCCTTTTCTGATGTAATTTGGATTTGTTGTGACTTTACTTTGGCCCTAGTGGATTAATTTCCTTTTACTTTTTTCACAGTAACAACAGGAGACTCATCTACTTATGGACTTATATTATATGATATATCATGACTTTGGGGCAGATTTACTAAAGGTCGAAGTCGCTAACGCAAGCGTCAATTCACTAGCGTTACAGCCAGCAGGAACATCGCCAATTTACTAACGGGCTCAGGCGACAATTCACTAGCGAAAAGGCACTTGCGGTCATTTGCACTCGCCAGGCGACAATTCACTCTGAATGGACGTTACTCCTCAAATTCACTAAGAAGCGGATTTTACTGAACACACCTTCTTTTCCTCTTAGCCCAACAATTATTTCGTGAGAGTTGCCCTGTTACTGTCACAGCTGGTTTTAGGGTTTGCAGAGTGGGTAATGGCCAGCGGGTAAACCCAAGAATGGTGCTGATATTAGGAAACAGGTAAGGATCATTTATTAAAAAAAACATTTTAAAACTAAGGTTCCAATTCGCCATCTCGAAATATTATTGCTGAAATGGACCAATACTGGACAAATATTCTTAAACGGGTGGTTCACCTTTAAGTTAATTTTTAGTATGTTATAGAATGGCTAATTCTAAGCAACTTTTCACTATTTATTTTTTCATCGTTTTTGAATGATTTGTCTTCTTCTTGACTCTTTCAAGCTTTCGAATGTGGGTCACCGACCCCATCTAAAAACAAATGCTCTCTGACACTACAGATTTGTTGTTATGGCTACTTTTTATTCAGCCCCTCTCCTATTCACATTACTGTCTCTTATTTAAATCAACGGTTAGTAGGTTAATTTGGACTTTTTTTTTTGGAATTTTGAAAGTGGAGAGCTGCTGAATAAAAAGCTAACTCACTTAAAAACAGTTGCAAATTGTCTTCTAATATCACTCTGTACGTCATACTAAAAGTTAAATCTAAGGTGAACAACGCCATGAAAATCATCATTTTTTTCCTGAAAATGCAGTGACAAAACACCATTGGTCTAATTAGTGAGCAAAAATGGGAAAGGTTTTCCAAAGCCACGAGTATTGCCAAGAAAGTTGTGTTCATTAATTATTAACCTCTCACCTTAATCCTGCTGAAAGCATGGGCTCTGATTAGGTATTAATGCTGCAGAACACGTACATAGAAATACAATGGGCAAGAGAGTCAAGAAATGCAAGTTGAGCCTAATTATAGTTGCATTTTGTAGTCTAGAAGGGTGTCTGCTACAAATCTCCCACTATATATAATCGACATCTAATGGAGCAAAGTTTTTTTTATATATATAACTGGGACCAATGTGTACAGTACATTTAATGGCTTGTTTATTTCCTCAATTTCTCATTGTTCTTTCGGGGATTTGCTTTCTGAACTGGCGAGAGGAAGACTTTGGTCACGCGTTGTTGAGCACCAAGTGTAACAAGCAGTTACTTTGGATAAAACATTAGCTAACAAGGTGCTGTGGGCATTTCATAATGAAGGGCAGTCATTGAGGGACACATAGGAAAGTTACTGTGTGAAGAAACATATTAAAGAGTAACAAGGATCAATTATTTCTCAAGCACAATGATGCCCGGAGACCGTCAATACTAGAAGGAAACACCTAGAAGACTTTTTGGCTACCTCAGAAACTGCTGGAGATCTACATCTTATCAGATCTCATTGGAATTTAAGGGGCAGATTTATCAAGGGTCGAATTTCGAAGTACAAAAAACTCCGAAATTCAACCATCTAATTGATAAACATCGAATTCGAATATCAAATTCAAACTTTTTTCACCGAATTTGGCAATCCTACGATCGAATAAAAATCGTTCCAATTGAACGATTCAAATGATTTTAGCGTACGATCGAAGGATTTTTATTCGATGTGCAAAGAAAAAGTTTGTAGAAGGTCCCCATAGGCTAACATAGCAATTTGGCAGGTTTAATTTGGCGAAGTATTGAAGTTGAAGTTTTTTTTGAGACAGTACTTTGATTATCGAATGGTCGAATATTCGAACGATTTTTACTTCAAATCAAAGTTGAAGTAAATTCGAAGTCGTAGTATCCGATTCGATGGTCGAAGTGCGACCTGGATTTTACTATTGAGTGTTGTTCTTAGATCTACCAGGCAGCTGTTATCTTGTGTTAGGGAGCTGCTATCTGGTTACCTTCCCATTGTTCTGTTGTTAGGTTGCTGGGAGGGGGGGGGGAAGGGAGGGGGTGATATCACTCCAACTTGCAGTACAGCAGTAAAGAGTGATTGAAGTTTATCAGGGCACAAGTCACATGACTGGGGGGCAGCTGGGAAACTGACAACATATCTAGCCCCATGTCCGATTTCAAAATGAAATATAAAAATGGATTCCAGTGCAGAATTCTGCTGGAGTAGCATTATTAACTGATGCGTTTAAAAAAAACAAAACATTTTTTCCCATGACAGTATCTCTTTAAAACGGGAATAGTAATTGGTCACTCAAGTGGCCCAAGTTTAAATAGTGTAGGCATGTGGTTCTCCTCTTCAATAAAAATAATAATACTAAGAAAAGATGAAAACAATGTTTTCACTCTGCAAATAATGTCTCACGAATACTTTTCCAGACACCTGCAAGGATGGACAGCCTTTGTAAAACTACAATCAGTTGAGCTTTAGGAATGCCAGGACTTGAGAGCTATAGTATGTTGATAAATGGAGGGCCAAAGATTGCTGTTATTTAAAGGGAATTTATAAAGTGGAGCTCTGCTAATAAAACAGCGGCATATGGGCAACCTGTACATTTTTTTAAAAATTGCTTGCTGCTATCAGAAAAAAATACAAAAATTGTCTACACCTTTCCAAATAATAACATGCTGCCATAGGTCCCATCATTTGAAAATGAAGACAATTTAGGCTGTGATCTGGAAACAGTTACTGCCGGATGTCCCAGATACACCAACAACTTCTCCAGTTTCCCAGATAGCCCCACTCCATTTGCAGGTCTGCACTATATGATTATCCCATATTAATGGAGACATTTGATGGAATGTATTGTTTTTAGAAGAGGTCTTCTGGTTAATCCAGGTTAATTGTTATACCCACATTCTCCAGTTATTAAAAGGTGGCCACACACAGGGAGAGCCGCTCGTTCGCCGTTGTCGCCAAACAAGCAGATCTATCCCCGATATGCCCACATTGAAGTTGGCGATATCGGGCTCACAATCGGATCAGAATGGAGGTCAAACGGGTGGTCAGATCGTGGGACGGCATCAATGAAAAAATGCGGCCGCAATCCGACGGGATTTTTTAACTTGCCCGATCGCCATCTGCCCGACTTTCAGCCAGATATCAATCAGGGGAAAGCCCGTCGGATGGCCCCACACACGGGCCAATAAGTTGCCGACTCAGTTTCCGACTCAGTTGCCGACTCAGTTGTCGACTCAGTCGGCCTGTATATGGGGGCCTTTAGACATAGCTTCCCAATTATTTATAGGATCTCAGACATCATGGTTTTCTCATGATTGTTCCCATTTGTAACCTGTTGGCCTAATAGTTTGCTTTGTCAAAGTTTTGAGGCAAGTGTTTTTACAGAAACATGTGTAACGCAAATCTGGGCTATCCAGACCACAGATAGTTAAGTATCTAGCTAACGGTAATGGGTTACATTGGACTCACACCTTAAGATGTAGTGCAACTATAACACACAGGATACTGTATAACAAAAATAGAATTAATTGGACGCCAGGAGGTTCTTATGGTGAAAAACAAATGGATGGTTTATTTGCACAAGCAAATGACCACAGGTTTACTCAAGTATGAGGAGGTATTAGCATATCACAGTTTCAAGTGGATAGAGAAGAAAGATGATACAGCAATGAAGGATGTGACTCCCATAAGGCATAGTAGTCAAGCGTACATCAATTCCCTCAGGCCGATACATCTTTAAGTGGTCCAGATCCCATCCAGTGGAGTGGTCAGGGAGAAGAATTCTAGCCTAACACCCTATCGGCTGTGGTCCCTTCACTAAAGGCATACAAGGAAGCCTTTTGGGAAGCTACTCCCTGCTACTGATCCTTGATGGAGCACACAACTGCTCTTGCTATTTAATCTGTCTATCTCACTCTCCTAGAGAGTCTATGAAACAATCTATACTGTGCTTGCTAACCTCATTCATGGGGTTTCCTGGTCCCAGACTTGAACACTAAAGGTGCTGTCCCTATAGGGAGGTGGCTTTACTGGGCCTCGGTGTACCCAAGCTCAATGGGAACAACCAGTAGGTTAGGACACCAGGAGCCAAAGAGGAAAATCCACCCCTTTCCACACACTATATTGAAGAAGTGGTCATTACACCCTTTGGCCAATAACTACTGGTTATGCAAATACTTAAATAGATACCTATAGTAACTAGGGAAGTAAAGGAGAAGGGTAGGGATTGAAAGCCATAGGAACATAGTAAAACCTATGGGCCCCTACACATGTTTATTTCTATCTTAAATAATCCTTTAAGTCGATGTGGCCTTCAAACACCTATGTGCCTCAAAAAGTTGTGTGCTCTTCCTCCTGTGTCCTACTCTAAATTTTATATAAACGTATACAATATGCAGGGGACAATATTTCTTGTCTGGTAACACTTACTAGCCATTCCCACTTGTTCTCCTTCTCAATGATTGTCAAACATCAGCCTATATAGATATATAGATATGGATACCTTGCCATAGAGACAAGAAAATAAAACAAGATGCTGCTTCAAAAAAGTAGTTTTAAGTCACATTAATTTGAAGAGTCAGGCATTCCTGATTTGCTGTAGAAAAAGAAAGACTTTTCCCATGTTTTCGGGTGGCTGCTTTTCCCCATCTAATATTGACTGTCTCCGTATGACATGTGATAGAAAGCCATTGTTGTGTAAGCATCAGTAGCCTTCTGTCTAAAGTATACAGTGTGCAATAAATCGATGGATATTAATAAACTTGCGTAGCGTAAAAATAGAAACACGAGCCTGCGCCTGGAGTCTGAAACTGACATTCCTGGTTTACAGTGGTTTGCAAAGAATAATCTTGTGATAAATATACAGAAAATGTATTTTATTAAGGGACATTACAGGACCTTGCAAGTATTCAGACATTACAGGTGCAGAATATTTTTTTTATTTTGACTAATAATGAGCGAATCTCGTGAAAAATTAGCAAAATATTTTCCTTGTTATTGCTTTGGAGCTACCAATAAAAATTGGGAGGGCAAAATCCCATGCATTTATCGCTCAGTACACTGCTACACACGTTCCCTACATTTTTATAGAACCTCCTATACACTAGGCTACAACTGTTGGCAGTTTCCTATGAACATGTCTGTGATTTTTGACATTACCTCTGGTTTACTGGTAACGGAATCTACTACTACTACACTATGTTGCTGTTTAACCAAAAAGTACCACTATAGTTTATATAGTGAATAAAGTACCCCCTATTGTAAAATATAAGGATATTATAAGTTACCGAGGAGTTTCATGACCATATAAAAAGACGAGGCCGAAGGCCGAGTGTTTTTATACAGGTCATGGAACTCCAAGGTAACTTCTAATATCCTCATATTTTACAACTGGGGGTACTTTATTTATTATAATACACAAGTCTCAGTAAGTCATGTGACAGAAATGACATCAGAACTCACCGTTTATAACTGATGACATCAGAACTCACCGTTTATAAGGATATAATTTACAAGATATTCATAGATTTTGTTTATTATATATAAATAATAGCGTACTAACACAGGCACAACTAATAATAAATCTGAACAGATAATATCTGGGTGCTTTGTATCCCACATTAAAATGAATAAACCATATATTTAGGTGTATGTCCTTATATAGACAGTGGGACAGCTCAGATCCCTTTGGTTCATGTGGAAGGAGAGGGGAAGGATAAAATAACGTATGCATTTGGCGCGCACACCATTTTTTCTTGCGCATCTTTTAATTTTGTCGCACAAAGGGAAACGAGATGCAGTTCCACAGAAATTTTCACTGCTGCTGCAACGCGGATATTCGTGGCGAATCTGTAAATGATAAAAAAATTTCACTCATCACTAATTATGACAAAACAATTAATTTAATTAAAAGTAGACATTTGTTGTTGGGTTGTTCACCCTCAGTAGTTGTGGTTGCAATTAAAGTTGTGAGTATTTTAGGATGCCTTTACATGTCTGGGACATCTGCATTTTTTGCCCATTCTTGGCATTAAAAATAATTCTAGGTTTTCTTGTAGAATATGACTCTATCCATCTTGCCCTCTGTTCTAACCAATTCCCTAGTCTCTACTGATCCCCACAACATGTTCCTGTATTCACCATTGCTTACCATGGACATGGTGTTCTCAAGGTGATGATTTTAGTGGTGTTGCCTTTCTGTCATGTATAGGCGCAAATTCACTAAGCGCCGAAGCACCGAACGCTAGCGTTAATTCGCTAGCGTTTGGCATTTTTCGCTACTGCGCAAATTCACTAACGAACGCTGGCGTAATTTCGCTAGTGTTACTTCGCACCCTTACGCCAGGCGAATTTTCGCTAGCGACGTAACTACACAAATTCACTAACTTGCGCAGTGTACTGAACGCTACCTTTTACGCTAGACTTCCTTCGCCACCTCAGACCTGGCGAAGCGCAATAGAGTAGATAGGGATTGTTTCAAAAAAAGTCAATTTTTTTTCTAAGTCCCAAAAAACGCTGGCGTGTTTTCTACATGATGGGTGATAGGCTGAAAAAGATCGAAAATATTTTTGGGGCTCCCCTCCTTCCCCCCTACATTTCCTGACTCATGGCAACTTACCTAGACAGTGGGCACATGTGTAGGGCAAAATAAAATTCTTATTTGCTGATTTGAAGGTTTTCTAGGCATTAGTAGTGCTGATACGTGTTCCTCCATTGAAATTTGAATTTCGTGCCATATTCAAATGAACCATCGCTAGCGAAACTTCGCATCGCTTGGCGAATTAACGCTAGCGCAACTTCGAAAACTTACGCTACCCCTGTGCGCAACTTCGGATTTTAGTGAATTTGCGGAGCGCTGGCGAAAATACGCATGGCCAAGTGTGGCGAAGTGTGGCGAAGTGCGGCGAAGTGCGGCGAAGTTGCGCCTGTCATCAAAGAATCTCATGTTTTCTGTGTCTGGCAAATTCCAGCAATGGCCTGACCACTCTTTCATGAAGTCCAGCTATGTGAAACATCTTGGTTACAGATGTCCAGGACAGTTTCTTCCATCTCAGCTATGCGTCTTGGTGGAAAGTTTTCTGTAGCTGGCGGCATGGATGTGCCATATTCTTTCCATTTTGTGATTATAGATTTGATGGTGCTCCATGGGAAAATCAAAGTTTACAATATAAGTTTATAACCCAGCCTTGTTTCAAGTTTATTATGTTTTGTATAAGAGAGTACATTTGAAAAAGTCGTGTGATAGATGATACGATATTCAATGCAAACTTATTGTACAACAAGCGTGGGACAGTACAAAAAGACTGCTAATGTCTTCTATATTTCTAGAATGTAATAACTCCTTTATTTAATCCACATTTTTTCAGTGTTGTTAAGAAATAAGACCTCTGAAGTTCTTTATTTTCTATGGCCTTGCTGTTATCTCTCCAAATGAAATCTTTCTTTTGATTTAATCCCAGGAATATTATTGAGCTGACTGATTTCTATTCCTTCAATATTGATATTTATATGCTGCCTAGTTGATTGGTGGAAATCCACAACCATCTCCTTTGACAGTGTTTAGCATGAGAATGAGAGAATTTCCATGTCATATAATACTGCCAACTGTATGTCGGTAGGGGGCCTGTTCGTCATATTGGATATGTTTCAGTACTGCAGTGTCAATGAAATGAAGTTTATAAATTTATAGATTTTGCAGCTCTCAAATCTAGATAGACAGATATAAGTGTAGATCGAGAACAGTTTGGGGCTTGAGCAAGAAGCCTGTTGGGTAACCATGTTAAGAACTATGGTAGATAATGTGGTTTCTCCAATTTTTACAACTTGGCCTTATTTTTCAAGAAGACTGAGATACAGTTGCATTAAAAAGGCCAAACTGTAGTCCAGAAAGACCATTCAAATGTTATCTATTGAAGTACAGCAAAATGTAAGGCAATTGGAACTGGTCCTTTGTGGAGTTGTTTATATCAAACTACAGATGTGATCTATTTGGATTTTGCCAAAGGGTTTGATACTGTGCCCCACAAACGACTGCTTTCTAAACTAAGGTCTGTTGGGCTTAATGAAGTCGTTTGCACGTGGATAGGAAACTGGCTACAGGATCGGGTACAGAGGGTGGTTGTTAATGGGACATTCTCTACTTGGAGTGAGGTTCTTAGTGGGGTCCCTTAGGGCTCAGTATTGGGTCCACTTTTATTTAACGTGTTCATTAACGACTTAGGGGAGGGTGTTGTAAGTAATGTATCAGTGTTTGCAGATGACACAAAATTATCCAGCCCAATTAATTCCATCCAGGATGTGGCACTTGCAACAGGATCTTGACAAACTGGCAATGTGGGCAGCTAAGTGGCAAATGAGATTCAATGTTGATAAATGTAAAGTCATGCACCTGGGATGTAAAAATATCCACTTATACCCTTAATGGGACTGCACTAGGCAAATCCATTATGGAGATGGAGCTTGTAGTCCTTGTAGATGATAAACTTGGCTGTAGCAAGCAATGCCAGTCAGCAGCATCAAGGGCAAATAAGGTCTTAAGCTGTTTTAAAAGGGACATAGAGTCACGGGAGGAGGGGGTCATTCTTCCACTGTATAGAGCATTTGTAAGGCCCCATCTAGAATATACCGTACAGTTTTGGTCTCCATCACTCAAACAGGACATTATTGTATTAGAGAGGGTACAGAGAAGGGCAACTAAGCTGGTGAAAGGTATTGAAAATCTTAGCTATGAGGAAAGACTGGCCAAATTGGGGATGTTCACACTGGAGAAGAGGCGCTTAAGGGGGGGATATGATAACTAAGTATAAATATATAAGGGGATCATATAATAATCTCTCTAATGCTTTATTTACCAGTAGGTCTTTCCAGCTGACACAAGGTCACCCATTCCGATTAGAAGAAAAGAGGTTCCGCCTTAATATTGGGAAGGGGTTTGTTACAGTGAGAGCTGTGAAGATGTGGAATTCTCTCCCTGAATCAGTGGTACAGGCTGATACATTAGATGTATAAGAAGGGGTTGGATGGTGTTTAGCAAGTGAGGGAATACAGGGTTATGGGAGATAGCTCATAGTACAAGTTGATCCAGGGACTGGTCCTTTGACTGGGAAATGACTTATAGTGCTGACTTACTATTTTGGGTTAAAAGTACTTATGCATTTCACTGGAAAATGTGAAGATCCTTGTCTCAGCAAACATTCGGTTAAATCTTAGACTGTTATGTAGGTGCTATACTGCCAGTACTGCTGACTATTCTTCTCTATAATCCACTGGATCAGAATGTAAAAATAAAACATGTGCAATAAGAGGAACCTTGCAAGATAACCACTAAGGTTATAGGTAGAGGCAGGGTGAAATAAAAACACTGTGAAAATCTTCTTCAGCATAATAGGAAGGCATGTACAGTATATGGCTGCTTCTCACATACAGTATTGCCCCTAAAAGCAAAGACATGCTAATTGCTTCTCTATGTCCCCTTGGCTAACTGACCCATATAACCCTACCTGAAGTCAGTCTGTTTTGATCTTGTTCAGTCTCATCGGTGCAAGATACTTCTGGTTTGGCATTGGCGTGCTGTGTTTATTGAGAATACTTTATGGTTTAGGGCGGCTTTTACTGTTCTTGTAATGAGCAAACTTAGGCTAAATACTTCTCTCAAATTGGTCAAAGATAATGAATTGTGATAGAAAATGTGGGTGGGGTTAGATTCATTAGAGACCAGTCAGCCCATGAAGGTTTTTAGATTTATCGCAAATTCCATCAAACTAGATCTTGCAAAAAAATGTGCGATTCACTCAACTGAATTCTGGATATGATGTATCCTCAAAAACTGACCAATATAAACAGGACCAAGAGATATCTGGCCAGACAAAAGTTATGATAATGAATAGAAATCCAAATCCAAAGGGGAATGTCTTGGAGGTAAGTAGATATCCATTTATCGATTCCTTTGCCTTCCTTTACCCTTTAAATGTACACTGATCCTTCTTAGGTTCAGGCAAAGATAGTTGGGGCCACATAAGGAAATAGGAATGAGCTGAAGCTCGTTAGCCACCACTCCAATTAGTAAAAGAAAAATGAGCCCCAAATGTGTATATGCTAGCACAGCAAAATATTTTTTTTAAAAAAATGTTTCTCTCTGACTCCTTAGAGATACTGGAATATATTAGTCTTGCCTGCGATTTTATTGCCTGTAAATTCATGTCAACTCTGCCTTCAACCTGGTCACAAACTCGATCTTCAGTCAATTAATGTACTCACTTTCCTGTAAATTGGATGCCTGCGTGTTACGGCTTGTTCATTTATCTTCCCAATCATCCTCCTCCTACAGCAACTAGCTTATTAATATACCAAATTCAGTGGGAATTTGTAGGAGAAAAAGAAGAGGACAGCTAGGACCATATCAGCTTTGGGTTGGCTGTTGTCTGATGACCAGTATACCGTATGTACCATTGTAATAAAATAGCCACCTAAGTTTTATTAGGGCAGAGACACACGCTCAGATTCGGGGCGATTAGTCGCCCAGCGACAAATCTCCTCTTCTTTGCGGCAACTAATCTCCCCGAACTGCCTTCCCGCCGGCTAGAACGTAAATTGCAGACGGGATGGCTCGCTGAGCGATTCAGATTAGTCACCCCGAAGAAGAGGAGGTTTTTCGCTGGGCAACTGAAGGAGTGATGTAGCCAGTGCTGCTATACATTCTTACACTACTAATCCACTTCAAGCATCCGCCATCCTTTCATTCACAAATTGACTCAAATCCTTACAATTTGTTGCGAAACAAAAAAAGTATTATTTGGTGAAATGTTCTTTAATTCACAAATTTCCAGGAGAAAACACACAATAATACTTTCTGTCCTAAGCAAGACTTTTCCATAGACATCCATTAAAAGAAAATGTGAAATGCCTTCATTCAAATCATTATTTCGATGTTCTCATTGATCTCTCAACTTCATTCTGTGTGCTGTCTCATAGTAACAGAGGATTCCATGTTTGCTTTTGAAAGATTACAGGTCTGGAGTTTGTCTGACAACCTTCTGATTTCCAAGTTAAAAAAAAAAGTGGACCAAGCAAGTTCTCCCTGTATTAGTTTGCACTTAGTGGAGCTCTTTATTAAAGGTACTTGTGTATAAACACACTCCTTGCACTTCCATATAGTTTCACAAGCCCCATCCTGCTTCTTCTGCTAAATTTCCAAGGTGCTTGTATCAGGCTATTGAAAAACAAAGAACGGGGACTGACCCCAGAGGGATTACCCAGTCAAGCAGCACTTCCAAATTCTCAGTAACTCACCTGAATCCAATGCTGGATCTACATCTACATGTTGGACCTCACACGGGTGCAATCTTGCATCCATATAAACGTCAGTTAATTGTGAAGGTGAGATAATATTAGGCATAATGGAACCCTTTTCTCAATTTCCATTGATCTATACAGTCTAAGGGGGTTATTTATCAAAATCCAAATTGATCTGATTTTTTAAAATAAAAAAGTCCAACCAAACTAGAATACACAATTTTTTTTAATTATAAAAAAAATACGATTTAATCGGACCGGGGAAAACGCGGTAAAATCTATCAAAAACCTGAATCATACGTTTTTTTCGGATTTTTGCCCCCTCAATTTTTTCAGGCTTTTTCATGAAATTTAAAATTTTTGGATTTTTGCCCGAAAAGCCCTAAATAGTCGGATTTCGGGCTAATTCCAGCGCAGACCACAGAAACTTCCAAATAGGATAGGGACCTCTCCCATTGACTTATACACAACCTTGGCAGGTCTGAAATGGTGGATTTTCTGACTTTTTGCAGCCTCGGGGTATTATAAATCTCAAAAAATTTGGATTCAGATTTTTTTTACTATAACATTCGAATTTTATAGTAAAAAAACCCCTCAAATTTTGGACATTAATAAATAACCACCTTAGTGTCATACTTTTTCTGTTTTGCTAATGAGTAGAAGAGATGTACACAGCGCATATATAGTTTGCAAACAATTTACCTATATTGGAGTATCTCTTGTAAAGTCATTTGCAGCAAATGCAGTGATGATGATATTCTGTCTTGTGTGCAAAAAAAAACAGTGAATTGGGTGAATTTCCAGTTAATACCCCAAAGGTTTTAAATCCAAAGGATCAACACATTTGCAATGCACTGAAAAATGATATCTCAAAAAATAGGTTCTCTCCACTTTTTGAACTTCCATATAGGGTTGCCACTTGGCTGGTGTTTTACCAGCCTGGCCAGTAAAAAATATGCTTGATGCCAATGTTATTAATAGGAAAGAAAAATAAAAATATAGGTAGGTGGCGTTTTTTCCAGAAGAGTTGTCAACCCTACATCCACTGACTTCTGCTAATTCTACCGATTGTTCAAGTTAAAGCCTCTAACCTTTGATTAGGGTCACCTTTGACTCATAATACAGGTAGTTACATATGTAAATATTATCATTAGCCTATTCAGCTATGCTTGGAAGAATATCTAGGGCAGAAAACAAGTGTTTACCTAAGATCCCCACCCTAATTAACCTCAAACTGGATTCCCAGGTGTATATAAGTAGAAATTTGACCCTAAAAAGCCTTCAGATTGGGCTCATGTACATAGCTTGGGAACCTTTGCCAATGACTATATACCCTAAGCATCTATGCACATAGTCTTTTCTTATTTCTTATAGAGGCAGGGCCGGATCTACATAGAGGGCGCCCCTAGGCCCACTGCCGTTCGTCGCCTCTGTCCGCTCCAGGGGGACAGGAGCAATGGGGATTGGTGAGTGGGAAATTTAAAAAAATATTGTATCTCTCCAGCACATCCCCAGTGTTTTTAAACCAATGTGGGTGTGGTTGGGAAGCATGCCGCCCCCCTAAAATCCTGACACCCTAGGCCCGGGTCTAGGTGGCCTTTCCACAAATCCGGGCCTGTATAGAGGCAGCCATGGTGCATCCAGATGGACATTGTTAACCAATATCAGTCAGTGGTGGAACTATAGAAGAAGCGTGGGGGGGCCCGGACGCAGCATATGCTTCCTCAAAAACTGTAAACAGTGATGGGCGAATTTGTCCTGTTTCGCTTCGCCAAAAACGCAAATTTTGGCGCCCAATTCTGATGATCACGTCAATTTTGACACTGTCGTTAAAGTCAATGGGCATCTGAATGATGTTGACGGGTGCTGGTTTTGATGTGGGCAACTCTTGTTGATGTGTGTCCAAAAATTTTTGACTAAGGCGAATTTTCGCTCCAATTTTGAGAATTTATTTGGCAGCAGCAAAATGCGAAATTTAACACATCTCAAAATTATTCACCCACCACTAACTGTAAATAAATTCCCCTCCCACGGCCGCTCTCCTACTCCCCCTATCTGACAAGTTTGTTTATGATTTAGCAGACAATTTAACAATCTGATTTTTCCTTAATTGATTTACATATATCATGTAAGACATTTCAACAGAAGAACAGGTATAAAGGTGGAGACTGTTTAGTAGTTTAAATGTAGGTGTAATTTGCCTTCACTAGTCTATTTTACAGTTATTAAAACATATAATATTATAATATTATACATGAACTTGCCAATGATTAATTCTTCCATGTTTCAATACATTATATACTTGCTTCTGTATAATTCCACATCTTTTGGGGCACTGGATAGAAGCCAGTGATATATTTATGTGATCCTTTGCAGTCTATGAGTAGGGTCTCCTATATGTTGGTGTCTAGGGCAGAGGTTCTCAAACTATGGGGTTGACATGAGACATGATGAGTGGATGGAGAAGTGGTCAGATTAGGGCTGGGACACACTGGGCGATTTGGGGAGATTTAGTCGCCTGGCGACTAATCTCCGCGACTTTCCACGACCAATCTTCCCCGAATGCCTCCCCTCGCTCTGCGCCTGGCTAAAATGAAAAATCGCCTGCGCTTATCACACGCGGCAATTCATTTTCCGAAGTCGCCCGAAGTTTCCTCGTGAGGCAACTTCGGGCGACTTCGGAAAATGAATCGCCGCGTGTGATTAGCGCAGACGATTTTTCATTTTAGCCATCGCAGAGCGAGGGGAGGCATTCCAGGAAAAAAGTCGCTGCGATTAGTCGCCAGGCGACTAAATCTCCCCAAATCGCCCAGTGTGTCCCAGCCCTTAGAGGTCAGACATGTACTCGAAGTCCTCTAAACTCCAACTTAAAGGACAGTAGAATAAAATAAGCACTAAATGCTTATTAAAGTACTAGAAGTATATTAGGATGTCCGACAATATTACATTTCCATATACAGGTATGGGATTGGTTATATGGAAACCCATTATCCAGAAAGCTCCAAATTACGGAAAGGCTGTCTCCCATGGACTCTATTAGCTTGTACTTGATCTAAACAGAGATACGATTAATCCTTATTGGAAGCAAATCCAGCCTATTGGGTTTATTTATTGTTTACATGATTTTCTAGTAGACTTAAGGTATGAAGATCCAAATTATGGAAATATACAGTATCTGGAAAACCCCAGGTCCCGAGAATTCTGGATAACAGGTCCCATACCTGTACAGTATGTGTAACCTGATTACAAGGCAACAGGGAAGTCGGTCACATTTTGAAGCTAGTGGTCCAGGAGGGTCTTCATCCACCACTGGTAACCATAAAGCTGGGTCTCATTAGTGCTCTGTGAAAAATCCCAGCTCTGTAAATTATTTAGAATATACATTTTTACTGCACTAGGCAATTTCTCTGCTCCCTATAAATAAATAATCATATTTACCAAAAAAAAATCTATTTTTTTTTACACAAATGTGTTCAGAAATAAAAGGCATTCGTTGATAGATTCAGACCTTTTTCAATATCTGTGTTTGATATGTTTTGCAAATTGATTACATTACGAATTCCTTTTGTGCAAGGGAGCTCACAAGCGGCAGATTATTCCTGAGCCAGATTGTGCTGATTCAGCTCTAAAGGAAGAGATGTTGTGGGAGTTTTTTTTTTCTTGCTGTTTGGAAATTACTGTTGTCGCTTTGCAGTTCATTACTCTTTGCGCTTGCTACACTGCCTAATCACTGCAGTATTCCAGAAAAGGTTGTGAAGCAGTTTGTAAACGATATAATTGACACTAGAGAAGTACTGGAATTCTGAAGTTGAGTTTCAGAATTGGGTGGGGGTTACCCTTAGCTCAAAACAAGAATACACAAAAACATTGCCGTTTAGTAACAGATTGTAGAAAATCTTGAAAGTGTTTACCCCCCATCTACCACTCTGATAGCACATGGATTACTATCAGATTAAAGGGATACTATCATGGGAAAAAAAAAATTCAAAACGCACCAGTTAATAGTGCTGCTCCAGCAGAATTCTGCACTGAAATCCATTTCTCAAAAGAGCAAACAGATTTTTTTTATATTCAATTTTGAAATCTGACATGGGGCTAGACATTTTGTCAGTTTCCCAGCTGCCCCTGGTCATGTGACTTGTGCCTGCACTTTAGGAGAGAAATGCTTTCTGGCAGGCTGCTGTTTTACCTTCTCAATGTAACTGAATGTGTCTCAGTGAGACATTGGATTTTACTATTGAGTGTTGTTCTTAGATCTACCAGGCAGCTGTTATCTTGTGTTAGTGAGCTGTTAACTGGTTACCTTCCCATTGTTCTTTTGTTTGGCTGCTGGGGGGGGGAAAGGGAGGGGGTGATATCACTCCAACTTGCAGTACAGCAGTAAAGAGTGGTTGAAGTTTATCAGAGCACAAGTCACATGACTTGGGGCAGCTGGGAAACTGACAATATGTCTAGCCCCATGTCAGATTTCAAAACTGAATATAAAAAAATTTGTTTGCTCTTTTGAGAAATGGATTGCAGTACAGAATTAACTAATTCATTTTGAAAGAAATTTTTTTCCCATGACAATATCCCTTTAAGGATGATATTAGGGAGAGTTAGGACAGAGACACACGCCGGCGGGATGGTACTCGGATCAATTTGTTTTCCGTAGTCGCCCCAAGTTTCCTCGGGCGCTTTGAAAAAGAATCGCACTGATTGCCATCCCGCCGGTGATTTACATTGTAGCCAGCGGGAGGCAGTTCAGGGAGATTACCCGCCCCGAAGAAGATTGTCGCTGGTCGAGTAATCTCCCCGAATCTGAGCATGTGTCTCTGCCCTAACATAAGACTCAATTTAACACACTTCAGGACAATACTGTATGAGTATGAAATGTCTTAAAGGATTTGAAAGATGGTGAATTTTATAGGTAGATTAACCAAGCATGACATTTTGCATTCCTAATCCTATTAAAGCGCATACAACATCCCTCATTGGAGAACCCACTTCCATTTTCTGTAATTATGTTGAATTTGTGTTTCATTCCTTTGTTGAGAGGTGTGCGGTGCTGCATACTGCGAAACAATACATATGGTCAGCCCATATAGTACAAGGGAATTACAATAATGGAACGGAGAGTTTTGGCCACAATAATCAATATGCATTTTCTAGCCATGCAGAAAACCGTGCTAGCATAACCCAAGTGATCGAAACATCTATCCATACATTGACTAGTGATACAAGATACAGTCTGAGTCAGACCCTATGACTGTTGGGATGACCAAATGAGATGTGTTCCCATTGGGTACTACAGGTATGAGATCCATTATCCGGAACCTCGTTATTCAGAAAGCTCAGAAAGGCCGTCTCCATTATAATTAAATAATACAAATTTTTTTAAATAATTTCCTGTTTCTCTGTAATAATAATGTACTTGATCCCAACTAAGATATAATTAATCCTTATTGGAGAACAAACCAGCCTATTGGGTTTATTAAAAGATTTTCTAGTAGACTTAAGGAATAAATATCCAAATTACAGAAAGATCTGTTATCTGGAAAACCCCAGGTCCCGGGCATTCTAGATAACAGGTGCCATACCTGTAATAATAAAACACTATCTTGTACTTGATCCAAACTAAAATATAATCCTTATTGGAGGCAAAACCAGCCGTATTAATGTATTTAATGTTTACATGATTTTCTAGTAGACTTAAGGTATGAAGATCCAAATTACGGAGAGATCCATTATTCAGAACACCCCAGGTCCCGAGCATTCTGGATAAAAGGTCACATACCTGTAATAATAAAACAGTAGCTTGTACTTGATGCCAACTAAGATAAAATTAATCCTTATTGGAAGCAAAACCAGCCTATTGGGTTTATAAAATGTTTGCATGATTTTCTAGTAGACTTAAGGTATGAAGATCCAAATTACGTTATCCGGAATACCCCAGGTCCCCAGCATTCTGGATAACAGGTCCCATACCTGTATATGATTGGGCACCCAAGCTCTCCAGATGAATCAGGAATTCCACCATGATTTCTAGTACAAACCATTTTTTTGGCCCAGTGGCTCATTAGTATATTTGTTCATGTGCCCAATTCCTGAACAAACCCCAACACAAATTAATTTTGTCTATCTGTCCGATGTGGAACTGGAAGCATTCTCTAATTAGAGGCAGCGGCCAATGAAAATGATAAAATGCGTGTCTAGATTACCAAGCAATTACATATAAAAAAGGAGGAGGCGTTAATGTCTATGTAAAGGCAGAATTAAAGCCATTTTGAGATTTTTCTGTTCAAGCTCCCAGTTGAGGTCAAAGAAATTCACAGATCAGATCAAGGCTATATAAATGTATTTCTGTATTACATATTCAATCATAATTCCAATAAATAAGCATGTATCCCAATGTTACCCTAAGTAACCTTCAAGCAGGGCTTCCAGAAGTGTCAAGGCGACCAGATTCTCCCCAAATCCCAGCCTTTTTTGTCTTCCAACTGGGCCTCCATCCAAGCACACCTCTCCAACAAATGTTCACACTTCTTAGTTTAGGATCACTATACAGGTATGGGACCTATTATCCAAAATGCTGGGGACCTGGGGCTTTCCGGATAACGGGTCTTTCCATAATTTAGAACTTTATACCTTAAGTCTACTAGAAAATCATGTAAACATTAAATAAACCCAATAGGCTGGTGTTGCTTCTAATAAGGATTAATTATATCTTAGCTGGGATCAAGTACAAGCGACTGTTTTATTATTACAGAGAAAAAGGAAATCGTTTTTAAAAATTTGTATTATTTGATTATAATGGAGTCTATGGGAGATGGCCTTTCCGTAATTCGGAACTTTCTGGATAACGGGTTACCGGATAACGGATCCTATACCTGTACTAAGATAAGAAGAGACTGAAGTCTAGTGAAAGGCACCAATGGGGCCCCTGGAACTTTTGCAACACTAAAGAATATTATTAGGGCCACTGAGGCAAAATATCATTGATTGGGAACTGATCCTGATAAATCTTTGTTTCTAAAGTTGTCATTTCCACTTGAAGTGCATTATTTAGTAAGACAATATCCTCCTGACACAACACAGCATTGCCCTTTTTAACCTTCCTGTTTTCTGAATAGCGTTTCCTATAGAAACCATTTTGTCACAGTGATTTCTACACAGTCACAAAGAGCTAAAGTGGTATTTTTAATAATTGATCCAAACAGCACATGGGCACGTTCTAGTACCTGCAGGATGTGGAGAAAGACAACTTATTTTTTACTTTCTCAGTACCACTCACAAGAAGATTGAGGATGGATTTATCATCCATCAGTATTTTTTACCAATGAGTAACAATGGCTTCTATTAGGGGTTCAACAATGGCTTTTTGGAAGGATTCAGATGAATTCTGAAGCAGATCATTGATTTAAAGGGCATGTAAAGGCAAAAAAATAAAATCCAAAAAATAAATAAAATGCCATTCGGTTCACACTTGTCCACATCCTTATGACAAGGAATGTAATTGCCCTGGAGATTTTGGATTTCCATGGACGTTAGAGCTCAGCTCTGCTAATGTATTTTATATAGAATTCATCAGCATGTTACTATCTTCAGTCCTTGGTGCTGGTTATTCTCTAGACGATTTAATTAAAGGGATCCTGTCTTCGGAAAACATGTTTTTTTTAAACACATCAGTTAATAGTGCTGCTCCAGCAGAATTCTGCACTGAAATCCATTTATCAAAAGAGCAAACAGATTTTTTTGTATTCAATTTTTAATTCTGACATGGGGCTAGACATTTTGTCAATTTCCCAGCAGCCCCCAGTCATGTGACTTGTGCCTGCACTTAAGGAGAGAAATGCTTTCTGGCAGGCTGCTGTTTTTCCTTCTCAATGTAACTGAATGTATCTCAGTGGGACATGGGTTTTTACTATTGAGTGTTGTTCTTAGATCTACCAGGCAGCTGTTATCTTGTGTTAGGGAGCTGCTATCTGGTTACCTTCCCATTGTTCTTTTGTTAGGCTGCTGGGGGGGGAGGTAGGGGGTGATATCACTCCAACTTGCAGTACAGCAATAAAGAGTGATTGACGTTTTTCAGAGCACAAGTCACATGACTTGGGGCAGCTGGTAAATTGACAATATGTCTAGCCCCATATCAGATTTCAAAATTGAATATAAAAAAATCTGTTTGCTCTTTTGAGAAATGGATTTCAGTGCAGAATTCTGCTGGAGCAGCGCTATTAACTGATTCATTTTGAAAAAAATGTTTTTTCCCATGACAGTATCCCTTTAATTTAGACTGAATTGAAGGTTACCTGCTCTACTACTCTGAAGGCCAGGCAGTGCGGGCTTGGATACAATTTATTGGACTACGACTATATCTCAAACAGGAGAACTTGGTGCAAATCCAAATATCAAGTCTGGACAAATCTCGTAATCATCTGCTGTTAGGTTACTGAAGTGGGACCACACATGGGCAGATTATGTTGGGCACTCAACCAAAATCCCTTTGTACACTTTAATCTGTTAAAAATCAAATACATTCCAAAGAGTGTTTTATCCATTGACTATATCAGCCATTGTATCCTCTTGAATGACTGCTCAAAGACATATCATTTCTGAACACATTGTCCCTTCACTTATATAGGCAAATTGACAACTGATCCATTTATTCAGCTGGGGACTCTATTGACCAGATCTGTCCCTGCAGTTGTTGCAAACCTGTGCCAAGAGATGGCTGCCTTGCCCCCAGTAAAGGGTTTTCAGTCTCACAAAGGGAACGTAAGAAAAAGAAAATGGCTAGAAATGCCATATTTTTATATACTGAACTTATTGCACGAGGCTAAAGTTTCTGCTTGTCAATAGCAGCAATGATCCAGGACTTCAAACTTGTCACAGGGGGTCACCATCTTGGAAAGTGTCTGTGACACTCACATGCTCAGTGGGCTCTGATTGGCTGTTGAGAAGCTAAGCTTAGGGCTCATCACTAATTATCCAGCAGAAAATGAGCTTCCCCTGTAATATAAGCTGATGCTACAGGTTTGCTGATTATTAAATTCTGATGCTAATTGCACTGGTTTCTGTGCTGCCATGTAGTAATTATCTGTATTAATTACTAATCAGTCGTATATTGTGACATTTCTATTCTATGTGTACTGTATATTGTGAGTGGGTCCCTAAGCTCAGTAAGTGACAGCAGCACAGAGCATGTGCAGTGAATCAGCAGAAAAGAAGATGGGGAGCTACTGGGGCATCTTTGGAGACACAGATCTTTACTGCTAAAGGGCTGTGGTTGCCTTGGGCTGGCACAGAAGCCAAAAACATAATTTACAACATTTCTAGCTACTTCTTTAGTTTTTTAGTTCTAAGGGAGGATAGCACTGTGCAAATGCTTTGCTTTTATTACAGAAGATGATTCAGCGTGTGTTGATGGTAATAGAAACAAATATACATATACTGTACATGCACAATTAATTTTCTTAATGGAACACGGAGTGTTACAAAAATTCTGAATACATTAACTACATTCATCTACATCCTCCTCCCCATGGAATGGCATAACAGTTGCTGTACTGTATGGTGCAATAGAAGAACAGTTTATTATATGAATCTGTATTTTGCATGTACTTATTATGCCTTAAATATACCCTGTTTGGTGCAAATACTGCGTTCTTATTCCCACCTACTCAGATTATGTCTTGATAAAGTGTAATCGAAAACTTGTGTTGGCAGATTATTTTAATCAGTTTATGGCTCTATCTCAGTCCTGTATTATGTTGTGCCAAGGTACCCAAGGGTGGTAGACATGTCAATGAGAATCTGCACAGTAATTTGAGGGATCTGTTGGGAGTGGGTTGATGGAACTCTTGTTTAATCAATTCTAAGAAGGGAAGGGGGTAGTAATAGTCGAGCCTCATAGCATGGTGATATAAGAGGAAGGACGTGTTGGATACGGGGAATTACCATGTAAATTTTAAAGAAGAAGAAGGGTGTTGAGGTATCTCCCAGAGAAGTTGGCACTCTAAACTTTTGTTTGTGTAATTAGAGAATGGTAAATGTTGTCTGGTGATCTGGACCCTAGAGTCCATGGTTCTACTGTACATAACAGAAAAAGCTATTTATGAAATGGTATTAGTAGTTAAATGCCTTCGTTCCTATCTTTCAAATATGTATAGAATGAGAAACATTCTTTATATAAAATAAGCCAAAAAATACATTGTCTGTAGTCACTATGTGGAGTCATATAATCGATAAATGGATCCAACCGATGTTCTAGAAAACCACCTGTCTGACCTCCACCCAGGCTCCACACACCCAGGCTCCACCACAAGCTCATCATTCAGATACTTCCAATTGATTTATCCTTCTGTGAAACACTAATTATGGAAATAATGTGACTTTTCAGGGCCAGCAAATGATGAAGCCATTCCAATCTAATTCCAGAATGGTGGCATCAAATTCTTTATAGTGCTGGTGGGATGTCTGTTATGCATTTGATGCTGGATTTTGCACTTGATCTGGAAATAAACCAACTATGAGAAGATAGAGATGGGCATTATCTCTGTGCTGTGTTGCTGCCAAAAACTGGTGCAATTTGCCTTTTCCATCCATACTAAGGTGGCATCGATGTGGGTGTTTCAGAGAGTGCAACATCACAAACATCCCCATTAGTGATGGGCGAATAAATTCGTCAGGCACAAATTCACGGCGAATTTCCATGTTTCACCGCCAGCAAATAAATTTGTGAAACTATGGCGAAAAATACTCCACCACAAAAAAATTGATCAGAATGGTCACGCGCATAAAATTGTCAAAAAGAATTTTGACGCTCATCAACTTTAATGCATTTTGCGAATTTTTTGCCATTTCGCAAATTTTTGGCCACAGATTTGCCCATCACTAATCACAATTAGTGTGCAATTTAATTGGTGCAACTCTAAGATTCTATTGTTTCATCTCACAAAGTGAGTCCTGTACTTAGGGTCGATCCTGCCATGATGCAAGGAGGGAGCCAGGCTTCTGTAATGTGGAGTCGGCATCAGGAATCAGGCCCCATACTACTAAGTTAGCAAGGTGCCCTACTTAAGGGTCCCTAATTATTAACCCTGTAGTCATGTGGACTGCTGGGGGCCCTCCCAACAAGTAAAATGGGACCCAATACAGTATATAAATTCCTGACATCACAGGGCAGGTCAGTGATGTCATGGGACGGGGCTATGACATAGGTAATCTCCTTGTCAATCTAGGAGAATCGTGCATTTTTTTTCTAATTTAGAAAACCAGGCCAGCAGTTTTGACCAGAGCAGATTTTCTGAAAACCAGGCTGTCCTGGTCAAAACCGGACAGATGACAACCCTAATACCCTCTGTACCCCATGCTAGTGCCTCTGTGTGGAGCACCACGCCTAAAGGCTTCTACAAATGTTTAAATAGTAAATTATCCAAAATGGCTTTCTTTTATTTTGGATTTTTGCCTTTTTTTATCTTTAGGTACAAGGTATCATGTGATTACCTATTGTTTACCTAGGACATTTAGGGTCATATTATGGAGATTTTAGAGATTTTTGGATAATAGATCATATCCCTGTTCATTAAGACGGTTGCTCACATGAGCATGATTTATATCCTGGATTTTAGAAGCAAAATGGCAATGCAACAAAATATTCTCCAAAATCTAAATCAAGTGAATTGGTTGTAGGAGTATTTGTCATAGTATTTTGTGGAGAATTTACTTTTTTTCATTTGTTATATATGCCCCAAATGAAAAAAAAAAAGTCTGACTGCTTTAAAAGCGCTTCCACGGCTCAATAAAAATTGACCGGTCAGGGTGCTAGTGAGTGCAATTTTTTTTCTTGCTGACATTAACAGGACTGGGAGCAGCCCATAATGCTTTAAGGAAATCCTGGAAAGAAACAAATATTCAGTTTCAGGAACCAAAGCGGCACTGACAGATAGGGATGTAGCGAACTGTTCTGCTGCGAACTAGTTTGCGCGAACTTCGACCATTCGCGTCCGCCGAATGTTCGCGAACGTTTGGGAACGTTCGCATTTTGAGTTCGCGTTTGATTCGAATACAAATCATTCGACCATTCGACCATTCGAATTCCTTCGACCGCTAAAAATCTAATGATTTCCATTCGTTCGAACGATTGTAAGCATTCGATCGAATGAAAAGCATGCGATCGAATGGCTTCGATCGTTCGATTCGAATGAAAATCCTTTGATCGAATGATTAAAATCCTTCGATCGTTCGAATCGAACGATTTTAGCGGGTGTTCGAAGATCGCGAACTGTCCGCGAACGATCGCATTTTTTGCCGGAGTTCGCGAACACCAAATCGGCAGTTCGCTACATCCCTACTGACAGACCTAATGGCGGGCTTAGAATACTAAGAGACCAATCCAATTCAGTGACAATATTAATCCCATTGGTAATTACACAACACACTGAGTTTTGTTCCAGTGAAAGCCACTGCGGTTATTCCCCAGGGGAACCTTAAAGTTGTATCTACACAAATTCAGGTTTTATGGAGAGCAAGGAATGGATTGCAGCTGCCATTGATTCACCAGGGCAATTCTCCTTAATGATGTGTCTTCATCTGGCAGATCACTCAGATACAAGCTGGATGTTAATATGGGTCGTGTGACCCACAGCAATCAGTCATCAGGTAGAATGGATTGGTCTGCTGCTTCACTTTAATCATTTGATAGTTCTGCAGTAAAATGTACAGCCGTAGTTACTATGTGGCCAAAATATGGTGGACACACTTATTGGAATTGGCTTTTTAAGCCACAGCCATTGCTACGGACACAGGTACAGTGGCATTCTTCATAATTCCCTGCTTCCTACTCTATAGCAATGGTTTGGGGCAGGTCCTTCCCTGTTTTATCAGGATAATAACCCCATGCACAAAATAATGTCCATACAGAATGGGTTTGCTGAGATGGGAGTGGAATAACTTGTCTGGACTGCACATTTCCATAATGAACCCCTGATGAACTGAGACACTAATGCATGTCAGACCGGATTGTCCAACATCAGAGCTTAGTCTCATACATATGATTGAAAGCAAATCCCACCTATGATCTTCCAACAGTAGATGATCAAGGCTGTTCAGCAGCAAACAGAGGACACACTTCATACAGTTCTTGAGATATTGGGCAAGCAGGTAACCATACTTTTGGCCATACACTTTGGCTTGACCTTTTTACTACCTTAGGTACAAATGTGTCAGGGTGCTGTTACAAATCTTTTTAGTTTAAATTATAATTTTTGGGCAAGTTCCCCTGGCCAGAATCCTAAAAGAGTCAGGGTTAAATCATGCCTCTATTATCACAACATTTGGCCTCCTTAATACAATTCATTACAGTGCCAAATAGGTGCACCCAGTGCTGACACAAAAGGCATGAAAACCCTCTGAGTTCAAGATTTCAGATGAAAACAGGGTCAGATATTACAGTGATGGGGTAAATGGCACTATGGTGAGAAAAACAGTGCACAAGGGTTAGGGCAGATTTGATTGGATCATTAGGTGTTTCTATTTCCACCGATAAATTGTAGTGCAATCTTAGGGAGTTGGACAATATAAAAAGCACAACAGGAGCTTCATAGGGTTGCCAGCTGTTTGCTTTTTCTTAGGTCTGTTCGGGCCACAACTATCTGTTTGGGTTTTAGCCTTGTGAAACCCGAACATTAATCTGACCAATGACCACCTCTCCTGTCAAAACCCTGCCCACAAGAGGCACAAACAACCCCCCAAATATCATAATCCCACCCCCACATGTCACTGCTACACCCCTAATGCCATCATTCAGTCCCCTTGTTCAGTTTTTGCAGAAGTCAAAGTTGGTAATTCTAGATCCCCA